>CM043114.1:1813776-2509405 GCA_023701765.1 Hylyphantes graminicola | reverse complement strand
ATGACCAGGTTTTCAAATTACAAAGCGTTATTAGCTACGTTAAAGCTCCTAAAGAGCTAAAAATAGGCAGCCAAGAAACGACTACACTTGTAGCGCCCCTACCAGATTAATTTGTTACTACGTCAGGGGGGTGGAGACTTTTCGCCTCATTCACCTACGTAAATGCGCAGTCTGTTTAGATTCTTGTCTGTGGTTTAAGTAGCTAGTTGAAATGAAATATAAGCAAGGTTTGTAAACCTGAATAAGAAAAGTTCCCACTATAGTCCAGGGGCAACGAAGGCTGAAAAAAGGGTCTAGAGGGAAAGTTTTGGAACACAATTTTTGACTTCATAACTTTGTTTAGACTAGTTAGGAGGTAAACATATCAAAAGTCCCCGCCCCTAGCCCCTGTGCTAAAGGGGGGAGGGGGGGTTGAATATCCCATTTTTCGGTTTTTCGCTTATATCTCGAAAACTATGCGTTCTAGCGATCTAGTTGAAATACACAAAATGAAAGCTGATTAATTTGCTACACGCTGCACCCCTCAAGTGTTTTAATATCTTGTATAGTTTTTGAGATATCCGCTCTTGAAAGTCAGTAATTTTGGAAAAAACACTTCTCCCCCCACATTTTTCCTCTTTTTTCACCGGATAATTCTTCAATAATGCACCGAAACATTTAATTTTGGCCCTAGAGTGGTAGAGAATTTCATTCTTTTTAATAATATATTTTATTTTACGATTTTATCTATTTTCCTTCACATTTTAAAGCGGTTTCAGTGTTGAGGGAAGATTGTACATGCAGTCCCATAGAGCTAATGCATAACTTTTGAAATCGCAACTGATGCAAAAGAATTGATTTGCCATGTTATTCCATTTTCACAAGGTATTAGAATCATCATTACATCAATTTAGCACAAAATTGAAAAGAAAATACCATCCGGTTATTTAATTATTAATTAATAAAGTTTTAAAATAGTGGCGCCATCTGCTGTATATTTTTGCCATTTTAAAATTTCAAAAATATATAACTAAATAACTAGATAATATTTTCGTTTCAAATTTGTTTCATTTCGATTTTATGTTGATTCCCGTACCTGGGCAAAAAGGGCTAACACGGCAAAGCAATACATCTGTTTAAGTTGGTATTCCAAAACTAATGCATTAGCTCTATGGGACTGACAACACCTCCAATGTACCCTTATTCTACACTGAACGTCTAAATAACACTGATACTCATTTTGTAGGCACGTTGTTACTTTAATATGTTATCTATTTAATTTCATTCGTCAAACCCCAGTGGGAAAACGGTCAGATGCTATTCCTGTTCTTCATCTTCGGAGTCAATTCGAGGGACCCATTGACGCTGTTCCAATGGTAAGTTTGGCATGCTTTGGGACCTTTGAGGCTTGCCATTTTTGCTGCTATACTTGAGCTGACACAGTCTTTCTTGCATCGTCCGAACATAATTTTCAGAACATCGTCAGGTGCTGCTGCTAGCTCACTGTGCACTGGGACCAGCAGAAGCTCTATCGAATCAAGAAGTCGGTTGATATCCTTTTCACTGAAGACACCAAGATAAACGTCAAAGAAGATGATTTTCTGTCGAAAAATTTAAATAAAATAGTCTCATCAACATACTTACGGTGTAGCTTGAGGACAATTGGATGTAAGACCCTTCGAGCAGAAAGTGATGTGGACGTTCTGATAGAGGATACGGCATACGGCTGTTATAATGTCGGAAACAACGCAGATACTTATTTTACAGGCACGTTGTTATACTTTAATATTTTGTGTCAACCTCACAGTCCTCTTGATGGCTACAGCTGATGCGCATAAGGACATCAGTTTCATAAAGCCTGGTCGTGGGAAGACAAAAGATTTTTTTATTCTCATCCCAAGATCTTCAGCAACTGGGTTTAGGACGTGCAATTTTTGTAAACACATTATGCGACACTACATCTTTCGTATTTCGAAAAAGCAGGATTGCATTTGCGAAATTGTGTACGAAGTCGTCAGAGGTTCAGAAAGCAGCAGCCGTCTTTTCATACCCTTCCTTAACCACCTATCAATTACAAAAGGCAGGCAATACCATCTTGAGGTGTTATGGGGCTCCAACGAAAGAGGCCTTCCCCAGGTATAATTCATTCTTGAAATTCGGGGCCACCATCAAGCTGATATATCGTCTTCTTCCCACCGAGGAAGCCGTAAAACAGTATTTCCTCTGAATATTACACCAAGATGAGCTGTGGCTGGGAAATGACCTGCCTCCTCAGGTGTATGATTGGAAGATTGAGAATAACTGCCTGATGGTCAAAGTACACAGTGAGTTTGCAGCAGCAACTGACGATATTCTGAAAATCATTTTCTGCAGATACATGAAAGTCCGTGCCAGTTCAAACTGTAGTTGTAAAAAATCAAGTCTCAAATGTTCATAATGCCAAAATTCCCAGGGACTAGCTTCAATTGGGTCTCTCAAGTTGACTCCGAAGATAAAGAAGAACAGGGGAAGCATCTGACCGTTTTTCCTCTGGGGTTCGAGGAAAGAAATGAAATAGATAAAATATTAAAATAACAACGTGCCTACAAAATGAGTATCAGTGTTATTTAGACGTTCAGTATTGAATAAGTGTACATAAGAGGGATTGTCAGCCCATAGAGCTAATGCAATAGTTTTGGAATAACAACTTCCGCAGATGTAATGCTTTGCCATGTTAGCCCTTTTTGCCCAGGTAAGGGAATCAACGTAACATTGAAATGACATAAATTCGAAACGAAAATGTTGTTTAGTTATTTAATTATATAGTTTTGAAATTTAAAAATGTCAAAAATATACAGCAGATGGCGCCACTAATTTAAAACTTTATTAATTAATAATTAAATAACCGGATGGTATTTTCTTTTCAATTTTGTGTTAAATTGATGTTATGATGATTCTTATACCTTGTGAAAATGGAATGACATGGCAAATCAATTCTTTTGCATCAGTTGCGATTTCAAAAGTTATGCATTAGCTCTATGGGACTGCATGTACAATCTTCCCTCAACACTGAAACCGCTTTAAAATGTGAAGGAAAATAGATAAAATCGTAAAATAAGATATATTATTGAAAAGAATTAAATTCTCTACCACTCTAGGGCCAAAATTAAGTGTTTCGGTGCATTATTGAAGAATTATCCGGTCAAAAAAGAGGAAAAATGTGGGGGGAGAAGTGTTTTTTCCAAAATTACTGACTTTCAAGAGCGGATATCTCAAAAACTATACAAGATATTAAAACACTTGAGGGGTGCAGCGTGTAGCAAATTTAATCAGCTTTCATTTTGTGTATTTCAACTAGATCGCTAGAACGCATAGTTTTCGAGATATAAGCGAAAAACCGAAAAATGGGACATTCAACCCCCCCTCCCCCCTTTAGCACAGGGGCTAGGGGCGGGGACTTTTGATATGTTTACCTCCTAACTAGTCTAAACTAAGTTATGAAGTCAAAAATTGTGTTCCAAAACTTTCCCTCTAGAACTCTTCGTTGCCTGGACTACTAGTGATTATTTGATTGTTTCGGTCGTTATTTATCCTAGAGAATCGGAAATTTCTGTTTTTGTTAATACAAAACATTCTAGATTGATTGCAAGACACAAATTTGCATTATGAGACGTCTTCATACAATACGAACTAAGATCTGAACTCGCCACTAGTCTATGAGTATGCTCTAATGTGAAGCTAATCCGATCCAACCCAATGCAAAAACATGTTTCAGGCGGCTTCAAGAGTATTTCTCTCGCCAAGCATTTCAACGTATTCCTATCTCTAGACCGGGGCCACTTTTCTTTGCCTCACCCTGTATATAAATTGTATGCAGTCATCATATCATTGCGAAGTGTTGGTTGGTTGGTTAGTACATAGTGTATTCCAGTTTGTGTGCTTGATCAAAGACCCGCTTATAAACCTTCGTCAAGTAAGACAGACCTAGACATAATTTTTACTGACACAGAGAGAGAAATTACTCCCCGGGTGAAGGCGGGAATCGAAACCGCAAGCGCTACAGTGCGCACGCAGACTCTAAGTGTATCTTTCGTGTAGGGTCAAGTGGGGTAAGTGTGATAGGGTTTCTGCATTTTTCATTTAGAAAATTCGTTCTCTGCTTCAAGTAAATTCCAAATCCTAAAATTGGTAGTGAATTATTATAAGAAACATACATATGTAGAAAAAAAAATTATATGTTTGAATTCCAATTTTAAGTGTACAAAATTTGCATTTCAAAATCATTGCTGTTTTATCACACTTACCCCACATAGGAAAACCCACATAAAAAGAAGACAGTTGCACTTAAATTCAAAAGCTCAAAACTTTCTTTAAACAAAAAATAAGGTCAATATTTCTTTTTAGTTTAGTTATAAGTGGTCTAATGTTGTATATTGCAAACTTTCAGTTTTTTAGAATGATTTCCGAAGTTACAAGAGCTGTTTATCACACTTACCCCCAAACCAATACCACCTAGATTGGAAGGCCGGCGAACTAAATGCTTGACGTCAAATTAGTGGACCGATTCTGTGGTTTTGACCAATGATCATTCGTGACTAGATCTTGCATTTGAATAAATTTTTAAGATAAGATGAATCAAGATGCGACGTCATCTTAAGATACGACGTTATTGGTCAACAAATCGAAATTGGTCTACTGGTCTGACGTTGTGTTGCTTAGTTCTTCGGCCTTCTAATCTAGGTGGTATTGCACAAACCCAGTCGGTTAGGCATTCGCCTAGCATGCGGAAGGTCTCAGGTTTGGGTCCGGGAATCGCCAAAATAACTGCCGACCTATAAACTGTCCGTGCATGCAAAATGTCCGACCAATAATCCCCGTGCGGAGGGAGTGCTTGCTCCGGAGGGAGTTGAATATGCTTCAAATTCCTAACGCTGCGTACGATGTCGCCCTTAACGGTTGCGTTGGGTGTCTACGCAGGTGTCGGCTTGTCACTTGACTGTGGTTCTAAAATACGACGCCAGTCGCCAATAGCCCTCGTGTAGCTCTAGTGCGACGATATTTCAAGCTAAACTTAAGGGATCACGGGAGTCTTAAAAATGTGCAAAGAAGATACTACAAAGCATAGTTTGATCTTTCATGTCATATTTTAACTACTCAATGTAAAAGTATAATTTTTTTATATGTAATTCTACAAGATTTATTTATTATAAAGCAAGTTTTGAAATTTATGAAACTTTAGCCAAAACTAAAATAAATGATATTAAACTGAAGCTATTTGAACACATTGCGATTAGGCTTGCGCGGCAAATTGTGAGGTCAAAATTTAAGAAAAATGACCAAGAAAATGACTTTATATTGTACAAATATGTACAAACAAAGACTTATACCTAAATTCTCAGCTCAATTTTAATTAGAAATTATTTTATGAACTTTTTTCTAAAAAAGTTAACAAAAATTTAAAAATTTTGATTTTAAATTTTTTAAAAATAATTTCTAATTAAAATTTAGCTGAGAATTTAGGTATAAGTCTTTGTTTGTACATATTTGTACAATATAAAGTCATTTTCTTGGTCATTTTTTAAATTTTGACCTCACAATTTGCCGCGCAAGCCTAATCACAATGTGTTCAAATAGCTTCATGTTTAATATCATTTATTTTAGTTTTGGCTAAAGTTTCATAAATTTTAAAACTTGTTTTATAATAAATAAATCTTCTAGAATTACATAAAAAATATACTTATATATTGAGTAGTTCAAAAATGACATGAAAGATCAAACTATGTTTTGTAGTACCTTCTTTGCACATTTTTAAGACTCCTATGACCCCTTAAACAAAAACCCACAAACAAACCACTCGGCTACTAATTGGTCTAAACTAAAACAGTCATGACATCAGTGGAGCAAAGTTACTTCTAAAACTTTCTTCTTTAACATAAAACAAACCGAAGCGTTCAAAATGTCGATTATTTCACGATTTCTTATAATAACCTTATTGTCACAAACATTTTAATGAGCAGGGATTTTTAGCTATTTAGTTTTTCCATTTTTTTAAGTCTAATAATTAATAAATTTACAAAAAACAATTAATTAATGAACAGTCTAAGTGTTAAGTATATTTTATTTATACGTAGAGCTAATCACAGAAGACGAAGACACCCGATATTAGATAAATATATTTTTGAAGAAATATCAAAAGGTGTTCCTGTACCAGTAAGTCTAAAATACATTATTTTCTTATGATTAGATAACAATTTCATTCTTGAAATGAAGAATACATGAATTATAATTATTTTACATAACATTGCCAACAGATACGAATTAGAAAATCCATTTGAACTAATACCATTGTTGAAATGAAGAATACATAAAATATAATTATTTTGTATAAGATTGACAAGAGATACTAATTAGAAAATCCTTTTTAACTAATATCATTCTTGAAATGAAGAATGCATAAATTATAATTATTTTGTATAACATTGCCGACTGATACCAATTAGGAAATCCTTGTTAACTAATATCATTCTTGAAATTGAGAATACATAAATTTTAATTATTTTGTATAACATTGCCAACAAATACTAATTAGAAAATCTATTTTAACTAATATCATTCTTGAACTGAAGAATACATAAATTATAATTATTTTGCATAACATTGCCGACAGATACTAATTAGGAAATCCTTTTTAACTAATATCATTCTTGAAAAGGAGAATACGTAAATTTTAATTATTTTGTATAACATTGCCAACAGATACTAAAAAGAAAATCTATTTTAACTAATACCATTGTTGAAATGAAGAATACATAAAATATAATTATTTTGTATAACATTGCCGACAGATACTAATTAGGAAATCCTTTTTAACTAATATCATTCTTGAAATGGAGAATACGTAAATTTTAATTATTTTGTATAACATTGCCAACAAATACTAATTAGAAAATCTATTTTAACTAATATCATTCTTGAACTGAAGAATACATAAATTATAATTATTTTGTATAACATTGCCGACAGATACTAATTAGGAAATCCTTTTTAACTAATATCATTCTTGAAATGGAGAATACGTAAATTTTAATTATTTTGTATAACATTGCCAACAGATACTAATTAGAAAATCTATTTTAACTAATACCATTGTTGAAATGAAGAATACATAAAATATAATTATTTTGTATAACATTGCCGACAGATACTGATTAGGAAATCCTTTTTAACTAATATCATTCTTGAAATGGAGAATACGTAAATTTTAATTATTTTGTATAACATTGCTAACAGATACTACAGTAGAGTCCCAATCATCCGAATCCCGGTTATCCGAAAATCAGTTTATCAAAAAAAAAACTCCCGAGTCTTTCAGTTAAAATAAGAAATGTATACGCTTAAATAACTACACAAAAAATAATTGCGTTCTTACAAAGTTGGATATTTTTCTCAAAATATGCAGTATTTTTTTTATTTTTGATGCTATAAGTGGGACTCTACCCCCAGTAAATAGAAAATCCATTTTATTCAAATTTGTTTGATGTATCTTGATCTGTACCAACAGCTAAAAGTAGTATTTATTAAAATTCCAGATTAATCAGGATACTCAGCCAATCATCACCAGTAATGACAGTCTACAGATGAGAGGTAAGTATAACATGCAGATTAAACTTCATAGAAAACTGAAACTTAAACTAAAAATTATCAATTTTAGTGTGTTCAATCTCGTAATCTTTAAAGCTGTGACAGTAAAAAATGTGTCATGTTAGCTATTTGTATAACTGTGCGAGTAAAATATACAGGTCTCTATGACAAAATTTAAGTGTTTGCCATTCCAAAGAAGAAGAAACCTGCTCGCGAAACCCAAAAATATACAGGGTGAGGCAATTAAAGTGGTTCCAACGTAGAGATAAGAATACGACAGAAATGTTGCCAAGTCAAAAACCAGTACAAAAGCAGGTTTGGTAACTGATGCTATTGATCGCTTCAATATTAAGCCCAAACAAGCGTTTGGCGACTTATTTGCAGGTAACTACGCTATGGTTTGAGAAGCTAGTTGAAATGAAATGTAAACAAGGTTTGTAGGGCTGATCAAGAAAAGTTCCCACTAGTGATGATTTCCGTCGTTATTTATACTAGAGAAGCGGAATCGTAATCTTTAAAGCTGTGACAGTAAAAAATGTTCAGCGGACATTTTTGTTTTTGGTAGTACAAAACATTCTAAATTGATTGCAAGACACAACATTTGCATTATGGGACATCTTCATACAATACGAACTAAGATCTGAACTCGCCACTAGTCTAAGAGTAGCTCTAATGTGAAGCTAATCCGATTCAACCAATGCAAAACAGGTTTCAGGCGGCTTCAAGAGTTTTTTTGCCATTCATTTCAACGTATTCCTATCTCTAGACCGGGGCCACTTTTATTTGCCTCACCCTGCATATTCGACCGTGCGCAAGCAGTTTTCACTTCTTTTTCGAGACAGCCGACACTCCAAACATGATGGTTAGAGAGACGTCACGGAGGCTCATCTGGCCTTTAAGTTGAGAAAGCACGGCGATGTAAGTGGATGAGAAATGAAGAATTTAACTTTTTTAAAAGGCACAAAACATTTATACTTTGCGTTTACCGAAAAGCACACAGGTTAAATTTAATATTTTGTTTTCTTTTGTAGGTATTCCTGTCAGCCAGGGAGTGACAAAAGGCTACGTGCGAGTAGCATTTACTTTAGATGAAGCTGCATCCTTACAAGTAATACTCTAGAATCCTTACTAAAATATACTAGTATTCAACGTATTTTAGCTGAAATTTACCTTATTCAATATAGAAAATCCTGTTTTTCATGGGGTTTTCCTAACAACTGTGCTGCCAATTTAAAAACGTAAATTTGATGAGTTTTTTTTTTTTTTTTTTTTTTTTTTTTTTGTACATTGTAGATATGAGTGTGACGGTATACCACACGCACAACCTCAAAATAAGATCCACGCTAGATGGCTCTGAATTACCACTGCGTTACTTACAGTGATTTAGATTCTAACAGTAATTGTCGTATAAAAGCCGAAGTAAATCATCTCCAGCATAGGGGATCCTTTTGGTGGACAATTGGTTGCTGAGACCGCTACATCGGACTAGACACCATCTAAATATGCACATCTGACGACTTACACGCAACCAAAGCAAAGTCGTAAGTTTCAAAACAGGCGACAAAGTCCTGGGACTCAAAGCAGGTAGCGCAGTCGTGAGACTCGCATCAGGCAGCATCAAAACCAAACAGTAATCGTTCTTCCTCCGACTAACTGGGAGATTAATGCTGTGACGGTTCACCACACGCACAACCCCAAAATAAGATTCACGCTAGATGGCGCTAAATTCCTAATACGTTACTACAAAACATTTAGATTCTAATCGTAATTGTAGTATAAAAGCCGAAGTAACTCATCTCGAGCTTGGGGAATCCTTTTGGTGGACAATTGGTTGCTGAGGCCGCTACATCGGGCTAGACGCCATCTGAAGATGCACATCTGACGACTTACGCTCCACCAAAGCAGTCCTTAGCTTCAAAACAGGCGACATATTCCTGTGACTCAAGGCAGGTAGCACATTCGTTAGACTCGCATCAGGCAGTATCAAAACCACACTTTAATCGTTCCTCCACCGACTCACTTGAAGGAGAATGCTGTGACGGTTTATCACACGCACAACCTCAAAATAAGGTTCACGCTAGATGGCGCTAAATTGCTACTACGTCTCTACCAGTGATTTAGATTCTAACAGTAATTGTAGTATAAAAGGCGAATGTACTCATGTCCACCGTGGGAGATCCTTTTGATGGACAATTGATCTGGTTGCTGAAGCTGCTACATCCGTAATAATTTCCTACTAAGATGTTGACGACGCCGGAGGTATCCTAATAGATGAAGAGTACACGGGAAGAACCGATTGATTTCTTTAGAGACTTTCCGTAATTGTATATGCTTGCCGGACATTGACAGCCGAAAATCGGTTTCTCTTTCGGTTCTTCATTTGCGGTACAAACGTGTGTGTCGTATCCACTCATCTCTGACGTGAATCAGGGTTGCCGCGAAAGATAAACAAAGCGAGTAACCGGTTTCTTTACGCCATTTTAGGCTATTTCTCGGTATCATCTCCAAAAAGGTTATTCAGGAAACACTTCTGCGAAATAAAGCGGTTCTTCCCGTGTACTCGTTAGATGTGTTTGCCTTTTTCTGACTGCTCAGTTTCTAGTTCAAAATCGTCAGTTAGGCGAGATTTTTTTTTTTTGTGCAAATTATATAGTTATTTTGTGCAAATGATATATTTTTTATCTATTTTTTACAGCCTGGCGAGATCCTTGTCACCTACAGCACTGACATCGGATGGTCCCCGTATTTTCCGTTTTTGGCGGGAGTGGTCACAGAACTTGGAGGATTGATATCACACGGTAAATTTTAAATTTCAAAATTCAATTTTCAATGCTAACTAAAAAAAAAAGTAGTGTTAACTGAGTTGAAGGATTTTTGTTTTTCAAAATAATTTTTCATTCGACGTACCTGTAATTTCTTGTGAAAAATATGCATTGATATTTGTATAATATATTTAGAAGTAAATAATATTAATGCGTTATACATTGTTTTGAAACTTTCTGTTAATAAGTAAATAATAATTTAATTTTACATTGCTGTGCTAAAATTATATTAATAAAATATAATTTAAATCCTTTGCTTCAAAAATCGCTTTTGAGATTAAAAAAAAGTGCGTAGTTGCAATTATTAATTTTATTTTCTGCTAGGATATTATATTTTATAATAAGTTTATTAAAAAAAAATATTTCTTGTTATGTAGGTGCTGTTGTTAGTAGGGAGTACGGCATACCATGCATTGCTGGTCTTCACGGCGCCACAAGACAGTTTAAAACAGGTAGCTGTTTTCATAATTTTTGTAACTATTCTACGGTATTTTTTCTATTTTCTCGTGTAATTTCAGTAGAAAACTTCTTGAAAACTGTCATTTCTAGTTTAGGTTTAAATATAAAAACTTTTTCACATTAGAGCCAATGTAATATATAATAAATAAAATTATTTCCAATAATGATTTATTTCGTTTCCTCCCAGGTGATTATGCTTTGCTGAATGGAAACAAGGGAATTTTGCAAAAACTTCCAAAACCGGAAACTTCTTGAACTGAGAATTTATTAGTGCCCAATTTCATCTGAAAGCAAAAACATGAAAAAGAAATTGAAATTTGAGTATTTCAGATATTAGTGAAAAATCTCAAGACTGTTAATTTTCATAGGGTAGACTGACCAGTGAGTGAACATTTGGTAAATATAATTAAAAAAATAAGGATTGAAAATCATTCCACTTGATGGATTGGCAACACTGACTTCCTCCGATGTAGTAGGAAGTGGGAAATGTTTAAATTGTGGAGGTGGCGCGTGATAGATGGCAGCATCTGTCAAGTAAATGTGTGCATGTGAGTGTGTGTGTTGTGATTGTCTTTATTGAAGAAGGTTTATAAGCGGCTCTCTGAGCAAGCACACAAGCCTAAAAATATATGTATATCAACCAACCAACCAACATATGTTTGGTTGTCCTGGTCATTATATCCTGGTGTTCATTCACTGGCAAATGCAGCGCCTTAAGGGGTCATAGGAGTCTTAAAAATGTGCAAAGAAGGTACTACAAAGTATAGTTTAATCTTTCATGTAATTTTTTAACTACTCAATATATAAGTATAATTTTTTTGTATGTAATTCTACGGGACTTATTTAATATAAAACAAATTTTAACATTTATGAAACTTTAGCCAAAACTAAAATAAATGATGTTAAACATAAAGCTATATGAACACATTGGGATTAGGCTTGCGCGGCAAATTTTGAGGTCAAAATTGAAAAAATGTCCAAGAAAATGACTTTATATTGTACAAATATGTACAAACAAAGACTTATACCTAAATTCTTAGCTCAATTTTAATTAGAAATTATTTTTAAAAAAATTTAATCAAAATTTTAAAAAATTTATTAATTTTTTTATAAAAAAGTTCTTAAAATAATTTCTAATTAAAATTGAGCTGATAATTTAGGTATAAGTCCTAGTTTGTACATATTTGTACAATATAAAGTCATTTTCTTGGTCATTTTTTCAATTTTGACCTCACAATTTGCCGCGCAAGCCTAATCACAGTGTGTTCAAGTACCTTCATGTTTAATATCATTTATTTTAGTTTTGGCTAAAGTTTCATAAATTTTAAAACTTGTTTTATAATAAATAAATCTTGTAGAATTACATATAAAAAAATTATACTCATTTATTGAGTAGTTAAAAAATTACAAGAGAGATCAAACTATGCTATGTAGTATCTTCTTTGCACATTTTTAAGACTCCTGTGACCCCTTAAACGTTCATTCACTAGTTAGGCTACCCTACACTGAAAATACTTCAAAATCACTTATAGTCCACCTGTCACTTCTTGGCATCTCAAATAATTTGATTGTGGAAGCATCCACTGTGAAAACAGATAGAGAATCTAAAGAAGGCAGGGTTGCCCATCCCATGTGTTTGGCGAGCATAATCGTAGTCGAGGTATCGCATTTCATACTTATTAAACAAGATCGAATAAAAATGAAGAAAAATAATTATTAGTTCTTTAAATTTAAATTTATTTAATTTAAAGTACTAATATTGTTTTTTACTTGCACGAGCCAAATCCATTAAAGATAATCATATTTCCTTCAATTCTTTTTTTTTTTTAAGTTTTCTGAAATCACATGTTTCATAAGTACCTATTTTAATATAAATGTAGAAGAAAAAAATAATAAATTTTACAAACATGTGGATTGCAATTGTAAAAAAAATGTCACAGACTGCGTAAAAAAAACTACGATTTTTACCAGGAGCGCCAAAAGGGGAGAAATTTAACAAAAGCGGCAATCCCATCTTGGTTAACCATCCCATCTTATGGTTGACCTTAGATCAATGCCAAATATAACAGCCCTAAAGCACGTGACTGGTGGAAAACGGTTTCAATGTGAGTATCAGGTAGTTGATAGGAGATTTGCATATCAATCTCTCTAATCTTATTATAACTCTGCGGTTGAGTAACTGTTTCTTACGCTTAAAGAAATATGCGCATAATAAATCGCCAAATGTAGTAACTGTACCTAAAACCAAAAACTTCCGTACCCTTTTTTGTTTAACTAATGACATTTTGGACTCGTCTAAGACACACGTCATAGATGCCAGGCAGTGATAGGAGGACTATATCACAAATGGATATCGTTGAAAAATAAAAAATTATTATTCTTTATTTTTGTTTGTCTTTCTTATGCTATGTCCATACCATGACAATAAAAATGACAAGAAATTGCGCGCGCATGGAAATGTATATACAATGTGTACCATCCGAGGTAGGTGCGCGCGCATGCCTGACCAAATTGTATATGCATTTCCACGCGCGCGCAATTTCTTGGCATTTTTATTGTCGTAGTGTGGACATAAGAGAAAGTGATTTGTCGAAATAGTTCATTTCTGTCATGCCTAAAATAAAATAATTGCAACAAAAATCTTTGTCTTTAAGAGGAATTGTAAGTTCCATAGACCTAACGTATTAGTTTTGAAATCACACCTTTTGCAAAAGAATTGCTTTGCCAAGTTATCCCATTTTCATTAGGTATGGAAATATTCATATCATCCATTTAAAACAAAATTGAAAAGAAAATAACATCCGGTTATTTAATTATTAATTGATAAAGTTTTTAAATAATGTCTCCATCTACTGTACATTTTTGGGATTTTAAAACTTCTAAAATGTATAATTAAATAACTAGATAACACTTTCGTTTCAAATTTGTTTCATTTCGTTGCCACGTTGATTCCTATACCTGAAGAAAAATGGCTAACATGGCAAAGCATTACTTCTGTGGAAGTTGTGATTAAAAAAATAATGCATTAGCTCTATGGGACTGACAATCCTTCTTAAAATAGTTAACTTATTGTTTCGTCAACTTATCAAAATAAAGTGTTACATTTTTGCCTTTGCTTATTTTATTTCTTTTTATCAATCGCCTTCAAGACTTCATCGAAAATACTTTGAGATAAAATTTGCTATTGTGTGTGTTGAAAGCGAAAATAACGATAAAAAAGGCTTCAGAACTCATCAATATTGCACAATTCAAGGCCGCCCCGGTGGCGCAATCATTAGGATGCCAGCCTTTGGAGCTGCTGGGGTCGGGTTCGAATCCCGGTCAGGCATGGATGTCTGTGACAGTCAATAAATGTTGTTATTTTTCTATGTGTTTGTGTTGTCCTTTCTTTGTGTGTCTCTTGTGCTTGCAAAAACTCTTTCTTTGCCTGTCCCACTTGACGAAAGCTTATAAGCGGTTCTCTGAACAAGCTCAAAAGCAGGAATATAAATGTACCTACCATACCATACCATACACAATTCAACAAATGAAATTTGAAAAAAAAAAAGCTCGAATAAAAAGAGCAATGGACTTAAAATATGGTGCACGAGCTTCCATTACTACACTCTTAAAACAAGCGAGTGAAATCCACTCCAGTAGGAGAAGTGCATTTTCGACACTGGAAAGGAGTGAATATTAAATCAGACTGAGTTAAAATCACTCGCGTTTGGAGTGATCCTGTCGGAGGTTTAACACACAAAGGATCCACTCCAAGAGAAGTGCATTTTCCGAACTGGAGGAGTGAAAATTACTCAGACTGAGTTAAAATCGATCGTTCGTTTTAAGAGTGTAGGATCCTATAAAGGATTTTTAAGGGTATTGAAATAGCTTGATTAGGTATTAAATTGCCTTGAAAAGTGTGCATTGATTTATTGAGCGGGTATTGAAAGTCGCGTAGTGTTATGGTATGGTATGGTAGGTACATATATATTCAAGCTTGTGTGCTTGTTCAGAGAACCGCTTATAAGCTTTCGTCAAGTGGGACAGTCACAGAGAGAATTTTTACAGTCACAAAGAAAGGAATTACTCATAGACAAATAACGACATTTATTGACGGTCACAAAAATCCATGCCTGACCAGGATTCGAACCAGACCCCAGAAGCTCCAAAGGCCAGCGTCCTAATTTAAAAAAAAGTAAAATAGTTTTTAAGTTTAGATTCCACACATACTGTCTATTTAGAAACGAATATGATAATCAAAACTGAAGTACAATGGACCATGGTCCATTGTAAACCAGGTTCTGGTGGAGCATTTTACCCCATGTGGAAGTCAGACAAAAAAACGTCTAAAATACTAATTAAACCTAAATAAAATTGTCTTAGATTAATTATAACAATATATGATCTTATCTTTCTAATATACCAAGTAAAATCTACCAAATCACAATTCTTGAATGAAAAAAAAGAAAAAATACTTTGGTGTAAATATTTACTTCTGCCTGTCACAAATGAACTTTCTAGAAAAAAATGATTAAATTGTCAGTAAAACACACGGTTGAAAACCCTTGTTAATCATTGCTCTTCTGCCACCTATGTAACTCAGTACGAAATATTAAATAAAATAAATAATAGGGGGTGGTCCATTGTGCCCCATATTCCCCTATACCAAAAATAAATATAATTAATAACTAACCCTTATATTCACTCTCCTACTATTCCGGAAAAAAAATCACAATTTATTAATCAATTGCATTCTACCAAGAGCAGGTAAACAGCAGTATCTACAACAATAACTTAGACACCATAGTTAATAGTATAGCACTAGTTTATAGCAGGCGCGCAACCACGGGGGGGGGGGGTTAGGGTTAGAACCCCCCCCCCCCAGAACTCATATTAATTTTATTTTGTTAACAATCTGGGGCGCAACTAGAAAAAAATTCTGGGGGGGTTTCGATTTTTTTAATACTATTTTTTAATTAAAATATTTTTTAACTGAAAAAATATTTAATCAAAATTATTTTTAATTGAAAATATTTAATAAAAAAAGAATAGTAATTAAAATATTTAATTAAAATTATTTTGAATTGAAAATAATTAATTTAAAGAAAATTAATTAACATGTTTAATTAAAATAATTTTTTAATTAAAATTGTTTCCATTAAAATTATTTTAATTAATATTTAATTACAAATATTTTTAAATAAAATTATTTCTTTATTTTAAAATTCTCCAAAGAAATACATATTTTTACTATTATTATTTTTTACTAATTACTATTTTCGAACAAACATTACCTTTTATTTAACACTTTTTTTCACTTTTTTTTATATCATATTCATTCATAAATCGTTACGAAAATGACACTTTACTTGCTTACGTCACAGACAGTGCCGAAAGTAAGACTTTTGGTACTAGTGCGGTAAAAATAAATAAGAGTATCTGATTGGTAGAAAAGCAAAATAAGGTCATGAATATCTCCATGGAAACTAAATGGTCATGAAACTCACTTATTTTCATTGATACATCATTACTTTTGCAATTTCTAATATCTCCATGGAAACTACAAGTACAACAAAAATTATTAAAGGAAAGGGCCATTTTTGAAGATGCAAAGTAGCTTTCATATAAACAAGGCAAACAATGTTTTATATTTTGAAAAGTATTTTGCAGAAACTAATAAATTAAATACAACATGCTAAAGCTCACCAATAAAACAATTAATTTAATATTTTAAACTTTGAAACGATGCTGATTCATATTTTAATTCATTTCACAACATCGTACAGGCGCGAAGCGCCGATGTGAAATAATTTTAAAATTGCGTGCATTTATGTCGGTAAAAATAACAACTAATTTTCATAAGACATGGTTTAAATTTAATTGTACACCAAGCAATTAAAATTAAAAGAAAACAGAACCAAACAGCTCTTCCTAGAATTGTATCAATCACTAAGACAAAACAGTAAAAAGAGGGGGGAAAACTCAAGATCCTTACAATCCAGAAGTGCTGATCGGCCCAGAGCTAAAGATGTCCCTCCACCCTCTTTAAAAAGCGACCTCCGATTGCTTCCCTTAATTTTTATATTAATGTGTGAAAATGCCTCCCTTCGCATATTTTTTTTATAAGAAGAGTAACATATTTGACATTAATAAACAAATCAACAAATAAATCATTTTGCAATGTTTTACAGCGATTGTTCCACTTAAACGGTTACTTTTTTTTTTGATATATTAAAATGAAACAAGATTCTTACCAAAAACTTGAAATTGCGAACTTCTTTCAATCACACAAGCATATTTCTTATCCTTAGTGCTGAAGCAATTGTCTTGAGTTATTTCGCCAGTCTCGAATTTGGCGGTGGAAAGCCAGAAATACTTTCCGAAGGTCATTAATGTATCGAAATGTATAAACTGCATGATATTTATGTCTATGATTCAACAAGCAGTAATCGTTTTTTAGTAGAGGGATGGGATTATTTATGGGAAAATAACCGTCAAGTCTAGTAGACGCCATCGTACAAAATTTTTATTATCTTCTTGTTTCCTTGGGTTTCTGAATTATTATGGTTATTGGTTACCCACTCTATATACTCTCTCACTCTTATAAGTAAAAAAAATACACAAAAATTGGAGCCACTTCCGATTCAAACATCGCAAAAATAACTGCCGATCCGACCTATTATGACTGGTCACTTAACTTACGTCGCCACGTCGCGACGGGCGACGTAAGTTAAGTCGCCAAGTCCATTATGTACACCAAAACCATTCTTAAGTTTGCAGTATACGAATGTTCTACGAGAAAAAGGGTAAATAGTTTTCATTTTTGAATGCGAGAATCGAATACAAAAAGGTATTTCACATTCAATAAACAAATTTATTTGTTATTTCAAGACATACATTTATTATTTTTATTGTTTTAGCTTCAGTTATAGTTTTTTTTTAAATCATTTTTTTCCTTCGATTTTGACGTAACAAGGCGCACGAATATCAGGGTCGAAGGAGCAGCCAATAGCAGCAGGCGAAATTTCGGCGGCAGCAGCGTTGTTTACTCAGATTTCTCCGCCTAGTTCATTTCTCTGCTGCAAACTTAAGCTCGGTTTTGGTGTAGCTTTAGTGCGATGATAATTTAATCTAAACTAACCGCATAAATAAAAAAACGTTTAAAATGCCACCTGGCACAAATATTATAAGTCAGTCAACAAAAATTTAACCTATTTTTTTTTGTCATTGAGGTAATTGCAAGTTTAGTTTAGATAGAATTATCATCGCACAAGAGGGCAATTTACGACGGGCGTCGTATTTTAGAACCACTGTCAAGTGACGATCCGACACTTGAGTAGGCGGCATCCAACGCTATCGTTAAGGGAGACATCGTAGCAGCGATGGGGCATAATTAACGTGTACTCCCTCTACAAGGGATATTCGTCGGACATTTTTGCTTGCACGGGCCGTTTATAGGTCGGCAGTTATTTTGGCGTTGCCCGAACCCGAACTTGGGACCTTTCGCATGCAAGGTGAACGCCTAACCGATTGGGCTCCCCAGCCAAGGTAATGCAAGAAAATTTTATAAATAACTTACTTTTCTCATCTTTTTTTTTTTTTTTTTTTTTGAAAAGGCTCGAAAAACTCCCCTAAGTTGAAGTACACTAATTTAAACTTGGATAATATAAGATAACTAAAAAACTTAAAAATAAACCGTTTACAGAAACATTCATCCTATAGCACGTGTGGAATATAAGCGGCACCTCTCACCAAATAAATAAAATTGAAAACATTATTTCCGAGATCTTATGCACGGTATTTTTTTATCGACTAATTTTTGATCTTTCTTTTTTTTAAACATTGCCACAATACAATAACCTTTACAGATTTGCGAACCCATATACAAAAGCGTCAAAAATAAAAGTAAAAAAATCGGCTCCAGACATCATATCATCAGATTTGACACGCTTTTTTTTAATCCCACCACGAAGATTTAACGAGTTTCGTTTTTGTTTTACGCAGATTTTAAAAAAACGATCAATCCTTATGGATTTTTTTTTCACTTAAGATTTTTTTTATCCTTAATGCAATAAATTTTACTATAACACGGGTTCTGGGGGGGGTTCTGACCCTAGAAACCCCCCCCCCCCCCCCCCGTGGTTGCGCGCCTGTTAACAATAAAAACATTCCCAAGTGATAAAAAAAATCCCTGAGAAACAAAATTTCGCAGTTACTATACTCGTCGCCAACCAAATAAGAAACGGTAGGGATAGCGGTTTTTCAGAAAAAAAAGCTGTTTCAAAAACCGGTTTTTGGGTTTTACTGAACCGAAAAAATGGCTTTATGAAAAACCGGTTTTTTGGTCAAAACCGAGGACCAAAAAAACTGTTCTCAGTTTTCCATCCCTAAAGTGTTTCAAATAAGGTTGGCGGGAAGTATATATCTGTGAAAAACAAAATATTTCTAACGAATCTCTTCTTATGTTAGGGGGTAGAAAAAAGGCGCCAGTTCAGATAAAATGACATGTCTTGCCTATTTTATTCAATTTTTGTCGTTTTTTATGAGTTGCTTTAATATCGTGCATTCATAAAATCAGTAAAGGTCACGGTATTACGCAATGATTAAGATAATTAATAACAGAAACTGCCCCCCCCCCCCCACGATATATTTTTAAACGAATAACGTGTGTTATCTTTGGATTACTGTACTTTTTCTTTGGATTACTTAACTTTTTTTGTGCTCTTTTAAATATGTCGCATTAAATAGTTATACGCTCCAGACATAAATAACGTAGTCTATTTAAAATGTTGCAAACAATAAAAAAAAATCCAAAGTCTCCTCGAATAATATGCGTTTTGACCAACAATTCACAAAAACGGTTAACTGAAGTCTTAAAGTTATAGTATACTCAATAAAGCAACCCGTGCAAAGGAAGTGCACATTAAATCTGCTCCAAGTCCTGACGCTGCATACAATGTCGCCCTTAACAGTTGCGTTGGGTGCCTACTCAGGTGTCGGCCCGTCACCTGACTGTGGTTCTAAATTATGACGCCCGTTGTCAATACCCAGTCGTGTAGCTCTAGTGCTACGATATGCTAAACTAAAACTAAAAAAGATAAGTACTGATGACGAGTGGTGGCCCTATATTATGAATTTTATTACCCATAAACGATTATAAAAAAAAGTATAAAATTCGCTACTGGCGTAATTACCGTTAAGGGTTAACATGATGTTTTAAGTGTGACTAACTTTATTTTATTGTCATACCTGCCGTCCCCGTATTATATTGAAATTTAGAATGATAAAAAAATTCCAAAGGGAAAAAAATTCCACAAGGAAAGATCATTACTAAATCTGTTTAAAACCAAAATGTCTACCTCTTCTAGGAGGCTGATAAAAAAAAGCGCGCGAATTCTGAAGAATAAATAAGTGGTGAAGATTTCCCCCCCCCCCCCCTTTTTTTTTGGGCCTTTTTTATGAGTTGCTTTCCGCAAATCTGTGAGTCGTCACAGTCACGATATTAAGCAAAGTAAAAAAAAAAGAAGTAACAAAAACTAATACATCGCAAGTTGAACTGGAATAAAAAGATTTCGGATTTTTATTTATTATTATTTATTACGAGGGTGGCGTCAGCATGTCGATTTCTGAAACAGGAAGGATCAGTATCGCTTTTATTCGTTAATAGATTGAAGAAAATTCTACATGCATGTTATCTTAGGATTAAATTTTTTAAACGTTTTATTAATAATAACGTTTTATTAGTAATATTTTTAAAACAGTTTAGTTAGGTTTAGTTTGCTTATATTATCTGAGTCAAAATAAATGTAGTTCAACTCAGGAGTTCTTCGCGCCTTTTCTCTCGTCATCAAGTTTCATGTGAGCAAGATTGGATAAAAAGAGTAAGATATTAGCTTCTATATTTAATTAATAATAAAGTTTTTTTTAGTGTTCTATTAATTGCTTCATTGATATTACAAAAATATGTACAATCCATCAAAATTTTTTTAAGTTGGTGACTTACGGACTATCATGTGAGTTAGGTGAGTTTGAATTATCCTCCTGCTGTTAAGTCTGCAATTGTTGCTCTAGAGCTACATGAGGGCTATTGGCGAATGTCGTCGTAATTTAGAATCACAGTCACGTGACGAGCTGATACCAGAGTAGGCACCCAGCGCAACTGTTAAGGGTGACATCATTGTGACTTTGGACATCATTGTGACTTGGAGCAGATTTAACGTGCACTTCCTCCACACGGGGTATTATTCATTGGCCATTTTATAGCTGAAGTGGTCTTTCCTTATGAAATTTGTTAATATGTTGGCAGTTATATTTCCCCCGCTATTTGTAAGGACCTTGGCAGCTTTTTTTCCTCTTTTCACCGTTTTTGTCTGAATACTTAATACGAATCTGCTATTTTTATTTAACGACACAAATGCATACAGTAAAAAAAATATATTTCATATCATACTGCCGATTTGCGCCAGTACGAAGTCGTAAAAATAATTAAAAATATAAATAAGCTCCGGTGAAGTTTTAAATATTGGATCTTTTTTTTTTTGTGAGCTTGTCGTATTTAATTTATTAGTTATTTTCTACATATTATGACGAAATTTTCAAGATAAACAGTCATTATTTACCTTGTTTATATGTTAGCTACTTTGCATATTTCATAATTCGCACTTCATATTTATCATTTAAATTTTCTCACATTAAAAAATGTAACATTTTATATTCTAGAAGCTTATCGTTTAATTTGTACAGAAGATAAAGTTATTTAGATTACCTAAGTAATTAAATTTTCGATAAAAACATTATGTATATAATTGATTTTTCCTATTTATTGAACCTAATTTTTATTTAAAAATAAATCATTAATTATCTATTTAACAATACAAAAATTAGTTTTTTAAAACAAAAACTAATGTAAGTTCACAAATAGTTTTTAGTTTTAAAAAAAGTAGCAAAATATGTATTTACCATGTTTTAAATTGCAAAAAATTATTCCAATTAAAAAAAATCTAATTAAAAATATTTATAATTAAAAATAACTTTAATTAAAAATAATTAGAATTAAAAATAATTGCAATTAAACATGGTTTTAGTTAAACATATTTTTAATTGAAAAATGTAAAAAAAAATTGACCTCCCCCCCAGAAATTTTTTCTAGTTGCGCCCCAGGTTTATAGTAACTACCTACAAGAAAGTATGCACAAACAATGACATTTCTGGACAAAAATACTGTAAGAAAAATTTGCGTTGACTTTCAAAACAAAAAATTGTGTTTTCCTTAGTTATTACAAGCTGTGTTAAAACAATGAATAGCAATGCATCACGACTACATAATAAAGCAGGGTTAGCATGATAGCATCATCGCATGTGTAGGAAGTGCATGTAGCATGTCAGCACGCATGGTTAGAATCAACACGGCATGTATTCTTCCTAAATGTAGTTAAGAATTTGATTTGTAATGTTTCGGGTAAATAGCTCTACTAAAGCTTAAACAATATGTATTACTTTAAATATCATAATGACGTTAGTACTTTAAATATCATAATGTTGTTATGCATGTTTATGTTCAAGGAATATTTAAGGAAACTATATAGTTTAGTTAAGTTGACCTATCGTAAAAAGTATTCAATGCAGCCGGAGAAATATGGTTTTAGAATATACTTTTTTCATTAGACAACACAAAGGCAATTTGATTTTGGAACCCGCGCTAATGATCTTTTAATTTTGAAACAACACACTATTATAATGTTGCAATTTTTACATAATACTTGTATTCCACTTATACTGTTTATTCACAAGTCTTTTTCGAGTGTAGCTAATTTTATTGTTGCGTAATACCTGCATTTTACTTCTCCCTTGCAGTATTGCTGCAGATGAAAACAGGAAGCCAAGAAATAACATCAGTTTTTAATTTAAATTTAGAATTTTTAACAATTTCGGGGAGGCTTGGGAGCTTGACTACATATTTTTAACTGTTAAAAAGTAAGTAAAAAACACTTCATATTATGTTTTCCACAATAAAACTTATTCCTTTTTGTCGAAGCTAAACTTAGTTCATTTTGTCGAAGCTCTGCTTAAACTTATTGTCGAAGTGTAAACAAATTTTTAGCTTTTTTTTTCTATTACAATTTTTTTTCCCTGTATTATATTTAGACCTCAAATTTCGTACATTCATTATTTTTTGTATGTTTTAATGAAATCTAAAGCAACTTAAACGCGACAACTGATATCCTCTTTTAAATATATAATGAAGTTTTTCAATCAATCTTAACCATCTAATGCATACTGCTGCCATATGGCAACAAGCAACATAATCCACTTTATACTATTAAAGTAGAGCTCCCTCTCAACAAATCTGTGTTTTTTTTTCATCTATTACATTCCATTTTGAAGTTTTAGTTACTAATGACCCTCATAGATTACATTAGTAAAAGTGTATTCAAAATTAAAGAGTGAAGTTATTATAAATGTTCTGAAATTGTGTCTTTGGCAGTATTCAAAGTATAATAATATTAGCAATAAATAAAAACAAATTGTTTTGAAAAAGTAATTATGGTTCAAAAGGATTATTTTAAAATATATTTAGTAGCCTTCTTGTCATCCTTATCAAAATTGGAATTTCGTAGTTGGTTTTTGACAAATGGAAACAATTTTAAAAATTGAAATTATTTGAATTCCAATGCAGTTTTTTTTTTTTCAGTATCTTTCCAATAATGTATATATGAGTATTAAAGATACAAATATATTTTTTCGGGAGGAAAAAGTTCATGCATTACAGGGTTAATTTCATCATCGTAACGATTTTGGATAAAATAGGAATTTCATCATAACAATAGGATTTAGGATTTTTAAAGTTTTTTTTTTTTTTTAATTTTAAAATCCATATCAGGAGATTTCTGCGTACCATGTTTTACATTAAGACCCAAATTTTAGTACACTTATATTTTTTCAGATTCAAAAGAC
This sequence comes from Hylyphantes graminicola, assembly GCA_023701765.1. Classification (NCBI taxonomy): domain Eukaryota; kingdom Metazoa; phylum Arthropoda; class Arachnida; order Araneae; family Linyphiidae; genus Hylyphantes; species Hylyphantes graminicola. Next base: position 2,485,592 of record CM043114.1, on the reverse strand, counting down.
ATGCAAAGCAACTGGTTATAGATAAAAAGTTAGTAATATGTTCATTAATACAAAATGCCGATTTTTTTTCAAAAATGTCACATAGAACGTATTTTCGATTTATTTCAATTTACTTACAAAAATTGGGTTCAGTTAAAACAAATCATTGCGATTTATCTGACAAATCCTTTAAAGATTTTTTTTTAATTATATTTATTTTTATATGAACTCTTATTTAAATTATTTCTTTCAACAAATAACAAATTCTTAGTTAAATTCGTTGACTTTCCTTCTTATATGTTGACCACAGAAATTACGATGTGATCTTGTCAGTCATGGTATGTACATATATATTCCAGCTTGTGTGCTTGTTCAGAGAACGGCTTATAAGCTTTCGCCAAGTGGGACAGACACAGAAAGAATTTTTACAGTCACAAAGAAACGAATAACACATCGACAAATGACAACATTTATTGACGGTCACAAACATCCATGCCTGACCGGGATTCTAACCCGTCCCCAGCAGCTCCAAAAGCTAGAGTCCTAACGATTGCGCCACCGGGGTGGCTTGTCAGTCATCTTTTTTTTTTACTTTTAATTTCTGATCATTTTTTATCTCCTGTAGTATTCAAACTATCGACGTGACACAACTTTTAACGTGCATCATTTGAATACTGATAAGACTGAAACAGAGTACGGCTGTCATTAACAGATACTTATAAATACTAAATGATACGTTGTACTCGGAAATGACTAAAATCTATGATACATTTTATTTTCGCAGAATTTATATATTTATATTTTTTATAATTATTATTATATTTTGTATATTCTAGTAATTCTGATTAAATTCAAAAGCAACATTTATTATAGAAAAATATTGGGATTTAATTAGGATTTGCTAACTAAAACAACCCACGGACATGATGGTAAGACAGCCCACGGATACAAACAAAGAGGAATTGCGTAGCAATTCTCTGGGGTTGGCGAGCAGTAGCGAACAGGGGGCTTTGCCCACTAGTTAAGTTATAATCTAGTAAGTCGTGGAAGTTCCTTAAAGCCCTTCCCAAAGCATATTTTGTTTGTGTGACCATATCCACTCTACTTAAACTCCTTTCGCATACATCCATTTAAAGTGTTTTTGAGCAACTTAAAAACCACCAGTAATGATAAGAAATGGCAAAACATCCATAAGACCTGGAGCAAGTATAGTTTAAAGTAGGCGAGTACCCAAAATTCTCAAAAATTCTAAAAATTTTACTATCACTTTAATCTTTTCTAAATTTGGCATAGTGATTTCAAATATAACAAACAATGCTATTTAGGCATTTTTTTAAATTTAAATATAATTTATTTGTTTTAAACGGTGTTTTCCAACTAAAAAAGAGGTTTGCGCTAACAAGTTTACCACATTGAAATTTTCTCCTATAAACATTAATCATGCGTTAAATTCTTCGTTTTGAACTGATGTGTGCAATGACCCTCTAGAGTTACATACAAATTACGAAAAAAGAAGTTATTAAGAAAAATGTTAGGAATTAACTTTAAAAAAAGATTTTTTCGATTAACTTTCACTTGGACATTTAAAAAAAAACTACGATATTTACACCAGATGTTAGAGGCTTATAGCCCAGATGTATATTGTAATAGCATCTGTCAAAAATTTCAGGTAAATTAATGTAAAAGTTTTTATGCTAGAAGTGTTAGCGCGAACCCCTTTTTTTAGATGAAAAACACCATTTAAAATAAATCAATTATATTTTTAGAATATTTGCCGAAAAAGCATTGTTTATTATATTTGAAATCACTATGGCGAATTTGAAAAAGGTTAAAGTAATGGTAAAAAATTTAGAATTTTGGGTATTCGCCTACCTTAGGCCAACTAAAGAAGCAGGTGCCCATTTCAGACTAACAGGCCACGGCTGCATTGGAGAACCTCTACACATGATCGAAGATTGAAGAAGGTATAATGGCCGATACCAATACATGCAAAATCTGATAAAATTCTGGAGTTATGAACTCTGACCATCTCCTGGATTTTGCGGGTCTAAATAGAGCTTCACAAGAACAAGAGAGACACTAGGCGCGTTTACATGAGCCATCGAATCCATGGAATGCCAAAATCCCCATTAGGGAAAAAAGAGGTCGAGCAGGATTTCTAACCCAAATGATAGTCTGTAGCCGAATCCATGGTATGAAGCATCAAACCCTCCTTCATTGGAGGGTTTGCGAAACCCCCCAATAAACCCTGCAATCCCGGTTCTGTCTGGGACAAAAATTCCCAACAGGAAAAAATTGATAAATTTGCTCTTCAATCCATGGATTCGCTGGCTCACGTAAACGCGCATCTTGTCACACTGTACTGGGAGGCAAGGGATATCATGGACAGATGAGGGACGACCATCTTCTCTTCCGCATTCATCTTCCACTTTGGGACTTGTTCGTATATATTTTTTTTTCCTTTTTGCTCTAATGTTGCCGTTCTATGTTTGTCATCGTCTTTTGTTTGTTTTATCTCAAAGTGATGAGATCCTGTATATTACACTCTTAAAACAAAAGAGTGAATTCCACTTCTGTAGGAGAAGTGCATTTTCGACACTGGAAAGGAGTGAATAATAACTCAGACTGAGTTAAAATCACTCGTTTGGAGTGATCTTGTCGCAGGTTTAACATACAAAGGATCCACCCCTGAAGGGGAAGTGCATTTTCGACACTGGAGGAGTGAAAATTAACTCAGACTGAGTTAAAATCGCTCGTTTGTTGTAAGAGTGTACACTCTTAAAACAAAAGAGTGAAATCCACACCAGTTGGAGAAGTACATTTTTGACACTGGAAAGGATTGAATATTAACTCAGACTGAGTTAAAATCACTCGTTTGGAGTGATCCTGTCGTAGGCTTAACACACAAAGAATCAACTCCTTCCGGGTAAGTGCATTTTCCAGACCGGAGGAGTGAAATTAACTCAGACTGAGTTAAAATCGCTCGTTCGTTTTAAGAGTGTATGTGTGGATTAAATTCCAATAAAACCATATGTCCTTTTTTTTTTAAAAAAAAAAGGTGTATTTAATAACTTTTTTATTACACATACCGAATGTTTTGATAACTTTTTATCAGTATTTTTTTAAGTTCAGGTATTGTTTCACGTTATCTTCGGATGAAACAAAACGTGTTTAATCTCTGTCCTCTGATATCCTTTGCCCCATTAACTGAATGAAATTGTTTGAGGCTTTTGTTCAACTCGTTCATCCTGTTGTTTTGTGTCGCACCTCTAGGATACGATTAGGATGGGGGCCGCAATAGCAACTCCCATAGCGATCATAGCTTCTTCGCTATTTTCTCCAAAATCTTGGGGTAAGGTTTATATTTTTTTCATTTATTCATTAACATTAAACATTTTATTACAGAAAGCATTAAACTTTTCATTATTGAAAGCATTAAACATTTCATTATTGAAAACATTAAGGGGACACAGTACCTCAAAATTTGCAAAAATTGCGAATTTGTTTTTAATTGCTAAAATTAAAGTTTAGAACCTTCTAAATAAGTCTACCAATTTTTAAAAGTGAATCTATATTTTTAAAAAGTTATTCTATTTTTTATGCGGAAAGGTATGATAAAAACGCAAACAAATGAAAACTTTAAATGCGTTTTCTTTATGTTTATATTTCCTTGATGACAAGTTCTTTAAAACGCTAAGGCTTTTTAAATTACTCATAAAAATCTAAGGAATTTTGTATACAGTCTGTTAAATATGTTAATATTAAGAATTGTCATTAAAATTGTTTAAAAAAGTAATACTTTTTTTATAAAAAAATATTTAAGTCGAAAATTGTCAAATATGCTAAAATAATTAGTCATTTTTTACATAAATATTTTTTATGAAACAACTACGGAAGATAAATCAAATTTGGATGCCAATTGTTGTGTAAAACAGTTTAAAGTACATGAGGAAAAAAATTGGGTTCAAATATTTGTATTTTAAAAAGCCTTAGCATTTTTTAAAAGTTCAAAAAATTTAAATTTTTTTTAAATAACTCAAAAAATTAAACTTTAAAAAAAAATTGTCATATATTGTTTTTAAATATAGATTGAACTGATAAAACATAAATTTTATAGTGAATATGTCAAAATTAAAAATATTTTTGAAAGTGGTACCGTGTCCCCTTAAACATTTCATTTTTGAAAACATTAGACATATCATTATTGAAAACATTAAACATTTCATCATTAAAATAACTAAACATTTCATTATTGAAAACATTAAACATTTTATTGTCGAAAACATAAAACATTTCACTATTGAAAACATTAAGCATTGCATTATTGAAAACATTAAACATTTCATTATTGAAAACATTAAGCTTTGCATCATTGAAAACATTAAACATTTCATTATTGAAAACATTGAGTATTTCATTTTGAAAACATTAAACATTTCATTATTGAAAACATTAAACATTTCATTATTGAAAACATTAAACATTTCCTGATTGAAAACATTTTATTTATTGAAAAAGTAGGCATTTACATGCTAAAGATGGCCATCTGTCCACCCATATTCCCCTTCCAAAACTGGTTCGATCCGTCGGTCGGATCTTAAATTTTTTTTTATAAAGGTATGCCCTCAGAGACCTAACTTTCATACTTTCTGTACGCCCAGGCAAACATCTGCCAACTGTCTGTCAAGGAATTACAGATTGAATTAGCATTGAAATGCAATTTTAAGTCCTCTTAATTGCTGTTACTGCATCAACAATGGAATGAGAACATTATTCATTTAAAAAATAGTATTAGAAGCAGGATTTATTTTTGTCATAAATTAATTTGGAATGACGGCAAAAAACGCAACATAATGAAAATTTTTATTGTTCATTATTTGTCCAAGAAAGTGGCAAGGCATTTTTTATTTTGCATAAATTTTAAAAATCCGGAAATGTAAATATTTAATAAGTAAAATATTTTTTGAAAATTCTATACAAACAGGGAAAACAAGACCGCGAATCATCTCAAATATTAATAATAATACGAGTAAAACTTCTTCAAAAATAGTTAAGGGGACGCATTACCTAAAATTTAGGGCTTCTCAGAAAATCATTAAACATACTAGAACTCTGTGATATAAAGATATTGCAAAAAAAGAATATATCATTTATAATGATAGAGGTTTATTGAAAATAATATGGTGGTTTTGCAAAATTGATTCTGAAATTTTCTGTTGATTTATTAACTATTAATTTTTTTAGCTTATGAACGGTTAAAAGCCTAAGGCTTTTAACCCTTAAAAGCCTAACGTTAAAAGCCTAAGGCTTTTAAGTTAATAAATGTAGAGCTCCAAATTTTTTTTCATGTATTAAGGCGTATACCATAAACAAAATTTGGCATGGGATAAGGTCTAGTGTGATTATAATTTTTTTAAATAGTGATGAAGTTGAAAATTTAGAAAAAAAATCTTATTTTTTGGCTATTTTTATACATAAATCTACATAACTATTTTTGTTTAACTGGTAGCTCAATATCCATACCAACTTTTATTAATAGATGTTGTGGGAACATTTAAAAAAAAATCCATTAAAAAATTCCTTAAACTTTAGGAGGAGGAGTATTTTGAAAAATCGTTATTATTTTTAATATTTTAATTTTTTTGAAAAAACTAACGTTTCAATATTAATATTTTTTTTGCATATGCTTATTGCATGTTAGTTTTTTGTAAAAATAGTTTAGTTTTAACGCTAGCGATAAAAATACTGAATTTAAATTTTTGAGTAATGCGTCTCCTTAAACAGAATACTCTGTTTCTTACACTTTTGAAAGTTGAAGTTGCATAGCTAAATCCTCATATCCTGGGCCAAAGTTACCCTGATTCATGATCAAAAGTTTTCCAGTGATCAAAAATTAAATCTAAAGTTCAAAAAAATATTCAATTCAGATTAAATAGAATGATTTCCTCTCAATAGATTAAAGAATAGCATAGAATGTTCTCATTAGCTCTTTTCAATATATTTTTAGATGTCCAAAAAAGTTAGAAGAAATATATTTTTTGTTATTAAATGCTTGTAAGATTACAAACATTGTTTACGGAATTGCCAAATTAGTATGAAAAACTTTTTTTAATGAAAAGACAGTCAATGTTTTCACCTTTCCAAAAATGTAAAACAAGTTAAGATAGGATAATATCAAGAGAAATTAACAAAGGAATCTTTTGCCGACACTTGGGCCAAAGTTACTCGCTTCGACGGTACTTTAATATTTGATGAACTAAAGAACCAAAAAAAAATTTTATTCTGTTCTAAAGAAATTTATAACAATAAAATACTATTCAATTAAAAATATATATATTTTTTTAAGATGGGGGCGATTTTCACCAAATCGTATCTTATAACACTTTTTTGTGTTATGTGCTCCTAAAGTAGTGTGTCGTTTTTGGCATTAAATTTCTATAGCAACAAAATAATAAGAAACAATTTTTGAATTACTTTTTACTACACCATAATAATGACTCAACGGCTGTGTGGGAAAATGTTTCACCATAATTTTAGTATTCATTTTCACCCTTTTCCAGGTTTTGGACTCAAAACCCTGAGAAGTGATTCAATCAAATACCAAAAGCATGGTGAGACAGTTCACCACACAGATGTTGCAGCTTTGTGATGAAACCGAACACAAAGCTGCCTTAACGACTTGCGAATTGCTGGTAACAGTAGTTGAAGAAGCGGTTGTGGGTAAAAAGAACCGTTAGCTTACTATCTTTAAAAAAAATTTCAAGTATGGATTGAGAGACGGTAAAAGATTCTTCTACTTTATTTTAAATTTTAAGGAAAACGGTGTAGTGCTTTCGATCGGCTATTTTTATAAAATACTAGCAAATTTATACCCGTACTTCGCACGGATAAAAAAAAATTATCAAATCGATCCAAGTATGTGTACCATATAACCTGTTATGAGATCATAAACTTACGTTATTATTCCCGCTCGTTATCAAGTATAAAATCCCGATTCATTGCCCTAATATTCTAAAATCAAAAATATGAAGTAAAATGCACTCATAAATGTCATCACAATTCCCACATAAATATATTTGGTTTGGTTTGGTTTGAATTATCGTCGCACTAGAGCTACACGAGGGCTATTGGCGACGGGCGTCGTATTTTAGAACCACAGTCAGGTGACGAGCCACACCTGAATAGGCACCCAACGCAACCGTTAAGGGCGACATCGTACGCAGCGTTAGGACTTTGAAGAATATTTAACGTGCACTTCCTTACACGGGGTATTATTCGTCGGACATTTTTGGCTGCATGGACCGTTTATAGGTCGGCAGCTATTTTGGCGATGCCCGGACCCGAACCTGGGACCTTCCGCATGCTAAGCGAGTGCCTAACCGACTGGGCTCCCCAGCCCCCCACATAAATATATAAAACCTATTAACTCTTTTGGCACGTTTTGGAAAATAATTTGGCGAGAAAATAGATATAGCTACAAACACATCCATTATACAGCTCTAACACAATGACCCTCGCACAACCAACCAGCTTATAAATTATTTTAAAAACATTTTACTCATTTGGCAAGCTTTAATAAATAATTTGGCGAGATTGGCAACATATTTGGCAAAAAAAATAAAGAATAAAACCCTTTTAGTGCACGTGTTGTGCCGAATACAAGAATCAGAAGGTTTGTAATGAACTGCCAGCTTAAGTTTAAGGAATAGAATTTATTATTAGGAGATCACGTTAATTAGTTTAATTAGTTACAAGATTAATAATTAAGGGTAACACAATTCCGGAACGCGACATGACAGAGCCGGTCAAGGCGATGCGACATATTCAGCCAATACAGTACGTGAGAGTCTGTGGTCAAGAGAGTTCTGATCGTCCCGCGAGAGCGTTTTCTCTCCGCGGCAAGAGGGTTGCCGGTCTGGTGGCGTGTCGCCAACTCGCCAAGCGTCCGTCGCCAAGGCAGCCGCCGCACACTCCCCTCGCAGTGCCAGCGTCAACGGTACCTTGCCGGAAAATGAACAGTTCTCCCCGTACGCGTGGTCCTTGGTTGCTGAATTGTTGGAGCGTCACTTGCTGCTTCCGTGAGACAGTCTTTCGAAGGAGTCCGCCGACGCTCGCTGGAAGAAGGAGTCCGCCGACGCTCGCTGGAAGAAGGAGTCCGCTGGCGCTCGCTGGAAGAAGGAGGCTGCTGACGCTCGCTGGAAGAAGGAGTCTGTTGGCTCTCGCTGAAAGGAGGAATCCACTGGCTTTCGCTGGAAGGGGGTGTCTGCTGGCGCTCGCTGGAAGGAGGTGCTCGGGTGCTGCCAGAAACCGCAGTTGAAGTGGAACGTTGAGGAGCAGACAATGGCCTAGGAGGGTCATTCTGGCTGTCTTCGTCACCCGGGAAGAATGCAGGTTTCAAGCGGTCGATGGAGATGTGGACTGCCTTGCCTTTGATTGCAAGTTGGAAGGTCTTGTCCTTGCGGCAGAGAACAGGAAATGGGCCGTCGTATGGCTGCTGCAGTGGCTTTCTAACTCCGTCGTGTCGAACAAAGACGTGGGTGCATTCTTTCAGATGATGGTGCACGAAAGTGGCTCTTCTCCCATGGCTGGATGTAGGGATGGGGCGCAGACTGTTGAAGTAGGTCTTCAGGTTCTCCACCAGTTCTTTGGGTGATTCGTCTGCGGGTGTGGGGTCAAAGAACTCCCCCGGCAACCTGAGTGTTCTTCCGTAGACCATCTCAGCTGGGGTCGCCTGCAAGTCTTCTTTGAAGGCCGCACGGAATCCCAGGAGCAGAGTCGGGAGTGCATCTGACCACTTCTCTGTATTGTAGGCTTTCAGCGCTGCTTTCATCGGTCGATGAAAATTTTCTATTAACCCGTTGGCCTGTGGGTGGTAGGGCGTCGTCCTATGCCTCTTAATTCCGAAGAGTCTTGAAAATGCTGAGAACAGCTCACTCTCGAACTGTCGTCCCTGATCGGTTGTGATTTTTAGAGGACAACCGTGTCTGGTGATCCATACGTTGTAAAATGCCTTTGCCACCGTTTCCGCTGTCATGTCGGGCAAAGCCACAGCCTCCGGCCAACGCGTAAACCTATCAATTAAAGTAAGACAATAATGGTTTCCCCGAGATGGTGGGAGCGGGCCAACCAAATCTATATGTACATGATCGAACCTCTGTGATTGGTCAGAAAATTTACCTAAAGGTGTTTTGTTGTGTCTGGTTATTTTAGATTTTTGACAAGGAATGCATTGCTTAGCCCATGCGGCGCAGTCCTTCCTTATAGAAGGCCAAACAAACCTTGAGCGTATTAATTTCGAAGTGCCGCGTATGCCAGGGTGGGATAAGCCATGCAAGGAAGCAAACACCGCCTTACGAAAAGGCTGGGGAATATAAGGCCTTGCCGTCCCTGTAGAAACGTCGCAATATACAGGTTCTTTACCGTCTAGCAGATTGATTTTTTGGAATTGGAGAACCTCAGAGTTCTCTATTAAATGTTTCAATTCAATATCGTCTTTTTGTGCATTTGAAATTTCAGCGTAATCAATAGGGTTTGTCATAGTTATAGCCTCTATTCGAGACAGAGCGTCTGCGACTATGTTATCAGAACCTTTAATATGTTTAATGTCGGTTGTAAATTGGGATATGAAATCTAATTGACGACACTGTCTAGGTGAACATTTTTCCGAGCGTTGCTTAAAAGCATAAGTTAAAGGTTTTTGGTCGGTGTAAAGGCAGAAGTCTCGGGCTTCTAGCATATGTCTAAAATGTTTGATACTGGCGTAAGCGGCCAACAATTCCCTATCATACGCGCTATAGTTTCTTTCTGCCGGCGACAGTTTCCGTGAGAAAAAGGCAAGCGGCTGTAAATTGCCATCAACGATTTGCGAAAGGGCCCCCCCAATTGCGAAATCCGAAGCATCTACGTGCAAAGTTAGTTGTTCGCCCTGTTTTGGGTGGACCAATAGAACAGCGTTGGCTATTAGCTCCTTACATTTTTGGAATTCCTCTTCCGCTCTTGCAGACCAGTTTAATTTAGTTTTATCGTTTTTTCTTGCGCCTCTTAAGAAAGAAGTTAGCTCAACCTGATGTTGTGCGATATTAGGCAAAAAAAGGCGAAAAAAGTTCAAGAAACCTAAGAAACGTTGTAGGTCTTTGACAGTTTTAGGTTGGGGGTAATTTAGAATGGGTTCAGCTTTTTCGGGAAGAGGCCTAGTGCCCTTATTGGTTACTAAGTGGCCAAGAAAAGAAATCTCAGAAACGCCGAAAACACATTTAGAGACATTCACGGTCAAGCCGTACTTGTTTAGTCTCTCAAGAACGGTTCGGAAATGGGCCTTATGCTCTTCCTCATCCTCGCTAAAGATTAAAATATCGTCTAAATAGACATAGCAAAAGTTTAAATCACCCAGGATTTCATTCATAAAGCGTTGAAATGTTTGTGCGGCACCACAAAGTCCAAAATTTAAAAAAGGAAATTCAAAGAGGCCAAAAGGCGTGCATACTGCAGTCTTTTGAATGTGGTCCTTATGGACAGGAATATGAAAGTATGCACGGACTATGTCGAGTTTAGAAAAAATATTTTTGCCATTCAACGCGTTAGAGAAATCCTGGATGTGAGGAATCGGATAGCGATCAGGTATGGTGCAATTATTAAGATTTTTGTAATCCCCCACGGCGCGTATGCTTCCCGAACTCTTTGATACAACGTGGAGAGGCGACGACCAAGGAGATTTTGAAGGACGGCATAGACCCTGATTCAACATGAATTCGAACTCTTTTTTTACTTCGGCATATTTCTTAGGATCTAATCTCCGGGGTTTGCTGTGAACGGGTGGACCCGTTGTTTCTATAAAATGAACGGTGTCATGTTTAATAGGTTCAGTACCTGGATTTAATTTAGTGAGGTCAGGAAATTCCGACAAGATTTTATGATACACCGTATCGCCAGAGATCAGTTTAACCGAGAAAACATTCGGTGAATGCGAAATAATGCCAGGTCGGTTTAGTTTAGTAATATTATCGATTAGTCTACGTCGCTTTAGGTCAATTAAAAGATCAAAATGCTGCAAAAAGTCCGCACCTATAATTGGTGTAGGTACATCAGCAATTAAAAATTTAAACGTAAAATCGCGCCTTAAACCCAAATCCACATTAACCAATTAGGTTCCGTAGGTGTGAATTTTGGTATTATTAGCAGCAAAAAGTTGCAAAGAGTCGGGTCGCATAAATTTAGACTTGTCAGTGACTGGGATGCAACTTACATCCGAGCCACTATCAATAAGAAATCTTAAATGTGATCTTTTATCAAATACGTGTAGGCGATTGGAAATAGCGACCGCCGCTGTTTCGGCGACAGCCGCCACCGCTAGTTTTCCTGGTTAGGTCTAGGTTGCTCCTCTGTGTCAGGGATCCAGCCGCATGGCGAATCGCATCGGCGCGATTTTTTGCCAAACTTCCAATGGAAGTGGCATAATCGCCCGTTTCGGGCTCTCCCGCGGGAAAAAGAACGCCTTCTATTAAAAGGGCGGGGTGCCCTATCTCGCTCCCGGGACAACCGTTCAACTTGATTGCTCAAGGCAGCAACCTCACTCCGCAGAGCTCCTATCTCCTCCATGGGGGATCCATGGAGGGAACCGGTTCCAATCGGCGCGGATCGGTTGGTGTTTTGCTGCAAAGCGAACACGTTAGGCGACGCGATTCGCACTTCGGCCACCTTATCAGCCATCTTGGCCAAATTGTCGAGGCTTTCCGTACTGATGGATAGAATGGCCTGCATCTCTGACGGGAGTCGCTGCATCCACAACGTTTTAAGTAGATCGTCGCCGACTCGAGTACCACCTAACTCGCGCATCTTTCGTAGGAGATGCGAGGGCTTGTTATCACCTAAGTGCATTTCCGAAATTAGGCGCCGGATTTGATCATTTTCAGACCCCGAAAATTCCGTTATAAGGCGCTCTTTTAGTGTACAGTACTTGTTTGAGGCCGGCGGGTTGAGCAAAATATCTGAGACGGACGTTAGGGTCTCCGGATCAATTGCTGACACCAAATGGTTGTACTTAGTAGTGTCATTTGTAACGTTAGCTAAAGAAAAATTTGATTCAAGTTGAACAAACCAAAGTTTAATATTTGCTTTCCATAAAGGAGGAATTTTTACAGCGACATGCGATACCTGGGTTTCAAAAATGGTGGTATCGTTGCGGTAACAGAATTAGGATTTAGGGTTGAGGCATTGTGCTCATCCGCGTCACCTGGCGCCATGCTTAAACGTTTAAAAGAACACACACCGAGGATAAGAAATCAATGGGAAACAAAAGTAATTGCGAAAATAAATTAAAATGGGAGCATTACATACGAGAAAAAATATATATATACACAACAATGACCAATCACAGATAATGAAAGTTCGAAGTACATACCTTTTTGCTGCGAAGTCCACGTTGACGGGTGTAATCCGAAAATAAAAAAAAATAAAGACACTACCGGAATTTACAAATTAATCTTGTTCATAAAAAAATTAGTTGAATGCTGGGGTTCGGAAAATTTAGAAGATGTAAAAAGATTAACATGATCACGTCGGGTGACCAGTTTTAGTGCACGTGTTGTGCCGAATACAAGAATCAGAAGGTTTGTAATGAACTGCCAGCTTAAGTTTAAGGAATAGAATTTATTATTAGGAGATCACGTTAATTAGTTTAATTAGTTACAAGATTAATAATTAAGGGTAACACAATTCCGGAACGCGACATGACAGAGCCGGTCAAGGCGATGCGACATATTCAGCCAATACAGTACGTGAGAGTCTGTGGTCAAGAGAGTTCTGATCGTCCCGCGAGAGCGTTTTCTCTCCGCGGCAAGAGGGTTGCCGGTCTGGTGGCGTGTCGCCAACTCGCCAAGCGTCCGTCGCCAAGGCAGCCGCCGCACCCTGATATGCAGCTCTAGTGCAATGGCCTTTATTAACCATCATAGTTCAGTAATAGCTTAATAAACATTTTGCCCATTTGGCGAGCTTTAATTAATAATTTGGCGAGATTGGCAACGTATTTGGCGAAAAAAAGACATAAAACCCTAATATGCAGTTCTAGTGCGATGGCCATTATTAACCATCATAGTTCAGCAATAGCATAACCTTCAGTAATAACTATACATTTATTTTAAATATGCATATTTGCAATCAACAGAACCATCAATGAAGGAATCATCAACTAAACCACAATAAATCCTGGACAGAAATGCGTCACTTGAAAAATATCAATTATTTTCAAATAATGAATTTAGTTTCTGAAGGAAATAACAACAGAATAAAATAAGCATTTTAAATTTTATTTATTTTCGTTGAAAGTTTTATTTAATTTTTTTCAGCCGATGGCATCAGGAAAGTAAAAAAATGATCGGATTTGAGCCAAGGTGGTGTAGTTTTTTCAGAAAATTCGAATTTTCTCTAAAAATAGAACATTTTGAGCGTAATAAAAACATAAAATAGAAAATTTGAACATTTCCCTATCTGTAACTTAAGTAAGAAATACGCATTTGTACCAAGTTACGAGTCAAACAAATGTCTAGTTTTTGAATCTATGATACACACACATATATACATACACAACTTCATTTTTTATTATTATAGATTATAAATACTTTGGCACAGCCGAATTTTTAACCATGCTATTTTTTTCCTTCAACAGTGTACGGCATCAAATGGCTAATCTCGTACGTCTACATCGAGCTTTTCCGGCGGCGGACGAAGAGGAGGTTCGACCTGTACGACATGATGGCGGAACACGATCCCTACAAAGTGAACTTCCTGTCACCGCCGATAGAGGTCGCTCTGGAGTCGCCTCTGCCAGAAGAACAAATGGCCAACGTGAGTGGAATGTTTAGATTTTAAGAGATAACATTACTCAAAACTTATGGATAGTTACATATTTTTTATTTTTTAAGAATTTTGTTAAAAAGCTCCACTAATTATTAATTTGAAGTTTTAAAAATATTTATGAATTGCAATTTAGGTTAAAAAAAACTTTTTGGGGTAATCCCCCCAATCCAATTTTTGCAATTAAGAATGAAAATTTCAATTGGTTTACCGGCAATATCTACCATAATTGTTAATACTATGTCCCTTTAGCATAACTTTTGTAAAAATTAATATTTATTTCCATTTTTTTCTTATTGTACTAATAGACTGGTCCTTATACAATTGCAAAACGGAATTTTAAAGCAAAGAAACTCCAAAAGAATTTTAGGTCACAAAGCAATACAGAAAATTCCTTACCTTCCTATGTCCCGAATGTCAAATTTTTAGTTTAGTACTCAAACTAACACATTTTTGAGCTAAAAATTACATTTATTTGGATTTTAATTTGAATTAATACAATATCTTAACGAATTCCTTCCATAAAATTTCGGCTTTTAATATTTATAATGTGTATTTCTCTTCTCCTAACTTTGTCCCTGAGTTTTTAGTACACTCACTGACCTCATTGCTAAAGTGGTGAAGAGAAGGCACTGGTTGGAGCTATAGTTGGAATTAGCTCAGAAGTTCAAAAAACTCAGTAAGATGAGCTGCGAGGCTTTATTGCTTTCCTAACAGTCACTCAGGATAAAGTTAATTTTTGCATGATAAGTGCAATTTTTTTTCTATAAATGTGTTTAAGTGGAGTACAAGAAGTAAAAAAAATCCATTTTTATTCGGTGTTTTTTAAAACTGCCATCCCTTATTATTATTTTTTGTTTTTTACAAATAAGCTTTGCTGAACTTTTTTGCGTAATTCTAGAACCATTATAAGCAATTTTACATTCATTTAAAGTGACTTTGAAAAAATAACTTTCATGTTGATTGTACCTGAAATTGAAAATTATGGTAGAACTGCCCTTATCATAAAGTAAACCGTGATATCGCAATCTATTGATTCACCATAACAAAAACAAAAGACTGCCACCTATTGAATTATCATAACACAAACAATGAATAATAAGGGCTGTCATCTATTGGTACATTCGAATGCAAATATGAGTGCTGCCATCTATTAGTTCATTCCAAAGCAAATATGAGTGCTGCCATCTATTAGTTCATTCCAAAGCAAATAAGAGTGCTGCCATCTATTAGTTATTTCGAAAGCAAATAGTGGTGCGGCCATCTATTGGTTTATTCGAAAGCCAATAGTGGTGATGCTATCTATTGATTTATAATAACACAAACGACATTACTGCTACCTGCAGGCCCGGACTGGCCCGCCGGCCCGTCGGCCGGCGGGCCGGTGCGCCCTTTTCAAAAAAAAAAAAAAAAAACTTCTTTGAACTCTAGATTCGTCTTCTCTTAGGTTGTTCGCACATTCATATGGTGCATAGGGAGTCATTTTGTACTGTCTTATTACTAATGGCTAACCCGATACTTAACAAGGCGCCTTCACTTCTATTCTAGGCGCTGACCAGTCGGATAAATAAACGATTACAATTTCATATACATGGAATTATTTGTGTAACTTACGTTTTCCGTTTAGGATATGGTTAGATGAATCAGAGTCTTCAAAGTTAACTTCCATGGCTTTACGCCTTAACCACACTCGATATAATCAATTTTATCAATAAATTTTAAATGGGACATTGACAAATATTAAAAACTGATTTTAATAAGGCGCCTTTTTCTTTTCATAGAAGCGCCATAATGGCTTTATGCACCTAGAAGTTGTTGTCAACATGAAAGTCCAACAGTGCCTTATATAATATCGAGGCGCTCCAATGAAACAAAAAACGTTTCTTCAAATATTCTGCACCAGGTATTGAATTTGTGAACCAGGAAGTCCAACAGTGCCTTATGTAATGTCGTATAGGTCATAGACACTCCAATGAAACAACCTGGTCATTCACCTTTGTGCCTTTTGTACCGACGAATAATACCCTGTGTGAGGGGAGTGCATGTTAAATATGCTCTAAGTTCCAACTCTGCGTACGATGTCGCCCTTAACGGTTGCGTTGGGTGCCTACTCAGGTGTCGGCTCGTCACTTGACTGTGGTTCTAAAATACAACGCCATCGTCAATAGCCCTCGTGTAGCTCTATGATAATTCAAACCTCACCTAACCGAATAAAACTCATTTGGTTTCGTTAATGAAACACAGCGCAAGCGGGGCAATTAAGGCGCTACATTTGTCACTGATGTTACATTCAAAGGTTTTGTCCTCGCCTAAAACTGATGGTGCTGGGCAGAAAGTTAATCCCACCGGAGGCGCATATATATGATTATATAAAGGATCTAAAAAACAGCGCTAACTATCAGTATTAGGGCGCCTGCGACCGTACAATATCACAAAAAACGCTTTTAGACTTTCTTGTTTAATTTTGACACTTTAATTTTTTTTTTTGTTTTTGAATAAGGGATCTAAAAAAAACATGCGTCAAGGAGTATTAGGGAGCCTTCAATTTTACATACCGCTGTTCGCGACTTCCGTGTATACATGTTTAAATTTTCAAACTAGCGCCTTGTGTAAGGGACTGGTGTACGCTAAAAATGTCGTGGTCTCTCGTTCCATTCACACCTATAAAAACCATACGCCAAGGAGCAATGGGGCGTCTACGATATCACTTGGATTAGGACTTTCTTGTTACAATTTTGATACTTGGTGCCAAGACGTGCTTCATGTCTTTCGTTCAAATACATATAATGTCGTCTGAATTGTTTTTTTAAATGAGGAAACAACTAAGGAAACACGTGTCAAGGAGTATTAGGGCGCCTTTAACTTCAAATTGATGCTTTTTTTAATAGCAGTTATGAGAGACTGGTTGGTTTTGATTTGAACATTTAACGAAATATTCATGCAGTAAATGGAATCAGCAAAGAAGAAGCCACCAGACCTAAAATACGCCTTTTTTGTTTAGCAACCGAAACTTTTTGTTTGGACGTTTGATACTCTACTCGGAAATCTTCAAAACACATAACAAATCGAAGTCCAACTCTAAAGACTTAAAAATCGCAAACAAAGCGCATTTTGTCTACTCTTTCTTTGTGAAGTGTGAAAATACGTTGAACATGTGTCCTTGGCCTGACTTGAAACTAATAAACAGAAAGCGAACGCCAATCGAATATATATATTAACGGATCATTCTATATATAACCTAAACTTTTTATTACACTTGTCGGTTATATTTCAAATAACGATATATTTTTTTTTTGGCGTCTGAATGGTGCTTTTACTGTTTTTCCTTCTGCCACTTCCGTTGCAAGATATCCCAGACATAGTTTTCTTGGCTATTTTTTCTGTCTACATATGTATTAGAATTATCTATATACCTTTAAACTTTAATTACCTTACTACTCGAAAGCGAAATAATAGTAGAGCAGTTTAAGAAAGTCGCCTATTTTTCTTTCAACTTCCAAATCCAGTGGGAATAGAGTGCATTGCATTCACAGCGGCCATGTTTGCTACTGAAAATGTGTTTTGGAACCTCAAAATTCTTTTAATTCGGGGAAAAGTGTGAAATGTTAGTGTTGATTATTTTTTCTTTGATAATTTAAATTGTGAATATTATTAGTTAACCGTGAATTTTATTATTAAGTAATGAACTGACATCAGAGAAGGCACACAGCGCAAGGGTTAATAGCGACATCGTAACGTTACAACTGTGGAGAATATTTAATGCGCACTCCCTCTACACGGGGTATTCGTCGGACATTTTTCAGCTGCCCGGGCCTAGAGTCAAATCTTATTTTGTTAACAATAAAAAGAAGAAAGCCAAAGTTACAAATCCATAGGGAAAGTCTACTTCGCATGGGGGTGAATTCTGATAGCGTGATTCTCATACGTGGCTCCGTTTTTTTTTTTTTTTTCGTTTTTTATAAGTTGCTATATTGTGCACTCACAAATCAGTAAAGGTCACGATATTACACAATGTTAAAGAAAAGAAATAACAAAAGCTATCCTCACCCTCAGATTTATTTTTAAACCAGAGGCAATTGTGGCGCGACTAAGATTTTGGTTACATTTTTTTATTATTATTCGATTTTTTTTTATTATGTTGGATTAACTGATAGCCAAACAGATGCTATAAGGTAGGTGTTTTTGAGGGGAGAAGACTGGCGTCGATGTCTACTATATTTTCTACAGGAAGTATAAAAAAACATACAAATAAAATATTGACTGTTTTATTTGAAATCGGTTTCAAGTTGTGCATTTTGTCAGACACATGATATCTTTGGATGTACGATTTTTGCTTTTTTCATTCTTTCTCTCTCTCTCTCTCTCTCTCACACACAACAACTCTATATTTTTTATATAATTATTCTGCTTAAGATCAAGATTGGATGTCATGAGTACTAAGAGCATAATATTGGTAAGTTTAAATTTCTACTGTAAACTATCCGAAGATATGAATATGTTTGTTAATTGGCCGTTATTTTTCCTATCTGTTTATTGTTTGCAATTGAAAAACAATCAGTAGCCATTTTGCGAAGTGTCCACTATGTTGCGGCCAAAACGATATGTGCTCATTCAAGAATGCCCGGTAATTTTGTTTCATTAAAAAGTTAATTCGCTAACATCACCCCTTTTGTCCGACACCTGAGTAGGCACCCAACGACATCGTACGCAGCGTCGGGACAATGGAGCATATTTAAAGGTCTGCAATCATTTTAGCGATGCCCGGACCCGGTACCTTCCGTATTCAAGGCGAACGCGTTAACCGACTGGACTCTCCAGCCCCCAAATATAAGTTACAAAAAATAAAACTAATTATTGTTCATAAAGAGTAATACTTTATACCCAAAAACAATGCATTTACAACGGAAAATTATATTAAAATTAAATTTTTAATTGAAATATAGTATTCAAACAGATATTAATTAGCAATAATTGTAATTAAAAATAGTTGTAATTACAAATAATTCTAATTAAAAATAATTGTAATTGCAAATAATTGTAATTAAAAATAATTGTAAGTTTAACTAATTTTCATTTTTTATTACAAATAATTTAAGTTTAAAAATAATATTAAAAATCCCCCCCCCCACAATTTTTTTGCGCCTTTTGCAACCGGAGGGGCCGGTAAAGCTGCGCCTTTGTTAGGGAGCCAGTCCGGCCCTGGCTACCTGTTAATATTGAGTGATACTCAGGACAAAACTTTGAAGCAAATTCAACTCACCAATGAAATTCTGCTATTGCTTTTTCAATAACTTGGGTAAATTAGGTCATTTCCACTCTAAAAGTTTAATCACATGATCTTAGTAGCTCAAAGACTCAGTGCCGGATTTAAAGACCCAGGGCCCCTAGGCACTTGACATTTGAGGGCCCCTACCATCTCAAAACTTAGCAAATTAAATGCACTAGTACAGAACATACAATTTTCAATCGACTTTAATAAACATCAGAATAATACATACATAGAATATTACATGTTGCTATAGTTATTCTAAAAAATTTATAAAATCACACGGCGAACTTTCACTGTTTAGAAAATCGAATGACGTCGGCATAGTCAATTGACTGCATCTCGAGATTTTTCGCAAATATGGCGATTTTTAAGGCCGCGGGCCGACAGGTTTTCGGAGTTTGGCGATTGGTGATTTTCAAATATTTTTTTAGACGATTTTTTGAAGATTTTATGTTTTTTAAGGGTCCCCTTCCTGATTGGGCCCCTAGGCCCAATTGTTGGCCTAGGCCGAAATCCGGCACTGCGAAAGACTGCTTCTTTGTGAAGTCAATTTTCTAAAAATTGATTATGCCATCTAATATATAATATGAAATCAGATACTTATAAGTAATTCCTGCTTCCACACAGACGGCCGACGAAGTGTTCTTCCACGGCAACAACTCCAAATCCGAGTCGCTGACTGTACGTCTGGCCCGAGGTCCGGACCACGAGTCCGAGGCGTTCGTCCGTCTGCGGATGTCGGACGGACGGACTTACGAGCTGCGGGAGGCACGGGGGCTGCAGCAGTCAAACTGCGACCCCAGGGTCTTCTCCTGCGGGGACCTGCAGCTGCAGCATATCTCCCCCATGAGGAGGTGGAGGATATTCTTCAACGGGGTCATGAGGTGAGTAAATCCCTGCGCTGTTAAAAATAATGGTTCAAGGTTGAACCAAATACGTTCCAAATTTGCTGCAACCATGATTTGGTGGACTGTAGAACCATAAAACGGTATTTTCAAATTGCGTTACTATGGTGAGAGGTTGAACCATATGAGGGATTTTCAAAATGCATAACAATAGTGAAAGGTGGGGGAAAACGGTATATCGTACAACAAAAGTCGGCCGAAAACCCAACCAAAATGATTTTATGGGTTAGGATAGGTTTGAAATATCGTCGCATTAGAGCTACACGAAGGAGAGCCGAAAAACGTGTTTGTTCATTTAAGAGGACTCTCTTTGGAATTCCACATCTTGAAAATCGTAATGTTATTTCTATGGAAAACATTCGCAAGTCAATTACTGCCACAATTTTATTAAAAGGTTGCTAGTTTCTTGTATCATTGTAAAGAACGAAAGGGACTAAAAGGATAAAATTAATTTGTTTTGTGAAAATCACGTATTTAGTATTTTTAATAATTTTTTGAAGTTAGTAAAAAATGGAGTAAGCATTAAGTTCGAATTTTAAAAAAATATTAAAAATACTAAATACGTGATTTTCACAAAACAAATTAATTTTATCCTTTTGTCCCTTTCGTTCTTTACAATTATACAAGAAACTAGCAACCTTTTAATAAAATTGTGGCGGTAATTGACTTGCAAATGTTTTCCATAGGAATAACATTACGATTTTCAAGATGTGGAATTCCAAAGAGAGTCCTCTTAACACCGGCTGTCCGGAAAAAGTCATCGTTTCGGAGTCAAAGAATTCGAATCATCAGTCGAAGTCAGACGGTTGCCACAAAAAAATATTTATCGCCGAATCCGAAAAAATCGCGCCAAGGGTTACCGTACGGTAAATCTGATCCTTTTACAACAATTAGATAGCACATGTGGGAACTTAAGGGACAATATATTGGAGCCATTGCTTTTGAAACCAGCTTTGCTTATATTGACAAAGTTGTCAGCAAACACTTCGGTAGAGTATTGTCTAGATAGAGAGAGCCACTTAATAGATCCCTAGGCTTACTCGTTTCGTTCAATTATCCCGTTTTATCCAAGTTTCTTCTTATATTCTTTAAAGATTGTGTATATGTGAATTATTAATCAATACTAAAGTTTGGATTCAATTAATTAATAACTTACTTTGATAAATTATTAAAATAAAATGAAATACCACTTTTTATTTTTGTTTTTATGTTTCAGGGACGTAACTGACATTAGCAAGTTTCCTAAGAAGATGGTGCGGGTAAAATTTGTTTTTCAGTAAGTCTGACAGCTATCTACTGACTCTAAAGAAATCAAGCGGTTCTTCCCCTGTACTCTTCACTTTCAAATCGTCCTTTCATTTTTTTTCCCGGCTAACCACATTCCTTTGCTATTTTTAGAACTAAAAGACTTCCATAAACTACAATAAATTTTATCTCACCTACATAACTATGTAAATAAAATCCAAGGTATGGTATGGTAGGTACATACATATATATTCCAGCTTGTGTGCTTGTTCAGAGAATCGCTTACAAGCTTTCGTCAAGTGAAACAGACACAAAAAGAGTTTTTACAAGCACAAGAGACACACAAAGAAAGGACAACACAAACACATAGACAAATAACAACATTTATTGACGGTCTCAAACATCCATGCCTGATCGGGATTCGAACCCGACCGCAGCAGCTCCAAAGGCTAGCATCCTAACGTTTGCACCACCTAGGCGGTGAATACAATCCAAATATAATAATCGTAATAATTTATTCTAGGTGGTGTTCTTCTTCGGATGCCTTCGATTTAGCGAGTGACATTAACTCCAAAGATCTGGCCACAGCATTCGCCAAGACGGAATGGGATGAGCGTCTGCCACCTCTTGAACAGTACGACACAACTTTATTACATTATCTCTAATGGTTACAATTTTATATTCTAATCGTAACATTCGACTATCTTTATTATGGTGATGTCTTCTTTCATGGTGTTTTTAAAAATAATAGTAACGTTACACAGTGTTTTTTAATAAGGTTTAACTTATTTATGTTACTGAAGGTTACAAAGCGCCATGAACTGCTACACTCAAGTTGGGATCATGCACGGAAACGTGACCATAGACGGGAGTGAAGACGAATACAACATCTACCTTTTTGGAGAGAGAACAAGATTTTTAGGTAAATGGATCATACAGTCCGGATGAAAGAATGTGGTTGGCTGTCTTTAACCTCTACCGACCTGGCATATATATCCCATTTAGGGATATTTTTTAAAACCTCCCCACAAACAATTAACACGTTTATTAGTTCCGAAATTGACCTGGTCCGATAGAAGAAGATTCAAATATCAGTTTTCAGTGTCTGATTACAGGAATCAGTCATTTATTTCCATGAAAAAATGAAGTTAAATGAGGGTTATTACAATATTAAAGTCCTTAAAAAATTCAAACTTTTCGAAAAGTTTTTTTTTAGTGGTTAATTTTAAAGGCATTTTGCATTAAAAATAATATTAAAATAATTTGTTGCCTACAAATAAGTGATGCGGCCTTTTTTGTTGCATTTATAGCACAAAAAATTTGTATTTTTAGAGTTTAAGACGTGTCTCTAACTACTAAACATAATTTTTTAAGCAAATTTCTTTTTAAACCTTACATTTCAGCATATATTTGTATGAAAAGTATGTTTAGATTAAGATTATATGTGTAGGATTTTGCTCAGGGCTTAAGAGGCTAAACCATGTCTCATTACAACGTATCTATGTCCGTTCACTCTCTATCTTCTTCGAACTTAGTAGAGGGTTCTTGAGATATTTTCAATGACTCGGGATCTTTCCTGGAGGTTTGGTTTGATTTAGAACATTTTATTGTGTGTTTTTTTCTCGACACCTTTTCGAATTACAAATCGTTTCCTCGTAAATAGCCTCTTCTAAAACATCTTTATATGAAAAATATTTGGTAAATTTTTATTACATTTTTTTAAATATTATTTATGCAACCAATCTTTCATCTAGGCAATACGACACTGACTGCAGGCATGGAATTTTTTCAAATAATAGGGAGAACTGATAAGGTAAAATTATATCTTTAAATTTTTTTTTAATTTGTAAATGAAATTGAAAGCTTAACAAAAGTCACGAAATTAAAAATTAAAAATATTATTTATTAGATTTGCATGTTAATTTCATTTGTTGTTGAAGAAATTGTGTCTTTTCTTTTAATCTTCCAGTACTGTACGCCCAAGGAATAACGTTATTTTTTTATTCTATTTTTAACAACTTTTTATTTTTATAATTTCAGGATGGCAGATTTATATACATAATGGAAGTTTCAATTGCTCGTATTGTGGAAACGTGAGTGACATTTATTCATTCATTCATTCACTCAATTTATTCACTCACTCATTCATTCAATCATTCATTCACTCATTAATTTACTCACTCATTCATTCAATCATTCATTCAATCATTCATTTACTCACTCATTCATTTACTCACTCACTCATTCAATCATTCATTCACTCATTAATTCCCCCACTCATACGCTCATTAACTCATTCTTTTATTCACTCACGCATTCATTCACTCACTCAATCATTCATTCATCCAATCATTCATGCACTCATTCAATCATTCATGCACTCATTCAGTCCCCCACTCATACGCTCATTCACACATTCAATCATTCATTCATTCACTCATACATCTCATTAACACATTCGTTCATTTACTCCTTTATTTATTTTGAAAATTGCTTTAAAAAAATAAGTCTTCAGTTTTGAAACGTAAAAATAATTTAAATATGCTTTTTATAACATTTGCAGTCTCCGATTTGGTTTCTTAGTCCAGCCCACCGGCCAGATGGTAAAAATTTCTGACGCGGATCAAGCCATGGAAAAATTACTGGAAAATAGCGAAGCAAAAATCATCAAAGCCCGATTTCATGCAGATGGTAAGTACTAATACCTTCTTTTATATTTCAATAGCATTTTATATTCTTGTCACTAATTGTATTTTTTGTAAAATATTTGATAACAATAAGCATAATTAAAGCAGCAAAAGGGACAATACTTTATTTCCAATGCAGCAGGTGATATAGACATTATCCTTACAAATTACAGAGATCAAATAATACCAAAAAAAATACAAAATACAAAAATGAGAAAATGTATACACGAATTTCAGAAAAACAAATCAGCTAAACATCAAACACAAGAATTGAAATAAGAAATAGAATATAAAAAGTAAAAAATAAAAATAATAAATTGTTCATAAGGTCTCTGGCCTCCCAGCAACGGGAGTAGATGCAATTCTTGGGGACAATACTAAAGGTATTTGTATCAGCGTGTTGAAAACGAAGAGATAGCTGCATTTCTAACAAATTTGGGCTATTGAGGACTGGGTGAGCCCACTTTTTTTGACATAAAGGGACGTCCATAAATTAGGTGAAAGAGTAGGTAAAGATCGAGCCGAATATCACCAAATATCATGTGGGGAGGAGAAGGGGTAACGTCAAATATCACGTAATTTTTTCCCTTGAAAAATCAACGTAAAATTTCGAAAAAAAGCAAGATTACTTTAACATTTGTATCTGGACCTTATTTTGGCAAAATCTTTCATGATAATATTTATCGTGGCTTTCCGAACCATACTTAAAAAATAAGGGGTAAAAGACGATTGTCGTCAGTTACTTTCTGCTTTAGTAGTTTCCACTCAGACCAAAAGGACACGTGTTCCAAGTTACATAAGAGTGAATGAAGCGTTTTTACAATTCATTTAGAAAAAGAAGACATAATATGAATTGCATGTGATTTTTAAGTACTTTCCCATCATCATCAGATGATGCAGCTACTGTTTTGACTAGTTTCCAAGTTTGGTGTTGGACCAACGTTGATTAGTGTTTGTTTTAAAGTTTTCCTGGTATCAAACGTTCAAAGCAAAATTTCTTATAAAAATACGATTTTTTAAACATTTCACTTGAGATTACGGTGTAGGGGGAGTCGAGCCAAATATCACGATATATCATCATGGGAGGGGGGTCGAAAAATCGTCAAAATTGGATCACGTGATTTATGAAGAGCCCCTAACAGTAAAAGTAGTTTTCGGTACTTCGTTTAAGTCCCGAAACGGCTGTATGCTTCATAAGGATCTTTAAACTTTCCATTTGAGTTTTATACATTGTCTTTTAAACTCTTATGTTCTTGACAGACAAATTATACGAACTGAAAGCTGAATTGGCAGAAGACCAAGCTCATTTCCAGAGCAACAAAAACTGGAGTGGAAGAATCCTGATTGACCCCATCAACATAAAACTGAACTCGTTCGAAGGAAGTGGAGTTGTTCTAAAAGGGTATGTCCACAACCAGATATATTCTTTTATAATAATACAATTGAACCACTAACTATTGTTAATTCATACTTCAGAAAAACTTGTTTTGACTTTCAATACAAAAAATATATATTTCCTAGTTAATACAAGTTGCGTTGAAATAATACGAAAATTATGTTAAGTAATAATGCACGGTTAGCACAAAAATTATATTGAAGGCGCAGCACACATGTACTCTTTCGAAATATATTTCAACATTTTATCTTTGAAGTTTCCAAAAAATAGCTATACTAAAGCTATATACTCTTAAATTAACGTTATAATTTTGTTATATATATTTTAGCAAATAATAAAGTTTTTAGTTAATCGCGTATAGATATCGCCAACACAACTTTTGTATCGTAACAGCTCAATATCTGAATGTTGCCGTTTTTACACGATACTTGTATATTCGACTTGTGCTGCTTGAACAGAAGCGTTTTCTGAGTGTGCTAGCTCTTTGCATGAAGTACACTCTTAAAACAAAAGAGTGAAATCCACTCCTATATCAGAAGTGCTTTTTCGACACTGGAAAGGAGTGAAAATTAACTCCTAAATCGCTCGTAAAAGCCCCAATCGCTCCTAATCGCCTTAAAATCGCTCGTTTGTTGCTAAAATTGTTGGAGGTTTAACAAAACAAAAAAGTGAAATCCACTCCTATGGGAGAAGTGCATTATCGACATCGAAAGGAGTGAAAATTAAATCAGACTAAGTTGAAATCGCTCGTTTGTTTTAAGAGTGTAGATACAAAAAAAACTTCAAAAATCTATGTTCCATAATGTTCTTTACTCTTAATTTTTCTTCAGGAAAATGAAAATGATGCACAGGAGATCAATAATAAAACCACCAACGCTACAAATTCCCCCAGGTAGATATATTTTAGTCATATTGTTGCAAATGATAAATTGCTTTAAAATTTTCAGACTGATCGCATTTAAGAACTTAAATTAAAGTAAAGTGAATACTTTTTTTAAAAAAAATCTGCAATCCTTTTAACAATAGAAAAGCTTAAATACTTTAAATTAGCAATTTACATATTCTTTATGATGTGAAAAACCTACAACAGTCGGTTTGACGGTCGTTTCATCATCATCCAGGGCACTACAGCCTTGAGCAGGCCAGGGCCGTCCCAACAAGTTTTATCATCTTGTTCTACTTTGGGCCACGGCTCTCCAGTTGTTTACTCCTAAGGTTCGTAGGTCTCGACTGCATCTAGCCATCTAGTTGGTGGGTGACCTCTTCTTCGAATTCTATCTGGTTTAGATAATGTTACCTTTTTGACTGGGTCTTGGTCCTTCAAACGAAAAACGTGTCCTAGCCATCGAATGGGGTTTGACTTAATGACTTTTACGATGCCTGGTTGTTTGTACTTTTGGTATATCTCATTATTATATCGAGTGCTCCATACATTATTTTCACATACTGCTCCAAATATCCTTGCTAGAATTTTTCTGCCAAAGATCATCAACTTATTCATTATTACTTTGTTGAGGGGCCAGCATTCGCTGCCATATAGGATGACAGGTCTTAGCAGTGTATTACATAATGTTAATTTTTGTTTTTGTACTTAGGTGTCCGCTTTTCAGTTGACTTTTTAGACTAAAGTAGCATTTGTTAGCCATTGATAGACGGCAAACAATTTAAGTATTTAAGTCATTTTTGCTGTTTATCATGGTCCCAAGATATTTAAATTCGAATTTATAGTCATTTTTTACCAATGTTGTTGGTTTAGCGAGTCTTTTGCGTATTTCCGTAAATTTAGTTTTATCTGCATTTATGTTGAATCCAATGTCATTAGCAGCTGCTTCAAGATCAATGAAGGCTGACGGTCTTTTAGTTTTAAAGAATATTAATTTGATTAAAATTTCAAAAACACAGCAGTAACTTTTCCAATTTTCTCTAGTAACAGCCCTACACCAAAAGAAACACCTTAAGATTATTCTGTAAATGGTTTTCAATGTAAAAGACAATAATTTTGTAATTTTGGTTTAAAATAGACGAAAGTGCGAACCTGCAACAGTCAATTAGACGGTTTTATACGTCTTTATCCATCGAGAGTTTAATTAGTGCGCCTCCTATACGTGAAAAACTGCTACTCTTATGACTATATTAAAACAAAATTAATATAATTACAAAATTGCTAATATTATAATATTTAATTTTTAAATACTTTAACAATATTTAATTAAAATAACAAAGATTAGATCTATTAATATTACGAAAATACAGGAGGTAACTTTTTCAATTTGCTCTAGTAGCAGCTCCAATTTAAAAGAAGTTAGAAAAGAAATCTACTTATAATTCACTATTAATTTTCAGTTATTCCTTCTGTCGTACATTTCAATGAGGAAATCTGCCAATTGTCTGAAATTACCGGAGGAAAGGGATCCTCCCTTGGTAAACTAACAGAACTGAGCAAGGATTTTCAAAACGTAAGTAATAATCACTCAATTAACCCTGTAATGCATGATTTTTTTTTTCATCCCGAAAAAATATATTTGTTAATACTCATACATTATGGCAAAAATACTGAAAAAAAAACAGCATTGGAAATTAAATTTAATTTCAATTTTTAAAAAAAATTGCCATATGACAAAAACCATCCTCCAAATGTTTTCTTTTTAAATTCGGCAATAAAAAGTGCAAAGTTCATACTAATATACTCAGTAACTATCCTAGACATTTTTATTCTAAAAACTGTTACTATATAAACTTAAAATCTAAGGCATTGGCACTGAAAAACTGTCTTATAGACTTGGGAAATGAACGAAAGTCTTTGAGGTGTTTGACTCAATCGTAACTGATCTCAAATTTTCACTAGTTTGTCGTGCCAAATGGAATTGTTGTGACAACAGCTGCTTATGAGAAATTTTTGTCTAAAGAAGTCTATCAAGAAATTAAAAATTTGGAAAATTGTGTATAGTAAGTACAATCCATTCATTAACAAAAATGTTTCATTAAACGTTCAACAATAATTGCTTGTATATTATTAGTATGCGTATGAGAGTGTGATTATTAAAATAGAAAAATAAAATTTTTATTAAAAAGCACTATTTAATTATTTATTTAAAATCAAATTTTAATTATTTAAGACCATCTATAATACTAATTATTTGACAATAGTGATCGCATAACTTTTATATGAATTGTACACGGGAAGAACCACTTGATTTATTAGGCGTCTTCCAGTAACTGTGTCTGCTTCGCGGACATTGGCTACAGGACACCGGTTTTTCTTTTGGTTCTTCATTCGCGGTATAAACGTGTGACTTGTGCCACTGATTTCTGGCGTGAATCAGGGTTGCCGCGAACGAAAAACATAGCGAGTAACCAGTTTCTTTACACCAGTTTAGGCAATTTTCGCTATCATCGTCAAAGAGGCCCGTTGAGAAAGGCTACGATATCAAGCGGTTTTTCCCTTGTACTCTTTATATTGTTTCTACTTTACTTGATATATTCTGTTTTCATTTAATTAATGTATTTTCACTTTTACAGCAATAACAAATGTGCTGATATCAAAAACGTCTGTCAAAAGTAAGTCCAGCATTTAAACACTTTATGGATTTAAATATTAAAAATAAGGGCCGATTTATTTTGTTACAAATCAAGTATGGTTTACATTAATGTATGTCCTCAAATATCAAACAAAATAACATACTAATACAATAATCGTTGAATATACAATATACTCCTGCATAATAAAACTTATCTTACGGCTTAGGTGTTGTTTGCTTTGAATTTTTTTAGTTTTACCAACACAAAAATAATTGAGATTTTTCATATAAAAAACTTTATATAATTCCAATGAAAAATTATTTGTCGAAATCCATATTTCAATTTGTCCTCGAAATCATTAATTTAATTATGCCAAATATGTACTAATTACGTGTATTTCTAATATAACTTTTATTGGTTGGAAACATGGCAATCAAATTTCTTGCTCCATTTTTCACAACATTTCGAAGTTTTTCTTTAAACATGATATTTCTTCATTTATTAGAGTTATCGAAAAAGTGATCAGTTCAAAAATACCAGATTTTGTTCAGCAGAAAATTGTTCAATCCCTAAAGAAAGAATTTCCAGACAAGAAAAATGAGCTTAAATTTGCTGTTCGGTCATCATGTACAGGTAAGCGCAATGACGCTTATTATAAATCCTTTACTTAAATAACTTTCGGAATTCTTTTTTATTATTTACCTTATGATATGAGGTTCTTGTAACCCATTAACGAGAACTTTGTAAACACCATTAACACCTTCATTGACGAATAAAAACGTTAAGTTTTTAAATTCGTTTTTCGTGTAACTTATTTTGTCCTAAATAAACTGTTAAGGGTGGTTGTAAATTGTCTTATATTTTGCTAACTAAGATAAACTTAACCAGAAAGTTCATTTTCGCATGGTGAATTCTCTTGCAAACAGGCGTTAATGAGTGGATACGGAAGTACATTCTGAATTCTACCATTAAATTTAAGTCATAATATCGATCTTTCATTTTATAAATTTTTCAATTTATAAATTACAAAATGTTGATATACAGTTAAAAATTCTGTGATTTGTCTCATCATGACCCTCTAAGGCATACTGCTGTGCCTTATGGCAACAAGTAACATAATCCACTTTATTCTATTGAAGTAGAGCTCCCTCTCGACAAATCTCTGGTTTTACGTTTTTGGCAGTATTCAAAGTATAATAATATTAGTACTAAATACAAATACATTGTTTTGAAAAAATAATTATAGTTCCAAATTTTTATTTTAAATATATTTAATAGTTTTCTAAACATTCTTTTCAAAATTGGAATTTTGAAGTTGGTTTTTGCCATGTGGAAACAATTTTAAAAATTGAAATTATTTAAATTCCAATTCAGTTAATTTTTTTTCAGCATTTTTCCTATAATGTATTAGTATTAAAGATACAAATATGTTTTTTCGGGATGAAAAAAAATCATGCATTGCAACTTTAATAATTGTTCCTAGTACTAGCTGCACGGCTGCGTGGTAAAATGGATCAACCAAAAACCGACTTCACCTAATAGCCTTTGCATCTCCTATAAACCATGTTTTTTGTGAAACCAAAAGAAAAAATTTTAACAGCTTAGACTGGAATAGATTTGGTTCAAAGAGTTACTTAGGCTTATTAACAAAATATTATACCGAAGTTACATTCTGGGACCAAAATTGCCCAGAATGACGATGTTGGGAGAAAAAAATATTTATTTATGACAAGTGTTTATGATTAAAGGTGAAGATACTGAACAAATGTCAGCAGCTGGACAAATGGAGACTTTCTTAGGGGTAACAGGCATAGACGAGGTAAATTAACAAATTTTCATTCGTATTAATTACCCTTTTTATTTTATAAGAACTAAAGATGTGTGAGCACATGATTACTATATTCACGAAGATTGTGCAACGATACATGATTTAATGATTCAGTACGAATTATTACGCAATTACAAGAAGCAAAAATATGGAATTAGCTTTAACAGAAGAATAGCTATACCTTAAAACAAGACTTCACTCTTCTTCCATAAGTTTTGCCTTTTTAACATTGTTTTTAATATTTTGCCAAACTCTTTCTACTTTTTAATGAATTTCAATACTTCGAAATATTTGTTGAAAACTAAAACTGGTGTTAAAACATTTTTTAAAGATTTTATCTGCCATCAAGAAGTGCTGGGCGTCTCAATTCAGCCATATTGCAGTTGAATACAAAAGGTAAGAAAAAAATAGTCCTTCCCTTGAAATTTTTCACTTCTCATAAATTAGTGAGGCTGCAGTCCTTAAAATATCCAGTTTCTCCGGTCCACTGCAACCTCCCTAGTAAGTGCCAGGTTAGGAAATCCCAACTTCTGCGAATGTATACACTTTTAAAACAAACAAGCGATTTTAACTCAGTCTGAGTTAATTTTCATTCATTCCAGTTACGAAAATGCACTTCCCCTATTGGAGTGGATTTCACTCCTTTGTTTAGTTAAACCTACGACGTGATCACTCCAAACGAGTAACTTTAACTCCGTCTGAGTTAATTTCAACTCAGTCTGAGTTAATTTTCACTCCTTTGTTTAGTTAAACCTACGACGTGATCACTCCAAACAAGTAACTTTAACTCCGTCTGAGTTAATTTCAACTCAGTCTGAGTTAATTTTCACTCCTTTCCAGTGCCGAAAATGCATTTATACGAGGAGTGGATTTCGATTTCACTCTTTTGTTTTAAGAGTGTACTGATTTTCTATCGAAACATTCTTTCAACTGGTATAAAAATCTTCATAACAGGAAAACAAAACAACGCATTTTGAATGATAATGTATTTTTTTAATTGATTCATCAATTATTTGTTTATTAATACCTGGCTGAAAACTAATCATACGCCATTTATATGATGGACTGAAATCTAATAATGAGCCACTCATATTCTGCACTAAAATGCAATCATGCGCCATTTTAATGCTGGAGTAAAATCTAATACGCCATTCATATCGACTGAAAACTAATGATTTGTCAATAATATGTTGGCCTGTAATCTAAATATGCGTCATTCATGGGTCAGCCTGAAACCTAAATATGCGTCATTCATGGATCGGCCTGAAATCTAAAGATGCGTCATTCATGTGCCGGCCTGAAATCTAAATATGCGTCATTCATGTGCCTGCCTGAAATCTAAATATGAGTCATTCATGTGTCGGCCTGAAATCTAAACATGTGTCATTCATATACTGGACTGGAATTTGATCATGCCCCATTCAAATATGCTAGACTGAAATCTGATAATGTACCATTCATATACATGAAATTTTAAGTTGGATAATGGCATCGGGTTTCATTTTTGAAGAACATATTGGAAATTATCTAATTCACATGTCGTGTCCCTTTCAGACAGAACGGCCAGCCACTGAACTGTCCTATGGCCGTGGTGGTGCAACA
This sequence comes from Hylyphantes graminicola, assembly GCA_023701765.1. NCBI lineage: Eukaryota > Metazoa > Arthropoda > Arachnida > Araneae > Linyphiidae > Hylyphantes > Hylyphantes graminicola. The sequence continues at coordinate 2,453,314 of CM043114.1, read as the reverse complement.
AATGGTGTCGTGTGACGTGGCCGGGGTCCTGTTCACGTGCGACCCCCTCACGGGAGACCCCACCAGGATGAGCGTCACCGCCAACTACGGACTCGGAGAGGTACGAGGTTCCTTATTATAACAGCATTTCTCTAAGCTTTGTGCCGTTAAAATGAAAACTTGCGAAAATGAGTACTATACAAAAACCGACCTTAAGTTTGCAGCAGAGAAATGTACTACGCGGAGGAAATGCGTTAACACCGAAATTTCGCCCCGATTGGTTGCTCCATTGACCCTGATATTCGTGCGCCCTGTTACGTCAAAATCGAAGGAAAAAGTAATTTAAAAAAGCCAAACTAAAAAAAACTATATATGTCTTGAAATAACAAATAAATTTGTTTATTGAATGTGAAATACCTTTTTGTATTCGATTCTCGCACTCGAAAATGAGAACTATTTACCCTTTTTCTCGTAGAACATTTGTATACTGCAAACTTAATATCGGATTTACGAGAAGATGTTCTAATTTTTCGGAGGGAATAATATTCTGCACAACTATTAACTGAAATCCTAAATTTGAAATTATTTAAACTCAACATGTCTGTTGGTGGTTCAACTCACAACAACTTAATGTAGCCTATAAACCCTCTCGCTGCTGGCGTTGGGAAAGCTAGTTCTTATCGCCAATTACAAACATACCTATAAGCATGCACAAACTTATTTGGCTTAAGAAAAAAATCACAATTATAAATTCAAAAAACGGCAGAGCGTTAGGGGAACAGGAGGAATAGTTCCCTATATTTTTAACAATTAGTTTATAATGTCCCAAGTTCTTACACCTTAATTTGAAAAATAACTAACGCATACATAATTAACATAATTAAACTACTACTACTTAATAATTAATTATACTACTCTAATTGTTATTTAGTAAATCATCAACATTGCTTCAAGGTTTAATTAGTTACATTTTGTATGTTTCAGTCAGTTGTGTCGGGGTCTGAGGAACCAGATACCATAGAGCTGAGACGGAACGAAGACGACAAGTTGTCAGTCGTCAATAAAATTATCGGATCGAAAGGCCGAAGAATCGTGATGCAAGGTAACTTTTATTTTACTCTGTAACTAAATGAAAAAAAATAATGATGTGCTGACTCTCAAAAAAGTTCATTTAAAGCAGTTTGAAAGGTCAAAGCTTCAGTCACCCTTTAAATTTAATGTGTAATGTAGGCATTTTTCATTCAAAAGTATCTACAATGCACTAATAATTACAATACAACTTGTTTGTTCGTACTAATAATTACAATGCAACTTGTTTGTTCGTACTAATAATTACTATGCAACTTGTTTGTTCGCACTAATAATTACAATGCAACTTGTTTGTTCGTACTAATAATTACAATATAACTTGCTGGTTCGTACTAATAATTACAATGCAACTTGTTTGTTCGTACTAATAATTACAAAACAACTTGTTTTTTCATGCTAATAATTTCAATACAACTTGTTTGTTCATACTAATAATTACAATACAACTTGTTTGTTCCTACTAATATTTACAATACAACTTATTTGTTCTTACTAATAATTAATAATTACAATAAAAATTCCTTGTTCATTCATAGTCCAAACAAATTGTAAGTTTAGCGCTCAAGACCACAAAGTCCATTACAACTGATTAGCACCTCAACGTTTATTTTTCAACACTTCTTGCAATATCCGATTTTAAATAATTTTGTTTCGAAAAACATGTTTACATAGAAATTATATAAACATGTTTTTCGAAACAAAATTATTTAAAATTACAGATTATTTATTTAACAGAGCGAAATCCTGCACATATATTATTTATATTATAAATAATATATGTGCAGGATTTTGCTCTGTTTTTATTATGGCATAAATATCTCTTTGATTTTCAATTAATAGAAGGCGAAGGCACCACCCTTCAGGAAGTACCGGAACACGAACGATCTGTTTGCTGCTTGAGTGATGAGAATGCCATTCGACTGGGCGACATAGCTGTCAGAGTAAGTTTAGTTTAGTTTGAATTATCGTCGCACTAGAGCGACACGAGGGATATTGGCGACGGGCGTCGTATTTTAGAACCACAGTCAAGTGACGAGCCGACACCTGACTCTGCTGTTAGTGTATAGGCTGGAATTGACAAGTAAATTCAGAGCAATTGAATAAAATCACAGCCATCTCAACTTATAAGGCCAAAGAAGCTCCCGTGATGCCATCCCTTCCGTCCTGTTCGGAGGGTCAGTTGTTCCAAAGAAGGAGAAACATGTTCAAAAATGACAGGAGAAACTCGAAAAGTATAGTCAGCGTGTCCAGTGCTGGTTATTTTTTCTTCAGAACAGGCTACAGTCCCAACACGACAGAAATGCTTGACGATGCCGAGCGTTTTTCTGACCTCATACGCTCTTAAAACAAACGAGCGATTTTAACTCAGTTTTTGTTAATTTTCACTCCTTATGGTGTCGAAAATGCACTTCCCCTATGGTAGTGGATTTCACTCTTTTGTTTTGTTAAACCTCCGACAATCTTAACAACAAACGAGCGATTTTAAGGCGATTAGGAACGATTTAGGGCGTTTACCAGCGATTTACGAGTTAATTTCTCTCCTTTCCAGTGTCGAAAATGCACTTCTTCTATATGAGTGGATTTCACTCTTTTGTTTTAAAAGTGTATCTGAATAGACTGGTCAACGCTAATTCGGTGATATTTATTTGAGGTTAATTATACAGAGCAAAATAAAAGAATAGCATTTAAATAAATAGCTATACAAGACAAAAAAAGTGTATATTTTTAAAAAATATATATATATGTGTATCATATATACCCTTCCGATGGATATAGATGTATAGGAAATTTCATATTTTATTCCAACGCGTGTCAAAAAATAATTAATATTCCAGTAAATATTAATCAAAATAAAAGTAAATTCAATAAAGTGATAGCCTTTGGAGCTGCTGGGGTCGGGTTCGAATCCCGGTCAGGCATGGATGTTTGTGACCGTTAATAAGTGTTGTTATTTGTCTATGTGTTTGTGTCGTCTCTTTCTTTGCGTGTCTCTTGTGCTTGTGTCATTTCTGTGGTTTAGTACAATAGACTTAAAGTCGCAGTGCTTGGCGATCTTGCCCCCCACCAAGAAAGTCATAACATAACAAATTCAATAAAAATCAGCTTCAAATTATACTAATAGGGTATCAAAGTTTTTGGGAAGAGGGGGAGGAAACATTATATTGAAATTAATTTCTGTTTATATGTTGGCTCTAGTTTTTGTAAGTATTCTCAACAAATCAACTTGAATCGGAAATTTGTTTACTTAGTTCATTTGCTGTTAGTTTTAAAATTTCAATGAATTTTCTTAGCAAATTTTGATATCTAAAAACAACTATATTAACTCGTCATTAGTATGAAAAATCAAAGTTCTATAAAAATCTATAAATAAAAAACAATGAATGTAAGAAAAATCTGTTAAGGAAAGAGTATAAATTATCTATTTCTTCTATTGTCAAAAGATAGGGTAAGGTGGGGTAAGTGAGCCACCTTTTTGGCATAATTCGACTTTAGCCCCTCATACCACGAGATGTAATCGACAACTTTTTTTTTTAGGTATATTCTCTCATATGTTATTACTGTACCCATGACAACCTTAACACAAATTAGCAAAAAATAAATTTAAAAAATATTTTTTTCTTTTTGGTCATCCGAGTGGCCCATTTGTCCCGCAAGGTGGGGTAAGTGGGCCACCCCCCTAATATATTTTTACATATAACTGGTAGAGATATGGTGGGGCAAGTGGAATAATCTACTTGATTTTTTGAGTGTTTGAAAAATAAAGTAATGATGTATCTTTAATAGTTCCCCCATAGCAACTTTTTCTGGCGTGCAAGCTGACTACAAAAAAAATACGTTAATTTTCATCTTGTCATTTTTGCATGTAGTGTAAAAAAAATGTTAGGGCTACATATTTTAAACTGGCCTATGTCAATGAATAGGACTATGAATAGTGAATATTACCAACCCTATGAATCAGTAAATATGGCTTTTTTTTAAGTATATTGAAGAGTTGGGGCAAGTGGGCTACCCCTGGCCCATTTACCCCGCCATTGTGGTGGCCCACTTGCCCCAAATGCTGGGCAACTGGGCCATCCCAATTTTCTTTTAACCTTATCAACATCGCAAGTACATAACACTACAAAAAGATACTATGTTTTATACACTTTCAAAATATATAACATTTTGTTTTGTATCATGAACCGTTTGGAAATAAATAAAAAAAATAGTATGATGGCGTGAATTACGAAAAGATGCAATTTTAAAAATTTTCACAAAAAGGATTGTACCTTGTTACATACTTAAATGAAAATGATGCCATAATGTTTCTTGCACCTATTGGGGTAAATACGTAAAAATATTGTAACAGATTTTTTTTACGTCCATAATTCGGGAAATGCCAGAGGAGGTGGCCCACTTGCCCCAATGGCCCACTTACCCCACCTTACCCTATAATAAAAAATATACAATGTTATTCAAAATATATTTTTATGTAGCCTTTCTATTGAGTTAAAGTATAATATTTTTTCTTTTTAATCTAGCTCCATAAAAGTTATCGATCTCACAGAGACATAGAGTGGGGTTACTGGAACAACAACTTGTACATTTTTCAAGTAAGTACTATACTTCCTCGTATGGAACTTCACCATTTGTATTACCCTTATCTTCTTAACCTTATTGCTTGTTTTCTATTCCTTTTCCAGTCTCGGCCAGTGACAAGCGGGACAGGTGAGACCGACTACGAGATCGACCACGAGTTCGACGCCCCCATGCGGGTGGAAAATGAGTTCTTCACGGTGGCCAATGTCGGGTACGTGTGTGCGCTTCTTGTGGAAAATGTATTAACAAATGCAAATTTACGAACCTGTCACCTGACTATCAGGTTTGCCAGCAACACACATCATATTTAAAAATTTGAATATCTTTTTAATTTGAGTACAGAGGAATCGTTTATAGTCATCTGCTACAGAAATATAGTTAAAAAACATTTAAAGAACTTAAATTTTTAGTTAGAAATTTAAATTTTATTGTTCTGCACTTAAAACAGACTTACACTTTAGCCAATTTGCTTACCTCTCAGAGGGGTAAGAAATATTATTTTACAATTTTTATGAACAATTAAATTTTAAAATACAAGTTGATTTAAAATCTATAGTTAAAAAAAGCAATTTTTTTTATTTAGAACTCATTGGGATTTATAAAATGCACAGCGAGTGGCTGTATGAAAACTAATGCATTAGTTTTGAAATCACAACTATTGCAAAAGAACTGCTTTGCCATGTAATCTCATTTTTACCATGAGTGAGAATCATTGTTGATGCTGCGTGCTACCAGGCCGTAGCCTGGAAGGCAAGAGGGTAGCAGTAGCATCCCTTGCCACAAGGCCTTGAGTACCCATGAGGGTTGGATGTCTGACTCCTGCTATGTGTGTAGGTCGTCTGGAGCGGTCGTCTGGGCGCCATCTCCACCTCCTCAATTTAGGCATGTCGCAGGAGGGGAGGGGCAATTCTCTCCAGACGACCTGCACCCAAGGTAAACTGCGCTATGGCCGACCACAGATTTAACGACATTCAAATCCTCATAAAACTGACGATTCAAATTTCCTCACTTTGAGGAAACGAAAACTCGGAGCATTTGCCTGTAACGGAATCGTCAAAATTATGGAAAATTTCGTCGTTTTTGAGAGTGTATGGAAAAAGGGCTAACATGGTAGAGCAATTCGTCTTATGGACTGGCAGTTCCTCTTAATGCAGAAACATGCTTAATTTAATTGCAGAGCTATTTTTTTTATTTAGGGAAGTCATGCCGGGTGCCACATCCCCACTTGGTTTGGAAGTGATACAAAAATTCTTCAATGTCGTGTTTCAGGTAATGCAATTTATTTCAGTTTAAAATATACACCCAGGGGCTCCTCTTGTAGTAGTTTAGTGTAATCGTTTCCGGCTGCCTATTTCTAGCCCTAATTAAGAGCTTTAACACAGCCAATACGCCTCGTAATTTAGAACCCTGGTTAAAGCTTCGGTTTCCTCGGAGTCCGTCAACAGTTTTAAGCTGTCGGACAAGTGCGGTGAATGACGTCATACATACTACTGACATTGATTACGCTAGAGTGGTTTCCTCGGGAGCGTTGCCGGACAACTCAAACGACCGACAGATTGCGTTGGGGAAATCCTAGGGTACCTTCAATGCACTGTGTGCTGTACAGGGTAACGACAAGGAGCTTAGCAAGTGTGCCATGCTAAAATCGTTATCGCTCAGCCATACTCGCCAATAAAACAAAACTAGTTATTTTCCCAGTTTTACACATATAAACATCATGTTGTTGCTTATAGTTTGGAAGAAATAAGAATGTTTTCAACTTTCAAGTTAGCAATGACTTTGATTTGCAGTTTGTTTACGTTATCCCGCCAACTATTGTTCCGCCAACACATGCCAAAGACATGCCAAATACCGTCTGTTAGCTTCGACATTAAAAATGGCATTTTCTGGTAGTATAATGATAAAAAATACTATTTTTAGAAATGTAGTAGTCCACATGATGTTTAATTTACAATACAAAGATTAAAAAGTAAAGCTTTATACATTTCCCCCGAGTTTAAACAGCTTTTTTATTCCATAGCAATGACACACGCCGGTATTAAAACATAGATTACAGCTTTACCGTTAAGAATTTTAATCCAAAAAAGAATAAATATTGAAGAATATAGATCATTAAAAACAAAATCAATAACAAATAGTGGTTACGTTCCTTTGATTATATCGTTTAGATGCGATTTATTAGAGCTTCGCTGAGTCACCGTGTAATGTCTACGGGGGAAAAATAACAGCGCCGTATCTCTGGAGCATGGCTATGCTCCAGCCAATCAGGTGAGAGCATCATGTCGCAACCCTCATACGCAGATATTCCAGTAACCCTAGGAAATCCTGATGACAACGTTTTTTACTGTTGTCTGTTGCGTGGCAACCGACAACAACTTGCAAAACATTAAAAATTTGAGGAAATGACGGAAGGCGAGAGTTGTTTTACGCTTGCCGAGGAAGAAATGCTAATTGATTTTGTGAGAAATCATTAAGAACCTAAATTTTCCATTTTTGACATGCAAAGACGAAAACCAAACAACAACAGAGTTGAGTTGAGTGAGTTCGCTAGGTTTCCAGTTTCGTGTCAACGTAACGTTCCGACGAAGCGGTGGCCGGTAGATTGACGTCATCCACGTATAATAGCAGTCGCATTTTTCTGGTGACAGACTCCAAGGAAACCAAGGCTTAAGTGACGAGGTCGACACCTGAGCTGGTACCCAACGGAATTTCGAGCGACACCGTACGCTGACGCCGTCGGGACTTTGGACTCCACAGATTTAACGAGCACGTCTGTCCCAGTGTACTCGGGCCCATCCGTCACGAGTTGGATTTTCAACTCGTTCCCAGTACAGATATCCGATTCATAGGATGACTGGCAGTAGGTAGGATTCGAACCCCGCACTCCTGAGAAAGCTGAATCCTGAGACGGATGCCTTAACCACTCGGCCACAGACGGGCCTTGCTCTTGTACTTTTTTGTGTTTGAAGAACTGCTCTTAGGACAAGACATTTCTTTATTTAGGATAACAGAAACTTACAAGTCAAAACGGTAGAATTCTGTAAGATCTAGCACAAAGGATGTTAAAAAGTCTCATTCTCAGCAAGTTCCTACCAGTCTGTCGCCAAGGCAACCACGAATTTTTACATTCTTCAATTCATTATAGTTCATTTATGAAAGTCAGTCATTACGAAAAATATTTTTTATGAGAAAATCACTTCATTACACTCTCTAACGCTCGCCAGTCCTTAGCTGCGTCATGGTTTTCACCCCCCCCCTCCTCCCACCCCCCCACTATTTTTTTTATATTGTACAGTCCAAAAGTTATCCGAAGTTCTGCTATCTTAAACATTTATTTTTATAGAAAACTATTGAGATGACGATGATGATGAATTGATAGGCCGGTTCCGATTGATTCAGATAATTTACGTTTACATTACTACTATCAAAATGTTTCAGAGATTTTCGACTTGCATTCTCCATTATATCTACTCGTACTATAATAACAGCAAAACTGCCCGTACTTCTAGATGCATAATTGAAGCGTACACCATTTTAATATATAACAAACAATATTCATGTAAAAAACGTAACTTTCTTTTAAAGAGGCCTACTGTTACTGATTGGCAAGTGGAAATTCGATGTCAGTACTTCCCCACTGGAATGGTTAGCATGCTTAACCACGTCATGTTCTTTTGTGTTGATGTAAGTGTTCTAATTTATATTTTGAAATATCCAACACACATTAATAATTGCATTAATACACACCACTATTTATGTATTCTTAAGTTTAAGACTTAGAGTTCATAATTTGAAGAAAAGTTGTTAGAAAAAGAAAACACATTAGAATTAAATTTCGTAATTAATATATTTATAATTAATTCAAATTAGATTTAGTAATTAGAAAGAACTTGCATTAACTTTCATAATTTTACACTTAAAATTTCAATTCAATTTAATACTTATAAAAATAAATCACATTATAACTCGTTATTATAATTATTAAATTAGTTATTTATCATAAATAAATTTAAATTATAGCTCTTATTAATAATTTGCAATCAAATTCACAAGAATTAGTCATAGCTTTTCAGTGAATAATCGAAGAGCTTAGTGAAAGAACGTGCTGCTTGACATTTTTGAAAATATAGAAAATTTTGTGTCACTGAATATGTTAATAACTTCTTCAAGGATAACAAGTTTCCCTTTTTTTCATAAACTTTAAGTAAGTATATTTTTTTTATACATGTTTCGTTTTCAACGGATCTGAGTGCAAACAAATAGCTTTTTATAATTGCGTGAAAAAAATCCGACTTTTACATTATAATTTCAATATCAAAAGCGTGCAAAAAGTTATACTTTTTGAAACAGTGAAAAAAAGTACCTTTTTTCACCCAAAAGCAGTGAATAAAAATAATTTTTTTCACTCTCTTCATAAGATGCCAACATCGCAAGTTAAAATTTCCATTTCATAATATTAATAAAATCCAGATATTTATCGATCTACTTTCATTTAAAGATATCAATGCGCGTGAAATATTTTTGGACCAATGATATTTTTTTCACACAATTATAAAAAATATAGTGTATGAAACACGTGCGAAAAGTAAACTTTTTAAAACTCATGTCATTATTTCACTCGCTCGTGAAATAAAATCCACTAGTTTTAAAAAGTGTTACTTTTCACACTTGTTGCATAAGTAACTATTAAAGCTCATTTTCTCGTTTTCAACTTTTTGTCACTTAGCACGTTCTTCCACTAAGCTCTTCAATTATAATAAATAATGATTATTTATGGTAATTATTAATTTATTAATTTTTATTAACTCATTCGTTACAGCTGTTCAGGCGCGTTGATGACAAGGCTTCCACCGAAGCTGGAATCGTGGCAATGTTTGGAAGACTCATGGATTACGATGAGTTATACGAGGTGGCCTTTTTAAGGCACGGGGAAACTCGACAGAAAAGGAAGTCACCTGTAAAGGAATTTTTCAAGAGATTTATGAGGGTAAAATCTTAACTTTGTTAAACCTATTTGAAGAGTACACGCACACGGGAAAAACCGATTGATTTCGTACAAGGCTTTCCTTAATAGCCTCTTTGGGGATGATAGCGAGAAATCGCCTAAACTGGTGTAAAGAAGCCAGTTACTCGCTTTGTTTATATTTCGCGGCAACCCTAATTCACGCCAGAGTTGAGTGGAACGAGTCACACGTTTGTACCGCGAATGAAGAACCCTAAGAGAAACCGGTTTCCGGTCGCCAATGTCCGCCAAGCAGAGACAATTACGGAAAGACTCTAAAGAAATCAATCGGTTCTTCCCGTGTACTCTTCATTTGAGTCAAAATTTCATTTCTGCTGGCTTTTTTCTTCTTTTTATTTTACCTTGAAGAAAACCATGATGACTTGTTTCCAAAGAGTTCTATAGTGGGGTAGAGACTGAACCTACCAACCGCACCATGGACCAACACGGAGACAATATAGGGTGGCATGTGTAGTCGAGTGGTTTGGATAGCTGGCCATAAAGCTAGCAGTCCGCGAGCTGTAACGGGTACGGGTTCGATTCACGTCTTTGCCCTGGGAGTAGTACTTCCTTTCTCAGTTACAAAATTATAAATTATTAAGCACTTTTGCCGCTCTTTTCGAGTGAGTCTCCGTAGTGAGCCATGGCTGCCGGTGGCAGCTCAGTACGAGTTGTTCCTCTACCCTACTAATAGAACTCTTTGCTTGCTTCATAAATCGGTTTCGTGAATCGGAAATCGAGTCCTAAGTGTCCTTTTTCCTTCATAGAAAAACGTGCCGAAAATGGTTAAACTTGGAACTGCAATGGGGCTGGACTGCAATGGCACTCTAAGATGAAAATCGATTCTATTTTTGCATATTGTAATTGCTCTTTGGAGAATTTAAAGAATTTTGTCAATAGTGCTAAATATCACGAGCAAAACGAAGAAAGTGATTAAAATGACAATGCACTTAAACAAAGGATAAAACATTGTGCCGAAGTTTTAGTTTATAATTTGAATTTATTTATTTATTCGTTAATCTTAACTCGGAAAGTAATTTTGCAAATCGTCACTTTTTCCCAATTTAAGAACAACTTTTTTCTACAAATATAGCTTCAACCAAAGTATTTATTTAAGAAAAGATCGTACTTAAAGGTTATTATAAAATGATAAAACTTTTTTAAAAAAAAGTCACAGCTTTCCTTCTAAATCAACGTAAACTCTAAAGCAGTTTCGTGAAAGATTCTAAACCGAATTCCTGGACCTTTTTAGATGCCACTACTACTAGGAGAGTGAATTTACCAATTTTATGGTAAAAACCTAACTTTGATGCCCCACAATAGTTTTAAATCAACGGTCTAACGCACCACTATGGTAGCTAGAAAGTTAGAGGACTCCGGTGCCCGGTGCAATCTTGCACCTTGCACCGAAGTTTTTCAACATAATGACATATAGTTTATTTCATATAGAAGTTGATGTCTTTTTTTTGGTATTTCTTTCTCAGATGTTTTTCACTGCTGAGAAGGTGTTGAAGCAATGTCGGGAGAATTACAAGAAATACCGAATTCCCGTCGAGAAATGCAAAAACTCTCAAGAATTGTTCGATTCTCTAATGTATGCGTGCACTGACTTAAGTGAGGTTTGTATCCAACAAAAGTCATTAAAATTTTATTTCTTAAATCGTGAAAAGCGCGATTATGGATTATGTAAATACCTAGTCATGTATCTCTTAATTGTTTTCAATTCCAATTTTTCTCAAAATTTTCAATTTATCCATCGATATCTCTCAATTTCGCGAGGAAATCTTTCCTTTCAGTTTCTATCAATTTATCTCGCAACAGATAGAATAATTAATAGGAAATATAATTTTGTAACACTCTTAAAATAAGAGTGAAATCCACTCCTATAGGTGCATTTTTGACACTAGAAAGGAGTGAAAGTAAACTCAGACTGAGTCCAAAATTTCAAAGCGTAGGGTACTGGGGTGGAGATCCTGTGGGAGGTTTAACAAAACAAAAGAGGGAAATCCACTCCTATAAGAGAAGTGCATTTTCGACACTGGAAAGGAGTGAAAATTAACTCAGACTGAGTTAAATTCGCTCGTTTGTTTTAAGAGTGTATTTTGAACTAAACGTTTTAAAAATAATTATAGGTGTTTGCAGCTCACATGATCTGCTCGGAATCCTCTTCTCTTTGGACTATGATACTTTTCACCGTCCTTCGCAAAGCAAACGGTGATGGTAAGTAAAGCCCATTTCACACCTTGTCTCAACTACTTGCAACTCCCATAGGACACCTTGCATTTAAAAGTTGCACTCAAGTCGTGAGATTTTTTCATGCGATCACGAAAAAATCTCAAGTTGCGTGTAACGTTAGCCAATCAGAATTCAGTACTTGTGTCCTTGTACTCCTTGTTAAATTGTGGCGAACTGTCGACTTCGCCAACTGGTTGTTTATTTACTTTTTAAGACTCCGACTTTCCTTGCTTGCAAAAAAAAAAATGCAAAAATCTGTGAAATTAAAAATGGGTAGTAAATGGACGGCAAAAATGGAAATTAATCTTATTAATGAAGTTTGGAAATATAAATTTATGTATGATGCAAGCGATGCCTTGCATTCGAATGAGATATGAGCGAGTAGCGAATCCATGGTTTGAATAATGTTTGTTTACAAAAATGTAAATGTTTGATGACAAAAAGATGAACTTGCCAAATTGTGAGATAAATAATTTTTTGTGGAAACCTGAAAAACCAGGTTACCATAAGTTACGAGTTGCAGTTGCAACGGAATCGAAGTAGTTGTGCAGGTGTGAAATGGGCTTAAGTTAATGAGTTGCCATTGCTACCCGATGAGTTTACGAACCCTGGTCGACAGCAGGAGAGTCTGGAACTATAACTACTTCAACACGCAGCGGTCAGATTTAGTTAATTAAATAACATTTATTTGAACTTTATTTGAACTTATACTCTCAAAAATGAATGCTCAAAAACGACGAAATTTTCCTTAATTTTCACGATCCGTTTACTGGCAAATGCTCCGAGTTTTCCTTTCCTCAAAGTGAGGAAATTTGAATCGTCATTTTTATGAGGATTTGAATGTCGTCTAATCTAAAGAAATATTTCGTCATTTTTGATCTTGTGAGTACAACAATGAGATTCAGTTTCCTCAAAATCAAGATACAGAATCGTCAAATCAAGATAGTAAAAGTGAGGATTCGCGTTTACTCAAAAGTCACATGATAGTTTGACGAAACAATCCTCAAAATTAACGAAATGAGGCTAAATGAATCATGAATCGTCAAAAATGAAAGTGTTGTTTCTGAGAGTGTAATTGGAGTGCCTGAGAAACTGCTGAAAATTTTTTTAGGAGGCGGCTAAATAATACTTATTTGTAAGGAATGCCATAAGACAATACTTAGCAGATAATCCAAAAATAAAATACACTGCTCACAACAATTAGGGGAACGCATGGTTTTAACCCTTTCACCCCCAAATTTTAAAATTTGGAATCTTCAGCTTGCTTTTGTTTTCGCACTAAGTTGAGCTCTCTCTTATTTATCGTTAGATTTAAGAATCATGTCTTTTGAAGAATGAAATTATGTTTGTTTCAATGAAATGAAATATGAAAAACATGGTACATAAATTTCACTCCCAAAAAATTTTATGAAATAAATTAACCCTTAATTCTTCACACTGGCACTCTTGCATGCATATAAAAAATGATTTTAACTTTTTTTCATAAATAAAGTTTTTAAAAAAAAAATTCCACCGTAACTTTTGGAAGTCGTCAAAATAAATTTTTAATTTGATGTTTCTTTATAGAACTGAATGCTGATGTTTATGCCGATTTTGCTTCACTGGTTACTATCGCCAGCGATGTTGAAAGTGCCGATGTTCCAGCATCTCTTGAGGTAAAAATTTTCAGAAAAATATTTTTAAATAAATCAAAATTTTGATTACATAGCATTGCCACATTTTTTGTTTTTTCTTTTGTGTAAATTTATGCATTGAAATTAAATTTTTTTTGTGTTTTTTTTTGTCATTAACTTATGTGTCTTATTAATCATAATTTATGATTATTTTAGTCACATATACGGGTTTATGTTTTACCCCCTAGTGACGAAAAAAAAATTTCTCCGTAATGTTTGTTCTGGATTAGAAGTGTTAGTTTGTTTGTTTAAAATTATTCAATAACCAAAACCCAATTCATAAGTAAAAGGTTCTGTAGCAGATGATTGTAAATGATTCCTCTATATTTAAAATTTTAATACAATTGCAAATTTTATAATTTTTTTCAAAGAGTATTTCTTGTAACAAATAATTACAAATAAAAAAAATATAAAAAAACCTCCCCGGCACAACAGCCCGTTAGTAGGCCAAGGCCTGCCGTGCCCATTCCAGCTTACATGACCAAGGGCTCTGGGGAGCTAGGCATATATCCCGGTAAGGTGGTCAGTCTCACATGGAACCCCCAGGGTTTAGTTCCCAAGCATGCTTGGTACTCATTTTATTGACTCACTTAAGAGATGAAAGGCTGAGTCAACCTCACCCAATCCGGGATTCGATCCCCGGACCTGCGGCGTGGCAATGCGAAGCACTACCACTAAGCCACTGGGCCCCAAACAATTACAAATGGCTCTTCTAAATTTTTCATAAGTAAAATTATAAAACTTATCCATTTTTAAAAATTATCCGTGTTGTTGGAAAACCTGATAGTCAGGTGACGGGTTCATACGTCTCTAATATAAATTTCAGAGGGTTAAAAAATGTGCCTTTTTTAGGAACTTTCTTCATGCATTGCAAAAGATATCAAACCTGAAGATTTCAAAAAAATGAGTGCGGATGTAAGTAAACAATTTTTCATTTGCATTTCAAATTTCATTTATATAATTTCATTTAATAAATTTTGAATTATTTACGAATGTATTTCGACGTAATTAGGAAGCCCTGAAATGGTTGGAATCGTCTTCAACTCAGTCGGGGAGAAAATTTAAGGAGTTTCTTCAAAAACATGGACATAGATGTTTGAAAGAAGTAGGTACTCATTCCTTGATAAAATGAAGGCGGTAGCCGGGTTTTCAAACCAAAGTTTTCTTTGTTATTCAAATGTAAAAAAATAAACTAAGCCAAATTACTCCTGCTGTATTGAATATTTTTAAAGACCTTTCTTTTTATGATAAATATAATTTATATTTTCGTAAAATATTTTTTTAATTTATGTTTTCATAAAATATTTTCATAACTTATCTTTTCATACAATATCTTTCCATAAGTTATCTTATACTAAGTTATCTTTTCATAATTTATATTTTCATAAAAGATTTTCGAAACTTACATTTTCGTAAAATATTTTCAGAGCTTATATTTTCACAAAATATTTTCATAATTTATACTTTCATAATTTATATTTTTATAATTTGCATTTTCATAAAATATTTTCTTAATTTATACTTTCATAATTTATATTATTATAATTTGTAGTTTCATAAAATATTTTCTAAATTTACATTTTCATAAAATATTTTCTTAATTTACATTTTCATAAAATATTTTCTTAATTTATATTTTCATTTTAGCACCAAGCTAAGTACAAAGACAAATTTGCTTTCATTTACTCTTTAATTATATTTTTTTTCTCTTTTTTTTACAGTTTGATGTTTACTCTAGTACGTGGCAAACGGAACCTAAATCTCTTATTCAACTCTTACAAGTACGTCCTACACTATTCTTTTATTTAAAATGTTTAACATTTTAAAAAGGGAAATACAAAGGAGCAATTTAATGTATTTAATTATTAATGACATTTAAAAACTCCTTTTAATAATTTTTAAATACTACTTGTACATGAAAAACCATATAATAGTTTGTAAAAAAGTAAATAAAAATACTTGATTTGCTTTAAAAAAAGGAATATAAATTACCAGCTTTTGTGTTACTGTATTTTAATTAATGATTAAATTCTATTTTGGTAAATAAATAACCTGATGCACTTACAAGAATTGCAAAAAGAATTTCATTACAAATCTTAAAAAAGTTACACACATGTTTAAGAATTAGGAAATCTTATTCATAATTCTTAAACATGCAATAAAAATAGAAATGCCTGTTTCTTAAATGACTTTTAATTTGGTTAATATATGTGATAAATTTATGATAACAAATAATTCTTGAATTCGTAGAACACTATTGGAAACAAAAAGAAGAGTAAGGGAGATAGTAAAAATGACGATTTCAATACCTTGATATCAAAGATGACGATTCCTCTTAATTTCAAACAGAGGTAAATAAAATTATTTGTAGTATTCTCTGTCGATGACGAGAGACTAATAAAAACTGAAGAGTACTGGTGAAAAACAACTTCATTGCATAGGAATCTTTCCGCGTTAGGATTCTTAGTCAACAATAGCGAGCCATCGCCTTAACTGGTGTAAGGAAACGGTTACTCACTGTGCTTTTCTCTCGCGGCAACCATGATTCACGCCAGAGATCAGTGCACTCGTTTCTACCGCGAAAGAAGAACCGAGAGAAAATCCGATTTCCTGTCGCCAATGTCCGCCAAGCACACCAGAATACGAGAAGATTTCTATTCAACGAAGATGTCTTTCGCCTGTACTCATCAACTGCCATGGTCAATTGCATTGTTAAATCGAATGAATGTTTGTTCTTCATTAATACATCCCCAAAAAATAATTCTCCACATAGAAGTTCAGATTATTCCAAACTGAATAACATTTCAAATCGAACAGTAAATATCAGCAAAAGATCAGAAAAAGTTTAATTTGTTGAATTAGGTTAAAGAAAACAGTAAAATTTCGTTAATATTTAATAAAATATTCTTTTTATTTTATAATTTTTATAGCATGTGTTAAGGGGACTATCCTGGTCTAAATTTATGGGGTTAAAATTGTTTTTTTAATTGGACCTTACTGATTGGTAACTAGCAATTAGCATTTAAATGTTATTTGATTTTAAGATGATTTAGTAATTTTACTGTAGGCCAATTAAATGTAACTGTAGTGTAAGGTACGATTTAAGAAGAGATTAAAAGCTTTTTAAATTTAAAAATTAAATCAAATTAAATAAAGTACATTACATTATTTAATTTTAATATATGTAGATCAAATATTCCACATTTTTTTTCATTTAATGTTACTAGTTGTAGTGATAATCACTTTTTACAAACATGACTTACACTACAGACAGGATAATTTTGCATGGAATTCTTGTAGCAGTCTATATAGGCTAAAAGGTAAACTCTGTGATATAACGGCAGGTTTGGCGATCTGCTAGCAACGAAAATATCCAAATGTGGTAAACATTCCTTTTCATATTTCATACAACTCGATTGGCATAGCCAGGTGGCCTAGGCCTACTAGGCCCGGGCCTTTTTATTATATCTCAGCTGTACATGGAGTCTGATCTTTGAAATGCTTATTGTAAGTTATTTTGGAATTCAAGACATTAACAAATTATCTTCTTTTAGGCTGGCGTTAAGATTCCTGATTCCATTAAGTCGAAAGGGAGTTCAACATAGAGAAAATTCTAAGGTATATACAAAAGCACTTTTTAACAGAATTCATCCAATTAAGTGTCTTACTAACATTGAGGATAGTTTGATTGTATAAGTGGATAAACAAAAACAACATTACTTTGGAAAAACTGCATTCAAAGACGCAAATTCTGTAGTTCATATGGTGTTTTTAACGTAAGACATGTGGCAATGATCACAAATATCCAATACTATAGTCCTCACGATCACAACGCAAGCTTGGATACCCCCACCACCTCTTGTGGTTTTCCAAGAAACGACGTGAGTGTGGTAGTTTAAACTCTTGCGACCTGGTGTCCGCATTTGGAAACATTTTTAAAACCTTCCCACAAACAATTCACACTTTAATTAGTTCCGAAATTGATCTGGTCCGATAGAAGAAGATCCAAATATCAGTTATCAGTCTTTGATTACAGGTTTAGGTTATTTATTTCCATAAAAAATCATTTGTCAAATGTCATTTATCTATTTCTACTAACGAACAATATTTTGTGTGTGTGCATTTCAGTCCCTGTTGATCAGGGCCGTGGACGCTTGGCGAATCGGATACACTCGGCTCGCCCACATGATGGTGGAAGAGGGGAGGATTCCGGAACCCGACCTCCTCTTCTTCATGAGAATCGAGGAGATCAAAGAATTGCTCTCCAACAGATCGCCAAGGATCATATCAAGGTAATGGTAGCCTTGAAGCATAAACAGCTGTGTTAAAGTTAAAGTTCCGTTTGGAAGGCAAAAAGAGGCAGTAAGAAACATTCAACAACCAAGCATAAATAAAACCATATAGTTAGGAAAGAGGAGTAGAGGGGTCTATCAGTTCAAAGGGTTTGAATCAGGGCTGTCAGGTTTTTCGAGCTACTGCGCATAACCAATACCACCTAGATTAGAAGGCCGACGAACTAAATGCTTGACGTCATATTAGTGGACCGATTCTGTGGTTTTGAAATGATCATTCGTGACTAGATCTTGTATTTGAATACATTTTTAAGATAAGATGAATGAAGATGCAACGTCATCTTAAGATACGACGTTATTGGTCAACAAATTGAAATTGGTCCACTAGTGTGACGTTGTGTTGCTTAGTTCTTCGGCCTTCTAATCTAGGTGGTATTTGCATAACATACTGGCACTGAAGTATCCCAAGATGCACCACATTGTCGGTTTTTTTTTTTTTTTTGAGTTACTGCGCATAACACAGTCACCGAAATTGGCACTAGGTACCACCGCTCTAGCCTGCTTCGTTTGTGCGTTACTGCGCACATATATGGACCGTTCTATTCTCTTTCCTAACTCTATGAATAAAACATGTATATTTATTCTGTTTACCTGTGAAGACAATAGATGATTTGAATTAGGCGGGCGGGGTTTGTTTAGGGAGAATTTAAGACAACGGATGTAACTGGACGTCACTGTCTGTAGGCGTAACCGTAACACTCGTCCATTTCTTCACGAATTCTTAAAATAACCCTATCACCGTATAATATATTTTTAATGGGCAATTTTTTAAACTAATTTTTTTCTCATTTAAATGTGTTATTTCTGGTACATCAAAATAAAACTTTTCTGAAAAGGCTTTTTTTAAACAATTTAAATAATTTTCTTTTTGAGTGACATCACTTATACATACATGGGATACCCGCAATGATTTTAATCAAGTGCTTACGACTGCCTCTTTCTACTGTACGTGACGGAAGCTTAGGATGAGCCTTAACGGATAAAGGACTAAGAATTCGATAATGCTTTTTTCTATGACATGTTACGAAGAAATGAAATTCGTCACAGCGGGAATGAGCCGGTTGGACCGCGGGACTCAATGTTAATCCAATTTAGAAAAAAAATATTTTGTAAGTCACATTTCTCCGGCTGTATGGAATATTTTTACAAACAGTTTTTTCATGTGATAAATGTAGCTGACCTGAATACCGTTTGTAAAAATATTCAATACAGCCAGAGAAATGTGACTGCACAAGAGATGTGACTACAGAGATTAACACTGGTGCACATTGGCACTTTTCTACTCCCCTGTATACACTGCTCGAAACAATTAGAAGAGCATTTTGCGTACTTTTATTAACCCTTTCAGTTAAAACTTTTTTTTATTTTTTATTCTAAAAATATAAGTTTGTGAAATAGATCCATTATGCATCCAGAAGAAAATGGTAAGAAAAACAAGAGTAAAAACTTAATTTTTTAACTTAAATTAAAGTTTGAAAAAAAAATGGATTCATAACGTTTGAAAATATATAATATTTTTTTTTCAAAACTTAATTTGTTAAAAAAAATTTAATCAATTTTTAGACACCTAAGAATGCTAGCGTGAAGAATTTAAAAATTTATCTCAAAAAATTTTTAAATATTAAAGTCAATTCATAAATTTTTTTTTAATTGAATTTCATTTTACCATGTTTTTCAGATTTTCTCTCATTTAATCAAAACAAACATTATTTAATTCTTCAAAACACATGATTCTTCCATCTAATGATATATAAGTTCGAGCTCTTAGTTCTAACTTGGTGAGAAAAAATTTAAATTTTATGATAAAAAATGGAATCATTGAGGGTGAAAGGGTTTAAACCATGCGCTCCCCTAATTGTTGTGAGCAGTGTATTTCAAGTAATGCAATTTCTGTACTTAATAATTAGTAGAACTTATTTTCTAGTCTAAATTTATTACATTATTTTTTTTATATTTATAATTCAGTATTTTTTTTACCTTTTCTATGGTGTTTTTTTTACGCAGAGCTAATCACAGAAGACGAAGACACCCGATATTAGATAAATACATTTTCGAAGAAATATCAAAAGGTGTTCCTGTACCAGTAAGTCTTAAAATTTAACATTATACATTCTCACTAGTAGGTAACTAAACTCTTGTAAAGTGATATTTACATTCAAAATGATCTGAATACAATTTAACCACAATGCACTTTCATTCTGATAAAAGAACAAAATTTTCTCAAATAATATTGAAATATGTTACACCATAAACGAAATTAATGTTTTAAACATGTTTTCTGGATGGATTCACAAGTAATTTACGGAACTCTTTACATGCGCGAAAGGATCTTCTCCATAACATATTTCTATTTACCCAACTTAGGTAGGCAAGGAGTGTAGCTCATAAAAAAGAAAATATTTTCGAAAACTTATATCATTCTTGACATGAAGAATAGATAAAATGTAATTATTTTAAAGTCACGTCACCAAGATACTAGTTAACCCTTTCAGTCCCAGTGATGCCATTTGGCATCATCATGTATCATAATTAAAAAAAATAATAGGGCTGACATCTATTGGGATTATTAAAAAATATTTTCAAATAGGAAAATTCAAATAGGAATCGAATGATGTGCTTTTTGATATCATAAATAGCTATAGATGATCAGAAAAAATAAATTAATGATGATGAGTTAAAATCTTAAAAATCTGATACAAATTGTCATTGGGACTGAAAGGGTAAAACATTCTATTTCATTCAAGTTTGTTTAGTGCATCTTGATTTGTATCAATAACTGAAGCTGTATTTTTTTTCCACTTCAGATTAATCTGGATACTCAGCCAATCATTGCAAGTGATGACAGTCTACAGATGAAAGGTAAGTATGACATATATGAAGAGTACACGAGAAGAACCGCTTGATTTCTTTAGAGTCTTTCCGTAATTGCATCTGCTTGGCGGGCTTTGGCGACGGGAAACCGGTTTTTCTTTTGGTTCTTCAGTCGCGGTACAACCGTGTGAATCGTATCCACTGATCTCGGCGTGAATCAGGGTTGCCACGAAAGATAGACAAAGCGAGTAATCGGTTTCTTTACACCAGTTTAGGCGATTTCTCGCTATCATCGCCAAAGAAGCCTTTTGAGGAAAGCTTTCTACAAAATCAAGCGGTTTTTCCCGTGACTCTTCATATATTAAACATGAAAATGTAAAATTTATGTCATTTCAGTTTTCTATAATGATTTCAGAAACATATAGTTAAGAAAAGATAAAAAAAAAACTAAAAGCGATCAACTTTATTATGTTCGGTCTTGTAAACCTTATTGTTTTTTTTTCTTTGTAGGTATTCCTGTAAGCCAAGGAGTGACAAAAGGCTACGTCCGAGTAGCAGTTACTTTAGAAGAGGCTGCATCCTTACAAGTAAGACTCTATAATACACTGCAAAGTAGTTATTTTTAACATATTTTAACTTGAATTTTCCGTATTTAATTCAGAAAGTTTTTGTATTTTGTCCGGATTCTGTTCTTGCAACTCAGTATCAACCAGTATGAAAAGTGCGCTTTTTTTTGCAGTGCATAGATAATAACTAATAACGTTCTAATAAAATACAGTAGAGTCCCATTTATCCGAATCCCCGGTTATCCGAAAATCGGTTTAGCAAAAAAAAATTCCTGATGAGATTCAGCTTCCTCAAAATCAAGATACAGAATCGTCAAATCACGATAGTAAAAGTGAGGATTCGCGTTTACTCAAAAGTCACGTAATAGTTTGACGAAACAAACCTCATAATTAACGAAATGAGGCTTGAGGATTCATGAATCGTCAAAAATGAAAATGTTATTTCGGAGAGTGTACGCATAAATAAATACACAAAAAATAAATACATTCGTACAAAGTTGGATTTATTTCTCAAAATATGCAGTAATTTTTTATTTTTGCTGCTCAATTTTGGTCCCGTACCTTTCGGATAAGCGGAACTCTACTGCATGCTGACGACACTGACGGTATCACTCTAAAAAAAAATCTGTAAGGTTACTAAGAATTCTCTAGGAAACTCAGCTTCCATAAGTTTTTTTAGTAATGTTACATAAGAAATATGTGTATATATTACTAATTAAAACAAGTATCCAATACAACCATTTAAATTGCAAGCATACTATAAAAACTTCAGTAAACGTTACAAGATATATTCTAGTAATCAATACATCCACTTATGTAGTATCTTTACTAGGAAAACCTTAGTAACTAGCAGTTTCAAAAATGTTAATCAAGAGGGCGCCACTAATTTTCTGTTAGTCAGGTATTATTTCGACTTTTCTGGAGCAGGTCGGAGGACAGATCTCGCAACCTCAGGATCCGCTCGGTCGTCTTGCAACGAGAAGTAGCACGCTTGTCCACGCGGTCATCGGGACATGTAGATTATTTGCTTGTAAATAATGAGGTTAAAATCTTGATCGATATAAAGCTTTCGGATATGAAGTTTTAGAAATAATTTAACGCAATTTGTATGTATGTGCTAAAATAAAAAAAAACCCACGTTTTTCGGTTTCTCATCGTTGTGATATCGATTAGTCATAATTTTTCGATGAAACGTACATTGATTGAATTTTCACCTTTGACCGATATCGAATCAGACTTTTATCTCTTAGTCTCGTACATTTTCAATTTACGGATGCGATCACCGGTTAGTTTTTGCTAAATCTGATGGCCGATCGAACAAATTTCGAGAAACAAAACAATGCAACAAGGGAAAACGCATATCTCAAAAAGATAGCCAGGTGGCGCTGTAAGCGTTACATCAATTTACTTAGTATTTCTTAGTATTGCTACAGTAGTTTCTTTAGGTTACAGATGATTTTCTAGTAAATGGTGCTTTCCTGTAAAGTTACTAAGTAATCGTTAGTAAATTCAAGCCAAATTTTTTACAGTGATCGTAGGGAGGTTTTTTTCTCTAGCAACTCAGCTGCCTATTTAAAATCATAAAATTCCCGGGATTTTTCTTTGTAATGATGCAGATTACATATTGGTAATTTTTTTTAATGTTCCTACAGCCCGGCGAGATCCTTGTCACCTACAGCACTGACATCGGCTGGTCCCCGTATTTTCCGTTTTTGGCAGGAGTGGTCACAGAACTAGGAGGATTGATATCACACGGTTAGTTTCGTACTCAATGCTATATTTCTAAATGGGCAAAGTAGACTCTGCAGCATAGAGCGGTAGATTTCACCGGGAGTTGCAATTCTTCAATTCATTCAATAGTTAAAATTTAATTAAATACGTTAA
This sequence comes from Hylyphantes graminicola, assembly GCA_023701765.1. NCBI lineage: Eukaryota > Metazoa > Arthropoda > Arachnida > Araneae > Linyphiidae > Hylyphantes > Hylyphantes graminicola. The sequence goes on along the minus strand of CM043114.1, from coordinate 2,430,144 downwards.
TTTTTAAAGATATACATTTTTTTAATGTTTTTTTATTTATTAATTATTAATTTTTATTTATTTTTTTATTTTTTATTTATTTTATTTGTTTATTTTATTTTGTATTTATTATTTATTTTACTTATTTATTTTATTTTTATTAATTTTTTTTAAAAAAATTATTTTAAATATATATTTTTAAAAGGCTGTAATTATTTTATAATAATTACAGCCATATACATATTATTAATAAAAATTATTTTAAATATATATTACGATATATATAGTTTTATAGAAAAGCTAAGTGAATATTGTGTTTAAAAATGTACTCATCCGAAGTTCCTGTAATTTTTTATCAAAAACATACATTGATACTTGCAGTATATGGATGGCTTAGTATACAAGTGAACCAAGTCCATAAAATGTTTCTTTGTGCTATAGACGTTTACATTCTTGCAACCCGGCGTCCTCATTTGAGGACACATTTTAAAACCTCCCCACAAACAATTAACACGTTAATTAGTTGCGAAATTGACCTGGTCCGAAAGAAAAAGACCCATATATCAGTTTTCAGGCTTCGTTTACAGGTATCAGTCATTTATTTCTATTAAAAAAAAAGGAAGTTGAACGAGGGTCAATACGATATTTGAGTTCTAAAAAAATTATTTAAAATTGTTTTTCAAACTTTATAAAAATTTCTTTTAGTAGTTAATTTTAAAAGCATTTTGTATTAAAAACAGTGTTAAAATAATCTGTTAACTACCAATAAGTGATACGGCCTCTTTTGTTGCATTTATAGCACACAAAAAATTTGTATTTTTAGAGTTTAAGGCGTGTCCCTAAGTAACTATTAAACATATTTTTTATTCTATAATGTTATATGTTTTAATATGATTAGAGAAAAATTATTTCTTATTATGTAGGTGCCGTTGTTAGTAGGGAGTACGGCATACCATGCATTGCTGGTCTTCACGGCGCCACAAGACAGTTTAAAACAGGTATTTGTTTTCATACATCTCTTGTACTTTTGTAAACTCATACAGTAGTTTTCGTTCTTTCCTGTGTTGTTACAGTAGCAACTACTTAAAAACGAGCATTTCTCTTTTCTCTCTGTAATCATTAACAAACTTGGAAGGTAGGGGAGTAGGTACATATATATTCCGGCTTGTGTGCTTGTAACAAGCTTTGATATTTACTAAGAGAAGATGTTCGAGTACAGATGAATATTAATTTAAATTATAATATTTATTAATTATATTATTTATTAGTTGTATTATTTATTAATTTTAATAATTCTTATTCTAAAGTAGTTCCTAATACAGGCTATAACAAAATTAAAAACTGAATGTTCCAGTTCACTTATAGAAACTTTTAAAATTGTTTTTTTTTATCCAATGAATACTTACTGAGTATATAAACCAGTACAAAGCCAATAAATAAAGCATTGTTTAAAATAATTTTGGTTATTTCGCTTTTTTTCTAGGTGATTATGCTTTGCTGAACGGAAACAAAGGAATTTTACAAAAACTTCCGAAACCTGAAGCTTCTTGAACTGAGAATTTAGTAGTGGCCAATTTCATCTGAAAAAATTTAATATAAATTTTAAAATTAGAGTATTTTAGTTATTAGTGAAACTTCCCAAAACTGTTTATTTCATATTGATATACTTCAAAAGCACTTATCATAAATGATTACCATTGAAATTAAAATTGTTATCTACACTCTTAAAACAAAAGAGTGAAATCCACTCCAGTTGGAGAAGTGCATTTTCGGCACTGGAAAGGCATGAATATTAACTCAGACTGAGTTAAAATCACTCGTTTGGAGTGATCCTGTCGGAGGTTTAACACACAAAGGATCCACTCCAAAAGGAGAAGTGCGTTTTCCAGACTGGAGGAGTGAAAATTAATCAGACTGAGTTAAAATCGCTCGTTCGTTTTAAGAGTGTACAACAAACATTTCATTCCTTATTTTGTGCCAATGTATGTTTCATTTATATTTTATATATAAAATATAATAATTACAACGAAATCTTGATCTTTTTAAAATCGTTAATTTATTGTCATGTCAAAGTATTAAAATAAAGTGTTATATTTTTGGATTTTTCTTACTTTATATTTCCTTTTATGAATTATATAATAGCCTTCAACTACAATTCCACTTTTTACATATGCAAATTGGTGTTTTAAAAAAAAGTTACCTTGTACGAAATAGCCCCGGGGTTCGGGGCTATACCGCAAAATTTGAAAATCATCTGTTTAGGAATTAATTACTAAGATTGATTAGGGTCAAGTGGGGTAAGTGTGATTGGGGATAAGTGTGATAAACAGCTCTTGTAACTTTGGAAATCATTCTAAAAATCTGACAGTTTGCAATATATAACATTAGACCACTTATAATTAAACTAAAAAGAAATATTGACCTTATTTTTTGTTTAAAGAAAGTTTTGAGCTTTTGAATTTAAGTGCAACTGTCTTCTTTTTATGTGGGTTTTCCTGTGTGGGGTAAGTGTGATAAAACAGCAATGGTTTTGAAATGCAAATTTTGTACACTTAAAATTGGAATTCAAACATATAATTTTTTTTTCTACATATGTATGTTTCTTATAATAATTCACTACCAATTTTAGGATTTGGAATTTACTTGAAGCAGAGAACGAATTTTCTTAATGAAAACTGCAGAAACCCTACCACACTTACCCCACTTGACCCTAATTCAATAGATTACTGTATAAAAACTATTGCAAAACTTTAGAACAAATTGCGATCCAAAAAAAATCCTGTTAAAAAAAATTTAATAATAACAATTTTTAGCATTAGCTCAAGGCTTTATAGACCGGGCTTTCAGTTCATCTTAAACGAAATTTCTTGTTAAGCAGGTTCGCGTAAACAGGGCTCGACTGTATAAATATGTGACAAATATTTTGTATTATGTTTTGAATTGCTTCCAGAGATACAGTGCATCAAAGCTGGTCAAAAACTGCATTACAGACCCCTCAAAATGTAAGTTTCCAATGGTGAAGTTCCATTTTATGATTATTTAACTGAAATATTAAACTAAATGTTATAAATCAATTAACAAATTTAATTTAGGAAAGATAAAATTTAGAAAAATAAAAAGCTGTCCTTAATTAACCAAGTATAAAATAGAAATTAACTCTAAGATATTTTTTTGCACTATTCCATGCTATTGAAAAAACACTTTTAAATTAATTTGCTTAAAAAAGTTTGCTTTCTGAATTCAGAAATTCTATTTTTAATTGTGCGTTTAAAGAAATAACTTAAAACAATAGGTAGGCTATTTTTTCGGTGTATACTAATAAACCCATTCGATTTAGGGCAAGTAATCTTAATTTACTATTCTTTCAATAATAATTAGCAAACTATTTTTAAGTGTTTTTCAATTGAATCGGTGAGTGCAGAAACAACGTCAGTCACAAATTTCAAATTTTTCAGGAGGGAGAAAAAACGTAATAACTCCTCCTCTATTTCTGCACTCGACACTCGAAACAAACGTCCTGTATTTACAGAACTACTCAACGGACCAACGTAGTTTTTGCACCCAACACGCATCTTGCCTTTCTACACTGTAAATAATTTTGGTGTATCTTTACACCAAAAATGGTGGCAACAAAGTAGCCACCAAAAGGGGTGTAAGGGAACACCACCAATAAATCGGTGTAATGAAACACCGATAATTGACTGGTGTTTAGAAACACCACATTTGGTGGCTACTCTGTTGCCACCATTTTTGGTGTGATAAAACGCCACCAGTATGGGGTGTACTTAAACACCTAACGGCCTAACAGGGTGTTCTGGTACTAATTTTAGAATCAGAAGGATAAAATGGTTATTTTTTAAAAACACTTTTTGGTGTAAACTGATTTCTTACAAATCCTGAACAACATAGATATTTTTAATGTTAAAAAATAGCTAATTTTGTAACTTGAGTTGATTTGCGACTTGAGTTGAACTCAACGAGGATACCTTTATCCATACTACAAAAGATAAAATGAAAATGTACATATATTATACAAAAACATAACTCAAACAAAATTAATGTTTAGGAATATTTAACGCGAATTAAGGATATCAATAATGTGGCCAGATATTGTTTAATTTGTTACTCAACTATTTTTTTAGCTATAAAATTGTGCGATTAACCTTAGTTTAACTATTTAATAGTTTTTTTCAAACAAAACGTAAATAATATATCATTTATGAAAATGTAATAATGATTTCAAAATCGATAAGTTCATCACTGAAACAATTCAGATATCAATGAGCTAAATGACTTATGGAAAAATACTGTAATTATGTACTTATCATTTTAATATCTTTGAATCATATATACTAGCACAAATATATAAACACAACCCTAATCTTCTCATTACAACCAGAATTGCTAATATTGAAGTTTTAATTAAATTATTAATTAACAATTCATTTATCTTTATAAAGAATAAATATAATTTTTGCGCTTACTTTGCATTTTCAGCAAAAACAAACACGATTTATCATCATCAAAATCAAACTCATGCTTTTATTTAGGGCTAACTGAGTGTAAACACACAGACAATCATTTAAAAGTAATAACTGCACGCTGAAATAAGTTTTCTATCGGGCAATTTTTCAAGTAAGACTCAAACCATGCTCATCCCGAATAAATTATCAAATCACAGCTCTATTTTTCATGTTACAACCATAGAATTGCTAGATTGGATCGATCTGTAACACCAAATTTGGTGCTTCGTTTTCAAAATGTCGTTGAAAGGCTACATTTAAACCATTCTTGGTGTATGTTAACAACAATTTTTTTAAAAGTTTAAATAAAAACCATTTTAAGTGAATGATAACTCCTATTTTGGTGCTCACACCACAAGTCGTGTATATTTACACCTTATTTAGCATTTCATAAACCCAAAACAAGTGTAATAATACTCCCTTGTTTTTACAGTGTACGCGTATTTTCATTCAAAACGAGTTTTCGGACTTTTTTAGACTGAAGTGGTTTCTGCACTCACCGATTCAATTGCATTGAATGGTGCAAAAGATAGACAGTGAATTACGATTGTATTCTTGGTTAATTTATGACATTTTTTTTTTGTAAAATTGCCTTGCCTAAATTAAGTTTATTATATTATTATAACATTTCGTTTAATATTTTAGTTAAATATTCATAAAATGGAATTTTACCATATAAACTGGTATATTTTGAAGGGCCTGTAATGCTTTTTTTTTACCAACTTTGATGCACTGTAACTCTGGAAGCAAATCAAAACAATATAAAAATTTTGTCGCATATTTATGTCATAAAAAGGTACCACCTGTATTAATTTCAAATCTTTTCACTCAGTCCCTTCTGAGATATTCTACCTTAAAAATTGCGAAAACACGATTTTGAGCAGTTTTGAAAAATTGTATAAAAAGACAAATTCCTCAAGCTTTGAACTTTTACAGCAAGTAGTCCTATAACTTGTCTGCACAGGAAAAAAATATATATTTAAGGCGGGTCGCTCTTCTTTTATGAAACTTTCATCGCTATAACTCCCGTTCAAAACGAATTTCAATTTTTCAGCTGGAATGTTTTATTTTCTCCTTCCTCACTACTTTGGTAATAATAAGCGTTGACAAACTATTTATGTAACATTATTCTGACATTTTTTTTTTCGTCGGGATATCTATAAAATCAATAGAGTTATATACATTTAAATGAAAATACTTTTCGGCCGAAAATCGGCTTTGAAGCAAAGTTAAAATGTCCCACAAAAAAAAGTATGAGCACCAAAAAAAAAATTTACTTTGGCTTTGAGCTAAACTAGTACATATTAAGAAAAATATATGCCCAGTAAAGTTAACTTTTCAGTAATTAACGCATCCTGTAGAACTCGTTTTTCCTTGATAGGCATGTTGTGACCAGAAAGCAAACTTCAGGGGTAAATATTAAGTTTAGAGTTCTTATTAGCTACGAATTAGGTTTTAAACCTCTTAAGACCCGAGCAAAATCCTACACGTATATTCTTAATCTAAAACACACTTTTCATACACAAACATATGCTAAAAATTATGTTTTTCAAAGAAATATTTTTTAAAAAATATGCTTAATAGCTACACACCTTAAACTCTAAAAATACACATTTTTTGTGCTATAAATGCAACAAAAGTGGCCATAACACTTATTCGAAGTTAACAGATTATTTTAATACTGTTTTTAATGCAAAATGTCTTTAAAATTAACTACTAAAAGAACTTTTTGAAAAGTTTGCAAAAAAATTTAAAGTATTTAAAATATTTTTAGGAACTCTAATGTTGTATTGAACCTCTTTCAACTTCAGTTTTTATAGAAATAAATGACTGAAACCAGTAAACAAAGGCTGAAACTGATATTTGGATCTTCCATCGGACCAGGTCAAATTTACAACTAATTAACGTGTTATTTGATAGTGAGGAGCTCTTTAAAAATGTCCCCAAATGGGGATGACAAGTCGCAAGAGGTTAAAAATATATTCGGCTAGTTTCATTTATATTATTTCGAAAATTAAATAATTATTACTTAAATTGTTTGCAAAAATTTATATTTCAAAGAATAAATACGTAATAGTTCTCGCTTTTAAATAGAATGAAAACGTTGCATACCACTATACAAAGATATAAGACACTCAAAGTTAAATATATTTGACGTCATTTCAAATTGATAGATGTCGCAAAAATAAATTTATTTTAATTTATTGTCTAAAAGAATTAAAGTTGCTCGCGCGATTGTTGCGATGGCAATGGTGATTTAATTCTAATAAAAATGGCTTCCTATGCTAGAATTAGACAGACAGATGGACAAAAAGTATGAAAGTTGGGTCTCTGAGGTCATCGCTTTCTAACAAAAAAAATAATTTTTCAGATCGGATGGATAGAACCGATTTTGGAAGGGGGGTACGGACAGACGGACATCGACCGCATGTCAATACCTACTTTTTTTATTATTTTTTTAATTCTTCGAATTAAAAAAAAAAAGTAGGCTAAAAAGCATCGTTTTAAAATTATGTGCATCTGTTTTTTTTTTTTAATTCCCAAGTTTGTTAAGCAATTTTGTTGATAAATATATCAAAAGTATGAAATTTAGCTCATTTAAAGAGGAATTTTATGAGCTTTAATCTGATATGAAAATTAAAACTTTTCAAAGCATTTAGAAGTTGTTGTTGGTATTTTCAAACATTGATTTTGTTTTAATAACATTTGTATTAACACAATTGATGCATACATACATTTATTACATTACATTTATTCATTTTTACACATTTTACAACGCTCATTAGAAAAAAAAAACTTTTTGTGCATAAAATTATAGATTTCTTTTACCCTTTAAGAAAGTTTGGACTGACTAGAGAAAATATAATAGTCAAAAAATATAGAACCTAAGTAGCAAAAAAGATATTCACACAATTTAACAAATATATTCCAGATATTAAAACTAAACATATAAAATATTATACGTACGCCTAACATGATATAAACCTAAACATATTATTGAAGAAAGGTATCCCAATAAAAAAAAAAGTGGTTTTTTTCCAATTTCGTCAAAACCATCCTACGCTTTAGGAACAACATTTATCAAATTTAAACAGTATCCAGATAGCAATGTATACAATAGAATTATGGAATCCACCGTACAACACAAAATAGAACAAGTACAAAATGCATGTAACCACTACTGTGGTACAAATTAATTGAACTGGATACAAAAAAAGAATTTAAAATGTCTATTTAATTCTGTAGACAAATAATAATAAGCTTTTTATTTATTTTTTTTTAAAAAAGCCTTTGCCCTTCATTTATTTAAATACAGTGCCGGATTTCAGCCTAAGCTTAGAAGGCCCAGGCCTGGAAGCCCAGTCAGGATGGGAGCTCTTAAAAAGATAAAATGGCCTAAGAAATTTGAAAATCGTCAAACTTCGAAAACATATCACCTGATGTGCGACGGCCTAAAAAAATTCAAATTTGCGAAAAATCACAAGATCCGTTTCCCCTGAGAGAGAAGTCTCTCTGTGAAGTTCTTATTAAACTCACTCTCAGTAATATACAATGGAGTCAGAAATAATGCTGTCAGTTGATTATGATAACATCGTTCGTTCTTTTGCACAGAAGAAATTTCGCCGTATTATTTTATAAATTTTAAAGAATAGCTATAGTAACATACTGTATTGTTCTGATGTTTAGTTAAGTCGATTAAAAATTATATGTTCTGTACTAGTGTATTTAATTTGCTAAATTTCCAAAATAGCTTTGAGATTGTAGGGGGCCCCAAATGTCAAGTGCCTAGGGGGTCGGTCGTTAAATCCAGCACTGTTTAAAATTAAATATAGTTTTGCATTTTGTCAGTTTAAATGCTCAAAACTTCGTTAATCTTTTAATTTAAAGGGCATTGGGTAGTGCAAGGATCATCAATACCATCAAACCAAACACAACATGCTTAGATGTCTTTATCATCACTTGCTTCAGTAAAAATTCCTGTCCCAAACATCACAAATTACAAAGAGTTCAATGATTTTGTAGATAAAAATTAACAACAGTTATGGAATGGAAATTGTCATAAAACATCACTGCACCTAATTGTTGCAGTATAAATCTAACACACATGAAACTAGACGAGTTCATTTTCAGTTTATCATTGTGAGCAGCCGCAAGATGAGGATAACAGACGCTTGAGGAGCAACAGTTTCACAGAATTTTTTTTAAAAGGTCCCGATAGGTTTATCAATGTTCAGAGCTAACTGTGTCACACTATACCTTGTCTAGCCAGAATGCAAGCTTCGAAAAGACTTTCTTCCCAAATCTCTTCCCTTTGTTTGCTAAGAAACGGGGTTAGCATAGCTTTTCTAAACCTAAAGCGTTTGATAATCTGTTGTGGGGTTAACAATTCGTACAGTTCAAACCCAAATAGGGTGGGGAAAAAACAAGCTCGCGCTGTTTCGAAGAAGCGAAGGGATGGGGGAAGAAAGTCTTTTCGAAGCTTGCATTCTGGCTAGACAAGGTATACCAATCACTGAAATCACCAATAACATCCACTAGGAATGAAAGCTGGAATGAACTACACTATGGGAAACAAGACAATTGAGTAACAGTTAAATGGGTTTATTACACTGTATACTTATAAAATAAAGTAAATTGCTAATTAGCATGCTGCTTAGACAGCCTTACTTGTGAAAGTTTAATTGGTTTTAAGATCTTAGGGGGGTGTCCATGAATTATGCAACTCGTTTAGGTGGGAGGGGGTCAAACCGAATATCACCAAATACCATGCAGGGAGGAGGGGTAGGAATCTCATCATATAAGTTTTTTTCTAAAAAAAATCAACATAAAAACAGCAAGAAAATATATTAAAATTCCAGTAAAATATGTTTCTTGGAGCAAAATCTCACATGATAGTATTTATGATGACTTCTGAAACATATTTTAAAAAGTTGGTGCTTTAAAAATAACTACATTAAAAATTCAAGAAGAAATCAAATAAAAAAATATATAATTTTGAAAAATCTCGCATGAGTTGGGGGGGGGGTCAAAAAATGTCAAAATCCGGTCACAGGATTAATGGACACCCTCTTATGAGCCACTTGGCATGAAAACTCTTAGTAAGTACTTAGAAATACAAAATTATAAGTTTAAACTTATGTCAAATACTCATTTACAATGGCAACAGAAAAACATTAAACAAATAGGAATATAAACTTTTTAGGATCACTGAAAGACCATAAAGCAATCTTGCAGGAAAATTGCTGAGATAGTTGTTTGGGTACTTTTCCATTTTGCGGGTAAAAGCAATGAAGTCGCCAAAAATTTACAACCATCGCCAAACAGAATATTCGAAATGGTAAACTTCAACTGTGTACATTGAGGTCCTTTCACTGTGTAAGTATACCATCTTGTCACCAGAAAATTCTGTTAGTCACCAAAGACATTGAATGTCCAGTTTTACGCGGCACACAAAATGGGAAGAATACAAAAAATTGTTGCATCACACTTTTTAAAGAAATCGACAGAAACTTTTACACTGGCAACTATGAATTTGCCTTTACATAAATTGCTTTTTTAACTAATATGTGTAATTGATGCATAAAAAAATTGGGCATTCTGAACATCAAATTTAAAAAGGTGTTAAATCATTTTAAAATTTCACGCTAAGCTACGTTCTTTCACTACTTCAGTGAAAGAAGAAGTGTGTGAAAATCCTTTTGTGGACTTGTTCTTTATTTTTTATATATATTTACACTTTAAATAAGGTAACTTTGGACCCAACCTTGCTGGACCTCTTGTTGATTATAAAGTTTTGTAATTGTATTTAGCCATTCAGATAAAAAGGTAAAAGGGTTTAGTCAAGAGTATTCTGTGAGCAACACAATTATCTCTCAAACATCAGACAGATTTCATGGTTTGTTCCGTAACAGTTATTTTCGGTGTGATGAATTTATGACTCCTTTTTGTCGTCCCGTACACTCCAAATGTTCAGCTGGTACTTGACCCAAATCAGCACCAGGTCGACCCCCATCTGGAGCCAGCTCCAAACCGGGACGAGCTTAGAACCATCAATCTCGGTCCAGTTGACCGACACCTCAGTAATCGACATCCTCGTTTCCTCGGCAATATACAGCAGTTCGACGTCAAAGGCCCATCGCTCCACATGCAGAACTTTGAACAAGCCCCGAGCTGCCTCCCTGGTGAACATCTTAAAACCACATTGGGTATCCCGGACGGTGCGGACTCCGAAAAACCAAACCAAGAAATGGAATCCGTACATCAGGATGGTCCTGAAAAAAGTCCTGGAAGCGATCGCTTGCTGCTCAAGGTGGGCCCTGGAACCGATCACGACCGAATTTTTATTCGCAGCAGACGATTTTTTCATTTCGGCCTCGAGTTTCTCGATGTCCTGGAATTTGGTGGCACCATCAGCGTCCGCGAAGAGGAGGTATTTCCCGCGCGCGCTCAGCATGCCGAGTCTCACCGCGCCCCCCCTTTCCGCGGTTTTCCACCAAAGTTAGGACTCGGATTTTTTCGGATCCGTAGTCGCTGGAATATTTCTGGGCGACTTTGGTCGTCGCGTCTGAACTGCCGTCGTCCACCACGATAACTTCGTACGAAAATCCGGCGTCTTTCTTCAGACGATTCTCGAGATATTCCAAACATTCGTCCATCATTATCGGCAAACGGCTTTCTTCATTATAGGCAGGGACTATGACGGAAAGGTACAGGGAATGTTCGTCATCAAGACTGGGAAATACTTTTTTAGTGGATGTACCAGAAGTTGAATCCAAATAGTATTTCTCCTCCTCGTAGCGTACAATGTTTGGCATCTTGTTAGTAGCTTTAACGACACAGTGAATAATAAATAGTACCACTGGAAACAACAAAATCAGCAATGCGTCTATTGTGCCAATATCAAACCCCATTTTATTGCAAATGGGTCATTAATTCCGAAGAAATATGCTACCTTCGGTAAAATTTCAATGTTTACAAAAATAATGACGTGTATACGAAGTGTCTATTTTGCCGACATACCGACATAAATATTGTTGTTTATGTTTGCGACAGAAATGTAGCCAACTACTAAACGCCAAAGGAAATTTAGCCAACATGCAAAGACGCCAATGAAATTTAGTCAACATCGAAAGACGCCAAATCTCTGACATTTTTATTCTTATTGTGTTTATTTTTCTTTGTATTGATTGAAAGGCAAATATATTTTTTATACTCTATTTTATAATTTAAATCAATTTTTGAAAATATTATTTAAATTAAGTATAAAAAAACTATTGAATTTGCTGAATAATTTTATTTTGTATTTTCATAGCGATTTTGACTGACTTTCTATTGTTCTAAGTGTTTCGCATGGTATAATTTATCCATTTACTGTTCATAATCTGTATATTAATTCAGTCTAATTAGTTAAATTAAGTGTTAAAAACTATTTAGTAGTTTCAAAAATTTAGTTCTTAATTTCGTAGCGATTTTCACTGGCTTTCTTTTGTTTTATGGTTTCACATGGTATAATTTATCCATTTATTGTTCATAATCTGTATATTTATTTGATCTAATTTGTCAAATTAAGTATAAAAAACTATTTAGTGGTTTCAATAATTTTAGTTTTTAATTCCATAGTAATTTTCACTGGCTTTCTTTTGTTTTATTGTTTCTTGTTGTATAATGTATCCATTTACTGTTTATAATCTGTATATTAATTCAATCTAATTGTTCAAATTAAGTATAAAAACTATTTAATTTCAATAATTTTAGTTTTTATTTTCATAGCGATTTTGACTGGCTTTCTTTTGTTCTTATTGTTTCACACTGTAAAATGTTTTGATTTATTGTCCATAATCTGTATATATTAATTCGATCTAATTATTTAAATTAAGGTTTTTAGACACTATTACATTTGCTAAATAGTTTTAGCATACATTTTCATAGCGATTTTATTTGTTTTTCTTTTCCAAATTGAAATTTGTTCGTTATTGTATTTATTATCTATATATAATAATGATCTAATTACTTAAATTTAGTGTAAAAACTATTGCATTTTCCGCATAATTTTAGTATATATTTTCAATTTTTAAAGTAAGTACAAAAGCAAAATTATTATGTTAGCTTAAATAATTTGTGGAAGTTCATAAGATAAAATAGTTATTTTTAATTTTTATCTATGAGAAGTTTTATTGTTTAATCTTAGTGCATAGAAATTTTATATAATAAAAATATATGGAGAGAGAGAGAGATAATTTTAAATTCATATAAAGATACATAGATTTTTAAATTCAGTATAGCTATCTTAACGTGGATAGTTTTTTTTATTTGTTCAATCACATTGTCTTAATGCTTTAGACTGAGTATTATATAGTACATAAAATAATCATATGCCTTAATTTTAAGTGTGTTTAAATTCAGTCCCTATAATTATTTCATTTATTTTCAGTATTTATTAAATGTTTTTATTATTCTTCCTAGATGGATGTGTCTGCGTTTCAGAGAGGTTTTTCTACATTCGACCTTTTGAAGGAGGAAATTTCAAAATTTGAAGAGAAAAATCAAATACACCGATATACGAGGGATGGAGGCAGGAATCATGTGAAGTATCCCAATTTCCGGAATAAACGCCAGGGAAAGTGAGTATAAATTAAAGTCTCATATCATCTTGAGTTTGATGTCTCATTCTAGTAAAAAAATTTATGTACTTTATGAATGTCAAATTGGAATGCACTACTAGATATTGCTTTGCAATTTCCTCATCAGCCTTCTTTATATTTTCAATGAGTTTAAGTATAGATTTGTATTGCATTTAATTTTTTAAGAAGAGAACCCACAAAAATTTCTATTAACCATTGAAGAAAAAATGCTTTCATTAAAAAAAATTGAAAAACGCCTTAGTAAAAATTAGTGATGCGATTGGATTCGTATTTATAAATTGGCTTGTACCCTTACTCTGGGTAAATATCCAAAATTAAGTTATTCATTATTTAAAATTATGTCTATGTAATCAAATATTGTTTGAAAAATTAATACTTGGTACAAATACATATACTTGTGCTTAATTCACTACACAAATTCATTTATAAGTATTATTAGTGTTGAAAAAATATCTATTAAAAATTATAAATACCAAGGCCAGAAGCCTGGGTATACTTAACTGGATACGTATACTGTATGCTATACAGAACATCTAAAAATTGAACAATTGCAGAGAGTTAATGCATTTATACAGATTTCCCAATTTTCTAACATTATCAGGATGCAGAAGACAAAGTTCCTTAATGCGCTCAAGCATGAAATGTTTACTATTAGTTTTTAGTTGCTCATAAAAAATAGTTTAATTTGATTTTTTAAAAAGTGATTTTAACAATTTTTATTAACCACCATCTGCATCTTAAGCCTTCAGCAGGATGTGATGTTATGTCCACTAAAGTATTTTCTTGGCAAAAGTAATTCTGCCGACCTTTATGTTAACATTTTACACAAGGCTTCAGCCTCGGTAGTTAATCACATGCCAGTTTAGGGTTTACGGTAAACCTTAAAATATTGGCTTTGGCTGCTTATCATTTTTAATCATTATTTTTAGTAACTGGTCACCTTCATTGACCTTAGTTAAAGGTAATTTGCTTTCATTTTTTAGAATCATATCTAAAAAAATGGTTTGCAGAAGACCTATTTAATTGTTAAAAATTGCATTCAGATGTCTATTTTGTTTCCTGCTCATTTAGCTAAAAAAGAACAGTTTAAAAATTGTGTAATAACTACTAAAACACTAGTGAAATAATTTTTTTTTACCAACTGTATTCTGTACTTGTGTAATATTAGTTTACCATTCATATTACTTTCATTTTCAAATTTCAAAATAGAGTTTTAATTTAACCAGATTGTCTACCCATCTGGAAATCCTGGAAAAGGCAGAGAATTTTTTATTTTTAGAAACCTGGACAAATTTTTAGAGACTTTATAGAAGATTATTAAATTCTAAGAAATCAACTGCAAAACCCAAACATTCTATTTGTAGAATAATTTCATGTAATTGAATTTACTAATAGGCTATAAATAGCTGATTTTAATGAAATTTTTGCATGTGGGGATTTTAACACTAATGAAATTTTAAGCACTCTTAACTTCAAATTCTTAGTCTAAGTTTTGTCAAAAATTGTGTTTTCTATTTAAAATGCATAGTTAATTTTACACTGGTATACATACAGTATATCTTTATAAAAAAAATTGATTAACCTTCATAAAAAAAATTATTCTTGATGGAAAATGCAATACATTGATTTGAAATTCACTTTAAGCACAAGAGTTCCGGCTCTCAGATTTTGCATAATTAACTGAATTTAGAGCACTATAAAAATCAAACTTTAAAATCTATTCTGGAAATTTTTGCTTTTGGTATGGAAAAGTCAAGGAAGTTTGAAATTGCTTTTTTGTAGATGCCTTGTAAAGAAAAAAAGACCAACACAAAAAAAAATTAGCATAAAACAATGACATGTTGTAATGCTTAATTATAAAACCTCTCTCGAATAATGCTCAATGAGTCTTAATAGGCATAAAAGAAGGCATGTGTGAACCATACAAAGTAAATGTAATTCCACAACAAAAACTTTTTCTAAAATTAAAACTATTTTTTTTATCACAGAATTGTCTAATTTTAAATCAATCCTGGTAATAACTTTTAATTAACCCCATCTGTATCTTAAGCCTTCAGAAGAAAGTGATGTCGTGCATTTGAACCTCTAATGTATTTTCTTTTATCTTTTCAGATTTCCTTGTATTCTTTCAAAGAGCCAGTGTATTTGTATCAAGTCCATTTTTGTGTAAAAGCCAATGTTCACTTAGTGATGTATATTTTTGTCTGTAAATCTGTCTTGTAAATAAAAAAATGTATAGCTAATAAAGTATGGAGATTGATATTTTGTTTGGTTTTCTGTTTCATATAAACCAAACTTATCATAATTTAAAATATAAGTGTTCAATAATTTTTTTTAAAAACTTGCAAGTATTTTTTTACTGTTACATTTTTTTAAGTTAAAAGTATACATAAATTAAATGGAGATAATATTTAAAATTATGAGAAGTAAATTGAAAATACTTTGACATTCTAAAAAAAAAATAGTCGTTAAATACATATATGTAAAAAAATATTACTTAAATCTCCTTTATGGATATTTAATTAATAATTATTAAACTTGTGAATTATTGCAATATTTCCTCATTCTATAATATATATTAATATAATTAATAATATATAATATAAAGCAAACTACTAAAAGTAAGAATTAGTTTCAAATATGTTTGATGTTACATATTTTTTTATTTAAAGTGATATGGAGTATATGATAAGGATAACTAAATTCACCTACCTTTGTCTTAAGGTATCTTATAAAAGTATAAGTACAGCTGTGGAAATAAAAAAGTACCCACTTGAGGTTATTTCATCCGTTAGTCACCCTATAGAATCGGACCTTTTTGAGATTGTGTACAATTAACATTCTGATTTAATTGCACGATACAAAATTTGCATAAGGGGCCGTCTCCATATTAAAAATATTACGATCTTCGAAATTTCCAATTGCAACACCCAATTTTAATAACTTAGAAATGTTAAGAACTCTTGAAAACCCTTAAATCTAAGTTCTTGTTACATTTGGATGAATATTTGACGAGTTATTCAATCGAATCACTTGTGGACCTTTTGGGGACCATCTCTAAAATGACAAGCAAGCATACATGCAAGGCCGTCTTTATGTATCAATTACACATGCAATCTTATACACAGTCCCCTAAAGGGTAATTAAAAAGTATTTTGTGATTTACACAGCAAATTATGAATAAAAAAATTTAAAAATTGGGATTTCGCTTAAGCTTCTCGTCTTAAATTTATTTCTTTAAAAATATTAAGGGGTCTCCATTCATATATTTTTTAAAAAATAATATAATAATTATTTAAAAATATAAAAATTGTTTTAAATACCCCAATATTGAATGCATTTTGTTTGGATCATTATAATTTCTTTTCAGTAAAAAATTCGTTTCATTATCTTAATTATTTATAGATCGGGATAGTTTTTTATGTGCAACTCATTTAACATTATGGGACCTAAACTTTGCACGTCTCTAACTCCTCTAATAATGCTTAAAAACTAACAAAATTTGGCGTTTCGTATTAACATAGGTCAGAGATTTGAAATATGAATTCAAAAAGGGGTGTTGCTATTGGAAATTTTAAAGTTAGTGACATTTTTAATATGAAAATGGCCCCTTATGCAAATTTTGTGTCATGCAATTAACTCAGAATGTTAATTGTTCACAATGTCTAAGAGGTCCGATTCCATAGGATGACTAACGGCCAAAATAACCCCAAGTGGGTACTTTTTTATTTCCACAGCTGTACCAAAAGAGAGACAGGGTAGAAATGTGGCATTCTTAGAAGTTATATAGGTCAAACAATAACTTAACTTGACAATTAGAGCTATCCAAACATAAATTTTTTTGCCAGCATACTAAAATAATATATATATTTAATCCTGGTGCCTACACACACAAACAGCAATTTAAACAACATTTAAAACCTTACTATAAGCAACAGTGAGAAATGATCCAATCAATCATTTGAATTCTAATGTATTGTGAAATTATATTGTGTATAGGTTAGATTTGAATTATCGTCGCACGAGGGCTATATAAAGTGTACTCAAAGGCTGCTGCGTACGATGTCACCCTTAACGGTTGCGTTGGGTGCCTATTCAGGTGTTGGCTCGTCACTTGACTGTGGTTCTAAAATACGACGCCCGTCGCCAATAGCCCTCGTGTTGCTCTAGTGCGACGATAATTCAAACCTAACCTAACATCAAAGGCTGTTTTAATTTAAGACTACTTCAATTAATTATAGGAGAAAATTTAGATAAAATCCTGGTTTGACACGAAATATAAACATATCTTTACCCGTTTTAACTTTGTAACCAAAATAAATTAATACACTCTAACACATGTGTAAAATAATTTGTCATCAAAAGGGGTCGTCCATAACCAACAAAATCCCACAGATATATTCTTTAAAAAATATTTCAGAACTCTAAAATATCTATTTAGTAGTATAAGTATGATCTATAGGTAATTATTATTTTTAAAAAATTTGACTTCTATTTTTTTTTTTTTTTTTGTTTGTAATACATAGCTTATTCTAGTATTTTATTATGAAAAATGCCTTTAAAATTTATTACTGAAAATAAAACATTTTTGCAAGATCTTCGAAACTGTGTTGCTTTTGTACTGTGCTACCGAGGGTCTAGGCTATATCAGGTCTCAGTAGTTGAAATTATGTAAAACTAAGTTTGATATTCTTTGCAAGACTTGCACTAATCATTTTTTAACAAATGAACAATCATGTAACGATAATGCATTGTTGGAAAAGGAAATTACATATCCTCTTCTACTGAACTATTTAAGTTTTTATTAAATAGTTGTTAAGTAACAGAACAAAAGTAAAACATTAATTCATTTAAGTGGATATCAGGTCTCTGGAGTTTAAATTATGTGACGCTAAGTTTGATATTATTTGCAAGGCTGCACTAACAAAATACTATGCCTAGGGAGCAAAAATTAATGGGGTTCTCTTCGATGGTCCACTGAGGCCGACATATTGGGCAATTGATGATAATCCGAGAAATAACAGGACACATAAATATTTTTAAATGGACAAATTAAATGCCATCTGGTACGATCAATAGGCGCCCAACTGCCCATCCTCGAGATTAATATAACAGACGTGTACAAAATAAACTAAAAAAGAACTCCTCGGGGCAGCAGCCCATTACTGGGCCAAGGCCTGCCGTGCCCATTTCGGATTTCGTGGCCTAGGCGCCTAGGGCTCTGGGGTGCTAGGCATATGTCCCGGTAAGGTGGTCAGCCTCACGCAGAATCCCCAGTGTTTAGTTCGCAAGCATGCTTGATACAGGCATAATAAAACAAATATTAATTTACCCTTTCGTTAAGTAAGTTTTCGTTGCTTCGTAACATGTCAAAATATAATCAAAATCTATACAATCAAAAGGAGACTTTTAAAAAATGCAAAACATCTGTAAATTTTTAAATACCTCTTTTCTGTGTGAATATGTTCCTAAAAGGGATTATATCTTAAAAAAAAACCTTGTCAGCGGATTTAATTTTGAAAAAATACGTCACATCTTGTCAAAAATTTACTACTAGCGACAGCCTTCAATATTCTTGTTTTATTTGTTTCCTGAGTTGTAAGAACAGTAGTTTGATTAAATCGGTATTTGATTTCGATAAAGTTTGTAACATTGTAATTCTTTAATTAAAAAAAAACAACAATAATTTGCTTTTTTAGAAGAAATCAGCAAAGTAACAACTAAATTTATTCCTAACTGCAACAATAACTTTCTCAATAAAATTATTTGTAAAGTTGATAAGTAGCCAAAGACTACAGCCCTACGACAAGTCGGCAGCAAAAAGACAACCCTATACTAGCTTGTGATTGGCTATTGTAGTGTCCGACAAGTTACTAAAAATAATTACTAAAAGCGATAAGCAGCCAAGAATAACAACCCTAACAATAACACCAAGATCCGACAATAACATAAGGGAAACCCTATACTGGCTAGTGATTGGCTACTGAGACTGAAACCTTGTTATTTGTAAACATAGATGTCGGCAGAATAGCTTCGGCCGTATTCATACGCTCGGTTGCAGTCAATGTATTCGGGTCTGACATGACAATAAATCTATATAATCTCTTTTAATATGACGTCAAAAGAAGTGGATCACAGGGTTACCAGACTTGGCTGAAATTAGTCGTTTTTGGCTACTTTTGTGTCCCAAAGCAAATAAAAAAATTTAATTAGTAGCCGAAATCGGTTTTTGTCTAGTTACTTTGCTATTTTTGAACTGCCTTTTTGTTAGCTTAGGTTCAATATTGCTTTCTGATTTTGTGAATGCTGTTTACTCGTATTTTCAAATTAAAATTTTGCTAAACAACATATTTGGTGAATTATGTTGATGTTATATTATTTCAAATTCTAAACATTAGCATTGATGACCCCGAGACCATCAAGTACGGTTGAACATTTAAATCTATTTTATCATTTAAAATATAAAAAATAAATTCAGTTAAAAATAAGATTTTAATAACAAAGAATTTCGCTGTTATTATCATGTTGAAGTTCGTTTTTTTTTTTTTTTTTTTTTTAAACATGTCTTGGTTTTGTAAGGCCGTACACAGGTTTTATTATAATTTTGATTTTTATTAATATTACATCCAAGTTTAAGGGCAGTTCTAAAACCATGAAACAAACCTCAAATTTCAGGAAACTTTTTTTCTAAAGCTGCATACAATAACTTAAAAATAAAGCAGATAACAGAAGTTGATTAAAAAAAAGTCTGAGAAGAAAATTTTCATCCTATTCTGCTATGGTCATGTAAACTGTAGTATCCAACAAAGAATTCATTGTCTTGAAATTTATTAATTTTTTTGGTATACTTAGGTTTTAGTTATTAAGAAGTTTGGTTATAACCCGTCTTATAGACTTTAGCTATCAGGTGCATAACAATACTAATAGTAATAAAGTCTGTTGTAGATACAGAAGTTTAACTGCCCACAGCAGTAAGGCTCAAATTTACAGTACTAAAACTTATTTTTGAAAATCAATAAATGAAAAACGAATATATATCAAACTAAAATATGACTTGAAATATATAAAGCTTTATTTGTTCATGAAAAGTGCAATTATACAGAAAAACATGCACTATTTTTATGCTTTTACACAAATTGGAAATATTTACAATCGAATCTATAGGATAAGTAGAATTTACAGCACTAACCATAATCAAAACTCAATCAAGAAATTTAAATAATATGCATAAAAATACAGCTTGTAAACATTTACAAATGAAAAAATATTCGTGATGCAAGACATTTACAATTTATAAAAATTTAATTTAAAAAAATTTAGGGAATGCTTTGAACATATAATTGAGTTTCAATAAAACAAGATTCTTTACTATTAAAGTTTTAAGACATCAATATGATAAATAGCACTATTGTCTCGAGTCTTTTTTTCATATTCTTAGTCCACACAAAATCTTACCATTATTAACAATTTTGATATCATTAAGAGTAGTATAATTGAATTTCATATTGGTTTAGAAAATAACATATCTACTTTGAAACTTAGAAATCTGTATTATATAATATAACAACTTCATTTTTAACATAACAGAACTAAAACAAAAGCAAGTACTAGAAAATTAATATAAATAAAAATATTTATTCATTTGTAAGCAATTACCATAAAAGAAATCTAACCATTATTGCCCTTTTAAAAACCATTAATTTGAGACTAAACATTTACTTCAAGAGTAACACAAGAAATAGTGTTCAAATGTGGAAAGTAATAAATATTCATTCTAAATTAAATTTTTATTGTATAACTGTATATTATTATTAAACATATAATTATATAAAAACTACAACAACATAGGCCCAATTTTTACTAAACCAAACAAACTTATTAAGAACTTGTAAACCATTGCCACAAGAGGATACCAAAATGACGGAACAAAACTATTTTATATTCTAATTAACTTAATTACTGCGCTCTGATATATTGAAATAACCAAACAAATTATTTTTTATTTAAGAAATAAATTATGACAGGAGAAAAATGATTTACAAAAATGAAAAGACCTTTGAAAGACACATTGAATAATTTAATATTTACAACAGCATTGATGGCGAGTTACAAACCCTACCCGACTTTAACTCTGGACATTTTAAACCACACACAGTGCTAGTTTCTCTCCATAAACCCTAATAAGAGCATTAATAGAACAACAACTATTTACAAGACCACTATATAAATAAAATTAAATAGATACCTGTTAGGAAATAAACAGTGATAAATTGTGGGAAATTATGTACAGGATAACATTAACACCAAGTTACAACACACATTTGTATCGTACAGTACCACAAGGTACTAGAGTGTGAATACAAAGAGAATACACATAGACTTTTTTTTTATTTTAAAAAGAGTGAAATATCCTTTCATGCCACAAAAGTGTTTCTTCGACTATACACATACTTAACATATGAAACAAGAAATGAGGCAGGATTATTCACTGCCGGTTTATCACAGGGAAAATAAGCTACTACGAATCCGAGCTTTAAAAAAATGTATTTGAAAAAAATCTAATAAAAAATATGCCTGAAAAAAAAACATTTTATGGGGAGGAAAACAATGAATTTTCAAGAGAACTATTCCAAGAGTGATACAAAAAAAATAATTCTACAAAGGGAACAGTTAAAAACACAATCATAACAACTTATAATTGTGTTGTCTTATTTAGAATTGAAAATTTTACCATTTGCTAGCCAATTTTCTTAATGGAAAAAAAGTGATTCAGAGTTTTAAAAAAAAACTGGGTTCTTGCAGGAAGACTAACTGAGATTTTGAGAATTAATTCTGTAAATTATCGCATTTAGAACTGAAAATTATAAGTTACAAATGATTTAACATTTAAAATGCCTTGTCAATGTAAGAATATAATTTTCAATAAGCAAAATAAATTTACAGATAAAAATATTTTATATACTTCCAACTGATTAAAAATAATAATAATAAAATACAATGAACTTGTAACAGTACAATTTTATAACAGACCTGGTTTCTTATTTTCTAAACTCAATAACAATAATTTTAAAGTTGTAGAAAAAACAAAAAGGTAGATTTTAGCAACATAATATTTTAAAAATTAATTGTAATCCTGTATTTAAATTAAAAGGATCAAGAAATACATTAAAAATGCCTTTTTTTAATTGCAAATTAGTGCAAAGGACCATTTTATAATTTTTTAAACAACTTAAGTTAGAATATATGTGTGGGGAATTTGAAAATTATCTGTTAATCTTTTATTTTCAAAACAAAAATGGCAAGAACTATAAAAAAAATTGCATAAAAGTTTCTTTAAAAAAAATCCTCAGCCCACAAATAATCTCAAACTCATAGCAAACCTATGCTAAGAGCTCTAAGTTATAGAATATAAACTTTAAATTTAATGAATAAAATGACAAAATTAAAATATAGACTATATAGACTTTTATAAATTTGAAATAAGTTTACATAAAGACTTAATCAAGTTAATATTTAGTTTTTGTTGCCCCATCAAATTAGGAATTTTGTTCATTAACTCAAAACTGTAACAAGCAACTATACCTTTACTAGCACTCATTAAAAGGCTTTATAAAATAAAGAACAACACTTTGGAATGCTAAATAGTATGAACGATAAACTAAACTTCAGAAAGGAAAAACAATCATACAACAATATTTACAAAAACTAAAACATACAAGTAGCAATACTTGATTATCAACATAAAATGAATACTGCCCAGTCAACTAAAAAGCTTTTTTTATATAAATTTAAACTAATAATGATTTTTAAAATATGCTCAATTAAAGAAATAATTTTTTTACTGTATAATATCCATAGGTTTTTTGTATTTGGAGAAAGCTTCAAGCAATATCATTGTGCTCAACATACTTAAAGTACAAGTAAAACTTTTGAAATATTATAATGTATTGCAAAACACTAATAAAATGGCAGGACTTAATTTTAGATGTAAATTTTAAGTTCGTCAAGACTAAATTTGTTTCGAAAAAAAATATTAAAATATCCAATTTCTATTTTTTTTCACTAAAAATTATTTGTGAAGCCATAAATACATAAAACTTAAAACAGTCATAAAAATCACATAAAATATTTCACAACACAGAATAAATACACATTATCACAAATATCCCAAAAGAATTTGAATTCTGATGTAAAAATTTTAAAATCACATTTTATAAAAAATTTACTTTTAGAATAACCATAAATGACATTCTAAGGATTCATGTAATAATTAGAAACCAGTAATACACATTTAATGTGGTAAAACTAGTTTCACTAGAGGTATTAAATCTAAAAATACCCACATCCTAAAAAAGGGACTAAAAATTCAAAGATAATTTTATAAAATTTAAGTTATACCTATTGACTTAAAAAGTAGCTCAGTCAAAAGTTCTTAAAACTATGAAAATGTATGCGTACCCCAAAAACCCTAAATGAAATGAGTTTTACATTACTAAAAAGATGAAACTGATTGGGAATATTACCACAGCGCCAAAATCAGTTGCCAATGGCTCTAAATAGTCCAATTAAATAGTTTTCTCCAACAGATTTCATGGTCAAAAGGCAAGTACCGACCAATCCTAGCCATCAATGGCAACAGAGTTTGGCACGAGAATTGATTGTGATAATATTGCCAGGCAATTGAACACCTTTCTTAAATGGTTGACTCAAATGCACCCTAACCAAATCTAGGTCTACAAACTTTTTTTTAAACATCGAACATGACAAATACTGCATGCTTTGCACACATAACACAGGGGTGACACTCAACCAGGAAAGTGCTTTGAAGTACAACTCAAAACACAGTTAATGGTTTTAGACTAATTACTCTTGTGTAAACATACACATATACTTGACAGTGAAGTATGCCATCACAACATACACAAAGGTAGAAGTCCTTGCTACCAATGAAATATTGTTCCATGGGCGGCAAACATTTGAGGTGCACACACTTTATTTTGGAAGATATTTTTCAGTGATCATCTTCAATGATGGCCAACAACGTTTTGGGCAACCATCACAAATACATTTAATTTAATGTAAAGTTTCACAACAGACACAAATCCCAGGAATCTGGGACGATCAACGAGAATGGTGGGTTCCTTGTCGACCTTGCACAATAGCATTCTCAGGTACAATCCTATTTACCCATTTGTAACTGATTGGTCTTAAATGCTAGCCAAGGAACTAACAATTCTTTCGAGAAAGTCCCCATTGTGATTCCACCACAGAAAATGTGAAACAGATTTTCTCAGTCAGCAACTTTCATGGAACCCAGAATTCCAAGTTTTCATGTAGAATTCTTTCAACTCGAGATGTTGTGTTTAGAAGAGTAATTATATGAAGAAGAGAATTTTAATAATGTAATATGTGACAAACAAAATCCAAGATTTCATGTTAATGACTTTTCTAAAACCCAGAATCTTGAGTACGATAAAACATTCTTTGAACCCAGAATTTTGGGTCAATCAAAATCATTAAAAACACCCAGAACTTGTGGCCTACAACACTCATCACATTTGAGATTTTCCCTGAAAGTTAAATTCTGGAATTTTTAGTTTACAACACTCGTAGATCTGAAATTTCCAATCTAAAGCATTCATTAAACCCACAATATCATACCCTAAACACTCCTAAAAACCTTAAACTTCCTGCCAGACCCAAAACGAGTATCACCCCTGTTCGCAGCATCTAACACCAATCTTAAAAAAAAAAGAGTACTTCTACTTCGATTGCCTAACCACACCAGTCTGTTCCGCTACATTAACGATTGTGGTCGGCTGTGTTAAATTAGACACGCTGGTGGCAACACTGGGCATACTGACCACCACAACGGGCTTCACGATTGGCTGAAACTGCTGCTGGATGATGGGAATCGAGTTTAGTTGGTTTACCGACTTCAGAACTGGTGATGCGGCGAGAACTTTACCGATGGGCTGTTGGTGCATGGCCCCTGTGTGCGATACCACGGAAACAAGAGGGGTCACATGGTTTCCGATTTGGCCCACGGGTGCTTGCATGGGTGACTGGGACACCACATGAGCTATGCCCGTGATGTGGGGCAGGGATCGGACTGGGTTGGAGACGATGGGTTTGAGGCTGGATATTCCGGAATGGGTTCCGTTGTTCAGGTGGGAGCCTGGAATGGAAAGAGGGAGTTTTTCGTTAATATGACACAAAATAGAAGCTATTGTAATGGCTTTAATAGGTAAATAAAGTTTATGGATAGGTGTTTTTTGAGTTGTTACACGAGAATGGTAAAAAAATTCATTTCAGCTATGAAATTAACTTAACTACATACTCCATTAGGGTTAAGGGGACATGAATTTCCAAAAACAAAACTAACTCCTACAATGTAAATTGATGGAGAACTTTAATAGAGTTTTCCATTACCAGCACCCACAATTTTTATTTCATAATTATTTTATTTTATATTCAGTTTTATGTTTCCGAATTTGTCGGCATGCTTAGGTATTGATAACTGCATGTTTGTAAAAATTCTTGATATTGTAATTGAGAATTATTCAAATCCACAGCAAAGCATTGCTTCGCTCGTCAGCTTATGAAAAAATTTCCAATTGACTTAGAAACCATTTTAAAAAGCCCCATTGTGGGGCCTATCAATACCAAAGCAAATCAGCAAGTTCTAAAACAGTAGGTAAGTGATAAGCTATCCAATTTCGGCACATGTTAACATTGAGGGATGAGATCTCCCATTAAAGCAAGTGGTTCAGTTAAGTTTAGAAAAATTTATTTTTACCACGTCTCAGAAAATTAAAAAAAACTTTGTTTACTGATAGTACAGGGTTCCCCACCGGTGGTACACGTACCACTGGTGGTACGTGAGGGAATTTCAGGTGGTATGTGCGAGTGATGTGAGCAACTTGATGCTATTAATAGTGTCGCGTAGATGAGATTGGGATACGGTAACAGATGTAATGCGTTACGCTCAAGAAATGACAAGTTAGCTATATCTCAAATCGAGACTCTTTAATCACCCAACTGGATGGTTACAATCCCTTATATAGGGCAGAAGAACCTTCTAGCCTGGAAGGTTCTAGAAATTAACTAATTTACATAAATTAATAAATAATTAAGAAATAACAAGAAACTATATAAACCAAGGAATAACTAAATTATAAATTTAGGCCATGCCAGGACTCGATCTCGAAATCTACTGGCTCGCAGCATTGTTCTGTACCACTGAGCTACGGCTTCTTAACTGTTCCAGTCTTACTTCGCTACATTTCTCCCTCCTGAGAGTGCAGCGTCCCGCTGCAGCTTTGTTTGACTCCTAGTCACCGGTCCCCTAGAAACTATCTCGGCTTTTTCCTCTCTTAACTGATCCTCGGGTTTGTTGTAGGGTTTCATCCTGAGGACGTGGACGACATCTTTGTTATTACGTTTTTTTCTATCTTTTTCCAAGCTTTCTACCTCGTAGGTTACATCGGAAATACGTCGTGTTATTTTGTAAGGTCCGAAGTAGCGCCTCAACAGCTTCTCTGATAGCCCAACTTTCCTAATTGGCGTGTAAACCCAGACTAAATCCCCGATGGCATAGGACACATGCCTATGCTTGGTGTCGTATCGTCGTTTATCGGAAGTTTGGGCATCGAGTATATGGAGTTTGGCTAGCTGCCTAGCTTCTTCAGCTCGAGTGACAAGTTGTTGAACGTATTTGTCGTCATGACCATCATTAGTGTGAGGCAGAATGACGTCGAGGGGAGTCACGATGTCTCGTCCATGTACTAAGAAGAAGGGGCTGAACCCTGTGGTGTCTTGCTTGGCAGAATTGTAGGCAAATGTCACAAAGGGGAGAATGGTATCCCAGTTTCTTTGTTCAACATCGACGTACATAGACAACATATCGGCGAGTGTTTTGTTGAATCTCTCAGTCAGTCCATTGGTTTGTGGGTGATAGGCCGTCGTAAGTAGGTGAGAAGTTTGGCACAAGTGATTTATATCCTTCACAAGGTTGGACAAGAATGACCGTCCCCGATCGCTAATCAGCTTCCTTGGTGCACCATGCTTCAAAATGACTTCCTCAACAATAAATTTAGCAACTTCTGTCGCTTCAGCCGTTGGCAAAGCTTTAGTCACCGTGAATCTTGTTAGATAATCCGTGCAAACAATTATCCATCTGTTTCTACTTTGGCTGACTGGAAAACGTCCAAGAAGATCGATACCAATCTTAGCAAAGGGGAGATCGGGAGGTTCAATAGGATGAAGTTGTCCTGGGGGTAACTGTGGTGGTGTTTTGCGTCTCTGGCAGTCTCTACAGTGTGATACATATCGACGAGTGCTGCCGTACAACCCTGGCCAATAGTATTTCCGTCTAATTCTATCGTAGGTCTTGGCAAATCCCAAGTGACCGGCGGTAGGTGCGTCATGAAGACTTTTCAAGATATCGCCACGAAGTTGTTTTGGCACTACTAAAAGACATGGTTGTTGCATCGGGTCAAAATTTCTCTTGTATAACACACCATCCTTTAGGAGAAAATTTTGGTATTCTTCACCCCTTTTGAGAACTTTAATTATAGACTTCAGCCTCTTGTCTTTCAACTGTTCCTTTTTATAGTCAGTGATAGTTGCAAGGAATGGTATATCGTCAATTTCCTCAACGGATGACTCTGCAAGAGGTTTCCTTGATAAAGAATCGGCGTCAGAATGTTTGCGACCACTTTTGTAAACAATCTCGATGTCATACTCTTGCAGCCTCAATGCCCATCGTGCAAGTCGGCCTGATGGGTCCTTAACGTTGGCAAGCCAGCATAAAGAATGGTGATCCGTCACTACAGTAAATGCCCTCCCAAAGACATAGGGGCGGAATTTATTAATCGCCCAGATACTCCTTTTCGGCACTCCTTTTCGGTAGTAGAATAGTTCTTTTCAGCTGACGTTAGAGATCTTGAGGCATAGGCTATTGGTCTTTCTGTACCGTTTTGTTCTTGAACCAAGACTGCACCGATGCCGTAGCCACTGGCATCCGAATGTATGAGGGTCTTTGCATGCGGTAAAAAGTGTCCCAGAACAGGATCTCCAGTCAGTAACTTCTTAAGAGTTGTGAAAGACATCGCCTGTGATGGGTTCCATGAAAATTTTGCATCCTTCTTGAGCAAATCATGTAAGGGCTTAGCTATATCCGCAAAGTTTCTTATGAAGCGTCGATAGTACGAGCAGAGCCCTAAAAAGGCGCGGACGTCTGTTACATTCTGGGGAATCGGGAATTTTTCAACGGCTACCACCTTTTCCGGATCAGGATAAATTCCATGTTCGTCTACCAAGTGTCCTAATATTGTCAATTTCTTTTTACCAAAACAGCATTTCTTCGAGTTTAATGTTAGCCCTGCGTTTTGGATGCATCTTAAGACTTTTCTCAGCCTCTTTTGGTGTTCTCGGAAATCTGGTGCATAGACAATAACGTCGTCAAGATAACAAAGGCAGATATTCCATTTAAGGCCTCGTAAAACTGTATCCATCATGCGTTCAAACGTAGCTGGTGCATTGCATAACCCAAAAGGCATAACCTTGAATTCAAAGAGACCGTCCGGAGTTACAAAGGCCGTCTTTTCACGGTCTTTATCATCCACCTCTATTTGCCAATATCCTGACTTCAGGTCCATCAAGGAAAATATTCGTGCACCGGCAAGGCAGTCCAAAGCATCGTCAATTCGTGGAAGAGGATAAACGTCTTTTTTCGTCACTCTATTTAATCTACGGTAGTCGACGCAAAATCGCCATTCTCCGTTCTTTTTCTTTACAAGCACGACTGGAGAAGACCACGGACTTTCGGATTGCTGTATCACGTCCGCTTTAAGCATCTTGTGCACCTCCTCCTCAATTACATGCCGTTCAGCTGAAGATATTCGATAAGGTCTTTGCTTAATTGGGGAACTATCACCAGTGTTGATCTTATGTTTCACTATAGTGCATCCCGATTTCTTCGCTGTTTGGTTGAAGTCGAAAATATCATTAAATTCTTCTAACATTTGGAGAAGAGCGTCCTTTTCGACAGGGGTTAGACCATCATCAAGTATTTCTTTTAATTTTTCACGGGTAACATGTTTCCTAGATTGGTGTCTCTTAGCCACTTGGTCCTCATCATTCAGGCAACAAATCGCATCGTCGGCATCGCCAATACTAGAGATACTAGCTATGTTCATTCCTTTTGGTATCATTTGAACCCGTCGAGAAAAATTTGTAACCCAAACTTTGCAATAACTCTTTTCAACGTCGATAAGTGAGGCTGGTATAGAGAGTTCTTTTTCACCTATAAGAATTTTGTTACCAGAAATCAGGGCTTTATCTGCGTCTTGTATGCTTGGGCTAACAGCACATATCTGTTTGGCGGTATTTCCGTCAATGATGTAATCTTTAGCTGCGAATAAGGAAAAATTGGATTGATTTGATGTCGTATCTTCTGGAAGTATCTCTGCTAATTGAATTTCTTCCTTCCCACAATCGATAACTGCATCAGTTGCACGGAAGAAGTCCCATCCCAGAATCATTTGGTGACTGCATTTGGGAAACACTAAAAATTCAAAGGCGCCTATAGTTCCGTTCAAGTTGACTTTTAACACACAACGTCCGGTGGCTGCTATAGGTGTGCCGTCTGCTGTTTTAAGTACAGGACCATTCTCAGAAAACATAGGAGTGTTGAGCTGTCGTCGTAATTCTTCAGATACAACGGAATAGTCTGCTCCCGAATCCATGAGGGCTTTAACACAATGTCCATTTACGTTGACAGATATAATATTCTTTTTCAGCTTGCTCGTGACATACGTTGGAGGATTTTCGTCGAAAGCGGCCTCACCTCCTACACAGGTCGCCTGTCTTAGTTTTCCTTGTCGGATCGGCGTGGAGAACGGCTGGGTCGGCGTACTGGTGATAGTGACTGTGTTCGATTTGACGAACGGCGAGGATAAGGTGACCCGCTTCTATACGGGGATGGTGTGGTATAGTTGTTGTCGTCGTAACTGCGGAGAGATTCGGTATCAAAGTCCCGTCTTGTATATGGTGCGCGTGCAGCCCTTGCAGTGGAGAACACTTGGCGTCTTTCTCGACAGTACCTCAGCACGTGTCCAGGACGTCCGCAATGGTAGCAGAGAGGAACGTTATCATTGGTTCTCCATACGTCTGTCTTTCGTGGAGGTGTGGCTTCTATTCGTGTAGGTCGTCTGGTCTGTGGCCTACTGGGAGGTGAGCGTCTTGGAGGGATAGCAGCACTTTTTTTTCGAGACGTCAATGGTGCTAAAGCTTCCATGACTTCCTCCCGCACTAAGGACGCAACATCGATAGGGATATCGGGTTCGTACTGCTGACTCTGAATTTCAGGCAGGACTTTCTGAATTTCTTCTCGGACGATTTGGCGAACGATGGATTTAATGTCGCTAAGGTCTTCACTGGCTCCGGTACCAATAGTGGCGATGTTTGACAGTCTTTGGTATCTCGGTTTGGCGATGCGTCCTCGTCGCAAGCTTTCAATTTGACGGCACTTCTTAACTAATGCTTCGGCTGAATCGTACTCCTGAACCAGCAGTATCTGGTATAGATCTTCACTTATCCCTTTCATTAAATGTGATATTTTTCCTTCTTCCGACATAGAGCTATCAACTTTACGACACAGTGCAAGTACGTCCTGGATATAAGCCTCGGATGTCTCACCTACTTGTTGAACTCTGGTTTGTAAGAATCTTTCGGCCTGACGTTTTGCTTCATCATCCCGACTGAAGGTGTTCGTAAGATTTTCGCAAAAAGCCTTCCAGTTGGTAAAAAGATCTTCATTGTTGTCAAACCACTGGCATGCGGTGTCGGCAAGGTAAAACACAACGTTCGCAAGGCGCATCTGCTCATCCCAGTGGTTAAAAGAGGCAATACGCTCAAAGTCTTTAAGCCATGCTGAGGCATCTTGTTGGCTATGTCCAGAGAAGAGGACGGGGTTCCTGGGCAGCTGGTAAGCCAGGATAGGAACTGTATTTGGATTCCAGCTTGTAGAAGATTGTTCTTCCGTTTTCTCTGTTGTCTTCTGTTCATCTTCGTTTCCGTCGGCCATCTTCTTCGGAATCCTTGCTGGGTTTGGTAACGAACCGAATTCGGGGGATAGTCCTTGTAGCCGGAGGCTTCGGCGTGGCTCTGCCGTTGTAAAGGCTTACGTACCCAGCGCTTCCACCAAACTGTCGCGTAGATGAGATTGGGATACGGTAACAGATGTAATGCGTTACGCTCAAGAAATGACAAGTTAGCTATATCTCAAATCGAGACTCTTTAATCACCCAACTGGATGGTTACAATCCCTTATATAGGGCAGAAGAACCTTCTAGCCTGGAAGGTTCTAGAAATTAACTAATTTACATAAATTAATAAATAATTAAGAAATAACAAGAAACTATATAAACCAAGGAATAACTAAATTATAAATTTAGGCCATGCCAGGACTCGATCTCGAAATCTACTGGCTCGCAGCATTGTTCTGTACCACTGAGCTACGGCTTCTTAACTGTTCCAGTCTTACTTCGCTACAATAGCTTCAGTAGTACACACAAGCAGTAAGCAATCATACATATTACTCATTATTTTAAACATTAACATTATTATAATGAGAAATCTTTAACTTCTGGGTCGGATATAAAAAACCTAGTACCCTTTGATCTTCCAACAAGCTCTGCTATTTTTGCACTATTTGTTATGAGTTTTTTGTGTGATGGTGGATTTTCTGAACTCCTACAACAATTTTCACACCAAAGACTATAAAAGTATATTTTGTGCGATGATTAATTTTTTTCTGAGTTTACACTATTTTTTTGTGTTTGTATGTTTTTAGACCTATAGGCAATAAATAAAACTGTAAATTAATACCAATTTAATTGTTTTATTTGTAGTTCAATGTAAAAAAATTTTACAAATAAATACATAACCATTAAATATAAATTTTTCACTGGAATTTAATTCAAAAAACCTTTGAACACTTTTATAAGAGTAAATATTATGTGTTTATTTAAATATTTAGGTATGGTGGTACATCAAAATTTTTAAAAAAGTCAAATGGTATGCAGGTGCAAAAAGATTGGGAACCCCTGTGATAGTGCTTATAATACTTTACATTTGCACAAGTTCAACCACAGTGATCAAACTAAAACTCATTCACAAAATATACAATCAACACCTACCTCCTTGTGTGATGATACTCGGTCCCATTGAAGACTGGATCATCGGAGAGTGCTTGCTGACATGCAGGGTTGCAACCATGTTCGAGGGGTTGCCAACACTGCTCTTCATCGCGATCGCCATGTTGCCACCAGAAGACAAGACTCCCTTCTGCGACAAGTTAATGGAGCCCATTTCAGCGATGTGGGCTTTGGCCCCTTGGTTGAGCTCTACCATAGTTTGGGGGGATACTAGCGTCAAGGGAGATACAAGGTGTGGTCTGGCAAGGCCTCCTTTGGTGGGTGGGTTGCCGGAAGCAGCTACCTGTTGGAACATGGGTGGTAAGTTGAGGATACGTTTGGGCAATGTAAAAGAATGTGAATAACTTATCATATACAGCATGTGATCACTAATATTAGTCATAGCAACCACTCAATGTTACTTCAATTAAATTACTGGTACATAACCCTGAGCCATTCTGAACCATTTTTTTCTATTTTCACCATGGTAGGTGAAAAGCTTAAAATCTAAACATCATAGAAAGCCTTTAACTTAGACTCATAGTGCCATCACACACATTGCTAACACTAAACCATAATATATTTTTTACTGCATAATCTGATCGTAAGATGGCGGTGTGGGAAACTGTATTTGATCCCAAGGCTTTTGAAACAAGGGTTAGAATCTTTTTGAATTATCACACTAAAGCTATTGGCCACGTGCATGGTAATTCAATGCCACAGTCAACTGATGAGCCCACATCCAAGTAGACACCTAACACTTTTTTTTTTAAGGACAACATTGTAAATGACGTCCAGACTTCAGGTTATATTTAACAAGCACTGTCCTTACACAGGGTATTATTCGTCAGACTTGTTAGCCGTGCAGGCTGGCTGTTAATAGGTCAGCAATTATTTTAACACTGCACAGGGTTGAATCTCTGGAAACTTTCGCATGCCAGGCCCAAAGCCATATTCCAACCAAGCTTTACAATGCACAGGGTTGCTACACATTTTGGTTTAAAAAAAATCAAGGATTATTTAAGGTCTCTTCAAGAATATATTTCTCCATTTTCAAGAACAGTTTTTTCGAACATACAACACCTAAATTTCATGATCGTTTTTTTTTTAAATTCATTTAGAAAACGACTAAGAGCTCTCGAACTTTCAAATGAACTTAAATATGTGTTATAAAATAACCATTTAATTTTTAAAATATCAACCTAATATTACTTGCTATGCCTTATTGGATTATAATAAATAAAAAAAAAATAATAGTAACTGATTCACATTGAAAAAGTGTTTTTAATGAAGCCAAAATTAACATTCGCAGCACTTTAAAATAAATTCGTCAGCCCAAAAAGTTAAGGACTTTTCAAGGCAGATAATGCTTTTCAAGCATTTCCACGACCTTGAAAATCAATGGCGGTTTTTTTCGAGCACTTTTTAAGGTTTTCAAGGACCGTGGCAACCCTGAATGGAATTTTCCAAAGATTTAGAAAGTAGCAGATATGCCCATCGATTGTGCAATCCTGTACAGCGCAATACAAACCACATGATTTTGTGATGAATCCACATTTCGCCGTTTTTGCAATGCATCACGGGATACTGGTTCACAAAAAATGCTTTTGCCGAAGAGTTGCATGCAATGAAAACTGCATTTTTAATATACTTCTTTTATGATTATACATCTCATGTCTGCCAGAAACTATCAATACATATCGAGCTATAAACTTATGCTGGCAAAACTGGCAAAAAGTTTTAATTAGTTAATATTAAATATATATTTTTTATTAGTGGAATTATCTCATGGTGCTATCTGGTGGCGTATGGCATGCCATGTGCTAGGGCTTGCCCAACTGCCTTATGGGATACTGGTTCACAAATGGCTTCACCTTTCCCCCAGGGGCAGATCTGCAACTTTCTAAATCTATGGGATTTTCACTTAAAAACACAAAAACAAACCCATCCCTACCTGCACCATGGAATCTGCACTAAAGGGCTTCCCAGATGACACCGCCGAGGAGATGTACGATGGGTTGTTTGAGTTTGGCGCCAAAACATGTATCTGGGTGGGGTTGAGAGTAGACAGGGATGCACTGGAGGGGGCCATGATGGGGCTGGTGATGACCTTGATCCCAGAGGACTGGGTGATGACCTGCATGCCATGGGGGAAGATGCCGGTCATGGTGTGGAGGTTATTGGTAGAGAATACCTAGGATGAGAAGGGGTTAATGCAAATTATGCTTATAAAGCATATATTTTGAATTGAAGTTTATTGGTAGGTTATTAATAAAATAATTTTAACTTTTTTTGCACATCTTATATTTTACAGACCTCGTCATAACAGTATTTAGTAACACCCTGAACTATCTTGACCCCCAATCCCATCAGAGGACCAAAAGCCACTTGAACAAACAACAACAGATCTAGAACTAAACAGATCTGATTACAACCAGACCCACTTTTAATGAGACATTAGGAAATGGCTAGTGAGTAATTGGTGAACGAAAATGCAAATACAATGTCGGTCTATTCCTAAAATAAATTTAACCAAAATAAATTTTTCTTTTTTTTTTCAGAGTTATTTTTTTTTAAATACATAAAGAATCATTTTTTTAAATTTCAGAAACTGATTGAAATATTAAAATTTTACTTTTTCTTTGGAAAGGAGAGGAAAGCAAAGTGAGGCAATTTTAGGGGAGGGGTTCGATCGAGCGTAACGCAGCATAACTTAGGGGGAGGGTAAAAAAAATCAAAATTTTGCATTACGTAATTTATGTATGTCCCCTTGAACAGCACAGTAAGAATATACAATAGGAATAATGTCAGCAACATGCAGACTTATGCCTTTTACTGGCAGTTTCATTTAACTTTGGGAAAAGTGAACAGAAATGTTTTGATGTTATTGTCAAAAAATCGTATCGTCGTATGTTGGTAAAGCAAGATTTTTATTTCCTTTATCCAAATACGTGTCATGGATATAAAAAAAACTTCCAACTAGTTTTTATTTTTACATGTTTATTCACAACATTAGTTCCAACGACTGCCGTTGTGTGCGCCTGTCCAATTACATGATAGCCTTACAGAAATTCAAGCTGATATATTAATAACTAGCTGTTATACGCAACGTTTCACGGGTAGAGGTGAAAAAATTATTTTATAGTCATTTTAACAATTTTTTCTTTCATTTGAGTTACATAAGATATGATGAAGATTACCCAGTAATTTTTTCCATTTAATTACCCATCTTGGATATAGTAATAATTAATATTAATTTCAAAAATACCTTTGATAAGAAGCTCAAATTAAAGAGAATACATATTTAAGTAAAAAATAATCAGTAAGAATTAAAAATAAGCTACTCCAGCAAACAGCAAACGATTTGTATTTTTTATAAGTTTATTTGCTTTTTAATAAGCTTATGTTGCTGATACCGTTCGTTATTAAAGTACAAAATCCCGCTACTTATATTACATAAAAAATTCAAAATTTAAAAAATGCTATAAAATTAACAGATAATGTAGTTATTTCCCGAATAAAAACATTTTAGCTCATTTGGCGTGTTTGAAAAATTTGGCGAGGAAAATATATAGCTACCATTACACCCATTCAGCTCTAGACCCATCGCACAACCAACCAGCTATTTAAAAAATGCTCTTTTGCACGTTCTTTGAAATAATTTGGCGAGTTTGGCAAAGTAATTGGCGAAAGAAGGAAGACATGAAACCCTAATATGCATCTGTAGTGCAACGGTCTTCAAAAAACAACATAATTCAGTAAAAGCTTAACTATGCTTTTAAAAAATTCATAATTAAAATCATACATACACAATAAAATAATAGAATGGAGACTGGTAGGATTACGTAACTTGAAACATATCCAACTATTTTTTCAAATTATTAATTTTGCTTCTGAAGGCAATGAACAAATATTAAATAAATTAAACATTTTCAATTTCAATTGTTTTCTAAAAAGTTTTATTTAAATTTTTCTGCCTGATGGCATCACGAAAGAGAAAAAATGATCGGATTTGAGCGAAAGTGGTGTATTTTCCACCTTAAAACGTTCGAAAACGATAGAAAGAATGGTCTGATTCGAAAAATTCTTAGCCT
Source organism: Hylyphantes graminicola (assembly GCA_023701765.1). Classification (NCBI taxonomy): domain Eukaryota; kingdom Metazoa; phylum Arthropoda; class Arachnida; order Araneae; family Linyphiidae; genus Hylyphantes; species Hylyphantes graminicola. The sequence goes on along the minus strand of CM043114.1, from coordinate 2,393,704 downwards.
ATGTTAGTTCTGGAGATGAGATGAATTTTTGTGCCAAATTTCGTGACAATCTGTTGTGCTGTTCTTAAGTTTTTGCGTCCCATACAAACAGACAAACAGAAGTCGCCTTTTATGTTTATAGATTAATCTACAAAGATCTTCCAATAATTATTTTGAAAAATAGGAATAAGAATGTATTTCAAGCAACATGCAACTTGTCTACTGTTTATTTTATAGATTTTTTAGAAGCACACGAATCAATCTATATAACCATTAGTTGAGACTTGAGACATTGTTTTCGTGTAGCCCCTATCAAATACACAAGTTGAATCAAATGAAAAGTTAAACCCTATCAAAACTTAAAACTTCCAAGCAATTTTTTTTTATTTGCTGCTTTTTCAGTGTTCTTTGAGAAAATTTGTGGGCACCCAAAAGACCACCTACAAATTCCAGTGCTCTAAGGTATGAAGAGCCTTACCGTGGTTGGTTATATAATAAATATTATTGTTTACCCTGGTTGGTTATGTAATAAATATTCTTGCTTACCCAGGTTGGTTATATAATAAATATTCTTGTTTATCCTGGTTGGTTATGTAATAAATATTCTTGCTTATCCTGGTTGGTTATGTAATAAATATTCTTGCTTATCCTGGTTGGTTATGCAATAAATATTCTTTCTTACACTGGTTAGTTAAGTAATAAATATTCTTGCTTGCCCAGGCTGGTTATGTAATAAATATTCTTGCTTACCCTGGTTGGTTGTGCTGAGTTCCCGTCAGTGTGCGCCATGGAAACCGGGTGGGGCGTTGGCATGGGTGGATGGACTGGAGCCTTGTTCTCCACCACGTAATGATGGTTGGTGGCTGGGTGTTCCTTTTTAATGGAAGGCTTGGGAAGAGCTGCAATGCAGAACATATATGGTCAATTCTTATACACTTAAGAAAGGAGGGTTCAGAGATATAGAGATAGAAATGCAATAGCAAGTATAGAGCAAAAAGTATAAGTGAAAAAGTGGGCATTACATTCATAGCCTACCAATCATTCAAGGACCTACCAAGTTTGGTTTATTTTTATTGTATAATTTATCCAATTATCGTTTGTAAATATTTATAGAATTATCATTTGTAAATACTTAATTGTATTTGCTTTAAAATAATTAATTGTATTATTGTCTGAAAATAAGTTTGTACATTGGCTGTGGCATCTGTTCTAATTGTTAGAATTTTGCAATAAAAAATAGAAAGAAGGTTTAAAGAAACAGTTTTAGTATGTTCTTTTTATTAGAATAATATATAATGTTTTGTTTGTAATTTTAACCTTACTGCAAAAGAATTTTAGATTCAATCTAAGAAGAAAGTCTAGAGAATTTTAGATTTAGTTTTCATTTGTACGTTCAATGAACCACTTATTATAAGTGAGGAGATAATTTACTGTCATCTGTTTAAGAAGAAAGCTGAAGCAGGGTTCATGCGGTAGTCAACCTTAAGAAGACAGCAATTATATTTATAAGAAACAGTACTGAGTAACCTTCATGTACCTTAATCCTCTGAGGGATAAGCAAATTTAAATGAAGTGTTAACTAACTTGTTTTCACTGCATGAGATATAGGTTAGGTTAGGTTTGAATTATCGTCACACTAGAGCTGCACAAGGGCTATTACAGGCGTTGTATTTTAGAACCACAGTCAGGTGACGGCGTGCAATATAAATGAGATGAACATTTTTAACTGAAAATTTAATTTCTTAAGTTTTTTCTTAAAATTATCATTATGTATCTGTATTAGATGGTTATAAATGGGTCCTCCATCCTTTAATTTTTTTTAAATTATTCATGGTGGCTACAGAAATTGAAATGTAAAATTCCCTGAGATTTCCCTGATTTCCAGAATATTTTCAAAAAATTTCCCTGAGATTTTAAATTTTGTTTAAAAACTTATTTTTGAAGTAATGCATATAAAAATAACTTAAACACAAAAATAAACTAACTTTGCATTAATTTTTCCATAGCAAAAAAGGATATGTGATTTTCATATTTTACCTCCCAACACAAAATATATAATTAACATTTCCTACAGTGGTTCTTGATATTTTCATAAAGTAAACATTTTAAAAATTCCGCATTTATAACTTCACTATCGTTTTCACCAGAACTAAAAAATTTCCCAATTTTAGATGTTTTTTCAACACTTTCAGTGTGTTTCTTCGAGTTGATGTGATTTTTAATGTAACTTAAACCACCAGGAGCAATTTTAATATCACAAGCGCACACTGCGAAGAAAGGGAAATCGGGTCCTTTCCGAGAAATTCCGATGCATGGGAATTGTTTTGAGTAACAGTCTAAAAAACTTGATACTGTTTAGTTTCCAGACGCTTACATCTTTAAAATAATACACGAATATAAACGAAAGCTGAATTCACTAGCATTTTTATAGCATGCTTACAAACGAAACCATAGAGAACGAAACAATAACAATAAACAAACTCATTCCAATCCGAGCGCGCTACCGCTACAAATGGGTCGGTCCGGAGTGAACGGATCCCAAAGAACGAATCCATAAAGGGAACGATCATCCGGATCCTCTATATCGCGTCGAACGAAAGAACCGTTAGAGACCGGGAAATCCCTCCGAGATCGCTGGTAATGGGTCGGTCCAGAGTGAACGAGGTCAAATGAACGGATCCACAAAAGGATCGGTTCCGCTACGTCGAAAAAAAAACCGTTTTTTTTTTTAAATTTGGGGGTAATAGGTAAATTTCCCTGAGATTTCCCTGCTATTCTAAGGATTGCAAATTTCCCTGAGAATTCCCTGATTTCCCGGTTTTCCCGGTCTTGTCGCCACCCTGTTATTAAATTTATAAAATTTTGAAAACTATGTGTGCTGCCGGAAAACCTGACAGTCAGGTGAGAGGTTTATATGTTTGCATCCCTCAGAGGTTTAAATTTCATATCAGTTAATTGAAACTAAAAATAATTATTTGAAATTAAAACTTACCTTTTGGAGCAGCAGTTGTGGTTGGGGCAGGCCTAACGAGAACACTGTTGGTTGTAGAAGAGGACGATGAACTGGCAAAGTCAGTAGAAGCGGCAGAATTTTTTATGGGTGGTGTGTCGTCCGGATCATTGTCGTCAAAATCACTTAGAGCTCCACATTCTAAATTGAAAAGTTTTTTTTTTAATGTTGAATTTAGGCTTAAAAGTAAATTTTAAATAGTAAATGCTGAATTTAGGTTAATTGTTGAAGCATTAAAGTATGCATTCAAGGAATTTTTTTTTTTTTTACTTTTAATCAAAATTATAAGTAAGCTCCTCACTCCCAAAAAAATACTACTTATATATTCTTTAAAAAACATTTTTCAAACAAATATATATCTAGAAGTATGTTTTGTAAGACATTAAAAAAATAATGTTTTACAGTAGTGTTGTCGATTCAGAGAAATTGGAGGTTGCTCTCAATAAACAAACAAGTTGTCAGTTTAGGTGATTAATAATCAATTTTAAAATTTTCTGTTATCCTAAATATCTTATAAAATTAATGCTAAAAAACTTTTGCAAACCTCCAAAACCTTCTTGTCTGTTTTCAAGGACTTCTGAAATTTTGTAAGGTGTTTGTCAGGGTTTAGAAAGATTGTGGGAAACTATTTCAAGTTTAAAAGTCTTCCTTTCCACATATATAAGAAAATATTAGGTTTCTCATACATAAATTATTAATTTAGGACTTTTTAATGTGTCCATAAAGTCATGACCAAGGTTAAGGTTTTTTTTTAAGATCTTTAAATTCTTGAGCTCAGTAGCCTAAGGCAATCATCTTAGTTACTTGTATCGGTAACTAAATAACAAAAGATTTTGTTGTTTTTCCATAACTTGTCATGCTCCTCTTTGCTGATCTTTTCGGTATGCTGGCATTCATTTTAAAATTATCTATTTAAATTTACTTTTAACAGCGTTGATTTTTCATTATAAGCTTTTTTCCCCCGATTGTACTTTTAAATCTTGGTTCTCTATAAAAAAAAACAGTAAGATAGTTAATGTTGGTTAACTTGAAATTTTTAAACGTAACTGTAATTTGTTACTTCACAGATTAAGTAACTGTAACAGAGTTACTTTTTTAAATTAACTTTCCGATCCATGGAATAATATGAACCTGAAGCAGTAGTTGTAGTCTCGTTGTCCTCTTCTGGAATGAAAGTGTTGACATCAACGTGATCCAACTGGGCAGACAAATCTTTTTTCAGGATTGACAACCGTTGCTGAAACGCAATCTTCTCTCGAGCCAGACGTTCCATGTCGTGTTCGTAGTCCCGCTCTTTCCGCTTTAAAATCTAAAAAAAGGAAAACTTGTGTTTGGAAACTTTTTTTAGCTAAAAGAAAAGAGGAGTGAGGTGTGTGATTCACTGAACAGGGCAGCAAACTAGCTGGCTAAACAACGAAATGCGGAGGAATACATGGCACTGCAGCAGAAACAAACAGGGCAGAAAACCTAGAAACTTGCCTATTTCGCCATTGGGTTCGTCTTCACTGGTTCTTAGTTAGTGATCCACATGGTTATTTCTTAAAAAAGTTGGAATTTAAAGTTAAAGCAAGTTAATTCTTATGAACTAAAACAGTTAAAATGCATTTAGGAGCCCTAGTCAATATGATAGAGGGGTCTCATACGGTAATGGGACAAAATATCGCGGCCGAAATATCGTGCGCCCAAAATATGCACGATATTTCGGCCGCGATATTTTGGCCCGCGATATTTTGGCCCCAAACCGTCTCATACAAGCATTGCATACAAGTGCAGAGAAATAGTCCTTTTCTGCCTTGTTTGCTCAAAAGGGTGCGAGAGGGTTTTTGGTTCACTCGCTCCAGTTTCCCTTCTAGCTCAATGGGAAACCAAGACAAACAACTTTATATTATTTTGAAAATGGACTACAGTTTTCATAATCAGGTTCTTGAAAGCTTTAAATTGATAGACAATTTCTAAAGGTTTTTTTTTAATCTAAATAAACTTTTTTAATCAAAATGTTATATCAAATAACTTCTAATTTGGTGTACATAATTTTTCCGGATTTAAATTTGAAACGGAGCTTATCTATTACCATGTTTCTTATTGCATTTAAAATCATTAAAAGAAAAATTTAACTTGAGTTATATGGATAGAAAGCTTACTTTAAATATAAAGCCATATTACCCTCCAACTTTTTTATTAACGGTCTGAATTTTTTTTTTATCTTTAAATAAACATAAATAATAAACTAAACTGTCATTGCCATAAGGATATTAAAAATTTAGAATCCGAGATAAAACATATGATATAGGATCATATGATAAGAAAATATAACATAATTTAATATTTAGAAAAAATTATAAAATCTAAATTAAAAACTACTAAATTTTTATGGTTTCGATACATTTGACTTTTTTTTTAAAAAATCCCCCTTTTCCACTTAGATTTCTCCCCCTTAGATTACAAAAATAGGGACAATATTTATAAAAACATTTATAGCAGACATTAAGACTGAATGGTAGAAAGAAATATGAAGGTTTAAAACAAAAAAAAAATACTGTTAAGCTATATGAAAAAAAGTAATTTTAATCAATACAACATACAAAAAAGGGAAAATGTTAAACTGTTAAAATTATAATTTGTTAAAAAAAAGATGTTTAAAACTTTAAAATAAGAAGGTATTAAAACATCGAAAAAAATGCGTCTTGTGAAAATGGGTATTTGATATAATAAAAAATTTAGCTTTGTATACCTGAATGAATCGAATGGCACCTCTCAATATACTCAAGTTTGAGGTTTTCCTGTCGTCCATATTTGGTAACTGCTTTTTGAGAGCATCAAAACATTCTTTTAAGTGAGCTCGCCTGAAAATGTAAGGATGTCAAAATTATATTCAAAATTTTATACAAAGAGTATTATGCAATGCAAAAAATGTTAATCCAAATTAAAAATGAGCACCATAAAAACAAACCTAAATATTACGGATATCTTTTTACTTTTTGCTTTATTGGAATAGTAGCAAAGAATAAAGTCTTTTTTTAAAAACGTAAGACTTGTACTTAGATATAAAATCCTTAAAGTAAAATTATAAGCTTCAAATTAAAAAGAAAATGTTAAAAAAAACATTTTTACCTATTCTTCTCCAGCTTATTGTGCACTTCCCTTGTACCAGTCCTAGAAATGAAATACATGTCTTTAGTTTTCTATCAATAACCAGTTCCTCTCAAATATTCAACTTGCGTTTTCACTAAAAGCTAAATAGGAACTTTTATCAACTATTTCTACAAACTCAATTATAATCCAAGGTATTGTGGCCAAAGTCTTACTGGCCTTTATTGTAGCCACATACATTTATCTTAGTAATTGCTAATTATATGCAAAATTTGACTTTTTTTAATGCAAGTCGCATGGGTTAAAACTTTAGCACTGCAACAATTTAAAAAGGCCTTTTTAACTTGAGACCTACACTACAAAAATCTCCAGTAAGATGGAATTAGCCTAATTGTAACCGAGTGCTAAATTTCATTTATTAAAATCTAATGCTTTTGTACGCCTTAGAGGACTTAATTACAAAGTTTTAATTTTTTTGCAAGGCAAAATTACATGCTTTGCCGCAAAATAAAAATCAAATTTTAAAATATTTACTTGGGTTTTCCACATGTCAAATGAACTAATTATGCAAATGTGGTTAATTTGAACAAACTAACGTTGCAGCGGCTCAGAGGTTAAATGTGTCTGCCTAGTAAGCCCAATATCGCGGGTTCAAGCCCCAGCTGAGTTGTCATATTTTCTGGAGAGGAAAATCTTGGGCACTCATGCTATATGATTACGTGGCATGTATAAAAACCCCGGAGGCCGTATTGGGCTTGGGTTCTCTCGGCAAAATTAAATCTCGGCATACTTAAACATCCACAAAGAGCTCAGATTCATTGTGATCTACTTGTCAAAAATTGGTAGCGAGAGTCGCCTAGATGGTGCCACAAAGAAATGGCTCTCCGTTCTGGGGAATAGGCCGACACAAAGGCAAAGGTGACCGCCGATGTTGTAGCGCCATTAGAAAAAAAACTAATGTTGCATTAGAGTTATATGAGGACTATTAGCGGCCTCATAATTTGAAACCACTGTCAAGTGAGAACACATGAGCTGCTATAAACTTGCATGTGCAACAGTGCAAATTTAAATTGTAGTCTACCAAAATCTACTGGTACATCTCTCTTTATATAGCTTTTGGGCCTGAGTTGCTAGCTTATGAATAACTTTCCAAATTACTATTGCAATATTCAAACATTGTTTTTGCTCATTTTGTGTGGAGCTGCAGTTTCTGCAGCAATGTTTTTATTTTATTATGGTGTGTGTGCCTAGTATAGTCGTCCTCATTATTACTGTTGGATGATTGGGCTTGGTATGTATGTTTTGTTATTCTATATTTTAGTCCTCTTTGGAGGTGTCGGGGTCTGCCCTTTCTGCTTACAATGGGCAGTCCATTTCAAAAACACCTCTGGAGATCTTGGCTGGCTAGACCCCCTGATGAGAAAGTCAGTCGGGATCTCCATTCTTCATTTTTTTATTTTCTTTTTGTAATTCTATTCAAATTATTTTGTACAATCAAACTGCTTTTAGCGCTATTGTCGCATTGTGATTTTTTGTTTTTTATTTCACTTAATTTTTATACTTGTTTGTATTGAGCTGCAATAAACTTGCTTGTGCAGTGTGTTCATCTAAGTTGTTATAATCTAACCAAATCTACTGGTACATCTCTCTTTCTATAGCTTTTGGGACTGAGTTGCTAACTTTTGTGTTTGTCCATGCCAAAATAGCTAGTTCAACCAATCATTTTTGGATTTTAACACTTTAAAGACGGGCGTCGACTGACCCATAGACTAAGACCACTCCAAGTTTGAAACTCTCATTGGAGAATTTCTACTTTGAAATTGACATAGAAACTAGCGCGCCCGTTGTGTCTAAGGGAACTAATGTAATGGTTTCTGGCTGCCTATTTGCAGCCACCTTTAGGAGCTTTAACAGAGCCAATTACACCTCGTAATTTAGAACCCTTATCAAGTGACGATAGGGATCTATTTTTGACGACAACTTATTTTCGACTTTATTTTTGAATATGTACAGCCACTCATTGACTTTTATATCCCTCGTAGGGCCCCATTCTCAAGATATTTGACCTTGTGCTTTCTGTTTCTTCATTAATAAACCTACAGACTGACTATAGACATGGTCCCCCAAAGATCCACAAGTGATTCGATTGAATAACTTGTCAAATATTCATCCAAATGTAACAAAAACTTAGATTTAGGGGTTTTCAGATTTCTAAGTAATTAAAATTGGGTGTTGCTATTGAAAATTTTAAAGTTCGTAACATTTTTAATATTTAGACGGCCCCTTATGCAAATTTTGCGTCATGCAATTAACTGATAATGTTATTTGTTCACATAGTCAAAAAGGTCCAATGTAAAAGGATGACTAACGGTCGAAATAATCACTAGTGGGTAACTTTTTTTTTCACAGCTGTACATTCCGAAGAAACAGTAGCCCTACAATTGGAAAAAACAATTATACCAATCAACAAATCAATCTTTAATGGTGTTTTAGTTTCTTTCGACACGTTAGAAGAGCTAGGCATTAGATTAAGTTGCTGGTCTAGAAGATTCTTAGTCTATGGGTCAGTCGACGCCAGTCTTTAAAGTGTTAACTAGTCTTTGCCCTTACTTATAAATGCCTGTACCTTTAACATCACTTCGCTGTGCACACAGTAATTTGTTGGGTGTTTGCAATTTCACTTATAGTAAAGCAGTGTGGGCAACCGTGAACCAGCAAACATGCTTTCTTACCCATGATGGTCATGGGACCCAGACTCCTTCAGGAAATGCGACCGCCTCTTCTCTTTGGCCTCTTCCGAAGACTGGGAAGAATTGGAGAAGGTCTGTTGTCGCTTCGGAGGCGTGACCCGCGCAACAGGGGAGTACTGGCCATCCTTGCTGGCGGAGCAAAGTTTCGAGAACGTATGGTAGTCGTGAGGTTCCTCGCCTGGAAAAATGATCAATATATGAAAGATGAGTTAGAATTACAATTTGAAGAGTACAGGAGAAGAACCCTTTTATTTCGTAGAAGGATTTCCTTAATAGCCTCTTTGGGGATGTAGAGAGAAATCCCCTAAACTGGAGTAAAGAAATCGGTTAATCGCTTTGTTTATCTTTCACAGAAACTCTGATTCACACCAGAGATCAGTGGATATGAGTCACACCTTTGTACCGCGAATAAAGAACTGAAAGAAAAACTGGTTTCTGTTCACCAATATCCACCAAGCAGACACAATTATGGAAAGACTCTAAAGAAATCAAGCGGTTCTTCCCCTGTACTCTTTAATTGTAATTGTCGTGGACTGGCTGAAAATGAGGTTTATCTTAAACCTAAAGTTTTATCATTAAACATCGAAGCAGTTTTTTTTTCTTTTTTTTTATTTTATGCCTTTCTATGTCTTTTCTTTTTATGCCTTTCTAGCAATAAACAAATTTCAAAATTTTATAAAAAATAATTTTTTATTGATTATCTATTCTTCATGGGTTTTTTTCTGATTTTGAGAACATTTCTTCAAACTTACCTTTTAGGATTTTTTAAACAAATATATTATTTTTAAAAAGCGAAAAGTTTTGAGAAAGCAATTTGGAAAATTTTACACACTAGTATTATAACACAAGCCTTTTTTAAGAAAAAAATTTTTCAAGAAAAGAGAAAGACCAAAAGAGGATTGTTTGCAAGAGTAGTAAAGAGTCAATTCTTGTTAACATAAACAAGCCAATTATTAACATGTCAAGTAAAGTTAAGAACTCTTAAAAGCAGACAATTAAAATTTTGAAATATCTGAAATAACTAATTTTTTAGGAGCTATTTATTTATAGGAGGGTGAGGTTAGGCTGAGTTATCACACTAGTGCTATGCAAGGCTATTTAGAAATGATTAACATAGAATGATACAGAATGCTTCTACATCTAAAGACCAGGGAATTGTCGACTCCAGGTGTCAGCTACAGCTATAAGGGAGTGTTTGTGAAAGGAGAACAGAGGTTTTGTAAAATAAACAGTAAATTATTTTATTTCAACTAAACCCTAAACAAAAATGATAAAATTACTAAAGTAATATACCTACTTGTGAACAGTATTTGGTAATTTGTAGTATGATAAGATAGAATATATGTAATTTAGTTATTATAAAAAGTTAAAGAAATATGTTTGATTGATAAACAGAAAGTACAGAAAATATTAAAGTTATTAACTAAATAAGTTTCTTGTGGATAACAGATATATCTTTGTGATGATATTTCAGCCTAACCTCACCCTCCTAAAAATAAATAGCTCTTACAAAATTAAAGTTATTTCAGATATTTCAAAATTTCAATTGTCTGCTTTTAAGAGTTTTTACTTTACTCTATGTCAATTACCCAATAAATAAATTTGGGAAAAGTAAATTGTTAAATCAATAAGAGTCTGAATATTAACTGCAACAATAAAGTTAAACCCTCTTTGTTTAAGTATTGCTTAAATTTGAAATAATCTAATCTTGAATGACTATATTACTTAAGATTTAAGATACTATTTTGGACATTTTAAAAACCAAGGTCAGGCAAAATTTAAATTGATTTAGTTTGAATATTTAACATGCTATAAATTTAAACAATTTATATTAAGCTTTTGAATAATTAAATGTGAAACAAAGTCATGTAATTAAAATTAAGAACAAGAATTAAATTTTAAATAAAATTGCATTGAAAGGGGAAATATGTAGTAGTTCAAATGAAGAAAATTAAAAGCTATATTCATTAAAAACATTATGACTGCAAATCTCATTTTTTTTAGTACAGTGACGTGGGTCGGATAACTGCCTAAATTAATCACGTTTCGCTATGTTTTGGCAATAGATAAGAAAACTGATAAAAAAAAATACGAAGGTTGTCGATTAAGTGTATAAAAATTTCTATAAATAGATAAACATAAGTCGTAATATACACAACCAAAGAGGATAAATCGGTACAGAAACCAAGTGTCAAAACAAATGCTTTGCCCTTTACAATCAAAACATTGTGGTCTGACATGAAATGCGTGGCTGGCTACTTAGCCAGACATTTCAATGATGCACAAGTTCAGAGCAAAGCAAATACGATCTTTTTTCAGAAAACCTTTTCAGAAAGTTAAGGAACATTGAACTTGAAAATAATTTGTAAATAATCTACGTTAAAAAGCATTTTTTAATGGTTTTTTTCCTTCACAAACATGAACACCACAAGGTTTTACGAACGTCCGTACCAGTGGGGTTACGCGTTCACGAACTAAGTTCCACGCTTTAAATTGCAGAACACACTTTAAAATTGAATTTCAGACGTTACACAAAAGAGATCGGTATCGGGAAATCGAGAAAATAAGCAGCAATTAATCACTCACCACGTGCTTTAGCTTCGGTCTGGTATTCTACATATTTGGCGGCTTCCAGCAATGTTTCGAGGCTCATTGCTCACTCGCGCTTCCCATGCACCTTAAATCTGTCCCGGCCGTCCTAGAGGCGTCCCATCCTGGCTGGAATGACGGCTAATTGCGAGCACATTGCTGGTTTTTAATCTCAAGATGGCGGGATGACATCAAAACACACGCACGGGAGGGGAAGGCCGAGGCACCACGTGGTAGCGGCGGGTGATTGACGTTGGTTCCTGGAAGAACGCAGTAATCGAACACTTGTTTACAAATAGCCGCGACTTCTGACACGCCGCGGACACAACACAAACAACGATATGTGGGCTCGATCTCGGTGTTAGAGCTGCGCTGTGGGCTATTGTTTCAGGACACCAGGCGAAAAGAAAGGCTCGCCAAACACAAAAGGTATGGGCAAAGCGTGACGGAAATTGTTATTTACCCACCAAATACCTGGATCAATGGCCAGGGGTGTCGGGGTAAAATCGAAAAGGGTGTCGCCAGCTCAGGTGGATCGCGAATAAAAGTGTCGCGGATCTGTCCAAAACAATAAAAGTCCACGAAATAGCGCAGAAAAGTCAATTTTACTCGTGACCTGTCTAAAGAGTAAAAACCACGTTATTATGTTTGCATGGGATCGGGGCCTGCCGCCAATAGAGGACAAGCACACCATCTACTGGGCGGGGCTTCTATCACATGGAGCATATGCGGCTCTTCCGCCTGTCACACGCTACCCCCGGCATTTGGCGACAAAATATCAAATACAGATGGTTTTTCAAAGATATTTTGATTAAGAATTTCAAATTGAAGAAAGTTACAGCAAAATGAATGGTCGAAGAAGGATTTTAGACTCGTTTTAAGGAAACTTCACCACGCTGCAGTATTAGGCGCGATCAAGTGATTAAAATAGAAGGTGTCATGACATGCGATGGTGCTGGCATCTAGCAATGATGGGTGACACTTAAAACACACCCCAAAAAAATCAATATAAATCTCGGAAGGGCATTGGTTTCCTAAAACGGCGGAAAATTTGAAAACTTTAACTTCGTTCAAACTGTCGAAATTTGATTTTATGAATGGAATTTTAAAAAGTATTCTTCTTAGCTCATGCTTTATAAACCAATTGATGTCAGATTCGTTCACAAAAGATTTAAGCTAATCCAGAAACAGATGTTTGTCATTTCTGAGAAAACGTAGGGGAAGGTGGGTTACCTTGGACCTATTTTGACTTTTCAATTTTTATTTTCGTAATTACTTGCAAAAAGTGAATAAAAATATTTTTACTGAATACTTTATGTTGTTATATACAACATATATTTATTTTAACATGTTATTTAAATGATTTCAACTATTAAAAAAATAAATACAGAAAATTGTAATTGGGACCGAGGTACACCACCGGTGGTGTACCTTGGTCCAACCGGTAGTGTACCTTGGACCAATTATTAACAGGTAGAGATACTCGATTTACAGTCAGAAAACCAATATTTATTAGCCACATAAAATTCAAAAATACATTTTACAACCTACTCTTATTTCTAGCCAAGATTGTAGTAATTGATTATGTTAGGTCAATTGGCTCAGTAAGGGGTTTTATTGCCTTAGTTTTTTTTAGTGCCCATTTGGCTTTTTCAGCTGCAATGCCATCTTTCTCGGGTGTATTCGTTAAAATGCAGCATAAAATTAAACTGTTATTTCATGCCATAGAAAAACATTTGGCTATCTTTCTGTCTTAAATTTGAAAAAAAACTCAAATATTTCCCCCTATGTTTATTCAACTAGGCCTAAACGTAAAAAGGATGTTCTGCTTAGATATTTATTATAAAAAAAATATCTTTTTATATAAGCATGCAATAATTATTTTCTATATTATATCAATATGGTTACAATTTTATAGGCTTCCATAAATCTAAATAATTAACTACAAAAAAAATCTTTATCACATCATATCAAAATTTCTTACAAATTTCCATTTGTCTAGATTTTACAAATCAGGGTTGCATATTAATAGCTTAAAATACTTAATTTTTCAAAGGAAAGAATTTACTTGAATTTTAAAAAGAGTTTTCAGTAATCTGAAGCACATAAGACCTATAGTAGTGTACCTTGGACCAGTCCAAGGTACACCACTTGTATTAAGTTCGAGGTACACCACTTGGATATTAAAAACAAAATAGTTAATCACCAAGTTAAGGTTAGACTTAACTTAATTTCAAGCACACTGTTTTATAGCTAAAACTTTGCTTTATATTGCATAACCATCGTTTCTGAATAAACACTACTGTTTGAGTAAAAAATTACACTACAGAATATGACAAAAATTTACTTTTGAACTGTGAATTTAGTTTTTCGAAACCTCTTTAATAAATTGACCTTTTAAACAAACAGATAGAACTTCACTGAGATCCCTGGTAGCAAATACTTTAACTGCATGTGGTGTTGTTTCAATATCTAAGCTAATCGAGCTAGAATCAGCATAGGTTCGAGGTACACATACGTCCAAGGTACACCACTTACCCCTACCATTCGAGGCGAAAAGTCTCGAAAATAAATATTGATGAAAGTTTTTGAAACTTCAGATTTGAGTTACACATACATTCTACATTCGAAATATAGAATCGGTCCAGATTATACAAATAGTATTAATTATTATGATAGTAAGTCTTAATTTTAAAATGTTTCATTTAGATAAGTTTTAACCCCCAACGTTCACATAAAAATATGTTATTGATGTATTACACTTTAATAACATTTTTGCTTTACTTTATTATATAAGTTCACGTCAAAATAAAGTGCCATTGTAATGCATTTCACTTAAATTTTAAAAAAAAATTATTAAATTTTATTTTTTAAAAAATAATTAAAATGTCATGTCCGTGGATAGAAAAATCATGTCCGTAGGCCAAAAACTACGGTCATAATGCAATTGTAAATAAGGGCTCACAGCCTGAAAAGTTTTAGGCTTAAGAGAACGAAGCATAAAAACTAAGCTTATATAACTTTCTTATTTCTACAAATAACAAATTATAAGCTCAAATCATTGGTTTACCTTCTTATATCTTGACCACAGACATAACGCTACGATCTTGTCAGGAGCCTTTTTTAACTTTTAACTTCAAATAACTTTTTATCTACTGCGGTGTTCAAACTATCGACTTGATACAAAGTTTTGCATGTACGATTGAATACTAAAGATACTGAAACAGAGTACTGGTGTCATTTCTAGATATTTATACATGCTAGATAATACGTTGACCACGGACATGAGGAAAATCTGTGGGACATTTTATTTTCACAGAACTTATAACTTTATATTATTTATAATGATGTTATTTTATGTTTTGCGTTTTCTAGAAAAACTCATTTAATTTTTTTAAAACTTTTATTATTTAAAAAAAAAATAAGTATTTAATTCAGATTTACTGACCAAAACAGTCCATGGACATGACGGTGAGAAATCCCACGGACATAATTTTTCGTAGTCTGTGGACACAAATTTTTGCACAAAATAATTCAGTTTTTTTAATTGTTTCCACGCTAGTAAGTAGTTAAATAATAATTACCTTAATTTATTCAAGTGGAAGCATAACTTTTCTTCATGTAAAAGATATCTTGCGGGGACATGTTTTTGTAAGTTTTCTCAGGAATGATCCACGTATTATTTTTTAGCCTACTTTTTTTGTAATTCGAAAGAATGAAAAAAAAATGAAAAAGTAGGTAATGACATGCTGCCGATGTCCGCGTCTGTCTGTCCGTCCGTACCCTTTTCCAAAATCGTTTCTATCCATCTGATCTTAAAAATTCTTTTTTTATAATTGCGTGAAAAAAATCTGACTTTTACGCTATAATTTCAATATCAGACGCGTACGTAAAGTTATACTTTTAGAAACAGTGATAAAAAATTACTTTTTTTCACCCAAAAGCAGTGAAAAAAACTTTTGCACGCGTCTGATATTGAAATTATAATGTAAAAGTCAGATTTTTTTTCACGCAATTATAAAAATAACTATTTTTTGTTAGAAAGGTATGACCTCAGAGAACCAACTTTCATACTTTTTGTATACCTGTCTGTATGATCGGACGGACAAAAAACTACTGTATTTGTCGACAAATTTCCCATTAACTTGGCATTGACATTCAATTTCGAGCCATTTATATCGCTGTTGCCAACTCAACAATGGCATGAGAAAATTTATTCATTAAAAAATATTATTATTTTAAGCAAGATTTATTTTGGTCTTAAATGAGTTTCAATGACGTCAGGAATGTGATTATTTGATTGTTTAATATTTTTTTTATTAAATAAGTAGCGAGACACATTTTTTAGCCTAATTTTTCTTTTTTTAATTCGAAAGAGTTAAACAAAAATGAAAAAGTAGGTATTGACATGCCTCAGATGTCCGTCTGTCTGTCCATACTCCCCTTCTAAAATCGGTTCTATTCATCCGATCTTAAAAATTCTTTTCTTTTTTTTTTGTTAGAAAGAACCTCAGAAACTCAACTTTCATACGTTTTGTCCGTCTGTCTGTACAATAGGAAGGACATAAAAATAAGTTACTATTTGTCAACGAATTTCCCATTGGATTAGCATTGAAATTCAATTTCGAGTCATTTAAATCGCTGTTGCCAACTCAACAATGACATGAGAAACGTTATTCATTTAAAAATTATATTATTTTAAGCTAAATTTATTTTGATCACAAATCGGTTTAGAATGACGTAAAAAATTTGATTATTTGATTGTTTATTATTTGTTTACTAAGTAAGTTGCTATACTAAAACCGTCCTTAAGTTTGCAGCAGAGAAATGTACTGCGCGGAGGAAACTAGGTAAACAACGCAGCTGGCGCCGAAATTTCGCCTACTCTGATTGGCTGCTCCTTTGACCCTGATATTCGTGCGCCCTTTATTGAATGTGAAACCCCTTTTTTTTATTCGATGCTCGCACTCGAAAATTAGAACTATTTACCCTTTTTCTCGTAAATAAGTGCATTTTAGAGAAGTTTCATTTTTTTTGTTACAGATAAATATTTAATTATTTATAGAACAACAAATAAATAAAGCAGACTATAAACAATATTAATTTTATTTGTGATAGAAAAGAAATGAAAATCTTTGATTTTGGCTTTAAGTTGGATTATCCAAGATCGTTACATATCGTTTACGTCTTGGATTATCCAAGATCGTTACACTGTTGCTTAAATAACTATTTATTGGCCAGCCGATAAATAGTTATTTAAGCAACTAGTGTAGAAAATGGCACTTTATTAAGCGAGTGGCTTTTATTTCACAAGCGAGCAGGGCCTGCTCTTCCATAAGGCTAGGCCCGGGCCTAGGGCCCCCAAATTTAAGGGGCCCCTAAATTTCAGTTTCTTATGTAGTATTTACCGTAAATCCCCAAAAATATCAGAAAACTAAAGAATTTCTGATACTTCACTTTGTTTTTTTCTTGTTTATGAATGAGAATTATCCTATCGCGATTTTTTTATTGATATTTATAAGGCAGCCATTAAAACTGTAGCAAAATTTGGTACACAGGTCAATATTGTACCATCATTTTGGAAATCATACAAAACATTTTCCGCAAAGGGGCCCCCAAAATAAGTTTGTGCCTACAGTCCGGGTTTTCTTAGAGCAGGCCCTGCGAGCGAGCGAGGTACGAGCGAGTGAAATAATGAGAAGAGCTTATAATTAAGTGTTATTTGGCACGTGCTTGCTTACAATATTTTTTTATAATAACTTGTAAAAAAGTATTTCTACCAATGAATGATTTTCAAGACATAATTTAGTTTCCATGGCGATATTCAAAAATGCAAAAAAGTAATAAAAAAGTTGTAATAGTTATTTATGCAACAAGTGTGAAAAGTATCACTTTTTAAAACTAGTGGATTTTATTTCACGAGCGAGGTACAGTCGTGGACAAAAAAAAGAGAACAGACCTCGCTATTGAGGCACCGTTTGTCGGAGGCATAATTGCGATACGCCATTTTAACGGAAATAACGTTCTGAGTTGATTGGTCAACACAGAAAGTTCTTAAGGGGTCGTCTTCATATTGAAATTAATACCAACTTTAAAATTTCCAATGGCAACACCCAAATTTTTTGTTACAGAAATGTTCAGAATCGTCAAAATACCCCAAATATCAATTTTCATTGCCAGATTCCTTATAGTTTAGGATTTATACTAACTAACGTATTTGACTAAAAACGGGGGACATCTCCATATATATTCGTGTAATATTTATAGGTCCGCATTTTCCCAATATGGAATTTTGCCAAATTTTTTCCTTTCTGTGAATTTTTTTGCTTGGGTAAAGGGTTTGGTTGCAAGATGAGTGAATTAACATCCCACTAGAGCTTCAGAAAGTATATTGGTTTCGGGCTAAGATATTTTAGAACTACTACCAAGGAATGCAACCATTTTTTTTTTTACTTTTGTGAATATATTGATTTTATTCATATGTTGTTTTATGGAGGAGATTTGGTTGAATCAGTGCTATATGTAGTTTCTACAGTGGTCAAGTGACTCCAACATCTGAGCTGGCACTCAAAGCAACTAATGACTTCTTACGTGGGATCACGCCAGGACTTTGGACCACGACGTATTGAACCTGAAACAATCGGTGTAGTATGCTATTTATTCGTGGAGCAATTTTGGTTCAGCATGATTCGTTTATAGGACGACTAAGGCAAAAACAGAACCTTTAACAGTTTAATCCGTGGCCTGACGCCTTAACTAATTTTGCCAAGATGGTGCCTGTTTGCAAAAAAATATGGATTAATATTAAAGATTTTTGAATAAGTATTGTAGAAGATTGTGTGTGTGATGATCAAGTTATGTATGTTGTATCAGCGCCATCTAGCGAGCACTTATTGAAACTCTGCCCTGAACCGCCATCTTTTTGTCACTAGTAAAGGCGGTAAGGGTGGAGAGAGGATGTAATTCTTCAGAGCTGCACTTCATTAAATGGATATTTCTACACTAAAGAGTTGCTTTCTTCTTTACTGCCCCTCCTCCTTACTAGACATGGGGGCTCACCGCCGCCTTGCCACCCGCCTCTCGTCGCAAAAATCGATATATTTTAAAAAATTTTAATTTAAACTTTTACAAAACGAAAGTTCAAGTCCCACGAGGTTCAGACATAAAGTTCCTCTCCACGGTGGGCAATCACGAACTCATGCACAAAAACGAACTTTTATCTACACTGCAATAAATCAGCGATGCCAAAATCGCCATCGTCACGAAAAAAGTGAAAACTCCCGCTTCAAAAGGAACTTCCTGCGCCATCGTCAAGCGATTCCTTCTTCAGCCGCCAAGCCGAAGTCGCCTTCGCAGTCGCCATCGTCGACCCCATCGTAAAGTGGTATTTTTCCAGCCGTTAAGCAGAAGACGCCACCCGTGAGTCATCCATCTTCAGCCGCTAAGCAGAAGACGACACACGACGACGAGGTCCACAGCACGTCAATCCGAAAAACAAAACTACCCTCCATAAAACGGAATACATCGTCCACAGAGCACGTAAGAAATTCTACTACATCGCCGACGAAACAAAACCAAAATCGACCACAAAGGTAAAAGTTTTCTTATTTTTCTATTCAAGATGTATAAAAACACTAAAAAAGAAGATTTAGTGAAAGTTGCTTTTGAATTGGACATCGTACTTCCAGAAAATTCCACGTTAACTAAAATTAAAGAGCGAATTGAGTCCAGTGAGACCTACACGAAAGCAGGGCCCGACTTACAACTTTTGGGGCCCAGGGCAAAAGCAAATTTGGGGGCCCCCCGCAGCATATTGTAACGTTTTCGCACAAAAATACAAACACAAATTTATCGAGGTTGTGTATGTTGAATAACGAAAGAACGCTCCTCCAATCAGACCCGAACTAATCAAAATGTCTATTGTGTCAGATACTTAACGATATTAACACATTACTTGACACAGTATATGAATTAATTTTTCACAAAAGTCTATAAAGTAAATTTATAAAAGAATTCAGATTACAAAGCAATTTAAGGACAAAACTTTTTCGACTGCTTTCTGACAAATCAAGAAAAAAAAAAATTCAGGAATATATATGGATAGCACAATGAACTTATTTACAATTGAAGTGTGCATGTTGTTGAAAACAGCAGCAAATAATTATCTATTGTAACTTCATGCTACCATTAAAAAGAGAATTTTATAGCACATTATACGGCATAGACATTTCCATAGATAATGCACAGTGATTGTCGCTGCAGTTTCCTGCACATTTTCAAGTGATGAACAGTTTTCATCATGACTAGGGGTTTCAGATTCAATTTGTTCACCAATGGATTTTGAAGAACATGCAGACATTTCCATAGACATTGCAGTAATTTTCGCTGCAGTTTCCTGGACATTTTCCAAGGGATGACTTTTCAGGGATATTATTCTCTTCCACACGTTGGACATTTGAAGAATTTGGTTGACAAAATTTAAGCATAGCAAAGTTCCATGGAGTCGTTCAGATAAATAAGTTCTTCCCACTTTCAAACGATTAGAAAAACGAATAAAATCAGATAATGTTTTGCTAGTCATGTAGACACTAGGTTTGTATAATAAAAAATATGGCTCTACAGTCTACACACACACAAATAAAAATAGTTTAAGAATTTACTTCATTTCAAATAAACCTCATTTAGATAAACAAAACAAAATAGTGGGGCTTGGATGGCCTAGAATCATGGATCCACTTATGTGTGTGTTGTGTCTGTCTTACTTGACGAAGGGCGGGTTTATGATCAAGCCATAGAGCACAAACCGGAAACTATATGTACCAATCTACCTACCTACAAGATTAGTGGGACTTGGTTTAGTTACTGATTCTGTGATTCAGCTGCACAATGAGTTATTGTAGATGGTTCGAAAACACGGCATTAGTCCTTTTTAAAAAATTAAAATTACATTTGGGGGCCCCCAAAATTTGGGGGCCCTGGGCAAGTGCCCCGATTGCCCTGCCGGAAATCAGGCCCTGCACGAAAGATAACGAATTCGTTAAAAATTTAATTGCACAAACGGTAGATGACAGAAATGTTAAACTAGAAATCGAAAGAAATAAATTAGAAGTCGAAAAAGTAAAACTCGCACAAATCGAACGAAATATAGAACTAGCTTCCCTTCAAAACAATGCCGAAACTCAGCATAATATTTCGAAAAGTTCCGAAACCGATGATTCACCTAACATCGAAAATCTTATTCGTTCTGTTAAAACTCTTTCAATGCCAATCCCTAGCCGTCCAGAAAATTACAGCTTATTTTTCGCATCGTTAGAACGAGCATTTAATACGAAGAATATATCGGATGAGTTATTAAAGTCAGAAATACTTATAAATATGTTAGGCGAAAAAGCAAATCACATTTTATTAAATATTTCGGATAATGATATCCAAGACTACGAAAAAGTCAAAAATACAGTGCTACGTCAGTTCCAACCAACCGCACAGGATTGCCTAATTAATTTTCGCCGTATGCAAAGACTCGCAGATGAGTCACACACGCAGTTTGCTTCACGATTGCAAACAACTTTCGCATATTATTGCAAGATTAGAAACGTCAGTGACTTTGATACTTTATGCCAATTAATGGTTTCAGATAAATTGTATTCTACACTTGACCGAGAGACTCAGTCATACATAGCTGTCACACAAGGCGAAGAATGGCTAAAGCCAAATGATCTTGCACAAAAAGTTGATATATACTTTACATCCCAGCGTAAATCTCTAAGCGAAGTAAACCGTCGCCAACACAACAATAACACCTATCAACAAAACAACAGACCACCATACAATAATCGGCAACCATATAATAACTTTCGTAGACCACAAAATCAAAATTCCCGTGGAACAAATAATAACCGCTTCAATCAACGCAATGTAAACAATCAACGATCTGAAAACGAGTCACACGAGAATAACAGTCCAGTATTGCAAATAGCTCCAACAACACCCAAACCACGTGATCACGGTTCCCTCCAATACGAATATGTACTTCTCAATAATAAAAATACGCGCGCTATTATTGACAGTGGATGCACTCATATTTGTGTCAAAGCCGATTGTTTACCCAAAACAACAACATATGACGATGAAAATATCACATTACAATCTGCATTCGGCGACACGTGCACCGCCAAATCCGCCAAGGCTTTTCTCGGGTTGCCACATAGACAACCAAAAAGATACGATGCAGCTGTTTGCGAGAGTTTATTTTCAAATCTAATAATCCCACCTTCAATTTTCCAAGAGCTAAAAAGATCACAAATAACACAAAATGAAAGTACACTCTCTCCTAAAACAGAAATCTTGCAACAGGAAATAAAAAACAAATGTCAAAGTACTATTCACACCGCTTCGAATCTCGGCTCCAAAATGTTTACAACACCGAAACCCATCGCCGACTCTGTGTCGCCGCAGCAAGAAGAGAGCGTACGAGACGACGCGTCAATCACCTATCAACCAGACGTTAGGGCACACCCACGAACATGCCACAACCAATCAGAGGCAAAGGAGGAGCTATCGAATGCAAATTCGCCCGCTCATCTAGAGTACGGAGAACGAAGATTTTTTTTAGCGGAACGAGATGATGTGTCGAACCGATTAAATTTTGACAACGCTACCGGTAAAAGTTTAGCCTATTTTCCCGTAAAACACACTTCGGCGAATGATCTTACGTCCGCAATGGATTGTGACTACGGTAATGACTTATATTTCACACACGTTAATAATACGGATATGAAGAAACGTTTTTCACATTTGATTGAAGAATATAAATCTAACAAATTAACAGATTTAGAAACTTACAAACATCAAATTTTCGCTTCAGACGTACAAGGGGACAAGCCCATATTGCAAAATGTAAACAAACCATTAGACACTACGGGGACCAAACCAATATTTAGTATTGTAAGTGATGATACGCTTTTTGAAGATGAATTTTCTCACATATCTGATGCAAATATACGAAACACTATTATGAAGATGGTCAAAACTTATAAACCGAATAAAATTAAAAGTACTAACTATCAAATGAAATTAATTCTGTCAGATGACACACCTATATTTCAAAGACCACGCCGTCTTGCATTGTCAGAAAAAATTGAGGTAAATAAACAAATTAAGGAAATGTTACAAAGTGGAATAATTCGAGAAAGTTTTTCAGATTTCTGTGCACCAATAGTTTTGTGTAAGAAGAAAGATGGTTCAACGCGCTTAGCCATAGATTTTAGATTGATTAATCGGAATATCGTAAAAGAAAGATTTCCTTTACCCCTCATCGAAGATGTTTTTGACAAATTACAAGGTGCATCTGTCTATTCAAACCTTGACTTAAAAAATGGTTTCTATCACGTTGATGTTCATGAAGATAGTCGTAAATACACTTCTTTTGTAACACCAGACGGACAGTACGAGTTCACAAAGATGCCTTTTGGACTATGCAACGCACCATCTGTTTTTCAAAGATTTATCCAAATTGTTTTTCGAGATCTTTTAGAAGATGGAACTTTGATTCTCTATCTTGATGATTTGATTATACCCTCATCTGATGAGTTCGAAGGTCTACAAAAGCTGAAAAAAGTTTTACAAGTTGCTTCGGACTATGGACTTGAGTTTAATTTCAAAAAGTGCAATTTTCTACAACGAAAAATAACTTTTCTCGGACATATCTTGGAAAAAGGTACAATTCGACCATCGTCCCACAAAACAAATGCTGTTTTAAGTTTCCCTCAGCTTAAAACGACGAAAGATATTCAATCCTTTTTAGGTCTGACTTCATTCTTTAGAAAATTCATAAAGAACTATGCAGCCATTGCAAGGCCACTAAGTGATCTTTTACGAAACAACACACCTTTTCACTTTGGCAGAGAACAACAGCAAGCTTTTCTACAACTAAAACAAGCACTCTCCACAGAACCTGTGTTACACTTATACAAACAGGGCTCACCATTACAATTACACTGTGATGCTTCATCAAAAGGTTTTGGTGCTATTTTGCTTCAAGCTGACAACGAGAACAACCTGCATCCCATTCACTATATGAGTCGTAAAACATCCCCACAAGAAGAAAAGTATACATCATATGAATTAGAAGTTTTAGCAATAGTAGAATCATTAAAGAAATTTCGACACTATCTTGTTGGTACCAAATTCAAAATCTTCACTGACTGCCAAGCGTTTCAAAAAACAATGTCCAAAAAAGAACTGCCTCCTAGAGTTGCCAGATGGGCAATGTTGCTCGAAGATTTCGACTATGAACTAATTCACAGACCAGGACAGCAGATGAAACATGTTGACGCACTTAGCCGTTATCCTGTCATGACAATACAAGTTGATGACACAACCAGAAAAATCTGTGAAGCTCAGTCAAAAGATGAGTTCACACTAAGTATTAAACAACTACTAGAACACTCTCCAACATCAGAATACAAATACAAAAATAACATTCTTTACAAAATTGTCAATGACCAAGAGCTTTTAGTAATACCACAAGACATGCAAAAACAAATCGTACAAATTGAACACAATAAAGGACATTTTGGTATCAATAAAACTGAAGCTTTAATTAAACAACAATTTTATTTCCCAAACATACGTAAAACTGTCGAAAACGTAATATCCAGCTGTGTAAAATGCATACTTGCCTCACGAAAAACAGGAAAACAAGAAGGATTTCTCCATCCCATTCCTAAAGGTGACATTCCATTAGACACATACCATATAGATTTTCTAGGGCCACTGCCAAGCACAAACAAAAACTACAAGTACATATTCACTGTGGTAGATGCCTTTACAAAGTTCATTTGGATATATCCTGTCAAGTCAACATCTGCAAAAGACGCTCTGGACAAACTTCAACTTCAGCAAACCACCTTTGGAAATCCTAGACGAATAATATCAGATCGCGGATCAGCTTTTACTGCAACAGAATTCAAGAAATACTGCGAAGATGAGAAGATTGAACATATCACAATCACTACAGGTCAGCCAAGAGGAAACGGTCAGGTTGAAAAATTCCATGGAACGCTAATTCCAGTTATCTCCAAGTTATCCCTTGATGATCCGAACAAATGGTTCAAGCACATACCAGCTGTACAACGTGTAATTAACAGCACTATCTCTTCAGCTACTAAGTACACACCCTTCGAGCTTCTAACAGGAGTTAAAATGAAAAATAAAGAAGATCTTAACATCAAGAAAATTTTAGAAGAACAACATATACACTCAGTCGTCCAACATCAACAACAAATGCGCAAAGAAGCCAAAGCAAATATATTGCAACAACAAGAACAGAGCAGGCACAACTATAACACTCGTCGCAAGACTGCTACCAAATACAAACTTGATGATATAGTCGCCATCAAACGTACTCAGTTCGGGACAGGCTTAAAACTTCGTCAAAAGTTTTTCGGCCCATACGTCGTGACTAAAGTTCGCCCAAACGACAGATATGATGTACGCAAGACCGGTACAGGTGAAGGACCAGCATGCACATCCACATCTGCCGACCAAATGAAGAGTTGGGCAAAAACCTGAACTTTGACTTTTATTCTACAAACTTTCTGAAGTCCAGAACTTTATTTTTTTTTTCTCCCAAATTGTGCTAAGAACTTTTTGCACAGACTTTAAAATTTATTTTTACTTACTTGCTTAGTTAATTTTATAAGTGTTTTCTTCTATTTCATAATTTTCAAATTAGAATTTTAAAGTGAGTTTAGAATAATTTTCTAGAGAAATGCTTGAAAGTATTTTATTTGTTTATGCTAATTTTTATAGTTCTTTTCAGTATTAGTAGTGAATTTAAGTGTATTATTTTCTAAGTGTTTACGTTTAATTTTTATCTTGCTACATGTTTACTTTTAATATTTAGATAGCATGTTTTTATTTTATTCAATTGCTATTTGTCGGGACGACAAACGTCAGGATAGCAGAGTGTTGTATCAGCGCCATCTAGCGAGCACTTATTGAAACTCTGCCCTGAACCGCCATCTTTTTGTCACTAGTAAAGGCGGTAAGGGTGGAGAGAGGATGTAATTCTTCAGAGCTGCACTTCATTAAATGGATATTTCTACACTAAAGAGTTGCTTTCTTCTTTACTGCCCCTCCTCCTTACTAGACATGTATTTATAGAGTTGTATAGTATAACGAGTTGAACTGTGGTTACTTTTTGATAATAACCGCGTTCAAGTAGTTTTTGACAAAATATTTTTTTTTCTTTTGGGATTTGGATTGGTATGTTATTAAAATGAGAATTGAGGTTATTGTTAGTAGACATATATTTTCAGGCTTGTGTGCTTGGTCGCAAGGAACCGCTTTTAAACCATTTGAATTGAGGTAATTTATGTAAGTTATTTTAATAATTTCCTGCTGTCTATTTCTAGTCTCATCCTTCATTTGCTTGATGCAGCCAAGAACCCCTAGCAATTTAGAACCCTAGTCAAGTGACGAGATTGACACCTGAGCGGGACTGATATACTTGATTTTCACTCACTGACTGTGGTTCTAAAATACGACGCCCGTCGCCAATAGCCCTCGTGTAGCTCTAGTGCGAAGTTAAATCAAACCAACCAAACCAAACTTGATTTTCAGTTTGGTTTGGGGACAAAATTGAAAGAACTTCGCAGTTAGGGTTACAAAGGGCTCTTGGAGGCTCTCCACGTAATTTTTAGCCATGGTAAAATGACGAGGCCGATATATGAGCGGGAACTCAGCGCAATCTTGTTTTTTGCGAAAAAAAACATTATTCTATGCAGTTAAATGATAGGCTGTTTGTAGCAATCTTTCTGTTTTTAGCGTTTTTCACGTATAGATAGCCGACACCTGAATAGGCATCCAAAGCAACCGTTAAGGGTGACATCGTACGCAGCGTTAGGACTTTGAAGGACATTTAACGTGCACTCCTTTACACGGGGTATTATTCGTTGGACATTTTTGGCTGCAAGGACAGTTTATAGGTCTTCAGTTATTTTGGCGATGCCCGGACCCGAACCTGAGATCTTCCGCATGCTAGGCGAGTGCCTAACCAACTGGGCTTCGCAGCCCTCTCCTTGTAATTAGATTTTCTCGCCAAATATGTAACAAATATCCCCAAAGTCTCTCGTTCTTTGCTTGAAAAACCGGCGAGATTATCGCCAATAAGAAATTAGTGAAACATTAATTATTTATTCGTAGAATTTGTTTTTAGTTGTTTTCCAACTGTTTAGACTAGAATTATGTGAATAATTTTAATGACGTTTCAAATAGTTGTGACCAGGATTTTCGTTTGTCGGGAGTTGAGTTGCATGTTATAAAAGATTCTTGATTACATTTTTTCAAATAATTTTGTTGCTCATCCATTAACGGCCAAGTACGGATAATTATTTGCTGATTTTAAATATTTAATGTTGTTATAAAATTAAAAAGTCTCAATTTTTATTGTAATATTATAATTATAAAATAATTTCAATGTTAACTAATTTTTTTCCAGTAGGAAAAATTAAAAAGTTAGCGTTTCCCTGGTGTGGTGGGTTGTGTTGTGGTGACACGGAGGGTGCCTTTGCAGGTTTTGTTCTCATTTAACCATCCTATATGTAGCTGCTTATGCTTTGAACTGCCTTTCTATCTTTCAGGTTTTCATTCTTTCCCCCATTTAAAACGTTTACCATCAGTTTGTAATTCTATCGGTTTTTAATACACGAATTCAAACAAAATGAATAATTATAAAATAAATTCCTAATATATATATTATGGAAGATTTTATTTAGAATTCCATAATAATATATCGTTTGGTTTTTTTCCCAATCTATGGCACAGGAGTCGCCGAGTTGACACCTCCACCAGACTCGGTTGCGATCACTCTGTGTAGATGAGTGTTCCAATAAATAGAGAACTTGAATAACAACTATCATTTAAATAACATCAATAAAATAGCAAGTGTAAACAGAACTAATAATTAATTAAGCATAATGAAGAACAAGTGCGGCTGCAGCGCTCGCCCGACGAGCGGTTTCGGAACGGCAGCGTTGCCGCAAAGAAGAGAAAGAGAGAGTTCACAAGGTAACAGTCCGTTTTTTTTTTTTTGGACGATGTTGATCAACAAGCACTGCGCGCTGCATCAAGTTGTAGCGCAATGCCGCCACAATCGGAAGGAAATTAATAGTTCCCTACAATTATTAGATATTGTTTTATTTGCTTAACATTTATTAAAGACTTTTTGCTTTGAATTTAAAACACATGAACTTTTTGGGAAAAGAACTTTACATGATGCAACGATAATATATCCGCAATCTGTTCAGTACTTGATTCAATTTTACTCAATTCGACAACTTTATCTGTATTTTACTCTAAATTTAATTTTATGTTGAAATTATTTGGGAAAATGTGTATGCAAAACCAATAATAATAATAATAATTAGCGTAACAAATTAATTGAATGATTGGGGACTTTTCATCGAATAGTTTACACTCTTAATTTTGTTCTAAAAATCTTATCTTCTAGCAAGAAAGTATTCTTGAATACAAAAAAATTTTAATACCAAAAAAACATTAGAATCTAAAGATTAATTTGGCGGTAATTTGTGACCTGAGAGCGACGTTGCAGGAAGTAAAAAGTAGTTATAATCTTGGTTTAGTTTATTATTAAAATCTTTTGCTGATTAAATTTATTTGATCCTTGTCTTGTGCTAATTCATAAATAGTGGTAGTGCTTCGCATTGTCACGCCACAGTTCCGGGGATCGAGTCCCGGAGGACCAAGCATGTTTTGGATCTAAGCACTGGGGGTTCCCCGTGAGGCTTGCCACCTTACCGGGAATATATGCCCGTCAACCCAGAGCACTTGGTCAAGAAAGCTGCAATGGGCATTACAGGCATATTAACGGGCTGTTGCATCGAGAAGTTTATTAGTTAATTCATAAAAAAGTATATTATACTCTTGCAACATAACTGTGTTTATTTTATGTTTTGCATCAAATGCATTCAATTAAATTTTTTTCTATACTTTGCATAACCTAACAACGTTATTTGGAAAAAGCACTTTAATAAGAACGTATATAGAATAAATAGTACTGAGATTTCGTTTTCTTACTTAAGTCATAAAATTAGTCCTTTAACTATACTTTTCTATCATGAATTACAAAGATATTTTTTTGTGTTTATCGTTTTTAAAAATAAAATTTTTATGTAAAATAGAACATTCTTTTCTCGAGTTTAATTTCCAGTTAATACTCGATACTTCACCTACTCTTTTACGTTATAACACGTATAAAACACAGTTGATACACGAATAACCTATAATTAAATTTAAAACTTCTTTTTCAAGACTTTCCAAATCCATAGAAAAATTGATTATTAATTTAATTTGCAGAAAAGAAAACTACTTTTTTATTTTTAATCACCAAACGATCGGTCCAATATTGATTGTTGTCGATTCTCCACTTTTATACGGTCCCCTATTTCAAGATACAAGCTTATTATCATCATAACTCAAAATGTTATGCTAGTAGAATTACGAAATTCGGTACTTTTCATTAACTTTTGACCCTGAATCCTTTTCTGTAAAAATATTAATAGGTTTATATTCAAAATTTTTCGAAAAAATTATGAATATTTTTTTTTAAATATTAAATATTTCTTAAATTATATAAAACTATTTCAGCTTTGTTTGGAAAGTTATAAAGTAACACACAAAAAAATTTCGTCTGGCTACGTATATTATTAATGGAGATATGATCAAAAGTTTGGAAATCTCATTTAACATTATGATCCATAAATTTTCTGTAACCATAACTCAGCAACTATGAGGAATTTTGCAACGAAAATTGATATTTGGAATATTTTGATGATTCTAAACATTTCTATACCAAAAAATTTGGGTGTTGCCATTGAAAATTTCAAAGTTGGTATTAATTTCAATATGAAGACGACCCCTTACGAAATTTTTGTGTTAACCAATCAACTCATGACGTTATTTCCGTTAAAATGACATTTCACAATTGTGCCTCCGCCAAACGGTCCCTAAACAGTGAGGTCTGTTCTCTTTTTTTTGTCCACGACTGTACGAGCGAGTGAAATAAAATCCACTAGTTTTAAAAAGTTTACTTTTCGCACGTGTTGTATACACTATTTTTTATAATTGCGTGAAAAAAATCAAATCTCATTGGTTCAAAACTAATTCACGTGCTAATTAGACTAAAATGAATTTTGAGCTTCCAGGAGAGATGTCAAAGAAAACAACCAATGAACTCGCAGTTCGGAGCGCGTGACCAGAGTTGGAACGGGTCACAAACTGTGTGACCCATGACCCACTGACCCATTCATATATGAGACCCATAACCCAGTGACCCACTGACCCAATGACCCGGACTGACCCATTGACCCGGACTGACCCATTGACCCGAAATGACCCAGTGATCCAGACTGACCCAGTGACCCGGACTTACCCAGGAACCTGGCCAGACCCAGAAGCCTGAACTGGGTAACTGACCCAGTTTTCTGAATTGACCCAGTAACCTGAATCGACTCAAACTAACCTAGTAATTGCGACTAGGCTGACTAGCACAACAACTTGAACCGAGCCAACTAACCACTTTTTCTAGTGATGCAAAGACGAGGTTAAAAATCACTTTGTCTCAAGGTCGAAAAACTAAAATTGGTATTGGCTTGACACGAGTGAAACATGATACTGCTAGTTCTCATCCCTGCAAACTACATCTACAGCCATATCACACTTCACACGCACAAGTAGCAAGTATAATCTTGGTTGTATTATTCAGGCCTCATTAAAACGTGATTTGATACATAGCAGCGAAGTAAAAGAACTACCCATGTAAATTACCAACAGTTATGATCAATTTTCGTTCACATTATGTCAGATACGTATTACAAAAAGCTTGCAATATATGCTATTAGCTTAGCTGCGTAGGATGATTTTAGATTCATAATTTGGGATAAAGCTGAATTGAAAGCCAATTTATTAATTATATAAAACAATATATTTTCAAGAATAACAATGTTTGTGCAAAATTTACATTATTTTTAATACTGAAACTGAATACTATAGAAAACACGTTTACTGCTGCATAACAACAAAACTAATGTATCACAAACATCTATGCAGTATGCACTGTATATATACTCACTAGTCACTACGCTGTATGGTATGTAACAGATTTACAGTGTTAAAGAATATGGGAATACACAGTTTATTCAAAATGAATAGGCTGGCCTAATGATATATCGAACATAAGTACATAACATAATCAATATAGAAATTTACTCAAGCATATCTGAATCTGGTTATGTAATTCCGGAATAAAATAAGCTTGAAACTTAAATACTGAATCAAATTAATCCGCATTTCAACCCCTCAGAAACTAAAACTTGAGCCTCAACTATATCTGCTTTTAAACGAGCTCGGTCTTTCCGCGTAATTTTACCGGCACCAGAAAAATGTCCTTCCGATTCTGCGGAACTCGCCTGTACGACCAAAATTTCTTCGCCACATCAGATAAGATTGGAAATTTTTGGTCCCTGGGTCATTCCGGGTCACTGGGTCAGTCCGGGTCAGTGGGTCATTCCGAGTCACTGGGTCAGCCCGGGTCACTGGGTCAGTCAGGGTCATGGGTCACTGGGTTAAATCCGGGTCTGATAGAGTGACCCATGACCCAGTGACTAAAACCAAAAAAGTGACCCAAGTGACCCAGATGACCCAGTGACCCGGTGACCCGTTCCAACTCTGCGCGTGACGCTATAAAAAAAAACAATAAGCGTGTTTCAACATTTTGTCATGGAAAGCAACCAATGAACTCGCAGTTCGAAGGGCGTGACTTAAGAAATATTCCCATCGCGAGAAAAAAAATTTCTGATTTCAAAATAATTCACTCGCATAATATTTTTAAATACAGCAGATCGATAAATCTTTGCATTTTTTTAGTATTATCAAATCGAAATTTTACTTGAAATGTTGGCATCTTATAAAAAGAGTGCGACAAAGTCTTTTTTTCACTGCTTTTGGGTGAAAAAAAAGTACCTTTTTTCACTGTTTCAAAAAGTCTAGCTTTGTGCACGCGTCTGATATTGAAATTATAATGTAAAAGTCGGGTTTTTTTCACGCAATTATAAAAAATATTTTTCCATTTTGAATTAAAATAGTATATACATTAGTGCTACTGAACATGGGTGAAAATGAATTTGAAATGATGTTCGACCAACCTCCAGACTTTGGAGGCAGTCCGGAATGCTTCCAGGACTGTCTCCAAATGTAAATATTAATAAATACACCGGATCAAATGTTACTTATATAGGTAAACATGTCAAATAAAAGTATTGCTTGGCGTGAAATTTGTGTTCTTACTGTTGTCTTATTTAATTTCCTTTAATAATTTTTGTAATACTTGTAGTTTCCATGGAGATATTGGAAAATGCAACAGTAATGAACCTATAGAATTAACTGAGTTTCATGACATCATTTAGTTTCCCTTTAGATATTCATGACATTTTGTAAACAACCCGGCTGGCGCCGCAATTTCACGTACTCTGATTGGCTGCTCCTTTCGACCCTGATATTCGTGAGCCCTGTTACGTCAAAATCGAAGGGAAAAAAATACTTAAAATAACACTCTTACTGAAGTTTAACTAATAAAAATAATAAATTTATGTCTTGAAATAAAAAATCAATTTGTTTATTGAATGTGAAATACCTTTTTGTATTCGATTCTCGCTCTCAAAAATGAGAACTATTTACCCTTTTTCTCGTGAACATTTCTGTACTGCAAACTTAAGGTCTGTTTCGGTATAGTGCCGAAAATCGCATTTTCGCCACTATCTGTGACGTAAAGTGTCACTTTCACAACGATTTATGAATAAATATGATATAAAAAGGTGAAATTTTTTTGCACGCAGTTATAAAAATAATATTAAATTTATTTGCAAAAGAATATATTAAGGAAAATAGCGAATTTTGGCTTTTTTAGAAGTTAACGGTATAGCTGGATGCTGTGTTAAGCGATTTAGTTCTATTATTATTTTAGTCCTTTAAGGGGGTCATAGGACTCTTAAAATGTGCAAAGAAGGTACTACAAAGCATAGTTTGATAGTTCATGTAATTTTTTAGCTACTCAATATATAAGTATAATTTTTTTATATGTAATTCTACAAGATTTATTTAATATAAAACAAATTTTAAAATTTATGAAACTTTAGCCAAAACTAAAATAAATGA
Organism: Hylyphantes graminicola; assembly: GCA_023701765.1. Taxonomy (NCBI): domain Eukaryota; kingdom Metazoa; phylum Arthropoda; class Arachnida; order Araneae; family Linyphiidae; genus Hylyphantes; species Hylyphantes graminicola. The sequence continues at coordinate 2,361,052 of CM043114.1, read as the reverse complement.
TATTAAACATAAAGCTATTTGAACACATTGGGATAAGGCTTGCGCGGCAAATTTTGAGGTCAAAATTGAAAAAATGCTCAAGAAAATGACTTTATTTTGTACAAATATGTACAAACAAAGACTTGTACCTAAATTCTCAGCTCAATTTTAATTAGAATTTTTTTTTTTAATTAAATCAAAATTTTAAAAAATTTATTAATTTTTTTAGAAAAAAGTTCTTAAAATAATTTCTATTTAAAATTGAGCTGAGAATTTAGGTTAGGTTAGGTTATGTTTGAATTATCGTCGCACTAGAGCTACACGAGAGCTATTTGAGAATTTAGGTATAAGTCTTTGTTTGTACATATTTGTACAATATAAAGTCATTTTCTTGATCATTTTTTCAATGGAATCATAAAATACAAACTCGTCTCTTGACCAGGGTTCTAAATTACGAGGCGGAATTGGTTGCGTTGCCGTAATTGACCATAATTGATTATTTTTTTTTATGATTTTATCTTTTTTATGACTCGATTCTTTCCCCCCCATTCTTGATTAGTAAGTGCCTCAATGTTTGTTGCATTTGGATTATTCATTCAAGCTACATACCATTCCGAATAGAGAGCGTTATTTTATTACCACCCTGTACATGTTTTTCCGCTTCCCTAGCACTAATAAAAGAACACGATTCTTCGCATGAATTAGTGTAAGGGCAATTTATCGTTGTCTGTGGAGCAAACATTTAAATAACTGTTTCCCCTCTTTTTTGTGTTTTCCAAAGTATAGATTAATTTTTCAATCATATAGCATTTCTGCTTTAGTTGTGCCAAATGATGGTCGTATTTGTTATGTACCTGTTTATGTGCTACCTCATCATTTGAGGGTTTGGGAGCCTTGTTACATGCGAAAAGTCCCAGATTCGAGTCCGAACATTAAATAACTTCCGACCTATAAATGGGCTGTGCAACCTAAAAAACCTAGGAATAAACCCTATGTTGAGGTAGTGCCCGTTAAATATACTCCATAGTCCCGACGCTGCATATGATGCCCTTAAAAGCTGTGGCGGGTGACTACTCAGGTGTTGGCTCGTCACTTGACTGTGGTTCTAAATTACGAAGCATGTCATTAGGAGCCTTTTCATGAGCCATCGAATCCTTGGATTGAAGAGCAAACTAAGCAATTTTTCCTTCTTGAGGATTTTCTTATATACAGAACCGGAATTACAGGGTTCATTGGGGGGTTTCAAAAACCCGCCAATGAAGGAGGGTTTCATGTTTCATGCCATGGATTCAGCCACAGACTATCATTTGGGTTAGAAATTCTGCTCGACCTCTTTTCTCCTTATGGAGATTTTGGCATTCCATGGATTCGACGGCTCATGTAAACGCGCCTACTAATAGCCATCGTGTAGCTACAGTGTGAAGATATTCAAAACCTAACCTCATCATTTGACCGTCGGTAAACCGTGACAGTCCCATCGCTCCAGTGCAGAAGTTTATCAACCAAACCAAACCATAAAATCTCATAATCGATGTCATCCAATTCAGTAACTGTAACTTTCTTCATATGGCACGTTTTGCAGAAGATGTAAACATTTCCAATTTTTATTGGAATGTTCCCTTTCTTAATAATTCCTTTATTTCTAACTTAAAAAAGGCTTCAATGACTTACTGGATATACATTAGTGCTGCTGCAGTTGTTGCAATTGCAGGAACTTACATACTGTGGGGTCCTTCCAATCGCCCGAAGCGGAAAAACAAAAGTAAATTATCTATTCATTAATTTCACTAAATATACTTTTATTTACATTTTTTTGAATAATATTTAATAATAAATTACTAATTTGTAGTCCTACAAATTGTTCTGGAACCTTCTGATGACGATAATGGGTATAAGAGTATAAACGCAACTGTAGTATGCGTATTGCGCACAATTCGTAGTTGTTTTTAAATAACAATGTTGAATTGTAAAAAACGTCATTATGTGATAAAAAATAACTACAGTGGATTAAGATTTTAAAATATGAAGGGGTTTGTTCTACATTCATAATTCAAAATCTTCAGTAAGTTAACTGGCTTTGTTTCTGAATTGGGATCAGATTTACTGTACGGTCACCCTTGGCGCGATTTTTTCGGATTTGGCGATAAATATATTTTTTGGCAATCTATCTGAATTCTACTTATGGTTTGCATTCTCTGACTTCACACTGATGAGATGAAGTTTTCCGGCAACCCTATTGGACCTTCTTTAAAATCCTAGTTCTTAAAAACAAGTCGCCAAATACAGACTTTTGGCACGATTTTGGAAAGTTCGTTTAGGGTTACCATACAGTAAATATCTACCCTGAATTTTGATTCTAAAGAAGTATAATGCACTGATCATGGCTGGGAGAAAGTCTCTTGGTGAATATTTCATCTTGCATTGTTGATATATCGACAATACAATGTGTTTCATGTGCATATGTGTGGAATTAAGTTCAAATTTAACATAAGGTCACCCTTGTCGAATTTTCCACAATCTCGCCAAAAGTCGGTATTTTGGCGACTTTTAAACATCGATTTAAAGAAAAGATTGTATTGAAAAAGTTGACTGGGCTAGAAAATGGATATAAAATCCATCAAATTGTAAACAATGAAAAATAAACACATTTATCCAAAGTGAAGTGCATAAAAAAACTACTTATCGCCAAATGTGAAAAAATCGCGCCAAGGGTGACCGTACAGTAAATCTAATCTGTTTAATGGTAGCAAACCTGAGGTTCCAATGAATTCAAATAATTCTACTTGGTACAACTATTAATATAATAGCTGGTCTACACATTGGACATGTTGAAATTGAACATAGGGTTGCTCTACTTATCAAGTTGTATGAAAGATAAAGTGGAACATTAACCACACATTTTGGCGCATTTTCGTTACTTGGCAACGGAACACAAAAATCATGACTGGCGATTACATCATGAATGTTCCTACTACTATTACTATTAGTGTTTTATTTCTTCAAATATCTCAAATGGGCGCCGTCCCCAAATCTTATACACTGCATTTTAATCTATATAGGTATCTTTTCTTTTTGCAACTTTCAGATGTCTTTAAAGCAGAGAAAAATTATATATTTTATCAATTCATCTAATCCTTTGACTTAGTTGTCTACAGTAGATTCTACTCTTTTAGTTTCAGTTTTAGCAAGACTCTAATGTGTTTGAGCTATACTTTTCCCGAACCTATATCTCTGTACATTGAACATGGTCAGTTAATTTTATCTGTGGCATGTACTTCTCTCTCTTGAATGCAAGCTTAAGACCAATTGTCTGAGTTTTATGACAGCTGAAAATTTGAAATGCTGAAAAAACATTTTTATTCAAAAGCAATTAAAGACTCGTACGTGAATCGCAACCCCACAGTGCGTGACATTCCAAAAATTGCATGTTTCTCCGTTGTCAGAATACACTTTAAACACGGATACATTAATCCTAGTTCCAGGTAATTGGTTGTTTCTACAAAACCTATACTAGGACTGTTTAATAACATAGTACATACAAAGGAAATAAAAATTATGTATTTTTTTCTGTTGAAACCCAATTAAGTGCAATATGCTATATTTATATGCATGCTAATACATTAATTTGACAGTATTGGTTGTTAATAAAAAACCTGGACTAGAAAGAACTACTTAATAAGCTAGCAAAGCCAGCATAACAGGGTAGTAGAAACAGAGAGAGAGTTAGCTATCAAAGTAGCAGGAAAGTAGACTATTTTAGTTCATTTCGAACTTCTTTTCTTTACTGTGATAATGTTCGACTTTCAACCAAGCAAGGTTCTTATTTAAAGGTGAAAATCAGCGGGGACCAGTCATCTAGTAATAACCAAATACAGTAGACGCCGCTTAATGTGATCACATTGGGACGAACGTGATTTGATAACAATAACCGATTGATTACAATACACGAAAAAAAAGTTAAAACTAAAAAGTGATTTTTTTACCTACGTATTAAAATAAAATTTATTTTAAATTAGGAGAGTTGTTGCTGTTTTATAGTATTTAATAGAAATTAATACACACTAAAGAATTACTAGTTAGTAGACTTACATATTTAATGATGAACTGCAGAAAACTATACAAAATATGCAAAAAGGTTAATTATTATAACTGAAAAAGAAATAATCAAATGTCGATTGTTAAGCATTCTTTCGAAGCAAGTCATTTACGAATCGCTCATAATCATAATGTTTATGAAAGTGTTCCACGCCGGCATTGTTTTGCGCACCAAGATGTAAGATTCGAAGGGCTTCCCTCATCTGATCAGGCATCGGAATTTTTTGCTCGATAGCACTTTTGGGTTCTTCATCGGCATCAATCTTGTGACGAAGCTTGATCTTTGAAACAAACGGCTTCGCAAATGTCCTCATCAGTTAACGAAGTAGAAGTCGCAACCTTCTCGTCGATCTCTATCCATGCTTCAAAATCCTCAGCTCAGCATTCACATCGGGTTACTTTTGGGAAATTTACGCATAAACTGATAACAATAAACGAACATTTGATTACAATAAACGATGATTTTTCAATGTATTTTGATATAAGCGGACGGGACTAAGCGATTTTGATAACATTAAACGATTGATAACATTAACCGTGATCACATTAAGCGGCGTCTACTGTATTTTAGTTCAGTCAGCCAGTCTTTTTTTTTTTTTCAAAGTCATTTACAAGAAGAATGGGGAAATTAGTAAAAATTAAACAGTGTGGGAAAACTTGACCTCCAGGAAAGGTATAATGCCAATACAGTTTTGCCTTGCATTGACCAATGTAAAGCTGTGGCACTGAATGACTCATCCTTCAAAAGTTAAGAATTGGATTGTTGATATGAGATGATTTTTAATTAGTGAAAATTTATTTGGATCGGAGTGACTAAGCTTTAAAAGGGACAAAATAAATAACGATGTCCAGTATAAAAAGAAAAAGGTTAAACACCCAATACTCTAGGGGCGTTCATAAATTACATGATGCCATTCCCCCCCCCCCCATTATAATATCACATGATATCTTTCAAATTTCGTATTTTTGGAAGTTTTGATCTGGATGTTTGATGCTAGTAAAAATTCAAAATGAATACTATTCGGCATCCAACCTCAAACTTGGGTAGTCTAAACAGCAGATGCTTCATCTAATCATGATGGAAAAGTACTTAAAAATCAAATACAATACATTTTTTTTAACTTTTCATTTGTCAAATGTGAAACTACTTTGAAAGACTGAAACTAATAAAGAAAGCAGAAAGAAACAAATGCAAATTGGATCTTTTGAACCCTAAGGGTAAAACGCGAGTCGATTTCTCCATAGTAGTAGCATTGATGAGCATTGTTATATTTTCGTTTTCTAATCTGAAAGAATTTTCAATGAGTTTCCTGCAAGCAAAACTTGAGTATAATTCAGTATAAGCACTTGAGTCTATTTGTAGGATTGTTATTTGAATATTTTTATTATATTGATTTTAAAATCTTTATTGTGTTTGAATGATATATGAAGTGGAATGGTTACTATATAAAGGCATTTTCGTTTATTAGCAATGTAACACTATCGCCAATTCAAAATTTGCTTTTATCATAGCTGTTTCCAAGCTTTCTTTTATTTTTATCCTTAATTGTATCCTGAGCCCAGTATTTCTCTGTTTATGAAGCTGGCAATTATTTCGAGGACCTATGGGGAAAGCCCTCAAACTCTTAGTAGGGCCTGGATGCAATCAGCCACCATGTCCTTTTATTATTGCTGGTACCAGAATAGAGGGAGATAATAATATACTGATGGGATAATGATCAGTGGGACAGATATATGTAAACTTTGATTTTAGATCGATTGACGTAAAATCTAAGGTTACATAAAGAGCATTATCACCATTCACACGTCGTGCAACGCAGGGTTTATAAACCTAGTATCTATGTAAATGTTCAAAAGCCATTTTATTGCTGACAATTGGAGCAACTTTGATAAAAACATTGTACACAATGTTTTGTGTTACTGCTCCCCATAAAACTGTCTGTATTTTTAGCTTCCTTTTATTAATTAATTTGAAGGAATTTTTTAAAAAATAATTTGAAAAATAGGTTGTGACTTGCTGAATAGTGAATATGTATCTCTGTTTGTAACTCCCTCCAAAATCGATTCGAAATGTCTTATTTTAAACTAGCTGTTATACCCGACGTTGCACGGGTAGAGGTGAAAAAGTAATGTTATAGTCAATTTTACTATTTTTTCTTTCATTTGAGTTACATAAGATATGAAGATTACCCAGTAATTTTTTCCATTTAATTACCCATCTTGTATATAGTAATAATAATTAATATTAATTTCAAAAATACCTTTGATAAGAAGCTCAAATTAAAGAGAATACATATTTAAGTAAAAAAATAACCAGTAAGAATTAAAAATAAGCTACTCCAGCAAACAGCAAACGATTTGCATTTTTTTAATAAGTTTATTTGCTTTTTAATAAGCTTATGTTGCTGATGCCGTTCGTTATTAAAGTACAAAATCCCGCTACTTATATTACATTAAAAAATTCAAAATTTAAAAAATGCTATAAAATTAACAGATAATGTCGTAGTAATTTTCCGAATAAAAACATTTGAGCTCATTTGGCGTGTTTGAAAAATTTGGCGAGGAAAATATATAGCTACCATTACACCCATTCAGCTGTAGCGCTAAGACCATCGCACAACCAACCAGCTATTTAAAAAAATGCTCTTTTGCACGTTCTTTGTAATAATTTGGCGAGTTTGGCAAAGTAATTGGCGAAAAAAGGAAGACGTGAAATCGTAATATGCATCTGTAGTGCAACGGTCTCTAAAAAACCAACGTAGTTCAGTAAAAGCTTAACTATGCTTTTAAAAAATTCATAATTAAAATCATATTTACACAATAAAATAATAGAATGGAGACTGGTAGGATTACGTAACTTGAAACATATCTAACTATTTTTTCAAATTATTAATTTTGTTTCTGAAGGCAATAATAAATATTAAATAAATTAAACATTTTCGATTTCAATTGTTTTCTAAAAAGTTTTATTTAAATATTTCTGCCTGATGGCATCACGAAAGAGAAAAAATGATCGGATTTGAGCGAAAGTGGTGTATTTTTTCCCTTAAAACGTTCGAAAACGATAGAAGGAATGGTTCGATTCGAAAAATTCTTAGCCTATGTTTGTTCTGGAGATGAGATGAATTTTTGTGCCAAATTTCGTGATGATCTGTTGCGTGGTTATTAAGTTTTTGCGTCCTATACAAACAGACAGACAAACAGAAGTCGCCTTTTATGTATATAGATGTTTTTTGTTACAAAGATGTGACATCCTATACCTTTCATACTGTTTGTTCTCCTGTCTGTTCATCCGGATAAACCTCTTGTCTGCCCTACATTGATTTAGATTTGAAATCAGATTTTTATTCAGTTGAATTGCTGTTTCCACATCAACAATGGCAGAAGAAACTTATTTTAAATTAATATCAGAAGAATTTTTTTGGTTTTGTTACAGTACATATAAGATTAAAATGATGTCATAAAATGTAGCACAATGTGATTCTTGGATATTTCATTATTTGTTAGAAAATTATTTATTAAGAAAGTGGCCAGGTATTCCATTTTTTTTGCAAATAAGCTGGTTAGTTTTAATTTGCATTTTTAATTGCAAATTTATTAATGCAAGTTAGAGTTGTTTCATGTTTTATTATTGTGCTTAGTATTTCGAATATATCAGGATTTTGCATTTAAGATAATGAATTAGGAGCTGGCGTTGGTGATAATTACCAAATGTCTCTGTAACAGGTGCTAGGATTTCACTAGCAATTTTGCATAATTATCCTTCCAACTGCAAATAAATTTAGCAAACAATAAAGAAACTAAAGACCAAAGAAAAATTAAAATGACCAAAACAATTGTGAAAGAAAATTACTGAAAATAGCGAATTTCGGCTTTAAAAAGTTTAAAGACAAATAAGTTGCTACGTTAGGTGATTTTTTCCTAAGATGTATAAATCTTGTGTGGAAGTGGTTCTATGTGACTATTAGAAATACGCTTGTTTATCGAAAGAAATTTCAGTGAGTATTTAGGTATAAAGTGAAAATAAACTATTTTAACTTTTTTAGAACTTGTTTTATTTGAATACATATGAGCCTTTACTTTACAAGCATGTAAAATTAGTTATTTTTTCTTGTGTATAATAAACAGTAAGTTTTTTTTTTCATCTCAAAAATATAATAAAACTTTATCTGGGAAACTTGTATTCAGAGCTAAAAACAAATACTTCATAGTAAATATTATATAATTGGGGTTTTACTCTCTGATGAGACAAATAGTTGCATTCTACACACAATAAGTGGTCGTTTGCTTTCAACATTTCAATTTAATATTTCTTCAAGCAAAAGTTATGATTAAATCTTGTTTATTAACTGTTCTCAGAAAGTATTTTTTCTCAAAATATATTTGACTATGATCCACTTTTTTGTTGTTATGTTTGTGAAAGTAATTGTTTAGTATTCCATTGAGTATTGATGATTTTAAATAACAAAGTTTGCGTGAAAATTGTGATCATTTGAACGTTTATTAATAAAGTTTATTTATTGTGACCCAAATAATTAAGTACAAATATAGGGCTCGACCGTTGGCGCTTTTTGGTCGATACCGATTGTTAAAAAATTAAATCTGTCGATGAGCTGATTATTTTTCTTTCTATCGGCTGACGCCGCTGAAAAAATCGAATTCGAAATTCGGTTATCTCATGTAAAAAAAGCAACAACAAAAAAAAACAAACTATTTAGCCGCGCATCTTACTATTTTCTATTGTTTTAGCTAGGATTTGAATGTAAGTTTATTTAGTTATTCTGGAGTCCGGCCGATTTAATAGCCGTCCGACCATTATCTATCAAGCTTCAAAGTTACAAAATACCTCAAGTTTTGATTGACTAATACTGGTCCTCAAATTAAAAAAAATACCAAACTACTTGATTACGTCGCGAACTAGAATAACAAGGCATCGAGATTTGGTTGACCGATCTGTCCTTTAACTATAAAAATAACGGACACTAATATGATTTTGCCACAAATAAAACAAAAATTTACGATGTGTCGAGGTTTGGTTGACTGAACCGTCCTGTACTAAAACTATAAAAATGAGACTCTACTGCGTTCTGCCACTGCGATCTCGCCTTCAACTAGAAAATATTAGGAGGCTTTGAAGTTTGGTTGAACGATTTGTCTCAAACTAAAGCTTTATTACAAAAATGAATTTTGACGTCTGCTATTTAAATCTTTAAAAAAATTAAGATAGTAATTTCATTTTGCTACAAATAAGGTAGTATATATTGTAATTAATCTGGTATATATAATTTAACAAAATATGAAAGCGTTAAAATTGAAGCATTTTAAGCTGCTAAAATTAAAGTTCCGAAATGTAAATTTGAAAATTCTATGTGAATTTCAAAACCATTTATCTAAAAAAATTGTTATATGTAGTATACTTAAATTTAATCAAAAACTTGTAATGAATGTTTAGGTAGTTATTTTTTTTATCAGTTGATCTTAAACATCTAGGTTCATTTCTTTTGGGTTTTTAGTTGAGTTAACATTGAATATGTATGCTAAAATATTTAACCTTGTCATCAGTGTTTAAATTCAATATTAGTTTAATTCTATCGATCCTCATAGTAAAAAAAAAGGTTTAATAAGGAGATTTATTCTTGTGTTACATTTGAGATTTTGTGCATAATTTTGCATTTAATATACGTTTAAATAGTTCAATTCTCCGTTCCCTGTCTCGGCGCCGTTGTGCTTCTGTAACCAGCAGCTTTTCTCTTTGTTGTAGCAATTCATTGCTAAACCTTTGCTTCTCGAGTGCTAGGAATCTTTCGTGCAAAATAGTGTGTCGAGATTGCATCATTTCCAGTGAAAGGGTCTGCTTTTCTACTAGTTCTCTTGCAAATTTCTTCTGTAATTTACGCATTTGCTTTTCTTTATTGTACTGTCTCTTTGAAGGACTGTCCATTATTTTCTGTGTAAATTTTAGACCAGAAGAGTCATCATTCATTGTTATATTACTTTCTTTAGTCTCAGAGTCTATCCTTGTTCTTTTGGCATGTTGAATGTCTGCTTTTGCAAAGTTTTCGTTGTAGACGATACTTTCGATTACATGGGCCGGTTTCTGAATCGTTCTTTTTCCGAACGTTTCGTGCACCTTGTCGAAGCAGACGAGAATTCGCCGCGCGAACGCCGGGGAGTAGTTGTTATCGATTATCGTTTTGTAGTCGCGCCGGAGCTTCTTTATTTTCTCTCTGCACTGCTCCCCGCTTCGAACGATGCCCAAATCTTTCAGCTTCTGCGATATTCTTTCGTAAACGCACATGTTATGAAGTCTACCAGAAAGCTGTTGCTGTATTTCCTGATCTGCCCAAGTGTCCAATAGCGCGCATACTTCGTTGTGAAGCCAAGCTATTCCTTTATTTGTGACCTTTATAGACATGGCGGTAAAAATTATTATTGCTAAAAGTTATGATATTTACCAGCATTTAGATGAAGGAATTTACCAGAGACTTTGGATTTACTACGAATCTGAAGTACTCTTGTCGGAAAATCTTAGAAATCGAAACTAAAACGTAAACAAAATCTTTAACGTTGTTGCCAGATGCAACTTATTGATTGGTGGCCGTGGTTAAAAAGGACGCGGGCTAGCTCTACTCTGTTTCAGTATAGAAAAATGCGTTTGCTTTTTTATGTTTTTAAGCGCTATTATCAACCGATTTATTGACCCCTTTGGAATGCTTTGAGATCTATTTAGAAGGGAGAAAAACCTTTCAAACAGTCTTATTATAAATAAAATCCGTTCAGATAATGAGGACTGCATTTTGAAGCGTGCATTTTGAACTAGTAGGTTTTCGATTTTTAGCCTACTTTTCTTTTTTTTTTAATTCGAAGAATTAAAAAAAATAAAAAAGTAGGTATTGACATGCGGTCGATGTCCGTCCGTCCGTCTGTCCGTCCGTCCGTCTGTCCGTACCCCCCTTCCAAAATCGGTTCTATCCATCCGATCTTAAAAATTCTTTTTTTGTTAAAAAGCTATGACCTCAGAGACCCGACTTTCATACTTTTTGTCCGTCTGTCTGTACGAACGGACGGACATAAATCTACTATTTGTCGACGAATTTCCCATTGAATTAGCATTGAAATTCAATTTCGAGTCATTTAAATCGCTGGATTTAACTACAAATGCTACGGAAAAGTGATATACGTCAAAAAATTCAGCGTATCCAAATGAGAATATATTGAAAATTTCAGAAAAGAATTCGAATTCTAAGTACTTCAATTACTTAAAAAACTTTAACATTTAATGCTCATTTAAAAAGCATAGGAAGCCATTTTATTAGAAATAAATCACCATTGCCATGGCAACAATCGTTTGAGAAACTTTAATTCTTTTAGACAATGAATTAAAATAAATTTATTTTTGCGACATCGATCAGTTTGAAATGACGTCAAATATATTTCACTTCAAGATTCTGTATGTAGGTAAGCAATGTTTTCATTCTATTCAAAAGAGAAAAATATTACATATTTATTCTTTGAAATATAATTTTTTGCAAACGATTTAAGTAATAATTATTTAATTCTCGAAATAAAATAAATGAAACTAGCTGAATTTAGCTGGTAAATGTTTGATATAGAATTAATGCTGTGTTTGGCGCCTTTTTACCTGTTAAACACAACTGTTGTTTGGAAGCAGGTTAAGTGACAGATTCTGTTACAAACCTACTTGTTTATTTACATTTATTATTTTAAGTGTATTTTGGAATAGTTTTATGGGTTTTTTTTCTACGAAAAATTAAATATTTATTTATAACTGCAAATAAATCATGCGGACGATAAGTAATATTTATTTTATTGGTGATAGAAAATAAATGAAAATAATGGCTTTACGAAGTTGAAATTATAGCTAGATGCTGTGGTTAGTGAAATTTATTCTTTTGTATCAATTTAATGTAGAAACGGTTGTTGATGTCACTTACTGTAACGATCCTAGTTTTTTCAAGATAAGAATTTTAGTAAGTATTTAAGTAACAGGAAAGTAGGCTATTTTAGTTCTTTTAGAACTTCTTGTTAATATTTCGATCCAATGCATCTGATTTTTTTATCATAAGAATCTTGTATTATAAAAACAACTTAAATTATACAAAAATGGAACAACTGTTTTGCGTTATTTGTGCTAAGTTTGGATTAGTAAAATCAAGTAATAGAAAATTATTGTTCATTTTATGAAAATCGTAAATAGGTTTAAATTCCTTGGCAAATATTTTCCTGTTTGAATATACAAAGTTCGTTTGTTTGGAATACATTGAGTGACTGTGCAAAGTTTTAAATAGTTTTTGAAACTTTCTTGGTAATTTTTTTTTTCTATTTCGCGGGCGCAAGCGATCAACTCGCCATATCTGCACATCGCCGCCAAACAGTAACCTTTAATTGTGTCCAATGGTAACCTTTATTTTTGTATACCGTGGTCATTTAACTGTGTACTGTGTATGCTGTGTTTTGTCGCCAAAGATTCCGTTTGGCGAGATTTGCGATTCCGTTTGGCGAGATTTGCTCCCCGCAAAATGAAAAAGTACTTTTTTTTAAAAAATTATGAATTTAATTTGATCATTGCATTCCTTTGTTTAGATACCATACCTGGCTTGCAGAATTTGGGCAATTCCTGCTTTTTGAATGCTGTTCTACAATCCCTGTCATCATGTTCAGCCTGCATTGGCTGGTTGGTGAAGGCCATTGAATATGCCAATGAATCACAAAGTGAAAAGTGCATGCTCATTAAGGCAATTTTAACAGTGTTATCTGGTATGTTTATCCTTCCAAATGGCATGGAAATATGTATGGTTGATTTCACTGTATCAATTTTTAATTATTTTTTTTTTCAAATAAAATATTTTTTTTATCAAATTTAAAACAGGTTTATTTTGAAAGAGATGAGCTTAAAAACAATTCCAGATGGAAAAAGTGCACTCTGAATAAGAACTTGTAAATTATAAAAATAATATAAGATTATTAGAAAGACTGATTAACAAAATACGGAAAACGCAGGGTCTAACGATCAGAAGGTTTAAGGCATGGCTTGTTCTTAATCTAAGACCCCCTCACCACAATGAAACTTAATCAATTTTAAAAGTTAACAAAATAAAGCATAATAAAATAATCTAGTTTCTGTATAGTGTTCTATAGAAAAAAAACTTGCAAATCTCAAAGCATCACTTCAGATTAATAGTTTAGTTATTCATACATAATGTTTAATAAGAAAATTGTTTTTATTAAACTAAATATTCATAATTTAATATTTATATTTGGTTTAAAATATATGAGAAATTTGTAAAATTTTGAATGTCTTAATGCATCTTGCAGTTAAATAAAATTCCTTATATTTAAAAAAAAACATTAAAAGTCATCACTAAAGATGAATACCATCTACACATCTTACAGTTTCTCTGTAAAATATTGTATGGCAAATAATGGGATGGACTTTGATTTTTATTTCACTAGTTATCGGAATAACTATTTTAACAAGCAATTTTAGGATAGTTATCTTATTACATTTGTTGGCCAAACTTCAATACCATAGTATTATTTTATAAGTTTCTATTATGAGAGATTTAATTCTAAAAAGTGAGTGAAAAAATCAAAAAGTATCGACTTTATCTTAAATGTGGGAAGAACATTTCTTCATTGGCAATATAATCATTTGTAAAATTGTATAAGATATAAAAGTGTTTCATTTTTACAATTTCTTTTGTTTTAACAGCTTTAAATGGATGTGATGATCACTTTAGTGGAGGGGAAGTTATTAAAGCACTTCGATCGCATAGATGGATAATTTCTCATGAGGAACATGTAAGTCTTTTTTGCATGAAAGGCCATTTAAATAAAACTTATTTATTAAATTATTATTTTAAAGTTATGCAAAATTAATGTGTTTAAAAGAAATGCTTCGAAGGCATAAGTATCGGACTAGAGACAAAAATTGATTTTTTTAATTATCATAAATTTTAACCAATTAATCTTTTTTTAAATTAAAAAACTAATTAAAATTTTGTACGAACAAAAAATAGTACTTTTTTAGAAACGTACGTTTCAGCTAAAAGTTAGAGTTTGCCTCTAAATATTTTTTCAGAAAACTTGCAATAAGGATCGATTTTTAGTTTATGGGTCGACTTTTAGTTTATATGCCAAATTTTTGTGTATTTTAATTTTTAATAAAAAAATAACTGTTTAAAATTATTTTAGGAACTTTGGAGTTCTCTTATAAAATGTGTAGTATCGATTAAAAACTGATATATATTTTTTTAACATTGAGATATTCTTTCAGGATGCTCACGAATTGTTCCATGTGTTAACCACCACCGTAGAGGAAGAGCTGCTAGCTCTCAATCCAGTATTATCACTCCTTGATACAAAGAAACTAGAAGTAAGCTCATATCTCTACTTTGTCAATAGTAGTTTGTGCAAGAATTACTTGCACATCTTAATGATTACAAGAAATTAAAAGTTTAGTTAATGATGAGTGTTTTAAAGCTTATTTATTCATTTTTGTAGAAGCTGTCTTTTACCCTCCCAGAGCATTGTACACTAAGTACACATTTTAGATTTAATTTAAAAAAAAAAGCATTATAGAATGGGGTAGTATTTTTATTAGCATTAGATTGATATCTAGAAAAATACTGTTTATCTTTTGTAATTGCCTCTCTTATAAAAATTTCTTCTTGGCTGATATCAAAGTTTTTTTGGGCGCATTGTTTAATTTCAACAAAATTATTTACTATCAGGTTGTGTTATTTCTCTATATAATTTAAAAAGTATTAACTAAATTTGTAGATGTGCTTATAAATTTAAAGTTAAAACTGTATTTAAAGCAATCAAATTAACTGGAAAGTAGAATTGAAAAAATATTCTTCTTAATGTCTGTTATTGGTAATTAATTACTTTAAACAATTGTTTTATGTACACTTATAACCATTTGCATATGTTTTTAACTTCATTCAATAGTCTTTGAATAACTCTTTGTATTTTATGTATTAATAGCATTCATTCTGAAGCAATATTGAGTTTTAATTCAAACCATCTTTTTTTAGAAAGAAAAAGTTGACGACTCTAATAAATCTACAAAACCTATTAATCCCCCACTTAAAACCTTGCCGATGAAGCTGGCTTTTCCAATGCGCGGATTGTTGGTGAACGAGCTGAAATGCAATTCATGTAACTATAAAGTAAGATTTTGGTGAAATTTAATAGATTATTTGCTTTTGGATTATTTGTTAGTTTATTTAAGATAGTTATTTAGTTAGTTTGCTCTTAAGATTATTTGTTGTTAAAGTCAGCTTAAATACAGTAGTGTCTTGGAATTCAAAATAAAAAATATTTGAAATATTTATTGCTGCCTGTGCATAATTATTTCAATTATTTATCTATTCATAGATTGGTTTGAGTTAAAAGGCATATATCTTTTGATATATTTTAATGCAAATATGTTAATCCAAATAATTAATATATTGAAGAGTAAAAATCATTTAAAAATAACAAATGCTATCCGCTTTCTTACTGCAGTAGCATTTCAAGGTCTAGTTGTTTGCCTTGTTAAATCAAAATCGGAACATTGTACTTGGCAAAAGTTTACTTGGAAACTAAACAACACTATTTTTTAAAAAAATATTGCCTGGTATCCCAGGTTCATGAGCTGGTTTGGGTCTAGCAAGCCTTGGTTCTTCTTATTGATGGTTTGCCCCAAAAGGCTAATGTATAAGTTTTGAAATTGCATCCTCTGTGAAAGTATGGATTTTCCATTTAAGCCCTTTTTTTTTTTCACCAGCTATGAGAATTGTCACAACAGCAAAATAAAACAAAAAAACATGGAACGAAAATATCATCAGGTTATTTAATTATTAATTTTTAAGTTTTAATTGTCCCAAACTATTCTGAAGAGTTCAACATTATTTTTTAAACTATCAATTATTAAATAACCGGATGCTATTTTCAATTCATTTTTTTTTTATTTTGCTGTTAAGACAATTCTCATTCTTGATGAAAGTGAAAAGCCTACATGGCAAGGCAAGAGTTTTGTCGAGGTTGCCATTTCGATTCTAATTCTTTTCTTTATGGGACTGAACATCCTTCTTAACAAGTTGTTGGATGACTGACTTCAACTTTTTTGGGCAGTTTTCCTAACCTTTTCTAGACCATCGTCTTGTTCTTTCAGGTTGATTAACATCCATCGCCCCCTTTTAATTTTCAAGTTATGTTTAATCATAATTTGAGTTAAAGTGCAACTATAAAGCAGTTTTATAACACTCTCTACCGTTTATAAAAACAACCACAGAAGCTTTTATCCGGTCTGTTTTAAGGAAAATAGAAAAACCATTAAACACATATTTTTAAAGAACAAAAGTGGAATAATTAACTAATATATTTTTACTGGTTTCTAGAAAATTTAAGAGAGTTGAAAGTAAAAATAGGCTCGTTTGGTTATGGTTGAAGAATGATTTTACTATACAAAGGTACAACATTATTTTAATTTTCCCCCTTTGAATGCTCATCGCCCCCTGATCACCCCTCAAGTATTTTTTTGCCTCCTTTATAGCACAAATTGCCCACTTTGGGACGATCACCCCCAGGTTGGAAACCGCTGTTTTAGGGTGACTATAATGCAATTAATTTTTTAATACTTAAAACGAAAAATTGTTTTTCTTCTAGTATCCAGTGAAGTATGATACTTTTGACAGCATATCCTTGGTAATTCCTTCTCCTAATTCTGTAAGTTGCAGTGTTTCTTTACCGTAAAAAATCATTTATTTCTAAAGTTGTTTTGTCATTTGCTATAAAATAATTCATTGTTATTATTTTGGATATTAAAGTTAACTTTGTAGATATTGTAGATAAAAACTATTTATTCAGAATGCATTACAGAGTGATATTTTGTCAGTTAAAGTATAGGTGTTGGCTTGTCAGGGGATCGAATCCTGGATTGGGCGAGGTTGACCCATCCTTTCATCCCTTGAGTGGGTTGATAAAATGGGGACCATGCATGCTTGTTAACTAAACACTGGGGTTTCTGCGCTTGGCTGACCACCTTACCTTGACATATGCCTGGCACCCCAGAGCCATAGGTAATGAAAGCTGAAATGGGCAAGACAGGCCTTGGCCCAGTAATGGGCTGTTGGGCCAAGTAGTAGGAGTTGGCTTGTCACTTCACCTTGGTTATACATTACAACGCTCTTAGCTCTCTGGTAGCACTAACATGGTGATAACTCAACTCCCTACAGCACAGTTCAATATTATGTTGCAAATAAGAACTTGTGTAGTTCGAGTGTACTAAAGCTCAACTATACCAAAACCTACTTTTACAAGTGTTTTTTATCACTTGGGTTACAGGGAAAGCTGACCCTTCACGACCTGTTGCTGAAATTTATATCTTGCGAGCACATTCAGGATGCCGTCTGCGATGTTTGTCCCAAGAACGAACCCAATTCAGAGAACGAGGAGGAGGAGGTCGCGCCTGTGAAAACGACATTCAGCCAGCAAGTCAGTTTCGGAAAAGTAAGCTGGAAATTTATATTAGTATAAAGAATATTATATTGTATTGCTGTCTAGTGTTAATTATCTTTTTTAAAATTTTTAATTCAGCTTGTAACATGAATAGGTTATTTTTTTTAGTTATACAAAATATTTATACTACACTGAAATTTGTTTTAACCCTCCAACAGATAAGCAAATTGCCGTTAGTGTAAACTTGATTTCACTGCATGATATTAAAATAAAGTTTGTAGCTAAAATTTTTTAAAAATCTTTTTTAATTATATTTTTGCAGCAGACAATTTTAAATAACACCTTCATGTCTTTAATTGTTAAATTTAGTAAAGTTATAAATTTATTAATTATAAAAAAAACTATGTATGCTGCTAGAATACCTGACAGTCAGGTGGCAGGTTAATACTTGCGTCTGGATCCCACAGAGGGTTAACAGTTTTTTGATGGAAAATATTAGTAAATGACTTTTAAAACAAAGTTAAATGTTTTAATTTCATGCTGTAAAAACAGTACATGTCTCTATTTGGTTAGAAGGGTTAAAAAAAATCTTGAAAATTAATAGTTATCTCTCTGAATTCAAAAATGACGCCTGTTTTCTTCCAGTTACCTGACTGCCTGTGCATTCACATCCAAAGAACAGTGTGGCTGAAGAATGGGTTTTCGGTAAAGTGCTACGACCACGTATCTTTTCCGGATGTCCTTATCATGGACCACTTTGTCCACAAGCATATACAGAGAGATCGACAGCTGGGCGCAAGTCATTCCAGATTGGGGCTAACCGGGGGGAACTCATCCAAAGTGGAAATGTATGTATGCTTATCGTTTTAAGGCCCAAGCAAAATCCTACACATATATTCATTACACTCTCATAACATTTTCATTTTTGACGATTCATGAATCCTCAAGCCTCATTTCGTTAATTTTGAGGATTGTTTCGTCAAACCATCCCATGACTTTTGAGTAAACGCAAATCCTCACTTTTACGATCGTGATTTGACGATTCTGTATCTTGATTTTGAGGAAACTGAATCTCATTGGTTGTACTCACATGCTCAAAAATGACAAAATATTTCTTTAGATTAGACGACATTCAAATCCTCATAAAAATGACGATTCAAATTTCCTCACTTTGAGGAAACGAAAACTCTGAGCATTTGCCAGTAAGCAAATCGTCAAAATTAAGGAAAATTTTGTCGTTTTTGAGCATTAATTTTTTAGGGCGTATCTAAACATGCTTTTCATACAAATATATGCTAAAAAACATGTTTGGCTAAGAAATTAAAAAAAAATGTTGAATAGTTAGTTCCTTAGGGACACGCCTTAAACCAGGGGTTCCCAACCAGTGGTAGTACCACAGGAATATTTCAGGTCGTACGCGTGAGTAATGTGAGCAACATGATGCTATTAATAGCTTCAGTACGCATGTGCAGGGAGCACACAAATATATTACTCATTATTTTAAACATTAGCATTATTTTAAAGGGAAATCTTTAACCCCTGGATCGGATTTTTGTCTGACTTTGTACTATTTTTTACCATTTTAATCTTTTATTTCTCCTTCATTATGTGTAAGCATGTTATAAATAAGCAAATATCTAATCATTAAATACGAAGTTTTTTTCAGAAGTTTTACTCAAAAAAAACTTTGAACACTTTTAGAAGAGTAAATATTTTACGTTTGTTAAAATATTTAGGTCTGGTAGTACGCCAAAATGTCTGAAAAAGTTTGGTGATGCAACAAAAAAGGCCGTATCACTTGTTTGTTGTTAATAGATTATTTTAACATTGTTTTTGCAAAATGCATTTAAAATTTAATTAACTACTAAAAGAACTTTTTGGAAAAGTTTTTTTAAAAAATTAAATATATATTTTAAGAACTCTAATATTGCATTTGACAGACACATGCAGAGAATTTACTAGGTGGTTTTTTTTTTGGGGGGGGGGGGAAGGGGTCGGAAAATTCTGTAGGCGGTCATAATAAAGTACTATGGGTGCAGGTTTCTGGAGGTAAATGCTCTTCCCCTGAAGGGAAGTGCCTCAATTTAGGCTGTGGCGCCCTCTTGAAGTAGCATTCAGACCAACACCTTCATGGGGGCTCAAAGTCTTGTACTAACGAGAGCTACTACTCCTCTTCTGCCTTCCAGGCTGTGTCCTGGAGGCACACTATAACTACTACAAAACCTAACTACCTTATAGCTAGATGAGTTTACATTTATTTTGGTCATTTATCACAAATTCAAAATAAAAAAAAAGTTGGTAACACAATATAAAATTTTACAAAAACAATATTCAAAATGACATTAAATAAAATATTTTAAAAAGAAATCATAAAATATTAGTTTCATGGCTGCTAAGATATTTTTTTCACAAGAGATTGCTATATCAAGGTTATTTTTTTGTTTCATTTCTAATAAGTTAACCATAGTTTGGTACTGCCAGGGCCAGATTTAAAGATTTTTCGCCCATAGACTACGATCGATTTGCCGCCAGATAGTTTTCTTGACTATTTTTTTTCTTTTTACATATATTAAAATCATCTATGTATACTCTAAATTGAAAGCAAAATAATAGGCGAATTTTTAAACAGTTTTACTATTTGTCTTTCAAATCCCAAATCAAGGGGAGAGGGTGCCCTCTTTTCTATTTACTCGTAAAATTTGCTGTCCCCAAAAATTTGCCGCTCTAGGCTACAGCCAACTTAGCCTATTTAGAAATCCGGCTCTGTACTGCCTTCAGCATTTTGGCATTAGTGACGACCAGGTAGGGAAAATGGTATCTATGTGACATTTGAGCTTCAAAGTGTCTAACATAAAAACGAGAATAGTTTAGTTTACAAATTCATCATTCTCATTTGTTTGTGTAAAATTCAAAGCTATTGTGGTAAAATGAGCAAGATGAATTAATATATTTTATCTTAACAATCTAAAAAGTATTTCGACTTCATAGTCTGCCATTAAATAGGTTTGTTTGAAGCTGTTTGAAAGTAAATGTGCTAGAATTCAGCTAGTTGAAGCAGAGAAGTTGAATAATTTCTATTGAACATATGAAGAGCTCAAGTGCAAAACAAGTTAAATCACTTTTTGGAAAAAAATTGAGTTGTTACAGGTATTGTTGATTATATTAGTTATCTTACAGGTATTGTTGGAAGGGATCCACCAACATTTTGATTTGCACAAATAGAAGTTAAATTGAATGTATACATACGATTACAATCACTCATAATCATCAATACGTAGATAATCTGTATGAAAAGCTAACCAACTCAATTTTTTTCCAAAAAGCTCTCCATATTATTAAGCATTATGATCAAATAACTTTACCATATAAATCTGATATTCATGTGTATAACTCAATAGTATATTTTTTTAGTACCCTATTATATTTATAATATATTTTTATTTTAATCAGGCTTGCAAATCCAAACGTTCAACATCCAGTTCTGGAACACCCCCCTCAACTTTCCAGTGAAATAAGTGATTCCTTGCGGAAAGCTCTTCCTCTAAGTTTAAACAATGAGGAATAGTAAGTTGTTAATGCATTCTTTAATATTGTATTGAATATGATGAATTGATTATATAATATTGAGTACTGTAATGCGAGTTTAAAGTGTACTTGTTTCCAATTTCATTTTGTTTTCTATAAATAATATCGTTAAGATATTTCTATTCTAAGTGTATTTTAATGTGTAATGATTACAATTAGTAGTAGTAATAGGATTAGTAAATTTATAACTTATAGCTATTATTTTCTATGCTTACTCTTGGATCATTTAAAAATTAATTAAAATTGAAAAAGTTCTCTTTTGAGGTATACAAATACCTGTACTTCAGTGTAATTTAAAAAATGAAGGCCAATTTATCTAAGCACACAATATATGTGGTAGTACTTTTCTAAAACCAAATAAACAATTCTTGAAAAAAATCCACAAACAAAAAATTTATTATATTTGAATAATAATAATAGTAGTTTTGGAAAACTCTTAACTTTTTTTGTTCAATATTTTTTCCTATTGAATATTTTTAGGTGTTAAAAAGGCTATATTGCAATCTAAGTAAATTTCTTTTAAGTCTAAGATATTGAAATACAATGTATATTTATTTAACTTCCACTTTTATCTTTAAAATATTATCTTCAACACTTCCTTAAATCTAATATTTCATTTAAAAGTCTGTTTCGTTGAAAAAAAAAACCAGAACAAATTATAATTTTCATCTATTTTTTCCTTCCTCCAGCTTGCACTCCTACAAACACATCTACCTACTCAAAGCTGTGATCGTGCATCTGGGTGACGCATCCTCTGGACACTTTATCACCTACAGACGCGTCTCGACCAGCGAACAGAACGAAAGATGGTTCTACGCGTCGGATCTGGACGTCAAAGAGGTTTCGCCCTCAGAAGTATTCCGGGCTAGTCCGTACATGCTCTTCTACGAGAAAGTGAAGAGGGAGTGCTAAGTTTTTGTTCTTTACCTTTTCTGACCCACCAAAGAAATAGCCACCATTGTAGCAAAATTTTTGAAAATTGATTATTAAACAGATTTTTTTTTTGTAAGTTATTATATGGGTTGGAAAAAATTGTGTTTAGTAGGAAATTTTATTTAATTAAATTTGAGTACTGAATTTAGCAGAAAACCCCTAACCTACTAAACAAATAGCCACCATTGTAGCAAATTATTATTCATTGATCAATAAACAGATATTTTTTTTATTTATTTAGTTATCATATGGGTTTGAAAAAGTTTTGCTCAGTAGGAAATTTTATTTAATTAAATTTGAGTATTGAATTTAGCGGAAAACCCCTAACCTACTAACCTCCGTGCCAACCTAACTTGGTTAAAAAAAAGAGTTAAAAAGCAGAGAGAAAGGCGCGTTGGTCCGTTAGTTGGAAACTCTTGTAAGGTAATATTTACATCCTAACGGATCTTAATACAATTTAACCACAATGCACTTTTATTCTGATAAAAGTGCAAAATTTTCTCAAATAATATTGAAATCTGTTGCACCATAAGCGAAATTAATGTTTTAAACATGTTTTCTGGATGGATTCACAAATAATTTATGGAACTATTTACATCCGCGGAAGGATCTTCTCCATAGCATCTTTCTATTTATCCTACTTAGGTTGGCAAGGAGTGTAAACAAATACCCATTGTAGCGAAATTTTATTCTTTGATTAATAGACAGAATTTTTGTTTGTAAGTTATCATATTGGGATGGAAATATTTGTGTTCACTAAGATTTTTTATTTGATTGAATTAAGTACGCTGCAGAAAACCCTTAACCCACCAAAGAAATGGGCATTGTAACATAAATGTATTCATTGATTAATAAACTTTTTTTTTATTATCTAAGTTATGATATTAAGTGGAAAATAAGTATATTCATTAGAAAGTTTTATTTATTTTGATTTTCTTTATTTTCTGACCCATCAAAAAAATAGAAATTCCTTTTATTCCTTGACTTATGAACAGATATTTTTATTTTGTAAGTTATCATATGGGTTGGACAAATTTTATTCAGTAGGAAGTTTTATTTAATTACATTTTAAGTACCGATTTAGGTATAGAATTAAGTATGCTACAGAAAAACAGAGTTGTAAAATTTTATTTCTTGCTTGCTATAAAAATAGGTCAGGAAAAGATTCTTCTTATGGAAATTTTAAATAAAGTTCAGTTGGATTTTTTAAAGTTTATTATTAATTATTTGATAGTTAATAGTTTTCAGTAAACTAAGTTATTAATGATAAGAAATTGCTTAAACTCAAAGCTATATTTCATATACAGTCAAATTTCCCCCCGTTCTGGTTTGACCAAATAACTACTGACAATTTTACTGAAATCACGAGTTTTTTCTATTGATATTAACATGCAATCTTTTTAGTAACCAAACATAGCTTGTAGGAAAAAAGGTTGGTGCCATTAACTTAGAGCTGCCTGTATACAATATGTATTTCAATGTCTTAAAAAACAAAAATTTATCTGAATTTCTTTTGATTAAGGAATTTGACTTGCCCAAATTAATTAGTTTTCAATGTTCAGTCGATGAATTCTGTAAATAGTTCATAAATCCGAAGCAATTAAAGTACCTAAATTAATATTATGAGAAAGATAGTTTTCTGAAAATCTTCAATACCAAAGGAATGGTAAAAAAAGAACAATTTTGAGTGCTTTGTAATGTTACTTATTTCCAAACAACTTAAAATGATGTTAGTATCATTTTTTAAAATCTAATATAGAGTAATATTAATATATAAACCTCTTAAAAACTACTTTAAAAAAAAAAACTCATAGCTTTTTCATGCATGTTTTTAATTGACTATTTTTCTTAAACAGTATTCGCTTGGCCTAACCAATGCCCACTTGTACAAAATAAATTAAATGGTCAGATGGGGTTAAAGTTAAACTTTTAGATAAAAGTTTCATGTGAGGTCACCTCTTGAATCTTTTTAGTGGTTGTTGAAGAACAAACATACATCTTTCGTAGGTGTTTTATGTGTGTGTGTAGTATTTAAATACCTGTGAATTATTTATTGCCTCAGTACTTACTATTGAAAATAATGTAGCTATTGTACTTTTATATATATGTATTTGTTTTACCACTATTTATTGTTGCAAGTTTAGAGTTAATGTCTTTTAATAAAACTATGTGTTTAAACAATAAAAAACCTATCAGAAATGAAGTTTTAGAATTTTTTTTACAGTATATTACCTTATGTTTTGAAATTTTAAGTACCAACTTTTTATTACTGTAGTTAATTATTGAATATTTTTACTTTTGGTTCAAATGTATTTTTCAGGTGAATTACCGATCTTTAATAATATATATTTTATTAATAAAATGCTCCTACTTATAATATGGTGCACTGATCTGTCATGTAGTATACTTAATCATAAATAACTGTGATGCATTTATTTATATAATTTATTATAGACTGAGTTTGTTACTTATTTGAAAAGAATTCACTTTTGTAATAAAATTACTAATAAATTTGTTGATACCTGTATGTATTGTAAGTTCTTACAATTCTTACCCTGCTCTAAACTGACATGAAGAGTAGCAGGACAAAGAAAAACTTCATCGGCTGGGAATATCCATAATATTGAGGTATGTTTGGCGATCATAAACTGGTTTCTCCCTTGGTTCTTCTTGAGCAGTTCAAGTGTCAGACTATTGTTTGGCGAGAATCTTGATAGAGATAGTAAACTTGTGCGCATTATTATAAAAATCAAGGCAAAACTGGTTTCTTTACAACAGTTTAGGTGATGACTCGCTATATTTGCCATGCAGACAGATTCCCAGGCGATGAAGGGGCTCTTCCCCTGTACTCTTCATATGCTTACACTTTTAAAAAAACTAGAGGTGTGAAACACTACATAATTTTAAATCAGTTAATAATGAACCGTTCTGTTCTTGAATATTTTTGAAAATCTCAATTGTACCAGCTGTCGTAATACTAAAATGTTTGAAGCGTATCTCTTTTCATTTTAAGCAATACATTTAAAACCTAAGATCTATTTCATCTACCTCTTGCTCTTGAAGTAATTATATACCATCTGGCAAGAACTAGGAACTCTCATACCAAAATCGATCATGTTATAAACCCTCTTTTAGTTCGAGCTGTAGAGTGGTTTCAGACATTAAATGTTCAAAAACCACTTGGGTTGAATAAAAACATATCAAACTCAATGAATTTCAATTTCTCGACCACATCACAATACTTTAATTACCTTTATAATGTTATATTAAGTAATTGAAAGTTAAAAAAACTGAACCTTTACTAGACTCATCTAATAGTATTGAAAAACTGAATCTTTACTAGACTCATCTAATAGTATTGAACATTTCATCATATTGCTCTACTTTCTAGTTATATATATATATATAATCTTGATATTTCTAGCATTATTCTAAACGTTTACACAAAAATTGAAAAATTCATAGACAGTTGTCCAGAGAAAAGCATTTAAAATTTATCTGATAGTTTTTATTTTCCCGTAAGCAGAAATTTTTAAAGCAGAGAACTTTTCCAATGGTATGTTTAGGCATAAATCTTATATTTTTTTTAAAATCAAAATTTACAACAAAAATGTTTATAAAATCATTAGCGTTTTTTTAATGTATACTGTCACCTATTGCTAAACTTGTCCTACAATGCTAGTTTATGAGATGTTTTCTATAATTCATTTAAATTTGAAAACAGTGAAAAGTTTATATTTATAATCTGATTATTAAATTGTTTTTTTTTTGTTTGAATTATCGTCGCACTAGAGCTACACGAGGGCTATTGGCGACGGGCGTCGTATTTTAGAACCACAGTCAGGTGACGAGCCAACACCTGAATAGGCACCCAACGCAACCGTTAAGGGCGACATCGTACGCAGCGTTAGGACTATTATTAAATTGCGAAAATAGCATGCTTGTATGACATGCTTTTTAAAGATATTTACTGATTCTATGTATACATTTTGATTATGGTACTCTGCTCAAGAGAATTAGGGGAATGCAAGTTATAAACCCTTTCACACCCTCCCCATGATTCGATTTGGAATCGTCAGCTTGCGATTTTTTTTCTCACTAAGTTGAGCTCACATTTAATTATCGTTAGTTATAAGAATCATGTCTTTTGTAATTTAATGAAAATTTTAAAAAAACATGGTAAAATAAAATCCCTCAAGTTTTTTTTGTATTTTTTTTAATTGAATTGACCCTAAATTCTTCACGCTTTCAGTCTTGGGTGTTTAAAAAATGATTTAAACTTTTTTTTTAACAAATAAAGTTTTGAAAAATTGCTTTTATGATTGATTTATTCAAAAATTATGATTCAAATTTTAGTTAAAAAATTAAGATTCCCCCCCCCCCTTTATTTACCATTTCATTCTGGATGACATGTACAAGGAATTTATTTTACAAATTTTATATTTTCAAAATAAAAAATAAAACGTTGGAACTGAGAGAGTTGACAAAAGTTCACAAAGTGCTCCCCTTATTGTTTTGAGCAGTGTATTTGAGCAATGAAAGTAAACAAAGTAACAAAAAAAAAATGTTTAATAAATACAAACATTTTACAAAATTAAGGTTTATGGCTTTGATAACAAGTATAAAATTGATTCCAATACATTCATATATTGTTGTAAAGAGTAAAAAATTACAATTTAAAATGATTTGTAAAAAAAAAATAAGTATAAATTTAAAAACATGAGTAAAAGGCCTGTAAAGTTAGGCATACACAAAGAAAGTTGGTATGTTGGTACTTGTCTGGAAATAATTTGTTTCTACTCCTGGATTGGTTTAATCGAAGAAGTAGGCGATGCTAACTCAAAGGCACAGGGCACCATTCAAGGAGGAGAATAAAAAAATTCCTGTCAGAATCAACGGGCCAAGTCACTGTAAATAGTACCACCTTAAAGGAGCTGGATTACAAAATTCACATTATCTACAAACATGTAAGTGTACAGTAGACCATTCCAAAAAAAAAAAAAAAAATGATTCTGAAAATTATTATGCATAACAGCTAATAATGCAAAAAATAATTAAAGCAATACCGATTTTTTTTTTGTGCTTATCAACAGACAATGAAAATTAATTAAAAAAGGCTTTATTTTTGAAAGCCTGTTGTTCGTACTCAAACAACCAATGCAGCTGAAATCTGGGTCTTAAAATTGAAAAATGTTTCGTTTTTTAACCAACAGTCACAATGACAAGGAGTACATAATGAAATTTCAAAATTACTTTTTAACATAGAACTGTGGAATAGTCTAGTGCACAAGTATACAACGGTCAACAATAAAAGGAATGTCAACAAGTGGACGGTTTATGCTAAGCATTTTCAGGAACTTTACGGGACGACACAACATGCTTCGGGTTCCTTTTAACAGTGGAGATATTTTTCGAATTGTCCATATCACTTCCCTCAGTGTCCGATGTTGTAGAGCTAGTGCAGAGATTGCGATTTGCGTCCGTAGCCCACTCATCGTTTTTCGTGAAACCTTGACCTGTCATTGGAACATTATGCTCTTTGCTACTGCTGAAATAAAACTTGGATTCGAGATCAGAATCTAAGGCACTTTCGGTCGAGAGCAGGGAATCGTGAGCGTTTATCACATTAGGTTTGAAAGCGGCCACATTTTCACAGTCCCCTTTCGTCTTTTTGTTGGTTTCTTTGAGGCCGCCGTTCGACATGTGGTTTTCGATATTGTTCAGAAAGGACGAAAACAGCCTCAATGAAGGAGGAAAGGCGTCCTGGCTGATTTGGCTTGGACAGTTTAAGTCGGTGAAAGATCCTCCATCGCCTTGGTCCCTAACAGAAGAACTATCACCGGATTTATTAGAGTCCCCCTTTTTAGTGTCATGCGAGTGATTGTATTGCACCGGGATACGCTTTGGGGGGAGAGGGGGCTTTTGTCGAGGCGGCTGCAACTGCTTCTGGCTACTGTTAAGGTTGATCAACCTCGGAAGGAGGTTGCTTTCCGGCAGATCTTGGCTCTCAGTCAACGAGCCGATATTATCGGCCGCCAAAATGGTGGACAGAGATGGCGCCAGGCCAAGACCGACATTCCTATCATGGTACACATCTGGCAGCTCCTGACTCATATGTCTGAGCTGTGTGCTGAGAATGTGTTTGCCACTTTGGTCCTTCTTTCCAGTCAGACTGTTATGGAAGGCCTGGGGGACGTACAGAGACTTCTCACGGGGACCTATCGTTGAAGGCACCCTGATTTCGTGGATGTCGACATTTTCCTGAGTTTTGCCATCTAGGCAAGGAGCGTAGATGCCAGTCTCGCTGGATGGGTAATACCTATTTACAGCTTCGACATGATGTATTTGTGCCCTCGTCTCTACCACATGCCCCAGCGTGGCAGACCTCTTGTAATAGTTCCTCTCCTGGTTCAGCTTAGACAAGCCCTTCCTGCTCAAATCCTTCCCCATCGTCTTGTTGACGACAGAAGAGAATAGGCAAGACTTCTTCTTCATGTCACTCTTCACATTACCAGAGGGCACATTGAAATTAGACGACTGGGCAGAGAAATTCCTCACGTCCGAGCTCCTGACCGTGAAATCCAGCTCGGAATTGGCCTGCGAAATCTCCCCCGCATCGAGCAAGGATCCCATCGAAGAATGATTCTCGCTCAATCCCAGGTTATACATTCCCTTCTTAATACCAGCATAATCGTCATCATTTGCGTCTCTCGGGGCAACCTGCCTCCTGACCGTCGTCTGGCCCGAATCCCAATCATTGGCCGAGCCCGCCGAAGACGAACTGTCCGGCCTCGCCCCATTGTTATCACTTGGCGGACTGTCATTATACATGCACCTGATCTTGCTCTGGTGCGACAGATTAATCGCCAAATGTGGGCTCGGCTGTGGACTCTGCTTCAGCAACCTTCCGCCGATGAACGGCTTCATGGTATCAACGGGGCTTGGCGTAAAAGTGTCGCTCTCTCGGCCCTTCTGGTCGCTTCCCATCGTTGCTGTCCGTCCATCTGGTTCACCTCTTGTTCTAGCATATGTACTGAATGCGCCCGTACTACTTCTGCCCAAGAACTGGTTTCCAACAACTGGGCGCCAAGTTGGGTATGCGAGAGTAGGGGCGGTGGTGGGGGGTGGAGAACCGGCTCTACTGTCGCTGGGTTCA
Source organism: Hylyphantes graminicola (assembly GCA_023701765.1). Taxonomy (NCBI): domain Eukaryota; kingdom Metazoa; phylum Arthropoda; class Arachnida; order Araneae; family Linyphiidae; genus Hylyphantes; species Hylyphantes graminicola. Next base: position 2,331,837 of record CM043114.1, on the reverse strand, counting down.
CTGTCGAGACTTTCCAGTGAGCTGGAACCTTCAAGGGGGAGGCATTTGGCAGCTTCTTGGGTGTCTGTAACATTGAGATGGAAATTAGCTAGAATTATTAACTGATTTTGTAAGCGTAATATGTATGTAGATTTTTGGAATTATTTAAAGAAAAAACTTTTATAATCACAAAAATGTATTAAAGGTATTTTAAACATAAATCAATATAAAAGTGGTATAAGTCTGAAAGATGTTGAACTGTTTGATCAATAAAAACTTTTTGAGCCTGGTTATTTTTTTTTTTTAAAAAATAGAGAATAATATTTACACTTTAATTAACAACAAAAGTATATTTGTAAGAATAATATTCTTTTTCAAATATGTTTTTTCTTAAGCAAATAAAATATTTAACTTTCCAATTAAAATCAATTTTCAACATTGAATACAGTATTTCACACTTAAATCTCAAAAAATACTTACCAAAAACTGCAAGTAAAGCTTGCAATGCAAATTGTATGGTCCTTTTATTGGCTTGCTTTCCCATACGCAACATAACTTCATCTCTCCCAACTTCCATAAGATCAAAACCTACAAAATAACCAAAACAAAAATAATTAAATACTCCTATTTTATTAATTTTAATGATTGTATAAATAAATAATTAATAAAATTAAAAAAAAAACATCACCTAAAGATGCTAAGAGCTCATGGCATCCAGGTATGCTCCACAATCTTACACTGACTGAGCACTCAATATTGTCAGCATCTTGGTCTTTGTGCAGAAATTGCGACATCACTTGGCGAATCTGAAAATTAGTCAAATTCAGATTTTTTAAACATTTTTTTATTTTTAAACCCCATATTATTTTTAAATAATGTACGGCATAACGCTCCTTGGATGATTCTAGAATCAATATTATGATGTGCCCCATGCAAACATTACAATTTTATTTTTTTAAATTCCCTGCAAAGTTATTAGTATATATTTGTTTAAAATAATTAGTTTAATTACAAAGATACAAATAAGATTCTTCCAGTGTCTCAGGAGTAAATCACACAGGTAGCAAATAAAGTTTTGTTTAAACTTTTTGAAAGCATGTGTTATAGACAGGGTTGGTACACTATCTATCAGTGCTAGAAAAATCTTAAAATTTTTACATGCCCTGTCGGGCATGTTAGTCCTTGAAATACATGCCCGAATAAAACTTTTACATGCCCAAGCGCTGGCCGAGCGAAAGGGGAAGGGGTAAAAGAAACTGTACCCAGGTACGAGTTTGGCAAAAATAACAAAAGCTGAAGCTGAAATGCGTAATTTGGAAGCATATTTTTTTAAAGCAGTTTTCTTAGTTCACAAAATAAACTGTTACATTATGTAAGTTGGAAAACCAAATTCTCTGACTTTTCCAGCTTTTCCCAGAGAATTTACAAAAAATTCCAGGTTTTATCAATGTTAATTAAAAATATATCCAACTAGTATACCTTAAGAAACCTTGCCAAAATAACAAGGAATTCGAAAATTGTAGAAAGTGGTGAAATTTCCCGGCCCCACCAGAATTTTATTGAAGAAGAAATTCTATTTGATGCCATAATGACAACATTGTGAAGTAACTAATTTCGACTTAAGACTAAAATTATAAATTTTTTCAAGAAGCAATGAATGAATATGCTGGGGATTTATTAAAACACAAAATATTTAGTTAAATTTATGGAAAGGTATTTTTAATGAAATGTTTACATGCCCGGTCGGGCATGTGAGGCGAAAAACACATGCCCGATTGGAATTTTTACATGCCCCGGGCATGTCGGGCAATATAATTTTCGAGCCCTGCTATCTATGATAGTGAAATTTAGGAGTTTCTAAGGATTTTTTTCAGGAGTGCAATGTAAATTCAGGAGGTATCGCAAAATAAATTTGAATATGTGTGTTTATTATTGTATTGGTCTAGTGACTTAGGCAGAGTATGAAGTAAAAAAGGGATGTAAATAGTGTGGAAAATTTGAGGCTTCGGTGTAGAAGCCAACCGACCCCCTTTTCTGGTGATTTTTAAAAAATTTCGTAATCTTTGCTTTACTTTCATGACTTTTCAATCAGTAGACATCCTTATAAAGTACAAGAGAAAACCGACCGAGAAAGGAGAAAAATTATTTATGTCGTCGACTTTTTCAGGAGAGGTGAGGGGAATATCAGAAGATATACAAACTTCAGGAGTTATAAGGGGCCCTTAAAAACTAAAATGAAATTCAGGAGTTTTTCAGGAATTTCAAAAGGCGGACGAACCCTGATAGATTTTTAAATAAGGGATTTTAATGAGATTAAACTAACAAGCTCCTATATTCAACATTTCAGAATAAAAATTTAAAGGGAAGACAGTTGAAAACTTACCAGTTGTATGATGTCATCAGCATATTCTGGACTGCACAGAAGTTTTGAGATGGCACTCAATGACACAGGCGAGAGACCTATAAAGAAAGTAATCAAAATGAACTATTTATTAGTATTATTATATGCAGTATAATTTACTTTTCATCTGATTTTTTTAAAAAACCACCCTATAGTGTTAAGTTTTTAACCTTTAACTTACATCATAAGAATCTTATATTAGACATTAAAAAATTTTACACTTTGATGTTAAACCTCACCAATCAAAAAATAATATAAATAAAAGAAATACTAAAAGAAAAAATATTTTTTAAATAATACTTATGTAGACCATGTTCTGATTTTGCACAAATTGATTATTTTTAGACTGAGTGTTTAAAAAATATACTTTAAGATCTCCTGTTTCTATAATTCTATACTAATAAAAAGTGATTTTTTTTCTAAATTTTCTATACAACTCTCACTTACCCAAAAGTGATTGCAAGCTAGCACTGCATTGCGTCAACCTTTCCCCGAGATCTGATTGGGGGAAAAATACAGAAGCTGGTAAACCGTTGGACGCCGGTTCAAACCGAAAGCCAACAGAAATAAGAAGCTCTTTCCAGCCGTTGACAGGTCCAACTTTGTTTTCAATGCTTTTTTGAGTGGTGTACATGGCATTTTTGTGTCCCCTGTGAATCCTCTGTAAAGACTTCTCCACCTAAAATAGTAAATTAATAAGTTATGAAAGAAAGCAACATTTTTTGTATTAGTATTGACCACAGGGCGGATTTCTAAATGGGCTAAGTAGGTTGTAGTCTAAAGCAGCGAATTTTTGGGGCTGGCCAATTTTACTTAAGTTTTCAGAAAATTAAAATCTGTGCTTTTTTATTTCTATGTTTTCTAATCATATTGTATTTCAAATAAACTTATTTTCCATCATTAATATTTGTTGTGATAATTTTAAACAGCACATATAACCCTATTTTGCAACTAACCAGCTAGTATATCTTTTTCCGAAGTAGGAGAATACTGTGTTGGGGCGGCAAATTGATAGTAGCCTACAGGCGACATACCGTAAAATCCGGCCCTGATTGACCAGTTGCATTTAAAAATTATGGGAGCTGATAAAACTTGATCCAACTAAAAACTTTTAGCAAAATCTACACTTTCAAGACCACAGCCACTACTATACTATTTCCAATCACAACACAAGCTTCAAAAACTCTTTCTTCCCCTGCCACTTTTTGTGGTTTATCCAAGAGGTAGGGTTTTTGTTTGTTTTCTCCACTCTACTTGGGTTTGGACTGCGTTCAGAGCCTCAAACAATGTAGCTTTGGGACAGTGATGATGCATACGATGTTTCCTAGAAAACCGCACAAGGGGGTAGGGGAAGAAAGTTTTTGAAGCTTTCATTTAATCAATAGGAGTATAGTTGTATATTCCTGAATAAAAACAGAAGTATTAAAAGGGATTGTCAGTCCCATAGAGGTAATGCATTAGCAGTGACGCGTTTACGGATGTTGGGGTCATAGGCGGCTTCCGAATTTGGGGCCAACCCCCCCCCCTACCCCAACAGAAATTATTATTTAAAAAAATCTTGTAAATTGGGACTCTCCCCTTTTTCAGAACATGAAATGCTAGTTGCGCAATCGGGTCTGAAAAAAAATTAACTTAGCAATGTTACAAGCGTCACGCTTGTATAGTTCGGTAATAGGAAACGCAAAGAATTGAAAATTCGGCGGTCAATTATTATGTTTGTATGCAAACAGTTGTAAGTCTAGGTATTTGTTATTAATTTTGAAATTTGGGGGCCCTCGCAATCTTGGGGCCACAGGCGGCCGCCTCTAACGCCTATTGGTAAACGCGTGGCTGTGCATTAGTTTTGAAATCACAACTTTTGCAAAAAAATTCTTGTTTTGTCATGTTATCCCATTTTCACCAGGTATGGGAATCATCAATAACATCAATTTAAAACCAAATTGAAAAGAAAATAACATCTGTTTAATTATTAATTTATAAAGTTTTAAAATAGTTTCATCATCTGCTGGACCCGCCATCCTTAAAGTGATATCTTTTTAATAGTTTAGATTCATTACATTTTTATTTACATTCAACTTGATTCCTTAATAGTAACATTTAATATCAAAAACAGGTTACCAAATAACAATACATACCAAATGCAAAACAACTCTCAAAGCTGGGCTGCATTTATCAGGAGTTTTGAGGAGGTCGGCCAAGGCTTGTCCCATCAATGCAACCTGGTTGCTCAGATGAACGTCACTACCGACCAAGACAAAGCTGGCCCAGTTGGCAGGATGGGCAAAATGCTTGGTGGTTTGAATGGTTCTCATGGCCTCTGCTAAAGCAATACTCACTTTGCTGCCCTGAAGGATATAAAAGAGACATTGAACGGTTGAGATAAAATTTATAATATATATGAACTATTAACGCTTTCAGTAACAGTGATGCCATTTGGCATCATCATGTTTCTGATCATAATTTTAAAACAAAAAAATTAATAATAATAGGGCTGACATCTACTGCAATTAATAAAAAAAATTCGAAAAGAAAAAAGTTTGAAGAATCGAATTGGATGTGCTTTTTAATATCATAAATAGCTATAGACGATCAGAAAAAAAAAATTCTAAAATAACGATGTCTAATTGTCATTGGGACTTAAAGGGTTAAGGGACAGGCAGCTGTAAACAAAATTAGAATAAGATTGAAGAAGAGGTTATACGTTAGATTAGTAAAATCAGTATTATGTAAATCTGTCTTGAATAACTTACTGCAACTAACACATTCAAGTTAGTTTGAAAGCTCAACTATTATATTGAAATAGTCGGGTTAAAATTGCTTATATTGAAAGAATACATTCTTTAATTAAATTAAAATCGCTATTTAACCCCTTGAGGGATAAACAAATTGCCTGAACAGTAAACAAGTTTTCACTGACTGTATGAGATAAACAATTAGTTTATTAACTGAAAAATTATTTGCTTTAAATTTTTAAAAATTAATTCTGTTGTTTTAAAAACTGACAGTCTGACACAGGGTCAAAAGAATTCTTCAAGAAAAAAAATAAACGATTCTAAATAATTCTTAAAAAAGGCATACATACATACAAAATCCCACTAAGATTTTAATAAAAATAAGTAATATTCATTAATCAAAATTAATAACATACTTGCAAAAGGGCAGAATAGAAAGTCCTCAACAGAATCTTCACCGCTGCATCAGGCACAGGCCACAACGAAACCAACACACACTGTGCCCCAGCTGCCAGGAGGGCCCTTGTAAGTCCCACTACACCATCAGAATGGGCCCTGCCATGGTGGTTCCTGGTGTGGCAGGAACTGACAACTACCAACCGGGCAGATAACCGGAGATTCAAGATGTCGGCTGCTGTCAGGAGGAATTCAGATAGGGGAGGGAGGTCTGTGGAGGATAGTTCTGAAGTCGGCTCTTCGGGGTAGTCGCCAGTGTCCTGGCTTGATTGGGGGAAGTGGCGGGAGGATTCCATAAATTCACCTTGAAAGAATGTGATTTATAAGTATTGGGTAACACAAATTCACATATAAATATTGGATAACACAAATTCACACTCATATGTGTATTGGGTAACACAAATTAACACACATATAAGTATTGGATAACACAAATTCAGAGGTTCAGAAAAAAACTAAGTTTGATTTAAGATAAAAAACCATTAACTTAAGTATAGACTACTTGTGTTTGACATTTCATGAACTTCATGATATAACAGATTTTTGTAAAAATGAACTATCCATAAGCATAAAAGAATACATTGACTGACAGAACTATAAACAGCTTATAAATTATAGTTTGAAGAAAAGGGAATAAATCAACACAGATCATAAAAACAGGGAACTCTGACAGGGAAAGAATGTAAGAAATTTTCCCTCAAGGGACAAATATAAATAGGAAAAATATATTCATTATTTTATTAAGTAGCCTCATGTTCATTTAGTTTCAGGTTAACTCTTTAAAGATCAGGAGATAGTTTCAGTGTACATTACTTACATTTAATTACACATTGCTTCATAAAATAAATTATCAATCTTTTCTTTTGATGATATTTGCATTTGGTTCCCTTTTATAATATTAGAAAATTTAGCAGTGGTACTCACAAATTAAATATTTCCTACAATGGTTCCTTTTTTAAATTTTATGTGTAAGCTATATAATATCTCAATATTGATATTTTCGCTAATACTTTGATAAACATTTGTCAAATTAAAATTAGGCAAATATTATTATCTCTTTGTCTTGTGTTAATGTTTTTACTTTAATTGTATATACTTCATTGAAATGTTTTCTATTTTTTTAAACTTTGTATATTCTCCAATTATTACATAACTTATATCTGCATGACAATAAATTCCAATAAACCAACATAAAATTTGCTATTTTCACTATACCTGGAGATAACACCACAGCAGACAGTTTCCACGAAATATGCGTTGCAAAATGGATACATTCCGCTTGGGACAGCTGGCTTAGGATATTTTCTTTCGTGGCCTCGCTACCAGTGATGGCCTTGGTCGACAGAATCTCCCCAACGAGATTAGCCTCCTGTTCAGCATGAGGGATATCATTCCATCCCCACTGCTCCGATACAACAGCAGGGATTTTAGGGTTGCCAACCACCAGGGCAGAAGACACATCCTTGCTGTTGTTCTGCCGCACGATCTTAGACCTCTGGCTGGCTTTCAGGGCGCTAATCGACGGCAGCACAGTCAGGCTGAACCTTTCGCAGAGATATTCATCACAGTTGGCGTTCTTGAGGATCGCAAAGGGCACCAGGTACAGGTCTCCATCGAGGACCAGAAGAAGTTCTTGCAGGTCGGGATCTTTGGGTAGGTGTTCTTCGATGGGGGCTATCAGCAGATCGTAGAGGGTGTGCAGGGGGGCTGGGCCCTGCCACTGGGATCTCCGGGATCGAATACTGCCCGGGCGGCTGGTCAGGCCACTGGCGATGCTGCCACCGAGACTGCCGACGCTGAAGAGACTGCTCAGGCTGTAGTTGCTGCTGTTGAATAGGTGGTTTCTGTTGACCATTCTGAGAAAACCTGTTCTGTCGTTCTCCTAAAATATAGGGCAATTGCTATAGAAAACACTAATTTTATTTACCATAGTTTATGATTCAATTAGTTTATATTGTTTAGTAGAACTATAATCTTTTCCCAAAATATGTACTTAGTAATTTTAATTTAGAACATTCAGATCTTCGTAACAGTAGGAATGGTTTTTATTTTTTAAGACAAAGATACTTAATTAGAGAAATAAGTAGTTGAAAATGACACAAAAATAAAACATAAGGCATGATTGGGAGAAACTTTTCAAAGCAATAGATGAATAAGTTCTCGAAAAAATGAATATATAAACCAGTCAGGCCTTCCAGCAACACACATAAAATGTAAAGTCTTTAGGAATCATTTATGATTATCTGCTATAGAAATATAATTAAAAAAAAACTTAAAGAAATTAAACCGTAAGCAAAAAACTTTAATCTCATACAGGAAAACAAGTTTACACTTCAGCTAATTTTCCTATCCCTTAAAGCAGGGGTTCCCAACCTTTCTGCGCCTGCGTACCACTTGACTTTTTCAGAAATTTTGGCGTACCACCAAACCTAAATATATTAGTGAACGTATAATATTTGATTTTTATAAAAGTGTTAAAAGGCTTTTTGAATAAGGACACGAAAAAACTTCACATTTAATGATTAAGTAAAAAATTGGTCTTCCTACAAAATACACTTTTATAGTCGTTAGTGGGGAACTATTTGTTGTTTGCATGTGATTAAAATACCAACATTTGGAGTAGTGGAACTTAAATTCACTCTTAAGTTCTCATAATTCTGCTTCTATTTTTATTTTTTGCGTTCAAACAAAACTTCAGAAAATCAACTTTCACACAAGTAACTCGCAACAAATGGCATCAAAAATAGTAGAGCTTTCCTGAAGATCAAAGGGTATTAGTATTAGATTTTACATCCGATCCAGAAGTTAATTAAAGATTTCTAATATAATGTTACTGTTTTTAATAATGAGTAATATGTTTGCTACTGCTCATGCGTACAGAAGCTATTAATTGCTAACATCACTCACGAGTACCACCTGAAACATTCCCGCGTACCACCAGTGGTACGCGTACCACCGGTTGGGAACCCCTGCCTTAAAGGGTCAAAGATTCTAACCCTTTCAGTAACAATGATGCCATTTGGCATCATTTTTTTTATCATAATTAAAAAAATAATAATAGGGCCGACATCTATTGGGATTAATAAAAAACATTTTCTAATAGAAAATTTTTAAAGAATCGAATTATTTGCTTTTTGATATCATAAATGGCTATAGACGATCAGAAAAAAAATCTAAAGTGATGATGCCAAATTGTCATTGGGACTGATAGGGTTAAGAGCAGGTACTGTAAATTCTCAATCGTACCTGGTTCAACCGATCCCCTAATTCCTCCAACTGGTGGTTCCACAAGTCCCCTGCCTCACTCTCTGTTTCACTCAATGTTCCATTGCTGTGATTGGTTGGTATGTCAACTCCAAGGGCTTCGCGCACATGCACAATGTACTGTTCCAGGAGTGAACTGGCTGAAGGCACTGTAGCGCTGGTCTCATCGTCGTTTTCGTTTTCCATATCAGATATGTTGCTTTCGTGGAATTTTACAATGCCTTTAGAGAGAAAATAGGAAGAAAAGTTAATAACAAGAAATCATCTGGATTTTTATAGGTCAAAGTTCATATAAGTTTTATATCTTGAATTCAAGGATTTTTAAAGAATCTAAAAGGTAGAAGTTTTAAAAAATTATATAATTTATGGTCTAATACTACAAAAGCAAAATAGGTGCAACACATTATGATGTAACTTTCCAATTGTGCCACAAATTCAAATTATATTTATTTAAATTATTTGTGGCACAATTTTCCACATTGTGCCATAAATAATTTGAATAAAATGAATATTCTTTTTAAATTAAAAGTTTCAATTCTTGATCTTTTAAAGTTTCTGTGACCCAGTACCGAAAAGGTTTTAGGTTAAAAACAAAGAAAAGTGAAGCAAAACAATATTGACGACAGATAATTGAAAAAAAATTAGGACTTAATTTATTGTAAAGGCACTTTTAAGGATCCCTGCAGTTGAGCAGATATCCCCAGTAAGTGTCAGTGTACTGTACAATACTACTTACTATTTAAACCCTTAACAATACTTTTAATTTTTTAAAAAATATTAATTCAATAACTAATTGTTTGGTTTTAAAAATGTATCTCCACATTTATTTTCAAACTAATATTAAGAGTTTGTATTATAAACATTCATTAATAAAACAAAGATAGGCAAAAATAAATTTTTTATTTTCATAGATTTAAAAAAAATTAAATAACTGTACATGGTATTCAAACTAAAATGACACTTTTATAACAGCTAATGCTTTCCATAAATTTATTGACAAAAATTAAGAAAAAATCTTACCTTTGTTTGGTACAACAAGCCAAGTGTATAGGTATCCAGCAGCAATGCTGTAGTATATAACTGTGGCCTTTTGCCTGCTGACTATTTCATAAATCTGCTCAACATTGGCAGGGTTAAAGTTGAGAATGCTGTGGGAATTGCTGGTCTGCCTCTCCAAGAGGAGGTCAACAAAAGCTCTTGTGCGACCTCTTTCGGCTACAACCAATGCTTCTTGGTACCTGCCTAAACCTACGAGAACTCGCTGAAAGAGGAATGAAAAGTATTGAGTTGAGAAGACTAAAACAGAGTTTAACTAAGGATGTAGATTGCATAAGTAATATTGACTTTTGCTATGCCTTTAAAAAAATCCTACAATCATTTCAATAGAAATTTTTATTTCAAATTGCTTCTTAAATGACGCCTTCAGTGCAAAAAGAATTCTCTCCTGAAATGTTATACATGTACTCCAATGTTTTTTGCTTGGCGTTGGTACAAAAGTCAGTCAGGACTTCTTGCATAGATATAAATTGCATAGAAGTAATCTTAATTGACAGTTACAAAAAAGACAAAAAGAAATTTTCATCAAAGATGATAAGGAATATATATTTTTATGACCTGGTGATAGAAAATAAATAATTGTTTTATCTTTGACACTTAAGCACCAGGAAGGATATTTATCAGATGGATATTTCTTATTTTTTAGTTGCCTCACTTTTGTCAATTGTTTACAAAAATATTTTGTTTACTTTATCAAGAGATACATTTTAACAGAATAAAACATTAATATACTTGGGAAAAGAAATTTCACCTGATAATTGAAGAGGTTAAGAAAAAATATGTTATGAGACAAAGCGATAAAAATAAGCTTTAAAGTTGTTAGTTTGATGCTTAGCTAAGATGTGTTAAAAAAGGTACTAGCTTTCATTGACCCCAAAATCTTAATTTTTCAAAAAAATTCACATATGTTCTTGGACTAAACTCTTCAATTCCAAACCACCAAATTAAATAACAGCAAACAACAGTTTTCCGAACCCACTAACTTTTCAAAAAATCAAATCATACCTGCAAAGCTTGATACGACGCAGTCTGCAGATCAAACAACGACAGCTTATAATCACTAGTCCCCCTGGCCTCCCTTCTTATACTCTCAAACAGATCGGTAGCCCTGTACAGTTGCTGCTGGGCCCCTTCCAAGTCGTCGTTGCCCCAAAGAGCTAGGCCCAGCCTGTGCCGGATTCTTGCTTCATCTTCTCGACGGCCTAGTTGTTCGGCAATCAAGAGGCCTTGCTGGAGGTAGGCCACAGCTTGGGGGGTGTTGCCCAAAGCGTGATGGACTCGACCTGGAATAGTGAATAGAAAAGGTTAGTTTTTTAAATGTATTAGATGGGGGTCAGTAGTTATGTAAGAGCTGATCGTGATTGATGCCATTAAAAAATATGTATCTAAAAATTGTATAAAGGTTCGTAACACAAAATACACTTAAAGCTTGATACAGAGTTTCCACCAAAATGAAATGTCTCAAATTCATGACTGAAATTTACAATTTTCATGACTTCAGGAATAAGACCAAAAATAAGAAACTGTTTATTTCGAGCCATTGTGAAATTTGATGTACAATGCATTATCTTTTAAAATATACTTTTGTATTAAGTAAATGATAAACATCACTGGACACAATTATAGTCCGACCACGATAACTTGGCAACCAAAATATTTTGATTGTGGACCCCAGTCCACTTCGAAAAAAAGGTAGGGAAGGTTTTGGTTTTGGGCAAGAGTTACTATGTTTGGCGATTCATTGCTTTTGAGCGCATATTTCTTTAAGGTTTAGAAACAGACTATCAATCAAAGGGTAGATCGAACTTGCATCGGGATAAATCTTATATATTCCATTAATATTTAAGTTATAGCGTCCATCGGTGTAATTCCTAGTCACAGTCATATTTTTAAGTTTTAAAACCCTTCATCAAAATGAAAAAAAAAATCATACAAGTATACTGGGAAATATACTGAGTGGAACTTATAACTTAACTACGAGTTTGTTTATTAATTTTGAACTTTTTTTTAGCAATGGTTAATTAAATTTCTGTAAAATAATCATAGATTTAGTTATTCCACGATTCAAAATATCAAAGAAATACACATGTAATCGTTAACCGCTACCAGCAATCAACAACAATCCTCTATAGTGGATAACTGATGTGCAGTTCTAGTGAGATACATTATTTACAATCGCACTACACCAACAAACCCTAGTCTCGCCAAACGCCTTGAGCCGGCAACCCTTCCTCCTTCGGCTTAAAACCTCAATTCAAAGTGGAATCTTCCACAATCAAAATATTTTGATTGCCAAGTTATTGTGGTCGGACTATACCACAATTGACCAGATGTTGCTGTTACTAAACCTTCATGGCCTAGCAACAACTAGATCTGATTCCTGAGTCCATGTACCAGATATTGTAAATTTATATATAACGGTATAAAAGTTTTCACTATTCTGCTTATTTTTGGTCAAACATACTGTCAAAAAACATTGTTACATTTTTCAAAATAAAGATATTTTTAATGTTTAAAAAGTTAAGGCAATAATACTAGATGGTTTAATTATAAGTATACTTTACTTCAAATAGTAAAATGTAGATAAATCAAAAGAAAGGAAGCAGTTTAGTTGCATTAAAATACTCTGATGAAAAGGGCCAGTAAATTTGAATTCATATTGAAAATAATTACAATTTATACAATAGAATTAAAGTTATTGATTCTTAACAGACAACTATCTCTAATAATATCACAACTACTTTATTTCAAAAGACACTACAACAAAACTTTACCATTGCTTAAAAAAAAAAAGTAGCAGTTGACTTAAAAAATTCTAATACACTACTTCCACAAATTCATAAATTGAAACACAGAAACATACTTACCCAAACTACTAAAAGCAAGGGTCTTGGCGACTTTATCATTGATCTGTGCAGCCACACTCAGATGCTGCTCCTGATATGCAATGGCCTGTTCGAAGCTGCCCAAGGATTCATGTGCAACACCAAGGTTGCCATAAGCCCTACCCTGGGATGCCATATTACTGGTCTCCTCGGCTATATCCAGGTCCATTTGGTGGTACTTCAGGGCTCTTTGGTGGTCTCCCATTTGCTGGTACACTGTACCTGTTGATAAAAACACAGCATCGCTCAGGAAAAGATGGTTGCGATTAAGTTCATTTAAAATTGACTGCTTGTCAGGGGTTTATAAAATTAAAAGTTGTAGTTTAAAATGCTTTTGAAATTTTTTCTTATAATCTGTGGCTCTTGAAGTCATTTTTACCATGTAAAGCTTATTTCTTTTTAAAACATAGAGTGTGTATCAATAAATGACTTTCAATTACCATTCAATAAATCGATGCATTTAAAGCCAATTATTATTATTTATAATTAAAAAAGTTATATGGCAGCTATCATTTGTGCATGTAGGGATTTTCTTAAAAACCTTAATACAACATCTAACAGGTACTAGGAATTGACCATCAAATTTGAAGTCCTTAGCTCTTTTAGTTTGAGCCATAGAGTGGTTTCAGACAAACACAATCACAGAAATAGGCCATTCGAATTTTCGATAATTTTCTTACATTTTATATTATAGGTAATTGAAAGAAAAAATTTTAATTATAAAATGGTATACAATCAAATTCTTCCAAACTTTTTTTGTAAAATATCTGGTTAAGGTAATGGAAACATTAAAAGTTACTAACTAGAGGGTCCAAGATCTATAGGTAAATTATTAACAACTTTAACAATACCTAAACCACAAGCTGCATCAGATTCCGCAGATCGGTCAGCCATTTCCCGAGCCAGGTTTAATTGATGCTCAAGACATGCTATGGCTTGCTCAAAGTTGCCAAGGTTGCTGTGGATGCCGCCAAGTTCGCCATAAGCCGCCGCTTTGGCGCTTATGTTGCCAAGTTCGTGGGACACAACAAGCCGTTTCTCAAAGCAGACCTGACAGGTGAAGAAACAATTACTAATTTATCAATTTAATTAGGTATCCATGTCAATAATTACAGCAATTATTCTTTTTTTCAGTTCAGCAATTTTTTATTTATAACGGTTAACCAGTTTATTTCGGTAATATTTTATCCACCAATACGATAAATTACATAGCAAGCTTTAATGAAATAATAATGCATTATAGGAGAGTGCTTAGAACCAAATAAGATAATTAATAATAATATGTCCATGTATCAAATCATGTTATATTTAAAAAAGAAATCCTTTTAATTAATTTGGAATTTGGTTTTTGCTGTATAGGTCATTTAACAACAAAATAGATGAGGTTTATTACTTATAACTTTTAAGTAAATTTATTTCACAATAATTTCATGACTTTGATGCTATAAGTTTTTAATATCTTACAACTTAAGTATTAAGATAAATTAATAATTATCGATATCAAATACTGTGAATTTACAGAAAACTAAGTGTATAAAACATACCAAAGCTTGCTGCAGATTCCCAATACATCGATGGGAGTTCCCAAGACCTCTGTAAGCTCTGTCCTGGTCCCGTAAAGATTGCCCTTTCAGAGATATAGCTAGGTACTGTTCATGGCACTTAACAGCTTCTTCAAAGTCTCCCAGAGAATCGTAGCAATCTCCAAGGTTACCATAAGCTCTGCCTTTGTCGATCAGGGCATTGGCATTGCCCAACTAATGGAAAGAGTTAAAAAGTCATTTAATTTCTATTTAAATGCAATTGGTGTGATAACTTTAAATTTTAAGTGAATATTTAAGAGGATTTTTCAAACAGGCTATTAAGAATAAACTTTAATTATACTTAAAAATTAAAGGGAAAAATCGAATTAGAAGGATAATCATATATAAAACTCAGCAACAATACCAAAATTCAATAAATTTCACACAAAGTTGGTCATAGTTAAAACTTATTTAACAAAATATAATGTATTTTTTAATTTAACTTTAAAAAACAACAACATTAAACAATACATTTTTGAACTTTCAGGACATTAGAATTATTATTCAGTCGGTAGGTTGTCTTTTTGTTTCATGTTCACTGTGAATGTGACAACCACCTGCACAGAAATTTGAGTAATCTTGGGTATTATTGAACCAATGATGGGAGGTTCATAAAATAACAATCAAGGAAATACTGCTGTTTATACCAGCAATCAGCCTACTTTAAGGTTTAATGATAGGGTTAGTACAAACTACAAACGATCAGTGGTTGCAGTGCTTGGCCATGGTACGATAACCCGCTCACATCATAAGTCACAAATTTCCAAGATAACTGGTTATACACCACATTAACAACTTAACTTATATTAATCCTCACCTGTTCCAGAAGCGCAAGTTGCTGTTCAAAATACCCAATGGCATCTTCAAAATGGCTCATGTTTAGTCTGGATATCCCCAAGTTACCCAAAGCTTGAGTTTCCAAGGCACAGTCCCTCAGCTCTTTGGCTCTTTCCAATTGCTCCTCGTAGCATTTCATAGCATTGGTGTAGTTTCCCAGAGAGATATGCACAGCTCCTAAATGCCCATGGGCTTTGCATTCCCCTCGGATGTCACTCAGTTCTTGTCTCAGTGTCAGCTCCTGCAAAGTTTAAGCATGAATCTTAGGCAATGTATTAAAATGAGAATTAAGAGCATACAATGTGTACTAAATTCAATATAATTAAAATAATTGAATAAAAAAGGGGGTACATGATGTTTAAGCAACAAAAAAAAACAGTAAAAATTATATAAGAGCTGACAAAGAAAAATATTTTGAATAGTCAACATATTAACTTTTTCTAATTTTTTGGTATAAATCAATAATTTCACTACTGTCGATTAGGGAACCTTTAGCCTAAGCTTTTGCAAGAAGTGTCTGCTAAATACAGATATATAGTTTTTAATTTCAAGTGTTTGTCCATTTCAAACAGAGGGAACATTATATTGCCCAACTTTTAAATATAATTTTAAAAAATAATAAGTAGAAAGTTAACAGTAGGGTTAAAATTATTGGTCCAAATTTGCATGAATCTATTCGAATGGATAACTTTGGCCTAAGCAATAAAACCCAAGTACGAAATATCTTTTTGAATATTTACTTTACTAATAAAAACTAAAGACAAAGTTGCTACTGATTGAAAATTTTTAAAGAATGCATTTAAGGAGAAGTTATAAGCTTAAAAAGTTTGGACTTTAGATACTCCATCAGACAATAACTTTAAAACACACACATTAATAGGAATTATGTTTAATATACAAGTTTGACATACCTGTGTATGATATCCCAGTGCTTTGTCAAAGCATTGCATTTGGCGATGACAAAGACCAAGGGCTCCATATGCAACAGCTTCCAAAGACTTGTCACCACTCTGCTTTGAAAGTATCAGTTGTTTTTGATACACTTTCACTGCCTGATTAGGGTCCTTCATTTTCATTAGGACGTCACCCAAATTTCCAAGAGCACGGAATTTGCCCTAATCAAATTAAATTGTTTAGAGATAAATAAAGTTAAAAAATCATTGACAAGATTAGTATTACATAATATTTAATATATGAGATTCATAAACTAAGATTTAAAATTCTAAAAGGTACTTTTTAGTTTTTATCTTTCCGTATAGCAGGCTAATAGGACCCTTATTTTTTTGGGCTTCTTAATAAAAAGAATTATTGATTTATTTAGTTATCCAATCAAAACAGTCGTTCATATTTTTATATTTTAAATGTTCTTTTCACTAGATAAAATATACTAGGATATCAAACTTTAAAAATGTAGAAAAAAATTGTAACAAATAAATGTGCGATTGGCTTTGCAATTTATAATTGGAAATTTACAAACCACACCAAAAATTTTAAATATACTCAGTTATCAAACAAGTTTATTACTTAAATTAAAAGTTTCTTGAAATTGTTCTTTTTAAGTTTCTAGACATAACTGAAACATGACTTTTATGAAAATACATTTTATTATAAATAAGGAAATATAAAACATCAAGTCTATCAAAACTCGCATTCTCTAAGGTACAACTAAGATGTATGGGCCAGACCCTTCATTGACAGTTTAATATGATTTCTTTTATCAAAATCACCAATGAAGAGTGTTGTCCTCTATATCTTGTTCTTACTCTGGAGAATGTGAGGTTTTTAACTTCCCCCTTCAATTAATGACTTTAAAGCAAAATACTAACCTGCAGATGTTTCATCATTTGAGCTACTGCAAGGAAATATCGCTGGCATTCCAAAGCAGCCTGAATGTTTCCTAAAGCGAGATGAGATAGACCTAGGTTGCAGTATGCTCTGCCCATGCTTAGACGGTCTTGCAAGTCTTTTGCTAGTTCTAAATCTTGTTCATAGTAGTGTATAGCCTCCTACAATAAAGTACAAGAGTTTGTTAAATAATAAGACTGGTACTAATACTTATAAATTGATATTGATTTAAGTAGAATAACATAACATGGAATAAATAAAGATATTTCATAAATTTTTAGTCAATTAAGTAACTTCACAAAATATAGTGGATATTAAACTGTTAAAATCACATGTTTTTTTTTTAAATAATTTTTATCCACAAAAATATTTTTGAAGGTGGAGCAAAATTGCAATTACTTGAGTTCAATTATGATTTAAATTTCTTTAAGTAAGTGTAAAAGAAGTTACAAATGAAACAACACTTCAGCCTAAAAATATTTTTAACACCTTGAGGGATACAAACTTATACACTTGTCCCTGACCATCTACTACAGAAATATAATTTTTTTAAAAATTAAAAAAAAGTAAAATTTCAGTTAAAATTTTAATTTATAACTCATGTCTCAAAAACAATTGTACACTTTTTTGGAACCTTGCTCATCCCTCAGAGGAAAGACCTAGTAAGACATAAATTTTTAAGTACCGATAGACTTTCAAAAAATTTATCGATAGATAACTCAGTCTTTTATTGTATCATACGAAACAAAAGCAAGGCAATAGAGTATTATTTAAAAAATTATACTCCACTTTTCTCAACCAAACCAAAACCTCACCTTATAATTCCCGAGACAATAATGGGCATATCCCAAGAAATGGCAAGCTTTTGCTTCTCCTTCAGCGTCACTAATCTCCTGACACAGCCTCAGATAGCTCTCATAATAGGGGACAGCCTGCTGAAACTCCCCCCTAGAGCTGTGGCAGTTCCCTAGGTTACATAGGGCACAGGCTTCCCCAGCTGTATCTTTCAGTTCTTGGGCGATGTTTAGATAATAATAACCTTAAAGACCTAATCTGCCATGGGCAGGTAATTAGCCTGCAGTAACTAGCCTAATGACTTGGCAATGTTGCAATCATTCAATTACTCTAACCAATCAGAAAATATACTGAAAAAGACTTATTATTTTTTTAGAGCAAAAAACAGTCCAATTCCTTGTTGTTGATACTGCAGTTTACCCACCCATAGCAATATTATAGCTAGGTCATGTGTATATTAGTTACACCTAGATCTTAGTTACACCTATATTAACTTTTTGACAAATAACCCAAATTCTTTTGTTGTATCATCAGAATCCATCCATGGTAACATTTGAAAAAATAATAAAACTTCAACCAAAACACACAAAAATTTCAACCTTACAAAACCCTCACCTTATAATTCCCGAGACAATAATGCGCATATCCCAAGAAATGGCAAGCCTTAGCCTCCCCTTCAGCGTCACTAATCTCCTGACACAGCCTCAGGTAGCTCTCATAATAGGGGACAGCCTGCTGAAACTCCCCTCTCGAACTATGGCAGTTCCCTAGGTTACATAGGGCACAAGCTTCCCCAGCTGTATCTTTCAGTTCTTGGGCGATGTTTAGATGGCTGTGGTAGTGTAGTAAGGCCATTTCGTGCATGCCTAGGGCTTGGTAGGCCACCGCTAGGTTGCCATGGGTTGAGGCTTCGGCGCTGCGGTCGTTGACCTGGAAAAGATGGGTTAGGTTATGTTTGAATTATCATTGCACTAGAGCTACACGAGGGCTATTGGCGACGGGCGTCATATTTTAGAACAACGGTCAAGTGACAAGCCGACACCATTAAGGGAGACCATTAAGGGAGACATCGTACGCAGCGCTAGGACTTTGAAGGATATTTATTGTGCACTCCCTTGCACAGGGTAGTACTTGTCGAACATTTTTGGCTGTATAGGCCGTTTATAGGTCGGCAGTTACTTTGGCTAAGCCCTGACCCGTACCTGGGACCTTTCGCATGCTAGGCGAGTGCCTAACCGCCTTGGTTCCCCAGCCCCTTGGAAAAGAAGGGAAAAAATTTAAAAAAATATTTCTTTTTATCTATTTAAAAATTAAGTTTAATTTTTTTTAATTAAAAGGCCTACTTGAGCATATAAATTAGATTGACTGCAAGCCTATAAAATATTATTAAAACTGGTTAAGTAAAATATTATAACAAACTAGAAGTTATTTCCTTATGAGGTGAAAAATTAGACATTTTAAATTGAAACTTTTACAATTAGAGCCATTTTATTTCTGTCTATGTTATGTTAAATATTAAACAAACTTATTAACGACAATTGAAAAGAAAATTTAAAATGCAAAAATAATCCTTCTGTTAAAGTTCATCTTAATAAACCAAATATATGACAAATGAAGACCACAGTACTTGAAAATGTAAGCAGAAGAAATTAAGTTAAATGAAAAAAGAATTTAAAAAAAAATTAAAGTATACTTTTTTACAAGGAAAGCAATAATAATATATTCACAAAAGGGTTAATACTTACAGCTACAGAACCTTAAAAAAAAGTGGGACAAAAGGTATAGGGAGACATGAAAATTATCTTTTAAATGAAAATTTTTAAATGACTTTTTAGATGTCAAACTGTAAATGCTTTTAGAAAAATCTAAGAGAGTCTATCTAAAATCTTTGAGATTATTACATTGTAACATCAAGATTTAACTGTAACAAGCTGTTATATGTTTTCTAACTGACCTCTTTTGATATGGTCAGCTCCTGCTTATGAAACTTGATGGCCTGTTCATAGCGGCCCATAGCGCTGAACGCATTTCCGATGTTCCCATAGGCCCGACCCATCCCAGCCTTGTCCCCTAGTTGTCGGGCTATGTTCAAGTGGGCCTGGTGTAGCTTGTGGGCTGCGTCAAAGTCACCAAGGAGTTGGTAGACAATGCCAAGGTTTGAGCAGGCACGACCTTCTGATACCTTGTCCTGAAAATATTGATAATTATTGAATAAATGATATAGATTAAATTATAGATATGAAAGCTCTTTTAGAAGAAATGTAAGATATTGATAAAGAAATAAAACTTTTTTGGATTGAACAGAACTTGGTACAGCAACCAAAAATAATATCTTGCCACAGAAAGCTCAATTGACTATAAATCTATTTGGATAAAACTAGTTTATGGATTAGAAATGTTTTCCAAGAAAAAAATAGCTTAAGATAATTTTGCAAATATACTTTTCTTTGCACAAAATAAAAGAGTAGAAGTCTGGAAAAACTTTTCTGGATCACCAAATTTCATTTACATCTAAAACCCTAACGTTGTGCAAAAAAATTAATTCTCCAAAACATTCCCTCATTACACTGGAAAGTCTTGTTTTTAAAACTAAACAGCAAAAAAAATCGGACACTACTTTATTTATACTCACGCATTTAAGTATTCTTATTAATTTTTGAAATAATTTTTCTAAATACATTCAATAAAAACAAATATTTAGTGTCAATTTATAAACTTTTATAATTTATTGTTGCAATTTAGGTACACATATATCACAAGAAACATGTTTCAATTAATATTTCAATTAAAATCACAAATAAAAATATATCCATTTCACCATTTAATACTTATTTAGATACCCCAGACATACCTTCGTACTCAATGCCATATCAAGCTGTTTCTCGTGCCACTTCTTTGCTTGTGGGTAATCCCCCATACATCTGGCAGCATGCCCTAATCCAGCATAAGCCCTGGCCTCAATAGCCTTATCACCCAGCTCTTGGGCAAGCCTTAACACATGGTTGTGGAAAGTAATTGCTTGCTCGAAGTTCCTTCTGTAGTGGTGAGAGGAGCCCAAGTTGCTGTATGCCCTGGCTTCTTCAACCTTATAATGTCGATAGTATAATATAAGATATAATGTCGTTTTTTAGCACAATGTACAAAAATTGAAAATAAACACATCAATAGGAAGGGGAAAAGAACAAAGTACTAAGATAAAATTTGACATAAAACAAGAACAAAATTAAATAAGGCAACAGAACAAAAAACATAGCAACAAGCTGAATAACACAAAATACATAGGTATGCTTAATGGTGAGAAACATAAACCAATATTAATTAAAATTTACAAGTTTATGTTTAAATGCAAAACAATTATTAATGTTAATTAATTTTGTCGGAATGTTTGTGGGGCAAGGAAAAAAACAAAAAAAAAAAACGAATAAAAACTTTGCTAAAACTTTGAATTTTAAAATTTTTACTTGATCTGGGTTATTTCCTATTTTTTAATGGGTTACACATGGATTTAACGAATTTTGCATTTTGGTTTTTTCCATCGGCAGCGGCCGATGTAACTTTTGAACAATCGGTAAACAATCGGCATCGGCCGAAATTCGCCATCGGTCTATCCCTAGATCTGGTACACAGTTCCCCTTTAAACTTTTAAACAAATTTAGGGGCAATTTTTTGGGGGGCTACATGAATATTTTTTATGGCTATATACAGCATCATTCAAAGTACAAAATTAAAAATTATCCCATTTATGATTGGATTTCAAATTGCACACCTTAATGTACCATAAAAGTTATTAACTCTAAATATTTAGGACCTTTTTGGTGGGTAAGAGAAAAAGTGCCTTTCAGAGGCCACTTAAACCACTTTCTAAATTAAGATCTTTTTATGGGATTTTCAGGGAGAGTGTGAGCAATGTAGCATTATAACTCTTCATATTTTATGGCTAGACACGGGCACCATTCAAAGTGCGTCATTATTAAGAATATCCCATTTTATGATTTGCAAATTAATATTAACACACACTATAAGTCGAACTTGTAATTTTTGGTCCCTTTTGCTGGTTAAGAGGAAACAGGGCTTTTCAGCAACCACTTTAAATGTTTTGAAAAATGGTAACTTTAATGAAAGTACAAATTCTGTTCCTGTAGAATTAAAAGGTTTACATTAGCATGGCAGAGAGACATAAAATTCACCTTGTTCCCAAGTTGTTTAGCCAGGCGTAGGTGTTCCATATGGCATTCGACAGCCTGGTCGAAATCTCCCATGGCCAAGTATACAGCTCCCACATTGCCGATTTCCCTGGCTTCTTGTAGCCTGTCGCCAACTTGGCGAACTAACTGTACACACTGCTTGTGGCTAGCAAGGGCATTGGGATAGTCGCCAACTGCGGTGTAAACGTGACCTGGAGAGGCATGAAATATTAAATTTTTGCGATGGAAAATAGGTAATAAAAGTAACATTCTATCTATACAGCTGTTACTCAAACTAAAAAAATACCAATATTACTTTATTTCAGATTTACTCTACTCGTACACTCAAGAAGTTTCATTCAAGTTGGAAATACCAAAAGGCATTCATGTTTTGTTTCAATTTATTACAAAATTTAACTTATGTCACAGTTAAGGTACACAAATTTTTCAAGAAAGAAGATACAGATATTAAATTAAGATTTCCTTTAGCAGAGGCATTGGGATAATAGGCAATTGTTGTGTAAAAATAATTGTTAGTGTTTGAAAAAAGTTCTTAACTTATATAGCATGGTGATTTTAGTTTTTTTTTTCTTTAACCAGGTTCACCAAATTTTAGATAAGTAATTTAACAATTTTATTTACAAACAATTAAAATATATATGTTCAATTATAAGGGACAATTGCAAAAAGAAATATTAAATTAAATCTTTTAAGACTTAGTGAGCACCTCTTCACAATGTTTGAATGATAGGTCGATATTTTTTTATAACACAAATGGTGTGTAATGTACAGTAATAAAGTAGAACTAAAAATGTGTGACACACATGACATTCTATGTTATGATATTCTATGACAGATTAAAATGGTGCTTTGAAACACTTTCTTGAACTTCAACACAATTCGGTAAATTTTAATATATTTTACGCCCACTTTAACAATCCCTTACTGTCGTTGCTACGTCTACACAACCACAGTTTCTTATATCATATATATCTTATTCATGGTGCAAATTAGTCTGTGTAGTCTCCTCAAAGTTATAATCTTTAAAAAAAAAACCTTCAACAAAATAAAATGTGTAAAAAAAAGCTCAAACGTACCAAGACTAGTTAGAGCTGATGCGGCTGCAAAAGTGTCTTTGGATTTCATTGCCAGCACTAACTGATAACGATGACTAGTTAATGCTTCTTTGTAATTTCCTTTAGAAAAATAGGCTGAACCTAAATTTCCGTGCGCTCTACATTCACCAGCTTGGTCTCCTAGAAATAAGAATACCATTTTGAAATCTGTTAACAATATATGGTTGCAAAATACTGGAGACATAGACATTCTTTATCATATAAAAATAAAATATAATTTGTAATTTTACTCAGAATAGCATAAAACTGGTATTCAGAGTAACATGACAAATGAATACAATAAAAAAAAGGTGTTTGCAGATGAAACATTTGCATTCTTGAAATCATAACTAAGTATATTACAGGGTAGCAAAATTTCATTGGCCCCTTTGACCAATTGAATTAACATCATCCAAAGTTGCCAATGAACAGACCGGACCTGATGTTTTCCTTTGGAGAATGCGAGTTGTGCAACTACCTCCTTCAATTCATATTGATTCAAGAGCCTCTTCATAATAAATTAAAAAATTTATGTGTTCGTAAATCCATGCGAAATCACATTAAAAATAAATATCTTGGTTTGAAAGAAGCACTTAAATACACAAAGGACTTTTTGTTTTGTAGGTTAAACCGGAAATTTAATTTGATATTAAGGAATATTTAAACCCCTTTCTTCAACAAAAAGTTAATAAGCTATTGTATAAATAGAATTTAGTTAATATTGCAATTTAATTTTTTACAATAAAATAAACCTTTAGATGAATCAGGAAAAACAGTCAAGAAAATATTTAAATACTTATATAAATACAAAATACAATACCTAATGATTTGGCGACCGCCAAGTCCTGCTGCATGTAGGCAATAGCTCTGTCCAGAGTATTCAGAGCCCAATAGGCACTGCTCAGAGCTGAAAACACTGAGCCTCGCAATTTGAGGCTGCAAGTTCCTATACGGAGGGCAGATTCTAACACAACAACAGCCGCAGCATGGTTGCCAGTGGCTAAGAGTTCTTGGCCCACAACGGAGGTTATCACAAAGGGGGACTTATCCAAACGCATGGCTTGGAGTTGTCTGTAGGTTGGTTCGAGGGTGGCTGTAAATACATGTTGGGTTACAAAAAAAAAAGGTAAGTGAATTTACGTAAAAACCAAATCATAAAGTGTAAGACAGCTAAATATAATCACATTGAAATTTGGAAAGAAATAAAATATCTGAAAGAGTAGTTATATTCCCTTATCTACAGTACAGTTAACATTCTCACAGACTCTATTTTAATCATTTTCAAAAAGAAGTTGACGTTATTCAAACTATTTTAGCTTGTTGTAGAATATTGAGAATTATTCAAAAAGGTATAACTAAAAAAGCTAGATTTACTTCGAATTTGTTTTATTAAGTATCAATGACCAATGTTGAATTTGAAAATTTTAGGCTCTTCTTTGGATTTACCTAATCAAAATATTTTCTTTGGAAGAATACTTGCTAATTAAACACGCTCTATACTCGCCGCCAACCAAATAAGAAACAGTA
This sequence comes from Hylyphantes graminicola, assembly GCA_023701765.1. Taxonomy (NCBI): domain Eukaryota; kingdom Metazoa; phylum Arthropoda; class Arachnida; order Araneae; family Linyphiidae; genus Hylyphantes; species Hylyphantes graminicola. The sequence goes on along the minus strand of CM043114.1, from coordinate 2,307,178 downwards.
GGGATAGCAAGTTTTGAGAGAAAAAATGATTTCCGGTTTTTACCACAGAAAACCGGTTCCCTGTTTTGACGGGCCTCATGAAAAAAATTTGTCCTTGATCAAGACCGAGGGTAAAAAAAAAATAATAATAATAATAAATGGTTTCAGTTTTCCATCCGTAAAACGTTTCAAATAAGGGTGGCAGGAACTTTAGTCTAAATGACACATATAAATATCTTAGAATACTAAAAGTAATTAAAGCATGCACCATGAGTTTCAAAATGAATTAAAAACATTTTAAAAACTAAATTCAAAACTAAGACAATATCTGCTAGGTTATGAGAAAATAAAGAGCACTTTTTTCATCAAACAGTATAGCATACATTCATAAGTTTGAATAAATATGCAGATTTAACTATAAATTATCTGAAGTATGGGTTACAATAAGATAGATTACTTTTTTAGGTGTATTGATAATTGATAACTTAACCCTTTCAGTCCCAGTGGTGCCATTTGGAATCATCACTTTCAATATATTTTTTTCCAAATGTATAGGACCCGTTTTGACATCCAAACACACATCATTCGATTCTTCACACTTTGTTCTATTAGACAATATTTTACATTAATCTCAATAGAAGTCAAACTACTATTTTTTTATTATTTTTTTTTTAGAAAATAGCTAACAAGCGTTTCACCTGATTTTTGAAAAGTTCACTTCAGTTCTACATATTTAAAACACAATTTACACTATTTGGTTAAAATAATTACTAATTTTTTTAACAATAAGGTCAGATACCTTAAAATATATAACTCGAAGTGTTTTTAGGTAATATATATAATTTATTTTGTTGTTTTTCACAGTTAAAAAATATTGCCATTATTTCAAAAAACATATAAAAAATTGTAATGATTTTTTTTTCTCACGGAACTCTTATTTTTGGCCTAAAACAAGCTTATTTTGTGAATATCAGATGTGTCTGCAGTTTAGTAAATTTTTGGGACTGAAAAAGGGTTTAAAAATATTTGCGGATACAGTGTTTTTCTTTTGCAGCGGCAGAATACATAGCCTACTACATAGACACACCATTCAAGACCTATAAATTGTCTCCTTACCACGGAGGGGAGATTTCATGGCGGCTTCCACCAGACCCGCCAGAAGATGAACATTTTTGGAATCTTGAGCTAACCCGGAGGCAAAAGCTGCCAGGGAATCGGCATGACGCCCCAGACACTGAAGGGCCACTCCTTGCCGATAGTAGGCCTGGAAATAACATTAGGTAAAGCTCAACAACATATGAAATATTAAAGCTGAAAGCATTGTTTTGCATTAAGTTCAAATTTATAATCATGCAGAGAAAATGCTTGCGAGGATGAATAAAATGTTTAACTAATTTCTCCTATCCACTTCAATTTTAATTTAACTTTGGACCTCATTTAAAACCTCATACATTTTTTTATGAATACCACTTTTTTTACAAATATAAAAAAAATTCTTTGCAAAGGGAACTTCAAAATATCTGAGCCCTCACTTTCAACCTTCGAAAAAATTAGGGCGTTTTGAGAAGAACCACTGAAACTTTGTTTAGGGCTGTATAGAATCATTAAAAGCAAAATTTTTACAAATAATTTATCAATTTCTAATGAGAAAACATTTAGTATAATTTTATTAAAAATCCAATACAATTAATTCAAGAATTATAAAAGTTAAACTTGACATTTGTAGTTACTTCTTTACTGGCAAAAAAAAAAAAAAAAAATTGCGGTGTTATGTTATTATACTAAATTCTGAATTTAAAACTTTTAGAGGCCCATAAAAATCTTCCTAAAATTTATACCTTGTCTACCTAGAATGAGAGCCTGGAAAAGACTCTCTTCTTCCATTCCTTTGCTTGGTTTCCTACAAAACAGGGGGAGCATCGCTTTTCTAAACCTAAAGCGTTTGAGGTTCTCTTATGAGGTTAACAATCCTAACACTTCAAACCCAAGTAGGGTGGAGAAAAAACATGCTCAAGGCTTTTTTGGAAAAAAAAAACACATGCAGGGTTAGGGGAGGAAAATGCTTTCGAGGCTCGCATTCTGATAGACAAGGTATAGCAGCAAAGGCACTTTTAACACTCCAAACCATTTAATAGGTCAGAGAATTACAAAAAGTAATTACTTTTGGCCACTTTGGGTGCAACTCCCGAGCCTTGATGGCATCCTGCAGAGCCCTGGCAAACTTGGACACCTTGATGTACGCTGCGGATCGGTTACTATACAACACATGGTTGCCAGGATCCAGGACAATAGCCTCAGTGTAGAGCCTGATGGCGGCAGAAAAGTCTCCACTCTGGCAGGCTGCATTGGATTGGCGGACTTTCTCGAGGAATAGGGATTTATTGGAGGGCTCCGACTCAAAGTTTACCTCGACCTGTGGAGGAATAGGGGAATGTTAGCACAGTTTGATATTTTGGATCACCTTTACTGCACAGTAACTATTGGCGCAATTTTTCAGATTTGGCAATAAATAGTTTTTTGTGGCAACCTGTCTGACTTCGACTGATGATTTGACTTCAAAGCGATGAATTATTCCGGTAACCCTATCTGACCGTTATTTTGCTAATTTCGGTTGGGGTTCTGTTATGGAAAGTCGCCAGAATACTGACTTTTGCCGCAATTTCGGAAAGTTTGCCAATGGTTACTGTACAGTCAATTTCTATGAAAATTTTCATCTCTAAAATAGGGTGATAAAACAAGGTTTTAGTTTGATTAAACGTTGAAGGTTGATGCAGGTCATGTAAATACTGAAAATTAGGGTAGGTTAGTAGATTACACTCCTTGCCAACCTAAGTTGGGTAAATAGAAATATGCTATGGAGAAGATCCTTCCGCAGATGTAAAGAGTTCTATAAATTATTTGTGAATCCATCCAGAAATCATGTTTAAAACATTAATTTCGTTACTTGGCAATTTTATCAGAATGAAAGGTGTATTTTTTGTTAAATTGTATTCAGATCATTTTGTATGTAAATATTACCTTACAAGAGTTGCCAACTAACGGACCAACCGCGCTTTCCCTCTTCCTTTTTACTCTTTATTTTTATTAAAGTTATTGGCAAGGAGTGTAGTTAAGTATTTAGTTAAAAATTTAGGTTATTTGGTAACAAGTACTCTTACACATATAAATCATCTCACAAATTCACTGTCATTATGCTTCTTTCCCAACACAATTGTGTTGAAAAATTATATGCAGTGTTAAGTCTTCACTTAGATAATTTAACAGATTTGATGTGTACAGGTTCAAGATGCATCAACATATTAATTATAGCATTTTACCGTTACACCAGCGGGTGACCGAGCTCTGCTCGGAGAACACAGGTATCGAAGCTAACTCGAAGATTTAAATTTTCAATTGTGATTTATCAAAACAATACATACCATAAGAAAATTTGTGAAACCATTGGTGAAAAGATAACCAGTTAAAGTTAATGTGACCAGATTTTCAAAATCAAAAAGTGGGACTTCAAAATCAAAAGTTTCTGTAAAACTCAATAAAGTTTAAAGCAAGGTTGAATTTATTTAAATCTGAAAAATTAAAATCTTAACTAAACATTTATAGCTTAAGCAGAGGCTTATAGCTTTAGCAGATGGCATCAGGAAAGATAGCCATTATGGCGAACTAATGAAGTTTGAAAATATCCTATCTGTAACTCCGAACTGCTTGACCGTAGCGCTTCAAAACCTGTGCCAATCGATTCGTCTTGGCCAAAAACCCCAGACCCCCAAGTTTACCGGAGTTTATTAATTCTGGGGCGATTTTCGACTTGGCACCAATTCCTCGTATTATAGTATAAGATAAAATCTTAAATAATTAAAAATATGTCATTTAAAAAAAAAATACAAATAGTCGGGATTTTACCCTAATTTATAACTTGAGTTAATACTTTATAATAATACTATAAATTTATAATATTTTATAATACATTATTTGTAATACTTTGCTATTGATGACAGGCCTCGTATTTTAGAACCTTATTGCAGTGACAAGGTCGACATGAGCCAGCACCCAACGCAACCTTATAGGGAGATCGTACACCGTGTCTGGACTTAGGACCGCTACAGATTTAAAATGCTCTAGTCCAATATACACTGCCATTATCTATTTTCAAGCTTTTTTAGTTGCCTAGAACGATCTGTTTTAAGCACAAAGGCAAAATGTCATTTTTGCAATAACCAAATTAAAGTGACGCATTTTCTTTAAAATTTAAACTAACGTACACAAGTTTGAACAATGTGTAATTAATTCACAATATTTTATAAGAAAAAAATTAAAATAAAATCATCGCAACCATTTTCAGAGATTTTAAATAGTCATCAAAATCATTCTGAAATCAGATTCCATTTTAAAATATTGAAACTAAAAAAAATCTAAAAATGCACTTACTTCCTCTGGATCTCTTTGATTTGGTAATTCCATTCGTGGATTTGTTATATTCAGAAATATTCCGTTTCATTTCTTTACTTTGAAAAAAAATGTCTGCTTTTAAGAAATTTAAATTTTCTAAATAACACCAAAAATATTCAAACTATTTTTTAACAAAATGCCGTCTAAGGACATTTTAAACAAAAGACAACACGAGAAACAACAACTTGGTGATTCATATCTAAAAGCAACATTCTTTCATTATAACAAAAAGTTCAAAAATTCCGATGAATGATTAGTACACACAGACGGCAATGGAATGTCTGGAATGACACAACACATCAAACAGACGATTTAGCAAATTTGGATAAGAGTTCAGGGCCGTAACAAAAATCCTTAATTGATACATAATTAAAAAGTTTTCTGAGGTAACTTTAAATATAAAATACAAAATTTAAATACATAAAAACTTAAAAAAATAAATTATAACGCTAAATAACAGAAATGATTATAGGTTCTTGTCAGCTACGGTTAGTGGAAGGCATTTTTTTTTGCTGTCAATCGTGCAATAAAAAGTGCCTCAGGCTACTCCAAATTACTTTCCCAAAACAAAAAGAATTAATTCCTTAAATTTTTTCGCGTTTAGTTTTAGAAAATTTTAATGACATTTAGGTTTGAATCTGTTGATATTCAATCCTTTAAACTTTGATAAAATGATTTGTAGAGACTTTTAGTTTTTTTTCTCTAAAATTATTATTAGCTGCTAACCGCCGTATAACATAACAAAACTGTAAATAAAAATATTTGTTTTTCTCTCCTCCCTGGTCTGCTAAAATGAATTGATTTTTTATAGGTATAATTTAAATAATTTTCTTTATGTAATGTCCTTTCAAAAATATTAAACACATGTCCTGCTTACCCGATTTAAAACAACAACCTTCAAACACACTTATAGTGTCGTTAATTTAAAATTAAGAGGTGTGTCTTATTCTGCAATGTCTCCTATTTTTAGTAGAATGCTTTTGCCGACTTTAATGAGCATTACATTGAAAATTTACCGGTTATTTCATTTAATTTTATGTTTGAAATAAATGCCCACTATTGCATTTGCTATTGTACTTTTTGTCAAACACGTAGCTATAAACAAAAGTTTAATTAAAATATGGCGTAATCATGTTGAGGGAGCAGTTATGAAATGCATGAATTTGACTAATTTTCTGTGAAGAATTGTCTGTTGTACATTCGTACTTCTGCTTAGGAAGGATACTAAACTGTAACCTAAAAAAATATAATGTTTGCAATCGAATTATTATTAGGTGTTACCAAATATTGTATTGATTTTTTTTAAACTATTGCTTTGTGTCAGAAATAGAAATTCCATTTTTTTTTTCTGATTAATGCTTGCTTTGCGACAAAGATTTTTCAGTTTAGCCTCAACACAGTCAAGTAAAATTTGATTGATTTTATGTTAGTTTAAAACAAATCACTGGTTAAAATATTGGCATAATGTTGCTGGGAATTCTAGTAAAATTAGATTTATACTTAAGACTTGTCTTAACTGTTGATTGCAGATTTTGAAATATATAACAATCCTGTTTTGCTAGAATTTTTAGGTACAAATTAAAAAATATTTGTTTTAAAAAAATTCTACCTAATTGGTATATATACAGTAAACTCATGAAAACTTATCCGCAGGCCATAATCCCCCCCTTTTTTTCCCCTGCAAAAATAATAATTTAACAAAGCACAGAGAAATGAATTTTTTTTCCATTTCAAAACTTGGAATAATGCATTCCAAAAACAATACCAAACCCAAATTCCTTCAAAAAAACGACGAATGCATTTAAAGGACGAAGAATACCTTATTTAAAAAATTCGAATGCACTTAAATATGAATGACTATAGGAAACCTGGTGTGTGCCAAAATGTGTTAGGCCAGGTGCACATCAATTGCTATTTGTCAAAGGAGTCACTTGTAAAATAAAGTGTCTTCGATTTTAATTGAACTGCTTTGCATGATTTGTGCCGATTTCATTTATAATACTACTATTATTCTACTTCAGTTTTATAAAACCCAGAAGCAATTTTGCGATATTTTCTTTACTTTTGCGGATTGTCCGCGAACTCTCTTATCCGTGGATGCCGTGCCACCCAATTCTGCGGATAATTTGGAGTTTACTGTATTAGTTTACAATGAAGTTTCCGCCTGGGGATCTAGTCAGTAGCTGCTGGTCTTGCATGCTAAAAGTCCCAGGTTCAAAACAAGGGCTGACCTATAAACAGTCTAAAAATTCTGATGAGTAATACCCTATGTAGACGGGAGTATCTTATTGATATTGTTCTTTCCTGTAGGTCCTGGTTTTCTCTTTATAATCCTTACTTATACTGTTGTTTTGGTTACCTCTTTATTACCTTGTGATTAAACTACTCTTATGTTTCAGACCATGGTTGTGGAATAGATTTTTTGGAGGACTAAGTTCACTGAAATGTGTTATGGCCAGTTCCTCAAATGTTTCGGTTGACGAAAGTTATGCCAATACCACGAATGGTAGCATTGTTCCGGAGCAAAATGGCTACGATAACTCTGAAGGAGCAGTGGATCGCTTTGGATTTATTGGCAGCAAAACCCCAAATCTGTAAGTTTAAGTTTAAGATAATATTTAGTATTTATAGATTAGAATTCCAATACCATCCTATATTTGTATATAACAGATTATGAGCATCTATATATCGTCACTTAAGTTCCAACATGTGCTATCTCACTTTGCATAAATGTAGAAATTTACTGAACGGTAACCCTTGGCGAACTTTCCAAAAGTCGGCCGAAAACCCAATGATAAGGTAGGTTAGGATAGGTTTGAATTATCATTCAAGCTACACGAGGGAGAGCCAAAAAATTTTTTTGTTCATTTAATTGGCTGTTCGGAAAACATCATCGTTGCGAAGTCAACGAATTCAAATCATCAGTTGAAGTCAGACGGTTGCCGCAAAAAATTATTTTTTGCCAAATCCGAAAAAATCACGCCAAGGCTTGCTTACGGTACAGTAAATAAGATTTTTCACAAAAATTAGAATGGACATGTGGGAACTTAAGTGAATATATATTTGTATGTAATTTATCGCACAATCATACAAATCCACAATGTTAAAATATTAAATTCTTTCTTATTAATTCTCAGTTAATGTGATCTGTCGAATAGTTTCCACGGTCGGAAGGGGCATGATACATTCTTTCTAAGAGGAATTGCAAACACAACAGAATTATTTTAACTTCCTGTTCCACTCTTCTCACAACACAATCATTCAAAATAGTCACTTCTTAATAGGACCTCGGCATGTGACGTTTTTTGCACAATATCCATAAAGATTTATTTAATATTTTAAACATTGATGTGAAATTAAATATCATTGGACATCCAATTCTTCCTTCATTTCTAGAATGGTCTACAAGAATAAGTATATGCTCCTTTGTGTAATAGTTGCTTTCTAGTGCAAGTATATAACAAATTTTGATATTAAATTTTGAAAAATGGTTCCAAAACTATGCTACTCAAGATTTAAAAAAAAATTAAGTGCAAGAGAGAAAATTGAGGTTCGATTTTGATTTGTAATGTGCTCTATCTTTTAATAATGATAATGCTGCTTATGCTGGAGTAGGAGCCTTAATTAATATAATTATTATAGACTTATTTTCAACAATAATAATTTTTTTCCTCCTGTTTTTAATTAACGGAAATGCTGGCGTATTATGGTAAATCTAAATGCTTTATGCAATACCATTGGAAAGGAAAAAGGACCCTTAGGCTTTGGTGAAATGTACCATTAGTGATACTATTTGGGACACAATATTCCAAGCTTATTTTGTTCCTGGTAAATTTTGTTATATGAAGTATTGTATTGATGTGTTTGATTATTGTATTTTGTTGTGATACGTTCATTTGTATTTTTTCAGTTCTTCTGCCTTACCGGTAGAAATTCTACGGCATAGAGAATTAAAATGGCTGGAAATGTTGGAAAATTGGGATCTTTTCATGACCAAAAAATATAAAAAGGCAAGTTGTAAAATAATGTATCATACCGTTTATGACAAAATAGTTTAAGAAGCTGAGTGATTATGGCAGAGTGTTTCAGAAAGTCTTTTCGAGGCTCACAGTGAATAGAGAAGCTATAGTGTTTCCACAATGTTCAAGTAAACATGTATTTGTAGGAGGAATTTTTTTTATATTATTTTAATAAATTGCAAATTGATCATATAAATTGATAATTCCTGTTAACTGTATATGTATTATAAACTAGTTTAATAAAAAATTTAGGATTATTTAAATTGTTTCACATTTTTTAGATCTTTATTTGACATTAGCAAAAATAGATTTCTGTGTAAAGGCTCTACCAAAAATAGTCAGTTGTTACCTGCTTATTTATTTAGTAGTATTCTATGTCGAACTTAATTTCTACTAACCCTAAAAAGATTATTGTGTTTTGGCCAAATTTAGAAAATTTTGTCACTCAACATTTTTCTATTAACTTAACAATGTATACAAGTTATCGCAATGTAAACACTGAGTTGATGGCAAAACCATTATTGCAACTTTACTTAGAAATAAATTACTGTTATTTTTATTATTACATCTATAGAAACATTTATAAAGTGCCTAAAATTTTCTTATAAAGTTCTTAAAATATGTATATTTAAAATACCACTTGTGCTATAGGTAAGAGAGCGATGCAGAAAAGGAATCCCTCCAGCATTACGTGCAAGATCTTGGCAATATCTGTGTGGTGCAAAATTTTACATGGATAATTATAGGCATAAATTCACTGTAAGTTTATTATTATTATTTTTCTAAATTAGTGTTGCCTCCCACCAAGATAGGGGATTAACCTTTACTCTTTCCTCTAGTGGTTATAAGGAATTACTTAGAAACAATTCCTCATACTTATTATGATTGCTATAAGTAATTGTACTTATTTTGATTGCTATAAGTAGTTGTACTTATTATGAGTGCAATAAGCACTTGTACTTAATCGGGCTGTTTAAGAATGGACGTATTATTGGCGCTCCACATTAACACATTTGTATTGTAAGTTTGCCTATCTATATGTGAGGTATTTGTCTTTTAAATTCAGTTTTTGGACTTTCTCAGTTCATTTTACAGCACTCAGAAACAATTATTATTCAAAATGTTTATCATTCAATATTCATGCTTCTGAGAATTCTACAACAATTGTTTTTATTGTTAGTGTATTTTATGTTATTGTAAGATTTTAGCAAAATAAGAAAATATATGATGCTTATTAAAGGCTACTCCCAAGAAAATTTCCAATACAAAAATTAGTTTCTGCTTTAGTTCAACTAAATAAACAAAATATGAGGCAAGTTAAGACCAGATCGCTGAGCAATTAATGTAAGACAAATTAAGTTTCATAAAAAAAAGTTATAAATAAAAACTTCAAGTTAACATATTTTATTAGGTAAGAATGTAATAAATTTCTTAAATGGTTGATATTATTTTTAAACTACAGAGACATAGACCTAGAATGCAGAATTTTTTTCCCAGTAGTTTAATCCATGTCATTGTTAATATTTTTACTGAAGTAAATTATGTTTTTTAAATATTAATCCAGGAACTGGATGGTGCGGCAGGGGATCCAAGATGTGTTGAGGATATCAAAAAAGATCTGCATAGACAGTTTCCTTCTCATGAAATATTTGTGCACTCTCAAGGCCATGGGTAAGACATAGCAATGAATACTATAGAATGACTCGTGTAAAATTTCACTGTAACCCCTTTGAAAGTTATTTTTAATTTTTTAACAATATGTAAAATTGTGTTACATATTTTCTCTTTCCGAACTTCGTACTTAATTTGGTTGTTGGTAAAAAAATCTTTTACTGAATCATTCTAGAACAAAAGCTAATTGATGTTTCAAATTCTATCTACTAAGAATGTGCTATTGAATATAAAATTTATATTTAATATACCAAACCTTATCTGGAATTAAGAGGAATTTGGTAGATACCAGTGTTCCTACGGGTTCTTGAGAGTCCTTAAGAAATCCTTGATTTTGATTTTTGTTAAAAAGAGTACCCTTTAGTACTCCTTGATTTTAACAAACAATCATTGAAATGACCTTGATTTTCTTAGTTTGCGACCATCAAATTTTGAGAAGTCGTTTCTTACGACATTGCTTAAGTCGGCCCTAAATGACTCACTAGCACTTCGACATTCAATACAAAACATTGCTTATATATAAGCACTTATATTTTTGCCAAATCTTCTGTGTTTTCCTCTGATATTATTGCCATAACAACTGGCGTCGGCGGTATTTCGAACACTATTTTATTTTAATGTTTGGTTGATTTAATAGGTATAGTAAATAGTAATTGACGTATTATGATTAAGGGTCCTTGAAAAACTTTTGGGAGTCCTTGAAAAGACCTTAAAAAATTCCTTTATTTTTATTTTGAAATAAGAGTAGGAACCCTGGATAAGAAATGTCCACCCAGTAAACTATGACTTCATAGGAAGTTTGAATTGAATAACTACTCTTTAACCTCCTTCACCCTCTTTGCCTTGATATTTTTTCCTCTAAATAAAGCTTTCATATGATTTTAATCCTTGTCTTGTTTCCAGGCAAGCAGATTTGTTTCGCATCCTCAAGGCATACTCCTTATTCAACCCCACTGTTGGCTATTGTCAAGCACAAGCGCCCATTGCTGCCGCACTTTTGATGCACATGCCTGCCGAACAGGCATTCTGGTGCCTGGTGGCCATCTGTGAGAAGTATCTGCCTGGCTATTATAGTCCCGGACTGGTAAGTTTGGATTTTTCATCCTGATCTTTTTAGCTTCCACACATTGTTTATAATGTAAAAAGTGAAAGGTATTATAATCCATCAGTCTGTCTGTCCGTCCGTTACCTACTTTCATAGCCCAAACTACAAATGCTACGGACAAGTGTGATAGTAAAAAATATCAGCGTATTGAAATGAGAATACATTGAAAATTTCTGAAAAGAATTTGGATTCGAAGTAGTACTTCAATTATTTAAAAAAACACAAAGTTTAATGCACATTTAAAAAGCATAGGAAGCCATTTTTATTAGAAATAAATCACCATTGCCATCACAACAATTGCTCAAGAAACTTTAATTCTAAAGTAAGAATGATGTTGACTTTATCTCAAGTTTAAAGTGCAATTTTTTTTTAAAGTTAAAGTCTCTATTTACATGCTTATAAAATTACTTATCTCTTATGAATAATACATTTTTTGGTATTTAGCTACAAATAATGTAATAGTTGGGCTATTTTCTTGCCATAAGTGTTTTAATTTTTAAGTTGAAGTTATGATTTTTTTTTTTATCAAAGTAAGGGCTTTATATTTTGAACTTGAAATTAAGTTCCTTTACTATATCCACATTGTTATATATTGTAACAAAAATTTAAACCTTGTATAAATTTGTTTGGATGTATTTATGGCCCATGCCAATTGTTTATTTTGTAAATATATATTTTAGGAGGCTATACAAGTGGATGGGGATATTTTATTTGGTCTACTTAAAAAGGCATCTCCTACAATTTATAAACATTTGGTAAGAATTTTTTTGTGTTTTTTTAGTATTTATAATAATCGGTTTCTTACTCAATAGCCTTGTTGTATTAAGTTTATTTTATTACATTGAATATTAGTTTGTCACGAAATGCTGTTTCAGAATAAAATAGTGTTGAAATAAACAGTTTTAGATTAAATAAAAAAAAACAGTTTGTTATTGCTCATGATGTGAATAATAATGTGTATGAGAGATTACACTGCTTGAAAAAAGTAGAAGGACACTAGTCCATTTTAGATTAATTGATAATACAACATTTTTTAAATAATTATTTTGTATCAGACGATTTTACAAGTGGATACTCATATGCACATAAAATAAAAGTACACATTTTTAAAAAAAGTACACTTAGAAAAAAAAAAGTTGTGACGTTGTCATAATCTGTGAAGAAAGTAGAAGGACACTTCAAAAAAGGTGGTCTATATTATTGATTAATAAGGTATTTTTTATTCCATTGGCTCGAATTACATCAAAGACCCTGTTTAGCATCGAACTATACAAAGATTGAATTACTGTTTGGCAAAAATTGTCCCATACACAGTTTAATTATATCTGTAGTTCAGCTACAGATTCAAACTGCTTTCCTCCCTCGTAAACACGGCACACAATCATTGACCATATGTTTTCTACGATGTTGATATCAGGACTTTTAGATGGTCATTCCAAAATGCGAACATTGTTCGCTGCAAACCAATTTTTAACACCATTTGCAGTGTGAATTGATGTTCCATCTTGCTGAAAAATCCAATCATCTCCTCCTAACTCAGTGCCATAAGGAAGAAGATTCGAGTTTAGAGCCTGGATATATGGGCAGTTCTACCATAATTTTTAATTTCAGGTATAAAAAACTTGTAAAATAAATTTTTTCAAAATCACTTTAAATATTTATCAAAAGGTTTATAAGGGTTCTAGAATTACGAAAAAAAGTTTAGCAAAGCTCATTTGTAAAAAACAAAAAATTATAATAAGGGACGGCAGTTTTTTAAAAGCACCGATTCTAAAGAAACCGGTCTAAACCGGCCCTACGAAACTAACTGTTTTTCAATGAAACCGAAATCACAAAAAAAAAAAACGGTTAGTCTTAAAACTTGTTTCGGTTTTCCATCCCTAGATCATTACGACAGTAAGGATCGAAGGTCAGGAACGGAAGGAAAGGACATTCACACTGTTTTCCGGTCTTTTTTGTGTTGAAACTAACTCCAGTTTAATAAAAATGGATTTTTTTTACTTCTTGTACTCCACTAAACATATTTATAGGAAAAAATTTCAATTATCAAGCAAAAATTAACCTTAAACCTGGGAGACTGTAAGGAAAGCAATAAAGCCTCGCAGCCAATTTCACTCAGTTTTTTTAAATTTTGGGCTTTTTGGTGAATTTTAGCAAAAATATGTGGCTACTAACTGAAATATCAGTTTTCTGCAATACAGTTTGCATGTTTGAAGAATCACTGTAGCTAAATCCAGTGCCTCTCTTCGCCACTTTAGGAATGAGGTCAGTGAATGTACCAAAACCCAGGGACAAAGTTAGGAGAGGAGAAAAACGCATTATAAATGTTAAAAGCCAAAATTCAATGGAAGGAAATCGTTAAGCTACAGTATTAGTTCAATTTAAAATCCAAATGAATGTAATTTTTAGCTAAAAAAAAGTATTAGATTGAGCCCTAAACTAAAAACTTGACATACGGGACACATGATGGTAAAGACTTTTCTGCATTGTTTTGTGTTCGAAAATTTTTTCGGAGTTTCTTTGCTTTAAAATTACGTTTTGCAATTATAAAAGGACCAGTCTTTTAGTATAATAAGAGAAAATGGTAAAGAAATATTAATTTTTTTAAAAGTTATGCCCAAGGGACATAAAATTAAAAATTTTGGTAGAATTGCCCATATTCTGTATGGTTCTGTCTACTATTTAAAAAGACTAGACTTGTCCTACCTCCATAGCCAACTGCTAACCAAACCATTAGCCTAACTCCTCCGATCTGTAATCTGTCCAGTATAATAAGTAGCTTCTTCATTACCGAGACAGAGCCAATATAGTACTGATAGCCATCTGGGCCATCCAAGTTGAGTTCCATTCTCATCAGAAAATACAACTGAGGTCCATTTTGAACTCCAGGACACACTTATTTGACCTTTTCATGTAGTTATACACAGTTCCTTTAGTAACATGTGCAATCCCTGATTGACATTGAGCCTCACTTACGTTACCATCTGTATTTCTGAGTTCACGACTGATTTTTCATTGATCACCTTATGTAAGTTTTTTGGGTCTTTTTTCTTCTTTTGTTACTTCCAGGGTTTCTTATAAAATTCGAAACAATGTTTGGAATAATAGATAGTTGCCGAGCAATCTCTCTAATACCCTTTCCTTCATTTTTATATGCAACTATTTGAACCTTCTGGAACTCACTTAAGGGTGTTCCTCTGGGCATTAAAAAACCAACAAAAACTATGAATTTCTAACAAAATACTTAATTATTGATAAAAAAGTCAATAAATGAAGCAAAGCACACTAACCTTTACGGTTTCCAATAGCTTCTAACTCAATTTTTCGGGTGTGTCCTTCTACTTTTTTCACAGTCCAAAAGTTGTTATGTTTTAAATTCTTAACCCAAAATAGTAATATGTTAAATTTTTTGACTTAACATAAATTAAAGTACTAATAAAACAACCTCCTCCCAAAATCATGTCAAAAACCATTAAAATAAAAGCAAAATGTAAAAAAAATGACTGTCCTTCTACTTTTTTCACACAGTGTATACTACCTTATCTTAATTTTATAAAATCTTTTAATTCTATTAGTTTCTTTGTTTTATCCACTTTAATCGAATTACATTAATTAGTCTAATTACATTATACATATATTTCTACTTTTTTAACCCCACCCCCACCCCCTTAGAAAAAATCTCTTGGGGTCACCTTAGGATAAAGTTTTTATTTAAAATCCATATTTTAATCAAAACCTTAATTCTAATCCCTGAAATGTATTTTTTTGGCACTCAAATGTTAATTAGTTGAATAAAATGTGCATGTATGGTATGGAAATTATTTTGTATCCTCTGTATTATCATCAAATAGCAGAAACTTTTATTTTTCAGAAAAAGCAAAGGGTTGAACCCATTTTGTATATGACTGAATGGTTCATGTGTGCATTTTCAAGGACATTGCCTTGGTCTACTGTTTTAAGAGTTTGGGACATGTTTCTTTGTGAAGGTAAGGTATTTCAAAAGTTTGTTTAGTATTTAGGAGAGAAAAAATATATATGTAATTAACACTGTACCGACCGGCTATCAATTATTCGACGTTTGCTCCCAAGCACTTACTGACTGGTTGTCGATTAATTGACTTTTGATCTTTCTGTTAGATTTGGTTAGGCCGTGTTCAGTCTACGCTCGATCCACGACCGATCAGACCGCTCTGCATCAAGTTTACAGTACTGTGGATCGCTCTAGACCAGAAGCGTTCAGTGGATTAGATCGGTCAGATAAAGTCAGGATCAGTTGGATCGAGTCAGGATCGAGCCAGTTTAGTTTTAAATTATCGTAGCACTAGAGCTACAAGAGGAATATTGGGAAACACAACGGTGATAGGGCATAGTATGTTTGAACCGCTACCTGTCTGTAAAGTGTTAATAATATGAAATAGAAGTGGTCATCATCATCCAAATGAGCAAATAGTTCCTCAAGTTTTAATAAAAACGCAATTGTTAATACCATACTAGTATTTATTCCAAGAAATGCAACCTAATCATTCCAAGAAATGCAACCTAATCAGCTAGTTTTTAAATTCTGTTCTAACCAAATTCAAAAGTTCCACAATGTTGTCATGCATGTTTCCAGAAAAAAGTTAAACATTACAGTTATGTTTTTTATTTATTTAATGATTTACAACAATAGCCTATACCAATAATAAATAGCCCTGAATTTATACTTGGGTCGCCAAAAGTATGCTTTGGTTCAATTTAGCAGATTCATTTCACTTGTTTTGGCAGTTTCCCAATGTGCAAATAAGGACAAGGCAATTGTACGTGGCCATTATTTTTTTTATTTAACTTCGAAATCCAAATCCCAATTTTTCAATACCTTTAATACTAATCACATCTTTTAAAATAATAATCATTTAAACAAGAAAACTTAGCTTTGAAAATACAAAAAGTTTATTTTAACTAAAAGACAAATTAAATATACATCCATTTTTTAAGTCGGCATTTTTCCCTTTTATTTAAAGTTTTGTTTTTGATATTGGTAACATGTTTATTTTTGTAGGTGTCAAAGTTTTGTTTAAAGTAGCCATAGTTATTCTAAAGAGTGTTTTTGCGAAGACAGAAACATTAAAAAACTGCCCTTCAATGTACGAAACCCTTGAGACCATACGACACATCCCAGAAGAATATTTACAAGAAGATTATCTTGTTCAACAGGTAGGCTAAATTATTATTTAAAACCGGGTTCACATAATCTTCACACACACTTTGAAAAAGTTTTTTACTCATTAGTAACACTTTTAAGATGGTTAAGTTAAGATTTTCGTTAAATAAAAATTATTTCCAAAAATTAAACCTTGTTATAGGAGGAATTTAACTATTATAGCCTCTTTCCATTATCTAAATTTTAGTCAATGAACTGAAATAGGCTTTGAATGTATTGCATAGGTGAATTTATAATTGCCCATTGCTATCAACGGGTTAAGCAATAGAATTACTCATTAAAAAAAAAACCACTTGGCATTAAAAGTTTTTACTTTTTAAAGTCTTATGTCTCTATTTAATCAAAGCAATATCATATTTAAAAAAATTAAAAAAGAATTTTAAGATAAATAATTTAGTTGGTAACCCTACATAATATGTTACTAAAGTATATTTTGACTCTGTCAGGCATTTTTATTTTGAATAATTTTTTAACTAGGTAGGTAGTTTTCTTGTGTTCCTTGCAAATAAAGAACTGTTTTAGTATAGCAGACAAAAAGGGGGTGAATACCCAATAAGATTTTAGCCACTTTTTTTTTTAAAATTAGAATAAATATTTCAACTTGTTTAGCTTAAGAAAATGAAATTTCTTTAACTGAATATTCTCTACACTTTTTGGTATTTCATTCCATGACTTTCGATAACTCCTTGCAGATCCTCAAACTCAACATAAATGAGCATGATATGGAAAAAGAACACCAGCGTCAGGTTGCCAAGCGAAGAACGATTCGAGAGCAACAAACCATGCAGGAACAAGTTAATGGAAAATCTAAGAAAACAAATTAAAATTCACAAGAGGTTATTATTCGAGGTTCTAGCTAAGCCCCTTTTTGATGAAATTTTAAAATGTTTTTTAAAAATCACATCTGTTATTTGAAATTAGATATCCACATTTTGTTTTGCTGGATTCTGACAATATGCATAAAAGTTGTATTTTTATGTAGATTTTGTTACATGCCGGTATTTGTAAATGCATCTAGTCTGCGTTATTAGATTTTATTTAGGCAGTTGTTATATTTATGATTACAGTTTTTGTTATTTTGTGTTGATTTCTGAAGCTTTTGTTAGTTGCGTTACCCATTTTGATCTTACTAGATTAGGTAAGCTGTTCCTCATACATTAAAGTTTGATTTCGAAATATATGCAATAATTATAAGGGTATTTTAAATTTACACCTCACAGAACCTATGCTTACTTGCTTGTACAGATTTTAAAACTTAGCGGAAGATAAAAACAATTTATTTTAATGAAGCACCAATGGCTTAACTTACATTGTTTTGTAAACTTATAAAACTAGAAATATTCATTTGAATTTGTATTAGAACTATGGACCAAGGGCAGATTCAACCTGCACCATCACCCTATACATAGAGTATATATGGCTTAATTTGCATTGATTTATTTCTTGAGAAGGTAAAACAAGATATTTGTTGCTCTTTATTTTCTGACATAAAATAGGAATAATATTTTCTATGTATAAATGTCAACCATTTAAGTGTCCGACAGAACATCTTAGGTTTTTATTTCCAAATAAAATATATTCCTATTTAAAAGCAAAGTAACTTTATTATTTTCTTGGCAATTTAACCAAAATTTTGTGATTTTCTTTTTTAAAAAATTATTTTTACAAAAACTGAAGCGGCATCTTCAGTAGTTCTTTTGCTTTACTATTACTTCGTTAAAATATTAAATGAAACAATTAAAATGAAAAAGATTTTTTAAAAATCTACTGAAATATATTCTAATTTTAACTATATGTCATATCCTACTGATATTTTGATTCATTTGTTTTTGATCATAGATAATTTTGAAATTATTGCCTTAAGTCAAGAAAACTATATTTTGCATTTTTATACTTCTTTCGGAATGTTATTGTTCAAAAGAGAAATCCGTTTGTTATGGTTTTGTACTATGACCATTTTTTTCCATCATTCCAATTTTTTTATGCTCCTTTATCCATTTATACCAAAACCGACCTTAAGTTTGCAGCAAAGAAATGTACTAGGCAGAGGAAACTGCGTAAACAACGCTGCTGGCGCCGAAATTTCGAATGCTCCGATTGGTTGCTTCTTTTACCGTGATATTCGTTCACCCTGTTACGTCAAAATCGAAGGAAAAAATAATTAAAATAACACTCTAACTGAAGCTAAACTAATAAAATAATAAATTTATGTCTTGATATAACAAATAAAATTGTTTATTGATTGTGAAACACCTTATTCGATTCTCGCACTCGAAAATGGAAACTATTTACCCTTTTTCTCGTAGAATATTTGTATACTGCAAACTTAATGTTGGTTTAGGTTTAGTGCGGTAGTTTTAAACTATTTTGACCAGTCTTTATTTTTCACTTTTATTTACATAAAAAGAATCTTATGTTTTGCTCAATTAATTTTCTGTTATTTTTATTTAATATATCTTAAGTTCATAAAAAGAAACTTATGTATACAATAAACTTATGTATGCAATTGTTTTATGCGACAAAAAAAGCGCTTGAGCTTTATTGATTAATGAAATGTCTATAGACTTACCCATAAGACCTGAAAAAATCGGTAGTTTTTCTTTAAAAGAAAAACTTAATTTTTTAGATGGTTTGAATAATATCTATATTGTTATCTCCTTAAAAAAAAACTATCAAGATACTGTGCGATTAATTTGTAAAACCTTAAAAAAATATTAGAAAATATAAATGAGCTTAAAACATCAAGTACTAATTGAAATACATAATTTTTCCAATTTTATTTGGAAACTCAGGGAAGTTTACGCAAACATTTTAGTAATATCTGTTGCATCACATTTTTATTTTTTATTTTACCTTCATTGTTATTTATTTCATTATAATAGTAGAAGTATGATTTTTCTTTCATATTTTGAATGTTTTATGATGACATTTTTTAACAAGTGTTTCAAAAATATTATCTACAAAAGAATTTGTACCTTAAACTTTAAACACTTCAAAAAATTCATGTTTTAGAGAAATGCTATAATAAATTTGTTCATCTAACTTGGATAGTTATTTTTTAAAATTCTAACTTATAAATTAGGTTTTTTCCCCATGATTGTTTTACCAAAAGTAAAATAACCTATGCAACAAATAATATTAATTAATTTTTAGAATTAATAATGAATTTTGTGAAATAAAATCAAACCCTTTCACAAAATATATTTTTCATTTTCTTTTTTATACTTGGGTTTAGTTTTTTAATTTATGTACTACTTTTCAGTGAATACAAATATGTATTTTGCATATCACTCCAGAGGTATACACACACGGACCTTTATAAATTTCACTTTATGTTTAAAAAAAAATTCTTAAAACTGACTCCTTTTTTATAAAATAGATTATTCAATTAAAAATATCAATAAAGAAGCAACTGATTCACCAATTAAAAAAATAATTGTTGTAGGAGTAGTATGCTATTGTTCAAGCATATTTTGGGGGTCTGATTGAAAAATTGATGTTGCTTGCTTGGTTTTCAGCGATACATTTATAAGACATTTTTCCAATGAAACAAATTTTAGAGTGGACTAGTAGTTGAACTGACCGAGCTTGTTTATTCATAATTCACAAAAATGTATTTTTACAACTCAAAACCTAAAATTTCACTAAATTGATGTGTCCTTCAGCTATTCTGCCCGGAGCAGGTAAACTGCAGTAACTTTCATAATGACTCTGACAATTAAGGGGGAATGGGCGTGCAGGACCGGGGGTCTCCAAACTCAAGTGCCTCAATGTTAATCCAATGGGAAAAAATTATTTTCTTTGCCACATTTCTCCGGCTGTATTGAATGTTTTTACCAGCGGATTTTTTAATGTGATAAATGTAGCTGACTTACAGGTCTCTATCTTCCCACTTTTTGAAATTAGTACGAATATTTTTTTTTAATATTCAATAAATTATTTTACACAAAATATTCGAAGCAATTTCAAAAAGTGGGAAGATAGAGACCTGCAAGTCAGCTACATTTATCACATAAAAAAATCCGCTTGTAAAAACATTCAATACAGCCGGAGAAATGTGGCAAAGAAAATAATTTTTTCCCATTGGATTAACATTGAGGCACTTGAGTTTGGAGACCCCCGGTCCTGCACGCCCATTCCCTCTTAAGAAAACATACTGTAAAAAATTATTTCAGGTAAAAAAAAAGTTACAACTTATTGTTGCGATTACTGCACTTTACCTGCCTACGGCAGTATTGTTCAGGGCTAAAATTTGTGTTTTTAAAACTACTTGAAACACATATTTTGAACTCTATAACTGTTTGAAAAATATGTTTAGATAAAAGCCCCATATCAGTGTATTAAGTGTAAAAATGTGTTCTCTCTAAATTTTGTATAGTTTAGTGCTTAGAATATTAACCCTTTCAGTCTCAGTGATGCCATTTGCCATCATCATGTTTCTGATTTTAATAAAAAAAAAATAATAGGGCATACATCTATTGGGATTAATGAAAAATATTTTCTAATAAGAAAAAAAATTGAAGAATCAAATGATGTCCTTTTTGATATCATAAAAGGCTATAAACGATCAGAAAAAAATTAAATGATGATGCCAAAGTGTCTTTGGGACTGAAAGGGTTAATACTGTTTACAAAACAATTTTAAGATTAGTGTCTGTTATGCAATTCTATCAAGTGCCTATATGTAACATATTAAACGAATTCTTTATAGTTATCAACCTTATGAAATATAAAATTAAAAGTTATAATTAACAGCTTTGAATATTAAGCATGCATCTAAACACCCAAACCTATGTGTATTTTTGATAGAGCAATGTGCTATATGGTGTTTTATAGGACTGTTGTTAAAATTACCTAATGTTGTTTCTGTAAATAGATAGTAAATAGTTTTTTGAAAAAAATTTAACTTGAAATTTGAAATTCAATGTTAGCCATGCATCAAACTAAAAATATTTTTAAAAAATGGCTTTACAAAACTCTATTGGATCTCTTAGTATAATTAAATGTTTGTTTTTTTAGTATTTCAGTTAATTTTAAAATGTTTTAATTGCTAATACTTATTGTTTCATTAATTTGTACTGTGTGTGAAATTTATGTCCATAATTTTCATTCATAAATAGTTATATTATTCCTCAGAGAATAGGCTTTTGAACCGGGTTTTCAGCACGAAATAATTTTGTGTATTTCTTTGAACATGTTGAAGCTATCTTATTTATGTAAGCTTTTAAAACATATCTTGTGCCTAATTGTAGTGTGATACAATTTCAGTATTCTGTTTTAAGAAGCATACTTGCCATGTATAAAGGTATACTATTGTTCACGTTCTTATTGTAAAATGTTGTATTTTGACATTTATTAGAGCATTTGAAAGTATACATTTCGTAGTTATTTTATTAGTTATTCTTGATAGATAGGGTCAATTTGCATCATGTTATAGCAAAATCTTATGAGCACTGTTCCTGTTTTAAATTAAAATGTTTTTTATTGTACATATCAATGCGTTGCAAATAAATGTTGAAAAAAACTTTTTTTCTGTTTGTGATCTTACTAAATGCTATTTTTAATGTAGTTTATTATGATTTTTTTCCAGAAGTGTTTGTGCACACATAATAAAAGTTAAGGAATTTAGGTTATTGTATAAGATAGGTTAAATATATAAATATGAAGAGAACAGGGGAAAAACTGCTTGATTTCGTAGAAGGCTTTTCTCAAAAGTCCTCTTTGCAATGATAGCGAGAAATTGCCTAAACTGGTGTAAAGAAACCAGATACTTGATTTGTTTTTATTTCGGTGCAACCCTGATTCACGCCAGAGATCAGTGGACGTGAGCCACATGTTTGTACCGCGAATGAAGAACTGAAAGAAAAACCGGTTTCCTGTTGCCGATGTCTGCCAAGCAGACACAATTACGGGAAGACTCCTAATAAATTAAACTAATCTTTCCAATACTCTTCATATATATATATATATTTTAAATCTGTAACTTGATTGTTAAAAAAATATTTTACCTAATTCATCTATGCCCATTGGCATGTTTCACACCTTGAGTGGTAATTGTTAAACAAGAATGAAAATGTCTCGATTGGTTAAAAAATGTATTGGGCTGAGCTTACTGTGGCTTACCACCAATGAAATCCAGGAATGATTAGTGTCTCGTACAACAATCCAATGTCAAGTGTTAATAACAAGTAAAGGTACTACACAATATGTATTATATATTTGAAGAGTACACTGGAAAAACCGATTGATTTTGTAGAGAAGTTTGCTTAGCAGGCCACTTTGGCGATGATAGTGAGTGATTGCCTAAACTTGTGTAAGGAAACCAGTTCCTACCACAGAGGTCATAGTTAAAGTAATAGAGTGGCAGATCACGTGGCCTTCAATGATAACGATGGGACGCGCAAGGAGCTCACAGAAGAGCCCCAATGAAGCCAGTGTTGTAGGTCACATGATCTGCCACTCTAATACTTAAACTACTATCTCTGTGGTTTCTAGCTACCAAGATGAAGGCGATTGAGGATCCCGACGCTTGGACCAAGAGAAGAAGAAAGAGAGAAAACGGTTTTCTGCCGCCAATGTCAGCCAAGCAGACAATGCAGGCGTCCGCCTAATAAATCAATTGGTTCTTCCCGTGTACTCTTCATTTGTTATAATTATTGTAGGACAATTAAGATACTTATTACATTTTCTATAACTTCTTTATTTGAACATAAAATTCGTTGAGATTTATACAACACTACTTACAAAAAAATCTTCAACGGGGAAAACATGTTTATAATTCAACAACACAAACATACAACACTAAGCCAAGATTCGACAATAAGCAACAATTTCATATTTGTTCTCATTCTACACCTAGGTGCGGTCATTCAATGACTATGGGCTTGTGGCACATACATGGACTAGTTGGTACCTATACTTAAATAAGTTCAAAGCTCAATGTAATAAATAACACAGGTGAGATTGTCTAAGGGCATATACAGAGGAGGTTCAAAAGGTAAGGTATCAAGATATATCAAGTGAATTTGTATAAATTAATACAAGGTTATCATATTTTGAAAACTGATTTGAAGATAAATTTAGTTTTTGGATAAATATAGCTAACAATGCCTAATAATTCATAAAGTGATTATTTTGTATTGCTAGTAATTGATTGGAAGAGGGGGGGGGGGTACTCTATACGCGACAGAAAACTAAAATCGCCGAAAGTTCAACAACAAAAAAGAATTAATGTAAAATAAACAATATTCCAAGCATTAAATAATTTGAATACATTATAATTTATTTAACATAAGATTTAAGGGACAGAAAACTGGTATAATTATTCTTTTAATTTTCCAATCTTTATTGACTATTTCACAACTTAATTTTAACTTGCAGTATAATCTGAACCAAATCTTTAATAAGTAGGGGAGACCGGGGCACAATGGACCTAGGGGCACAATGGACCATCCCTTATTATTTATTCTGTTTATTTTCCAAATTAGTTCATCTTATAAGTAATAAATGACATAACAGTCTTGATCTAGTTATTATGAAAAACCATGTTGTTGGGTCACACATTTGCCATTTTTTATTCTTGATGTGTATTAACCAGGTGAAAGTAAAAAAGCTCTCTCCTCGAAATTATCTTCTCATCATTAAAGTATCATTAGTAGGACAAAGTGGCTTAGCATAGTTGAAAGGCAAGATATTTGTCTTTCTATATAATCTAAAAATTAATTTCTGAAATCAAAATACCGCATATTTTAATTATATTTTTTGCTCAAATACAATATGGGGCACTATGGACCACAAAATCTGGGGTACAGTGGACCATGGTCCATTGTACCCCATGCAACTTTAGAAATACTTTTAGTTTCAAAATAAATACAAAAAACATTGATGCAAGTACTTTCTAATTATTAAATGTCAAATTTGCTATAATAGTAAAATGTTTTTATATTTATTCTAATATTCACTTCTGTGAATGTAATAGATTTTCCCCCCGTCTACTAATAGTGCTTTTTTTTAAACCAGAAGTAACAAATTATTAGGGAACTGATGTTTTATTTTATATATTATGACTTCAAACAATAAGTGTTTTGAATGAGAAAAGTATTTTTAAAATTGAATGTGATGTGATACTAAAGTGTTTAATTATTTAAAACAAACAGTTTAGAAATTTGAGTTGGTGGTAAAATAAATTTACACATTTACATAACGGAAGTACAAGCACAAAATGATAAATTTTTTAATTGGAATTTGATTACTGTTGATTTTTTTACTAACAAAAATGTGAGCTATTTGTTGTAGTTATAAAAATTAAGTAACAAACAAATTTTCTCAAAATTGGTAAAATGCACAAAACTGAAATTTTGTTAGCAAAATTTTCAACCACATCGATTAAGGGAAGACTTAAAAAAGGTTAAAAAAAAATTGATCTCGCATAAAAACGAAGATTCTTTGATCCACAGTTTTCCCCTACACTTTTGGTGTTGTACTGTATAGTAATAAAAAAACCTTTAAAGTGATCTTATAATTTTGAAGATAAAATTTAATGCTTTTACTCATTTTTTTTTCCGAAATGCCACGTAACACGATTAGAATGACTAGTGAAGGAACTGTGCCAAAAGAAGTGATGGAACAGGCATTAAAACATGTTCTTGATGATAGTCGTTCTATCTATTCAGTTAGCAAAGAGAGAGGCATTTCAAAAACAGCCCTTTTGTGCTACATAAAAAAAGTACAAAACCTCCCATACACCTGTTAGATTTGAGTATAACTGATCCTTGCATATAAAGAAAATAAACAAAAAATTTCAAAGGGGAGGGGAAAAAAGCAAACAGTAATATCTGATAGTTTTCTCACTAAAAGAAGTTTTAATATGCAATTGGATATTTAAAATTCAAATAGAATCCTTATTTTATATGTACGTTAATCTTTAAAAAGTGCAGATAATTGTTTTTTCAGCAAAAAATACCATGGTTCATTGTACCCCGTGATGTGGTCCATTGTACCCCGAACCTGGGGTACAATGGACCACTTTCTCACTTGTAATAAAAAAGTGAATTCAGAAAAAAGTAATTGAAATTATATTTTTTAGGTAATGTATTTTTAAACCAGGATATATATGTAATATATACACCTTTTTCTGAACATGTTGGATGAATATTTTGATACTTATAGCGCAAAACATGAAAAAGTGGTCCATTGTGCCCCGGTCTCCCCTACTGTAATGGGCAAAATACAATTCTGATCATTAATTTCTCTTTGTACTACTTTGTAATTTTTATGTTTAGTCATTTTAGTATTACAATTTAATTCTGAATTACAGCTTTGAAAAATAGTAACAGGTATGTTTCTGATGTATTTCATGCTTGGGCCAATCTTACCATAATAGACTCGAACCATGTCCAAAATTTTTAAACTCACTTAAAATTTTAGAAATTTCTAAAATGTAACAAAAATGACCTTAAACTATTCTTAAAAGTATGATACTTAAAATACATAGAGATCATAAGTGTTTAAATCATTTTTGGTTGTTTATTTCTTTAGTAAAGAAATTGAACAGTTTAGGCCAAAGTTTCGCCCCATTGATGGTATTTAACCATTTATGTATGTCATAAAAAAAAATTCAATAAACCTTTTGTTTCCTTACTTTTTGAACCACCTATGTTGAACATTCAACACTTCATAAAACTACATCGTATTCCTAAGTTGACTAGTATACCTACATTCAGCAAAATGACAAAGAAAAAAAATCTACAAAATTGTTTCACTAGGACATGTTAAAATAAATAACGTGTATAAATGGAAGTAAAAATGAGCAATTTTATATGGAAAGACAATTGAATTAGAAGTACTTCATATAATGAGCTGTCTTTTGTCTATTATTGGGAGATTCTTGCACCATTTTGATTTTGAAACTCATTTTCAATAGCACAGATTGAGTTGTAAACCATGTCAATGTCGAGGTCTTTGTTCTTTTCGTTTTTCAAAGTTGCGGCAATAATTAAGGCACTTTTTAGACTAGCAGCATACTGAAAATTAAATGTTTTAATTATCAATTTTATTTAGTTCCAAGCTAATTAGGGTAAGACATTAATATTATATGCAATGTTAAAAAAAAAACAAGGTAATAACGATAAGTCGGCAATAATAAATATACCAAAGCATCAAACACAACTTAAATTTTAAAAAAAACCTAACGATGTAAACAACAACAAAATATGAAAAAAAGAGTCGAAGAACAATAATAATTTTAAGCAAAAAACTCATGCTCATCTAAATATAAATTAGGCCTTTATAAAAGAAACATCAAAAACATAAATTTAAAAAAAAAATTATTTATACTCTTTACGTTATATTTATTGTTCCCAAAAGTTAGATTAAATTTTATGAAAATACAATGCAGGTACATGTTCTGTAAAAATGAATGAAATTCATATTTAATATTGAGATGCTTCCTTCTCAGATACACCTGACCCTTATCTACAGATTCATTGAATCAGTCAGAGAGTTTCAGTTTAATTATTATTATTATTTTTTTTTTAGAAACATTCAAAGCCAAAAAAAACCCCTTTTTATGATAATTCCAAGGTAGTTTCTAATATTTTTATTAAAAGGCATGGACTGTGATTGTTTGACTTACATTTTCCAAAGCAAATCTTTGGCATGCATGCCATATGATATTTTGACATTTAAAAGATCCCTTTAGGGCCTATTTGGCTTTGGTTCTCTCAGGAAAATTAAATATCGGCATACTTTAACATCCACAGAGCTCAGACTCATTGTAATCTGAGCATCAAAACTGGTAACGAAAGCTGCCTAGATGGTGCCACGAAAATGGCCTAAGTTCTGGGGACTATGTCGAGTCTTCAAAAAGACATAATCTGCCAAAAACGCAGACCCAAGAAGAAATTAACAATTATTGACTGATTTTCAAACTTACGTGTTCCAAAGCGACTAGATACTCCAACTTCACTGCCCCAGGCTTGCTACCTAGCAAGCCAGGTCCTGAGCCTGGCGGGCCACGGTAGGGGAAAACAACGTTTTGTTCGGGATTGGGTGATTTGTCAGCGTTTTCAGCGCACTCCCCCTCCGGACCGCTCTGCTGGTCGGGAATATTTCTGAGGAACATGGCTGGTTAGAGGCGGCACATTGTCCTGGAAATATGTATGTAAAATGAGAACCAAGCTAGTTTTGGAACTAAGCATTAGAAGAAATATGAAGAAAAATAATGTTGATTCTTGGTTCTAAGAGTTTACTGGGTACACAATAAACTATTGTGTTTCTTAACTTGGCTCATTGTTCTGGAAAAATAGTAGGCTATAAAATGAGAACCAAGCTAGTTTTGGAACTAAGCATTAGAAGAAATATGACGAAAAATATTGTTGATTCCTGGCACAAAGAGTTTGTACAGAATGAACTGTTGTGCATATTCTCTGATTATAGAAACTAGGCTCATTTTTCTGGGAAAATAGTAGGTTATAAAACGAGAACCAAGCTAGTTTTGGAACTAAGCATTAAAAGAGACATGAAGAAAAATAAAGTTGATTCTTGGGGCAAAGAGTTTACTGGGTACACAGCACAATGAACTATTGTGGATAGTTTCTGATTAGAAACAAGGCTCTTGCATCATTTTGACACATCCTCGGTAACTCATGAAATGATATATGAAGCTAAGTTGGGAACTAAACACTTGGAATCTAGCCTTAGTCTATCATATTATTTGATGGTTAAATTCTTTCGTGAGTATGCAACTGTAAGCATTAAAAACTAGTCTCCTGCATTAATATCACAAGAAATATTTAGTATATTAAGATTTGACAAATTATTCAATATTATTTAATTGAAAATTATTGCAACTTGTACAACTAAATATTAGAAGATAAATAATTATAGATTTATAAGCATGGTGGCAATTTTAATTTAATATAATAAAACATAATTACTGTAAATCTCATTTAATTTATAATGAAAAGTAAAACTAATCTTATAATTGAATAATTTATATTATTATTTTTCTTTAAAAAATAACAATAAAAAATAGAACTTCCATTTTCTAACCATATATAGTAATCAGTAAAGTTAATTAAATTAAAACAAAATAGTTAGTAAAATTCTCAAAAAAAATCGTAATAACCATTTAAAAAATAAAGTTTGGAACATTATTTTTAAAAAATACTAATTATTTAAGAATGAAATAAACTTTGTTAAATTGGGTCAAAATACATTCATTTACAAATAGAAGCGCTTTTGAATAAAATGAATAATACAAACGAAAGAATACAAAATTATGGTCTTTTATACTTTACCAATGTAAAATAATTAATATTTTTCTAAAATTTTGCACTTAAGTACATTAAAATTTAGTGTACAATCGAATTTCCATAATTTTAAGTCCTGTAAAAAATTGCTCAAAAACCGTGAAAAACGAAAAAAAGGAACACCAACAAAAAACAGAACTACTTGCGTTACTGCCAGATTATCGAAAGGTCATTCTATTTTTAAAAAAAATACTGCAAAAATTATAGGAAGTCAAGAAAAAATTATTTTCTAGATTCTTTCTCTTGAAAAAATAATTAATTTAGAAAATACATTTTGAATTCCTAAATTTTTCATTTTTATTGTTTCAATGCTGTACTGTTTTTTTTTTAAACTAACTGCAACTATGTTTTTATCCTATTAATTTGTTTTTGTTTTGGTTTCGACAATTGCATTGCAGATTTTCCTGAAAACTTCCTTACAAAATAAGTGACAATCAAAAGTATTCCCCTACTTATTTAGAAATTTGTATCCGTCAAAAGCATTCTTTTAAAAATAAAACGTATCGACATCACTCTTACAATGACCACCAATTTTGTTCGACGCGTCGATCAACTAGATTCAGTTATTTTAGACGAGGAACTGCTCTCTCTTTTAAACGCCCAATATCGCAAAGCCTTCAAATACTTACCAAACTCATTTCTGGCCAAACTGGGACCCGAAATAGACATTTTATACAAACTTGCCTACAAATATCTACCCCTCCACTTTCTACGATGCTCGTTCGGGCAAGACCTGTTTCAACTGCAATACAAACAAGGGTCATCTAATCAACCCGCCTCTAACAGGCGATTACAGCTGCTCGCTCTAACCAGCGTGTGTGTCCCTTGGATTTGGGACAGGATATTTCGAAAGCTGATCCTAACATTACCGAATGACATTTCCACCAGAGCATTGGGTTTCTCATACGTCTTCGAGCGCCATTTCCACGCATTATACCAAATACTAACTCTCATTAACTTTTGTGTATTCCTACAGAGATCTACATACCAGTCCGTGATGGAAAGAATTCTGCGTGTGAGGCCTCTGTATGCAGAAGCCCAGTCCATTCGTTCAGTTCAGAACGACAATGTGGACCGAGAACTCCTCTGGCACGGTCTGTCTGAGTTCTTGGGTTTCGCCTTGCCTCTCATCAACGTTCAGAAACTGAAAGGTTTCTTCAAGAGCACTTGTTTGCCCAAGTATTATAGGAATCACTACAAGAAATACTTTATCCAAAATAACTCTTGTGCGGTTTGTGGGAGTATCCCGAACTTCCCCCATACCATCGGATGCTCTCATGTTTATTGCTATTACTGTATCTCGAGTGTTCTTGTGGCCGACCCTTCTTATTTATGTTTGGATTGTGATATAAAAGCTAATGGTATTGAAAATTTGAAACCATTAGCTTCAAACAAATAATGGTCTGTAACTTAAGTTTGGTTAAATAAAACACATAGTTGGCAAAACTCGCATTCTAAACCTATAATTAATATGTGACATATCGCACAAATCTCTATAAAGTTATAATATTAACCACACAAATAAGTTTTTTCTTAATAACTCTCAGTTAATGTCTTTTCGGTGAATAAAACAGTTCCCACGTTTTAATATGCGTCAATACATTATTTCCCAAAGAAATTGCAGACGCAGAATTTGTTTTGACTTCTGATCCACTCTTCTCACAACCATCAAAAATACTTTCACTTTCTAATAAGACCTCGGGATGTGAGATTCTGGGTGTTTTGGTGGCCTTTCTGGGGCCCCTTCAACAGCCGTAATGGCTTATGTCTAGTTATATAGTTAAAATATTTAAAATGAACTAAATAAAAGATCTGAAATTCCAAACTATCTTCTTTTTAGAATTTACTACACAAATAGTATGCTCTCCTATGAAGTAGATGTCATTCTACATCAAGTATATAGGGGCCCAGCGGGTTCATCCAATTGTATTTAGGATTGTCATAAGTTGCCAATGAATGGACTGACTCTATATCTTAGTTATATTTTGAGAATGCGAGTCTTTTACTATCTTCATTGGATTCTCGATGATAAGATTTTGCGTCTTATTTTTAGAATTTGTAATTGTTAAGTTCTTTAGTATTTACTTCAATGTGAGGTTTGCAACTACATGCTTCAAATGTAGTATTACTGGGGAAAGTCCTTTTAAAACTTTATTAATATTCTTTTATTTCTTGCCAATATAAGTATACCTGAAGTATGTGAAAACCTTAAACACGATTTGTTAACATATCTAATAAATATTTATAAAATCAACCAAACTTTGCTCCAGCCTGTTTAATGTTTGTTTGTCTCTCTTACAATTGGAAATATTTTCAAAAGATATCCTTGTAAAAAGCTTAATATTTTTTGTGGATGAAGTGAAAAGATAATTCGAAATAACTTTTTTGTGATAGCATTATTTTAGATTGCTTTATAAATGCATATTTTTTATTAATTTTGTTAATTGAATAGGTTAGTAATGAGACTTAACTGATGGCATTTCTTGGTTGCTGGCGATTGCTAAAAAATTGTTTATGTTGATATACTGATTTTTTCCCCCTCTGTTATCAGCAGCCAATGCATGGTCTAGCCCTGATCTAGTTATTATTCTTAATTTTCAGTTTGTTACTGTTTTTTTTTTTTGTTCTTTTATTAAAATTTTACAATAATACGATTGATTTATTCGGCACTTTAATTTTTATTACATCCATGTTATTTGTTATGTATTGTCTTTGTGGTCAATAAAAGTTTATATTTATTATAAACATTTTAGACACTTCTGATTGCTTTTTTATGTACATTAGTTGTGAATAGCTTAATGCATAGTATGAACCTTATGTTTATAGTACCTTAGGCTATTTGTATTCTCATCATTTAGAGATACACTACTGTACTATACAGTTTAACTACATGGAAAGATTAAAATACAATATATATGTGCAGAGTGCATGTGAAATCTCCATATGGTGCCTTTAATATATATACCAGCTCTAATGTTAAAATACACAATTATAAAATAAGTACCCCAAGATAGATCCAAAATTGTTTTACTGTGATGGAACATAACTCTTTCATACTCCAGAAACAAATATTTTATTTAAGGAAAGCAGAACAAAACTTATCAATTTATGGGCAAAAAGTACAGGAATAAAACAAATTTCATTTTTCAAACACACATTTCTTCGTAATATTTTTGTTTATACAATTCAATAAAGCCTTTTAAAAAAGCTTGAGTTTTTTCTCTCTTATCTACAGCATAGTAGCTTTTTTCTTATATAGGTAAATTATTCTACAGCTTCAAAAGTGTAGTAGGTCATGCCATCCAGAGGAAATTGCTTTGGAATCTATAGGAAACAAATGGAATTGGTTTAGGGTGGGACATTTAATACTACAAAATTTTAATGATCCATCATAAGTTAATTATTA
Organism: Hylyphantes graminicola; assembly: GCA_023701765.1. Lineage (NCBI taxonomy): Eukaryota > Metazoa > Arthropoda > Arachnida > Araneae > Linyphiidae > Hylyphantes > Hylyphantes graminicola. The sequence continues at coordinate 2,275,042 of CM043114.1, read as the reverse complement.
ATTTTTAAAGCAAATAATTTTTAGCACTAACTTTTTGACATTAAAAAGAAATGTGCAAGGCAAACTCTAGTAGCAACCACCTTGTGGCTCCTTTTTAATTATAAATGGAAAGATATGGATTAATATTTAACCTCTTGCGACCTGGCGTCCCCATTTATGGACATTTGATTTTTTAAAACCTCTCCACAAACAATTAACATCTTAATTAGTTCTGAAATCCGCGTGGTGCGATAGAAGATCCAAATATCAGTCTTCAGCCTTTGATTACAGGTATCAGTTATTTCAATAAAAAATGAAGTTGAAGGTCAATACGTGATTACAGTTCTCGAAAAAATATTTGAAATTTTATTTTCAAACAGTTCTTGTTAATTTTAAAGGCATTTTACATTAAAAACAATGTTAAAACAATCTGTTAACTACAAATAAGTGATACAGCCTTTTTTGTTGCATTTATAGCACAAAAAATTTGTACCTATTTTTAAAGTTTAAGGCATGTCCCTAAGTAACTATTAATCATATTTTTTGTTACGAATTTCTTTGAGAAATATTCTTTTTAGCATATATTTGTATGAAAAGTATGTTTAGATTAAGAACATATGTGTAGGACTTTGCTCGGGTCTTAAGGCTGCTCATCACTCCCATTCCCCATCCTCCTTCGATCGGGCTTGCTAATGGTAAGTCTATGGGGAAAAAATGGTTTTTATTCCAAAAAAAGCAAAAAAATTATAGGAATATTTCGATGCGGTATTTTTTTTAATTCATAAAACTCCAATAAAGTTGAATAAAAACCATTTTTCCCCATAGACTTACCATTAGCAAGTCCGATTGAAAGAGGATGGGGAATAGGGGTGATGAGCAGCCTTAAGAGGTTAAGAAAGTATACTGAATAATATAAACTTATTTCAGAGCAAAAATGGTCGGATTCATTGTTGTAGTAACTGAAGTTTAACTGCCCGTGTCAGTAGTGTGGATGGGCCATAGGTTAGATTAGTTTGAATTATTTTTGTACTAGAACTACACAAAGTCTATTGGCGACAGGCAGCATAATTTACAACCACAATCAAGTGACAAGCCAACACCTGAATAGGCACCCAACGCAACTGTTAATGATGGCATTGAATAGCCCTCATGTAGCTCTAGTGCAACGCTAATTTTAAACCCAACCTAAGGATGACATCGTACACAGCGTTGGGACGTTTAAGCATATTCAACATGCCCTTCTACAAGGTTTCATTTGTCAAAAAATTTTGCCAACACAGGTCTTTTATAGATGGGCAGTTATTGTGGCTATGCTCCAACCTGGGACCTTTCACATGCATGACGAAAGCCTAAACCGACTGGTAGTGGCGAAATCTTTGATGCAACCATCGCATAGATCGGAATGCATACTTGTATCAATTTGACATTGCAATAGAAAAGAGGTTGGGTATTTCCCATTTACCTTAATTAGAGGCTTTAATGCTTTGTATACTTAAATTGACCTGTTAACTGAACTCAAAATTAATAGGTATATACTAGCTGTGTTAAAGAACTTAAAAGGCTGAAATTACTTAGTTATGGTCTAAGTCCAACATCAAGTTCTAGTCGATAGAAGGTAGAAAGTTAATCTGCTCAAAATAGGATAAAAAGCTATGTAAAATATTATATTTTACCTTTCTTTGATTGACTGGGTGAGTCAAATCATAGTATATTATAGCCCAGCAAATTGACATGCCACCCATGAGATATAGAAATTGCTTCCACCTAAAATAAAATAGATTAGCTTTTTTCATATTTAAAAATTTTTATGAATACAGAAAAAAATTAATACCAAGAAAACTTTCCAACACAAAAATACTGATAATACTTAAAAATACTGATTTCAGAGTTTTACAACATAGTTAAGACCAACTCTTGAAAAGAATTCTTTTTTAAATAGATTCCTAAAAAGCATTTAACCCATAAACAATGATTGGCAAGAAAATTTGAGAAATGAAAATAAGCTTCCTGTTTTTTAAAAAAAAACTTTCAGTCCCAGTGATGCCATTTGGCAACATCATTTTTCTGATCATAATTTTAGAAAAAATAATAGGTCTGACATCTCTATTGGGATTAATAAAAAATATTTTCTAATAGAAAAAAGTTTGAAGAATCAAATGATGTGCTTTTAGATATCATAAATGGCTATAGACGATCAGAAAAAAATTCTAAAATGATTATACCAAATTTTCATTGGGACTGAAAGGGTTAAATAAAACACTAGCAATTTTATTTTCATAACAAAGTTACTATTTCTCACTAAATTAAATCTTCTAAATGGAGCACATTCAATTTAATAACCCATGAAATTTATTAAATTTATCAAAACAAACAAAATATTTTGCAAATAAAGGCCACAGGCCTGATCAATTCAATAAGGAATTATTAAGTTACTTGTAAATCTAATTTGAAAAAAAAAAAAAAAACTAAAAGTAAGTATTTTATTTGGTAAGAAAGGTATTAAACTGTATTCACGAATGAAGAGTACAGGGGAAAAAACCCTTGATTACTAAGAATCTGCTCATATTCAGATTGGCTTGGCAAACATTGGAGACAGGAATGAGGAAACAGGCTTCCCCGTTTGTTTCTTCTCTTGCAGTACAAACATGGGATTCGTATTGAGTCGAATCAATCAGGATTGCCGGGAGAGAAACCGCTTTCCTTACACCAGTTTAGGCGATGAATCGCTGTCGTCCCCAAAGAGGCGTGATAAGGACAGATATCCTCCAGATGAAGGATTTTCCCCCCCTGTATGTACTGGTATACTGTACTCTTGAAATGGGTTGACATCCCACTAGAGCTTCATTTTTAAAATGGGCAAACGTCTCATTTTGAACAGTGGTCATGAGATGAGGCTGGAAGAGGCAACCCTTAAGGCTTTATCACACGAGAGCTTGTTCGTTCAGCGACGTCTGTACGCCATATCAAATCTGGTTTTTGGAGCAGTTTTTTCTTGACTGAGCTATTTCGAGTCGACCTGAAAAAATCCAGCATTTTTCTGCTGTTCGAATGGCTGCTCCAATCAGAACAAAGTTCAGTCATGACCAAGCCTCCTCCCCTCCAATATCGTGATAATCCTGCTTTTAAGTTTGTGATGCCACGCATGACATACCCATTCTCTGGATAATGTTTTTGTTGTCTCAAAAGTTGTTTAACGAGCGACGTTTGCACCGTCTGATAAGGGCTTTAGGAGACTTAGTAAGGAAACAGGACCACAACAAGTTAAACATGTACTATTGTGAAATACAAGCTTTTATTTATTTGAAAGTTTGTTTTTTTTTGGCACAATTCATTCATAAGATGACAGGCTATGTACAAAACCTGCAAAGGTAACTACTTTCTAAACTACCTGACTTTGCTCTAGAATAGGTCAACCAATTTAAGAAATGCTAACTGGTCATTCTTATAAGGTGCAAAATATATTACCTACTTCCCTCACGAAAAATTGTCTCTGTCTGCAAGACACTGAATAGTTTGGAGATAATTCCATTTTTTTGTCGAAAGAGTACAAATGTTAACAGTTATCAGTGCTAAAATTTATAAATAGACATTTTTAACAGCTTCAATATTAAATTTGAAAAGTATCATAAAAAGCATCACCATTTTTGTAAATAATACTTACAAAGGCCAATCAAATGGCATTCTTTGTTGAAAATTAATTTTGTCTTCCTGAAAAATATCCACATCTGTATGAACCTATACAAAAGAAATTTATTCACTATGAGTAAACAATGAATAAATGCACTAAAGTTATCCTAAACAAAAACAGAGGATATACAGTTCAAGCCATGTATTTACCCTTTAATGCAGCAGTCAGCAACATTTTTCATTAAACGGACCAAAATAATTTTCGAGATTTTGCGATATTGTAGCAATACATAATAACCCATCAACAAAGTAAACACATGGAAAAAATTTGATAAAAAACATCTTGGTTTTTAAAAGTATAATGATTGTTTTTAGGAATTTTTATAATTAAGGGTTTTTGAAAAGAGTAACAATTTTCAAAGGGCTGCATGCAGCCCATATAGCTTATCAATGGAGGAATTAATAAATCACTACGTGATGCATTAATAAATAAATTTTTGTTTAAACAACCTCTTCTGTAAGGGTGAATAAGCCCGAATGATTTTGGGTCTCCAAACCAAAGTGCCTCAGTGTTAATTCAATAGAGAAAAAAATAATTCAAATATGCCAATAACCCCCTGATCTTGTATCCATACTGGTATTACATGGTGGTTAAAAAAGCCTAGAAAAAAAGTTTCCTGATATTTCTATGATTTCTCCGATACTTTCACAAAAAATTCCCTGATTTTACAATTACCTAAAAAACATGCAATACATACAATTCAATGAAGTACAGAAAATTTAATCCAGACATCGCGGAAATTAAGACTTTCCTGATTGGGACAGCCTGCCTAACTTTTCTACATTTCCGAAAATCTGAATAAGTTTAAGGAATCATGTGATCAGAGAATCATGTTATAACATGATTCGTGAGAGAGATTGATCTTTCCTCCAAGATTGGTCCTTCAGGCAAATTGGAATGTTTTTTTTTATCAAGTGTCTGTTAAAAGTGATCATAAGAACCTAAACCTGCTGTTTAAGTAATCCAAAATTTGAAAAATTCTCTGAGAATTCCCTGATTTCCAGGTTCTGTTTCCACCCTGCATTAATTTGGTACATGGGAACAACGCAGTTTTTGTGACCATGAACTTGTTTAACGTGCCCCAGCCACCATTAGCAGCACAGTGGTCTTAAGCTGAATACCAGCACCGACCCAGCAACAAACAGAATTGCAAGCACCGCGGAGGACAGAACCCATAATCCATCAGATGCGAGCATGACTCTTCACACGACTGAGCTACCGCGGCTCTACTTAGCATGTTCTTCCACTGAGCTAGGGTACACTGACCAGTGAGTGAACAGGCCCCAGTGAATGAATATTTGGTAAATATAATTAAAAAATAATTATTGAAAAACACTCCACTAGATGGATTGGCAACACTGACTTCCTCCCATCTAGTAGGAAGCTATCTGACATATGGTTGGTTGTCCTGGTCATTATGCCCTGGTGTTTATTCACTGGCAAACACAGTGCCTAAAACGTTCATTTACTGGCAAACACAGCGCCTAAAACGTTCATTCACTGGTTAGTCTACCCTATTCACTTATGTACTTACGGGCTCCCCAAAATTCCTCTTCAAACACCAATAGTCATAGGGTTCATACGGGTCCCTGCTCTCATTGTGAAATGGCTTGAACATGGGATAGTCTCCCATGCCCTCATCTTCTGGGTATGGTTCATAGTCCTCGGGAATCATGTTGTACTTCTTTGCAGCAGCCAGCCTTTCCTCCTCAGTCTTTGGGTAGGGGCCTGGTTTCCAATCCTTGTTCCAGGCTAAAAACAAATTAAATTGTAATGCAATGAAAATTGGTTTGGATTAATTAACAATGCATTAGATCAACATTAGAGTTATTGGTGACATGTATTTATGATTTAACCCCTTAAGGATCGATAATTTTCAAGACAACGGTTATAAAAATGCTGATTTTTTTCCTTGAAAATTACATAAAAATACACAAATGTACAAAGGAGTAAGGACAAAACCTCAAGATTCTCAGTGCCATGACGTCTTATCTTACCATGCCAAATGCAGTCAAAACCACACAGGGTTTTGCTCTTTGCTTTAGGCCAAAGAAGCCGACATGAAATAAAAATAACCTTTAAGCTAAATTAATTCCACCGGAAATACATAAATTTTTGGATTTACTGTACGGTCACACTTGGCGCGATTTTTTCAGATTTGTCAATAAATAATTTATTCTGGCAACTTGTCCGATTTCGACGGTTGCTTCGAATTCTCCACCTCGCACCAATGACGTTTTCCAGCAACCCTATCGGAAAGTAAAAGTTGCCAAAGTACAGACTTTTGGAGCGATTTTAGAAAGTCCGCCAGCCGTGACCATACAGTAATTTCCTACTAAATATTTATTCCAAGTAAAATCTTTGGCGTCAAATTTATTCTGCTAATTTTATTTTGAATTTAAAATATAGTATTTTTTTAGAAAAAATTACTTTCAACAGCAATTTGTAGGACCATTTAAGAAGACAAATTTTGTAAAATTTACTCAATATCAAGATTGCAACCCCCCTTCTCTAATGTTAGTTTACAATTTCGTTTACCATTTGTAAAAGGTTCACTACGTTTAGGTTACACAGGTTTTTACATTTGATAGGGCACACATTGGGTCAAATCTTAGTCACTGGCCTGGCGACATTTTGAAAATCATGTTTTTATAACACTGCCTTCTTGCGAATTTTTTTCAGGGTAGAAATTTAATGTACGGTAAACATTGGCGAACTTTCCGAAATCGTGTCAAAAGTCCGTATTCTGGCGACTTTCCAGTTCAGAAACCCAACCGAAATGAGTAAATAACAGTCAGATAGGGTTGCCGGAATGGCATCGCTTCGAAGTCAAGGAATTCGAATCATCAGTCGAAGGCAGACAGGTTGCCACAAAAAAATATATATCGCCAAATCCTAAAAAACTGCGACAATGGTTACCGTACAGTAAATCTAATCCTTTTTTCAGTAATCCTCAAACTGAAATCGATTATCTTTTGGATGCTTGCAACCTTAATCATCCAATTATTTTGGGTAGAAATTTACTGTACGGTAACTATTGACGAACTTTCCGAAATCGTGCCAGAAGTCTGTATTCTAGCGACTTTTGACGTCATCCTCTCTTCACAACGATGACGTTTTCCAGCAACCCTATCTAACCATTATGCGTTTCTGTCAGGTCAGACAGGTTGCCACAAAAAACTACTTATCGCCAAATCGCGTCAATAGTTACCGTACAGTAAAGGTGAACCCTTATTTTGATTAGTGTACAACTTTGGTTATGCATAATCTTTTGCAAGGGCATCACAAAAATTTGGCCATTTTTGAACAGCGGTCAAGTGAATAAGGATACATCTAAGCGGGTATTTTCAATGCTATTTCAAGGTTACGCATAGTGTAATGCCATATCTTGAAACATAGTTCCCGCGAAAATTTTCTAGTGTAAAATACTGCTCTATAATGAACTACAAATCAAAATATTTAGGAATAGAGAAAGATGTGCTGTATTAATTACTAGTAACACTGGAGTTTCTTGATATAACTCGACTTGCTTTAAAAGGAGTCTGAAAATTTTTAGAGCCGTTTATAGCTTTTCTTACAATACTTAAAGAACGCAACATTTTAAAATTTAAAATAAAGTTAACAAATTCACAATCCCCAAAATTTTGGACTCAAAACAATCCAAAACAAAAGGACAACAAAGTTCGAATTATTTCATTTCACTTGATGATTTGTCAAATTTGGTTATTTATATATATTTCAGAATCAAGAAGTTTAAATGAAATTTTCATGAATAATATTTACTTAAATCATTTTTATACATTTTTTTCAGTTTCCTGGCTTATTTTTTAAATTAATAATGATACTATTTTGAAATTTCTACATGTACATGTTCTACATAAATCGGATCGACGAAGCAGTACGAGTTACACTTCAACTTATTTAATTAAATTCCCTAAAAAGATGGCGGCATGTTGTCGGTGATGTGCATTGTCGAGGTTTGTAATTGTTTATTTCTCATTAATAAGCATTTATATTATTATTATGACTATCCAAAAGACTCGCGTTATATCAACGTATCTTTCAAATAAATTTACTTGAGCATTCACAGTTTTATACAAAACTAGAAAAAGTCGCAGTGTTACGTCGCAGGATGCGCCTAGACATGTAAACAAATTTGACCAATACCGAAAATACAACAAAAACAATAAAAATTAACCCAAATTTTCCTTTTAAAGTTCGTTTCTTTTTAATTGTTAAAAATATGGAACGTTTTTCATGTGAATTTGTTTAATTATTTTTGTTTTCCGAATTTTTTTTCTTGTATGTTTGTTATGATTAACGTCTGTGTTTGTTTTCTTTTCAGCATGACATATTAAAGTGGACAAATTAATCAACAGCTCAGGAACAAACAAAAAAAAAAGGTCAAGTCAGCTCTGACACATCCACACTCACTGTTAAACATCTGAGGCACTTCCATCAAAATTCACCCCTCAATTTTTTTTGGCCTCCTCAAAATTCAGATAATCAGCGTAACAAAGTTCGCCGCCTCGATCCCTCGAATCATTTAATTAGAAATCAAAGAAAATGGCAAGCCCTCAGTGGAAGGTAATATTTGTTCCATCTGTTTGTAGTTGTATAAATTGTGTTGTCAAAGATGCATAACTAATGTGTATATGAAGAGTACAGGAAAAAACCGCTTGAATTCGTAGGCGGCTTTGGCAATGATAGCTAGCAATCGCCCAAACTGGTGTAAAGAAACCGGTTACTCGCTTTGTTTTTCTTTTGCTGCAACCCTGATTCATGCCAGAGGTCAGTGGACACGAGTCACACTTTTGTACCGCGAATGAAGAACCAAAAGAAAAACAGCTTCCTGTTGCCAATGTCCACCAAGCAGACGCAATTACAGGAAGACTCCTAGTAAATCAAGCAGTTCTTCCCCTGTACTCTTCGCATATATTTTTAATCTGAAGAGTCAAAATTGTTGATGAAGTGTTTAAGATGTGTTTTTGATCTCCTGTATTTTGTTCATATTGAGTGGGTTGAAGTCAAGTATTATGTTATTTATCAATTAAACCGAAAGAAACCTCAAACTTTGAAAGTTATTATTTGAGAATTGCAGAAACTTTTTTTTAAATATCCAATCGGTCAATCAAACAGGGTGTCCAACAGTCAGGAAAGTCTGGATTTGTGCTTGGATTATTTAGCGCCGGGAAAATCGGGAATTATGCTTGAAATTGTTGAAAATTACAGATATATATCAGTAAAGCATTGAAGGTTTATTGAGGTTATAGGTTTTGTATTGACAAGGAAATTAGATATTCTCTCTATGGGAAAACACGTGATTTTAGAATGTCAACAAGTTTTCCATCATGCACCCCTAGGGCATTAAATTTATCTCATTGCCTGTCAGAATTAAGATCTTTCGATGAAATATGGTCCACTTTTAAACAACTTCCATGCTTTTTTAATGTCACAAAGTTTTTCACCAAGCTCCCCTCATGAGATTGAAATTTACCACCTTGCCTGCCAAATTGAATTTTTTTATTAAACTAGGTCAAATTTTAAATAAATCTTGTCCTTCCTGTAAATCTGTCCTTCCTTGTCCTTCTTGAAGCTTACATTCAAAATAAAACCCTTTCTATTTTGAATGTAAGCTTCGAAAAGACTCTCTTCCCCCATCCCTTCACTTTGTTTTCTACGAAAAGGGGGAACACCGTTCCATTAAGAAAACCGCACTCATGGATGGGGGAGGAAATGCTTTCCAAGCTTACATTCAAAATAGACCTACTATAGTAAAGTTTTAAAACATATACTATACTCTTCCACGGCGCAACAGTCCATTACTGGGCCAAGGCCTGCCATGCCCATTTCAGCTTTCGTGACCTAGGGCTCTGGGATGCTCTGCATTGTCCCAGTGTAGTCAGTCTCACACGGAACACCCAGTGTTTAGTTCCCAGGCATTCTTGGTACCCATTTTATCTACCCACTCAAGGGATGAAAGGATGGGTCAACCTCGCCCAATGCAGGATTCGATCCTCGGACCTATGGCGTGGCAATGCGGAGCACTATCACTAAGCAACTGGGCCTCAAATATATACTATGTTTTAATGCAATAAAAAGAACAATTTGGTAGGGATCGACTAATGACGAATTTCAGCAGATGCCGATTGTTCAATAGTTACATCAGCCGATGGAAAAACCAAAATACAAAATTCGGTAAATCCGTGGGTAATCCATAAAAAAGATAGGAAATAGCCCTATGATTCCTCCTATTTCCATATTTTTTTTAAAAAACTATGTCTGGGGTTCCGAAATTCGCGAAACTCTGGGGATCTGTAAGTTGACATCCCTAGGGAGGGTTCGACGCAGAGTGACACAGTGGTTGATAGTAAACAAAGACAAAATATGTGCAGTAAAAACAAGTTAATTTATTAAAAAAAGCTCTTATAAATATATCATTATCAAGTACAACAGTAATTTATATAAATATCACATATTAACAAAGCTCAAACGCTTATGTCAACAAAGCTTAAATGTCAATACATTGTAAAGTAAATAAAAGTTCAATTTCCAAAATAAACAAAGTTAATTATGTATTAAATTCATTTTTAACAACAACTATTTTTAAGAAACTATTGAATAAACAAGAGTGAGTACAAAAACTAAACAATAAGAAAAACTTAACTTTGTAAACGCATCTCGAAAGCTACATGGCTGTTTCACATCTTAGAAAATGAAACTCGTACTCGACCTGCGAGTGACTCACACAAAAAAACACCTGAAAGGAAAGTGCATTGCCACGCCGGAAGAGAGATGCCGGCTTAAATACAAAGTGCAGCCACAGAAGATTAAGTTTATGTAAAAATACAAGTTTACTATTTCATTTCAGTTCAAGGATTAATTTAAATCATTTCAGTTTACTATTTTAGTTATTTCAGGAAACAAATACAACTCAACTCGTAAGTTACCGACTGTAAACAATGCAAAAATGTAAATAAACAAAAGGTTTCAGAGTAAGTTCAAACTTTATGAGGAATTAATTATCTGAGCTTTAAAAGGATTAGTTAACCAATAATATCATATTTATTCTATTATTAAATTCTGAATTAAATACCTTTAAGTTATATTAAATACTTTATTTCTGCTAATAACAAGTGTGGTGATCAGGTTTATATGCTAACAATGCCCCTCCTCACCACATCTTGTGAAATAGAAAAAAGAACAACTGCTATCCTTGAAAGAGAGCTTTTGTTAGTAAAAAATTTCAAAAATTCGAACAATATTAATTCTAAACAACAAGAACAAACACTATCAGTATTGGCACGTACGTGCCACATATAAATGAATAAATACAGATGAAAAACTAACTCTCAAAATATCCAAAAGGGAAAAATTTTGTTTAGTATGCTTGAAAGACATAGTCACAGGTTCCAAGATAGTCAAAAATAAACATTTAACCTATATTTACAAAATCCCTAACATACTTCACCTTTCATTACCACTTATACTATTTACATACCACAAAGCTACAACACATCTGGGGACCTTGACTTTTTAAGCAGCATACCAAACTATATATCGAGGCAAGAAAAAATTTAACAATAACATTTAACAAGAAAACAACAAATCTTCTTAAAACAGTTCACCTTCCTTCCTCTTCACATCAAAGTGTCCTTGGGGGAAACTTCTTGAGAAAAAATAAAAGTCAAAGTTCGGAAGAACAGAAGTACATCCTTGTTTCCAGTCCTAGAGAATAGTCCGAGTTCAGTTCCGAATTAGTTCAAATGTGACGACAGTCCCATCCTTGCAGATGCAGAACAAAAATCATTTTTCCTACAAAAATAGTGCAGTATCAGTGCTTACAAAAAAAAATATACAGTTTATATCCAATTTTTAAATAGTACATATTGAGAAAAAAACTTAATTTAATGCAAACAATTTGTCTTTAAAAAATTGAAGATCTAGTTTAGTCATTGGCTTAGTAAAAATATCTGCTAAATTTTCTTTACTTCTTACATACACAACCTTAAAACATTCTTTAAATATCAAATCTCTAATAAATAATAATTTTACATCAATGTGTTTTGATCTGGCACTTTCAATTGGTGATTTAACAAAATTTATGGCAGCTTGATTATCTACATACAAAAGAGGTTTTTGAAGAATAACTTTAGTGAAATTTTTAGACAAACATTCCTTAAAAATATTATTAAACCACATGAGCTCTTTGGACGCTTCAGTCATGGCAACAAATTCACTCTCCATTGTCGAAAGGCATATACACTTCTCTTTAAAAGTTTTCCATGATATAGGAGAGTCGCCAAGACAAATCAGCTGTCCGCCCATCGAAATTCTATCGTCTCTATTGGATGCGAAATCAGCATCAGAAAAACAGATAATTTGTGGATTTTTACAATGTAATCTTAATTTTAAATTTTTAGTACTATAAATGTAACCCAAAAGATTTAATAAACCATGCCAATGAATTAAACCAGGAGAACTTTGAAACTGACTAAAGATATTAACTGCATAACATATGTCTGGCCTTGTTCTATTTGCTATAAAAGATAAACAACCCAAAAGATTTCGATAAGGAATACTTTTCATTTCATTAATTTCTGTAACTGAATTTGGAATTTGGTCTTTCGAATAAATACTACTTTTGGCTATTGGCAAGGATCTGATCGGGATATTAAAAGAAGAAAATCTGTTGTAAACTTCGTCGATATAGGAAGACTGATGGATGAAAACTTCTTTAAACTTTTCTTCAAACTCGACTCCTAATAATTTGCGAGTCTGACCAAGAGCCTTTAAATCAAAATGGTTATTTAAAAGTTTTACAACGTGTTCTATCCCGGAAAGATCCTTTCCAAAAAGCACAAAATCATCAACGTAAAGCAACAAAACAACTTCATTTCTAAAATTATACACACAATTACAATTTTCAAATTTACTAAAGCCAATATTCAACAAAACCCTATCTATTTCAAAATACCATACTCTTCCGGATTGATGTAAACCATATAGAGCCTTGTTGAGCCTGCAGACTAAGCCTTGACCATAAGAAAAACCTGGCGGTTGAGCCATCCAAATTTGGTCGTTTAAAGGAGCATATAAATATGCACACTTGACGTCAAATTGACGATGCACCCACCCCAAGTAGCACACAAGCAAAGAAAAAAAGAATCTTATAACTCCAAAATTTACTACAGGACTATAGGTTTCGTCATAAGTTTCACCTTTTATCTGTTTGTACCCTTGAGCTACTAGTCGAGCTTTAAAACGGGCAATTTTACCTAGTGAGTCTCTTTTGACGGTGTAAACCCAACGACATCCCAAAGGTTCAACGTTCTTTGGTCGTTCTACCAAGTTCCAAACCTTACGATCTTCCATCACCGCGAGTTCTTCCCTCATGGCATTTTCCCACTCTTTACATTGTGGCGATTCAACTGCCTGTTTAAAAGTTTTGGGAATAATAACCTCATCTAGTCAGGAAGATTTACTGGTTAAACTGGTTGAAACACCGATAGATCTCCCACTGACATCTCCTGAAAAAGAGTTCTTTCCACTGAAATCAAAAAGTGAGGGTTCAAAATTTAAACTGTACTCTTCACAGTAGTTTTCTACATCTCTTAAAGATCTCAAACGTTGGTTAGAATCTCCCTCAAAGTAGTAGATGTCAGTACGGGATCCATCAGGTCTAGGGACGGCTTGCCTTCGCCACCTAGCACTTTGGGGTTCTGGTTCACGGTCAGTCTCCTGTGAAAAATTAGGGGCACCAGACGAGCACTCCAGATTTGTGTCAATAAACCATTCATTTGACGGGCCCATCACAGCTCCACTGCGCTGGTCTAAAAATTCGTGCCCCGAGCTTTGTTCTGAAATACAGGTGTCTTTAAAAGTTAGCTTTTCATTAAAAGTCACATTGATGGTTTCAACCACTCTGTCTTCGTCTGGTATCCAAATCCTGTAACCCCGAGTGCTTAAGGCGTAGCCTATCATAAACCCTTTCTTTGCTCTGTTGTCGAGCTTAACGCGTTTTTGTTTAGGAACGCCGACGTATGCAACGACACCAAAAGGTTTCAAATGTCTAACAGACGGTTTGTTTCCGCCAAAAAGTTCAATTGGGGTTTTGGTTTGCCCCGAGTGGCAAGTACGATTCCAAACATAAGCAAAGGTCAACGTACAATCAGGCCAAAAAGTACGACTGATACCAGAATCTTCTATCATGGCTTTAACGCCATCCATGATTGTAAAGTTCAGACGTTCTACGACTCCATTTTGTTCTGGAGTGTAAGAGTTCGTGCGTTCAAATTTGATTCCCAGATCATGAAAGTAATCTTCGAATTCTCTATTGCAAAACTCTCCTCCGTTGTCTGTTCTTACCGACAAGACCTTTGTACCAAGATATCTTTCTGCTCGTGTTTGGAATCGTTTAAAAGTTTCAAAAGCTTCATATTTATGAGAAATGGGGTAAACGTTTACTTTACGTGACAAATCGTCCACAATGGACAGAAAATACCTTTGTCCATCTCTACCCACTGGGTCGATTGGCCCACAAAGGTCTAAAAATACTAACTCTAAAGGTTTTTGAGAACGTATACTTTCTAAAGGTTTAAAATTTACTCGTTTGGTCTTAGCTAGTCTGCAAGGCTCACACTCCATGGTGTTTGTGCTCGGCATTATCGGGAGACCACGTACAGAATCATTTGCACTTGTTTTATGCAAAATACCAGAACTAATGTGAGCAAATCGCCGATGCCACACTTCCATACTATCCTTTTCAGTAACCGATGCTTCAAAAGTTACTCTTTTAATTGATGGCTGAGATTTCTTAAATGTTGACTCACAATTTCCTTTCCTTACTGTAGGATAGGTATAGTACAGGCCCCCTTTCAGTTTGGCCGTAAAAACCGTTTTGTGAGTACTCGTGACTTTAATCTCACCATCCTGACCAACAAAAGTCAAACCCGCCTTATCAATTAAATTTCCAGCGATAAGGTTACGACGCAGCTTTGGAGAATAGTAACAGTCCAAAAGTACAACCTCCGTACCTTCAAAGTTTAAGTGGACATCTCCTTTTCCCTCTATGGGAAAAGTGGCATCAGAGATAGCTACTGAAATATCTTCATTAAAAATTGGTTTAAAATTTGAAAAACTAGATTTATCTTTACAAAAATGATGAGACGCCGCTGTATCAAGTACAAAAGCATCACCATCTGTTTCGCTGATACATGCTTGAATGAAAAAACAGTATTTATCGGATCTTTTGTCGGACGGGCCATACCTGTTATTAAAACGCCCTCTTGGAGAGGGAGACCGTGACTGGGAATACCGTGAAGATCGGCTATTCCTGGGATCTGGCCCTCTGCCTATGTTTTTAAGATTTGGCTTAGGGGATTTTGCCCTCGAGTAACAAAACCGAGAAGTATGTCCGTTTTTACCACATGTGTGACAGACAAATGGGCGACTTGAACGCCCTCTAGTCTCTGTATTGTAGGTTACGGAAACACCTCCCCTGTCTTTTTGTCTAAGTTTTTGTCGAGCATCCTCTGCCAACACTGCGGCCTCCACTTTATCCAATGTGAAATCGCTTTTCGGCCAGCTCATTATGTTTTGAATCAAAGATGAAAAGGATTCAGGCAGCCTTCTTAATACATGAAAAATTACCCTATCATTATCCAAGGGGTGTTTAATAGCTATGAGCTGCTCAACATAGTCTTTGACCTTGGAGAAGAACATGGCATAACCCTCATTTTGATTAGGTCTGCATTCCAAAAAGTCGTTATAAATTAATTGATGACGTACCCGATCATCAGGTTCAAAGTATTTCTTAAGTGTTTCCCAAGCCTTAACTGGACAAGTCTCAGACTTAATAAGGCGTTTATGTTCATCCCCAACATTCAGGTAAATTGTTGACAGAGCTTTATCACACTTATCCTGAAAAACATCCAAGTCCTTTGTATCGGGAGGAACTGTCTCTTTCTGGTTCACAATTTTCCACAACCCCCTTTCAATTAAAAGGAATTTTATATCTGTTGCCCATACAGAATAGTTTTTACCATTCAATTTAGAAATATTAGGATTTAAAAAAGACATTTTCAAAAACAAACAAAAAAAATGGGTATGGCCCCTCCGTCAAAAAGAACCCTTAAAATTTCTAACTTCTATTCAAATACACACAAATGTTAGAAAAATAACCCAAATAAACCATAGTTTATATCCCGATAATGTCGAGCACCTAAAACTTTCACCACTCTTATAAACACTCAAAAAAAATTTGTTTACATTTGAAAGTAAACACACTATAAATTTTAAATTTCAAAAGTTCAAAAACTACTTAAATATATTACACATATAAATACTTTCAATTTAAATTTCAATAAATTCACTCTTGCTATTCAAAAAAAAAATAGTATCTTAAATTATAATGTTTTAGCACTTGTCTTGTTTACAACCAACTGCGTGGGCAAACAAGCCCATAACCCTTGACATCCCTAGGGAGGGTTCGACGCAGAGTGACACAGTGGTTGATAGTAAACAAAGACAAAATATGTGCAGTAAAAACAAGTTAATTTATTAAAAAAAGCTCTTATAAATATATCATTATCAAGTACAACAGTAATTTATATAAATATCACATATTAACAAAGCTCAAACGCTTATGTCAACAAAGCTTAAATGTCAATACATTGTAAAGTAAATAAAAGTTCAATTTCCAAAATAAACAAAGTTAATTATGTATTAAATTCATTTTTAACAACAACTATTTTTAAGAAACTATTGAATAAACAAGAGTGAGTACAAAAACTAAACAATAAGAAAAACTTAACTTTGTAAACGCATCTCGAAAGCTACATGGCTGTTTCACATCTTAGAAAATGAAACTCGTACTCGACCTGCGAGTGACTCACACAAAAAAACACCTGAAAGGAAAGTGCATTGCCACGCCGGAAGAGAGATGCCGGCTTAAATACAAAGTGCAGCCACAGAAGATTAAGTTTATGTAAAAATACAAGTTTACTATTTCATTTCAGTTCAAGGATTAATTTAAATCATTTCAGTTTACTATTTTAGTTATTTCAGGAAACAAATACAACTCAACTCGTAAGTTACCGACTGTAAACAATGCAAAAATGTAAATAAACAAAAGGTTTCAGAGTAAGTTCAAACTTTATGAGGAATTAATTATCTGAGCTTTAAAAGGATTAGTTAACCAATAATATCATATTTATTCTATTATTAAATTCTGAATTAAATACCTTTAAGTTATATTAAATACTTTATTTCTGCTAATAACAAGTGTGGTGATCAGGTTTATATGCTAACATAAGTCACAGAAATCATGGTTCAGAAAGTCGCGGGGATCTGTAAGTCACAGAAATCGGGGTTCAGAAAGTCGCGGGGATCCGTAAATCCTGGAACTCCGGAGATGCGAAAGTGGAACTCTGGAGATCTGAAACAAAGTCTTGAAACTATGCTGATCCGAAAGTCTCGAAACTACGGTGATCCGAAAGTAGCGAAACTACAGCAATCCGAAAGAGTTGAGGCAATTTGGCAGTAGAGACCCCCCCCCCCCCCCCTCCAATCTGGACGAAAATTGCCTACATTTTGGGATTAAAATATTGGATTGATTAAAAAAACAAAACATCGGCTTACATCGGTTGGCTGATGTTTTTTTTAGGCAGATGGCCGATTTTATTCACTGAACTACCATCGGCCGCCAATAGCAAGGCCGGTTGTAAAATTTTCAAACAATCGGCGCCGATGCATCGGTCTATACCTCAATTTGGACTGTAAATAAAGCTTAAGTAAACCTAATCTTCTATTCCAATCAGATCCTTGCTGAATTTTGTTTCGGCAGCGGGGCTCTTCTTATAAGAGAGATGGATTTATTTCTTGGGGACAGTACAATAGACCCCTGGTCGCAGTGCTTGGCTCTAATAGAGCCCCCCTTCAATGTCATAAGTGAACCTAATCTTATTGACTTTTGCTTCTAGAAATTCCAGCCGTCAACTCAAGATTCGCCCCTCAGCCATCAGCACCGCTCTCCCTCCTTCAGCCGACCATCGAACGACGACCCCCGCAACAGCAACAACTCCAGTCCCAGCGGGGCGTCCAGGGAGACCGGGATCATAGAGAAACTGCTCGTGAGTAGTCCCTACCACATACAATGAACTAGGGTAGACTGACCAGTGAGTGAACAAACAGGCCCCAGTGAATGAACATTTGGTAAATACATGGATGTATATTAATGGATGTACTGCTGAATGTTAAGAAAACGCAGCTGTTGCCAACAGCTCGAGTCAAAACTATTTAGCTTCTTTTCTAATTTGGCGCTTTTATTTGGCTCCAATTCTTACAGCGATTTCATCGATCTATAAATGTTACTGGAGAGACCGAAATACGTATGCCCATTTTTCAACTTTCAGTTGCTATGATAAAACGCAAATTAGAATAACAAGAGATATTAAAAATATTCCAATTAATTAAAATAATAACTTTCAAGCTGTCTACAACAGATTTAACACAAGAAAATTGGAACATCGTGCATAATTTTTTGTCCCATGAAAGGAAATAAAAGATTTTTAGGAAAAAAAATACCTTTTGAAATTCAATCAGTTCCAAGAAATTTTGTCCGATAGAATAAAACTTTTAAAAAGTAAACATTTATTCGAAAGTGCATAATTTATTATTTAATCGTATAACTTACCTTCCCGTACATTATAGATGCTATTCCCAAATCTTCCTTTTAGTGGAAATGTAAAATAAAAACTCTTGATTTGATTTTTATTAGCAAATGATAATAATGTAACGAGAATTTACGTATTCGATGCTTGATATCTGCGCTTGCTCATCAACCGTCATCATCTGTATTGGTTGTAGAAGCAGATATGTGTTACCACTAGATTGCTCTTTCCAGTTATATTTAGTTCGAAAATTAAATTTAAATAAAAAAATAGACTTTGGCTGTCAAGTTTGTAAAAACCACCAAATGACGTCATTTTTCTTTACTGCGCATGCTCATAATTGTCCTCGAGCTGGTGGCAACGGCCGCATTTTTTCTGATCCATTGCAATTTGAGCGAGACACGGTTGGGTAAATATTGTTAAAAAATAACGATTGAAAATCATTCCACTAGATGGATTGGCAACACTGACTTCCTCCCATCTCGTAGGAAGCTATCTGACATATGGTTGGTTGTCCTGGTGTTTATTCACTGCCGAATTCAGCGCCTTAAACGTTCATTCACTATACCAAAACCGACCTTAAGTTTGCAGTATACAAATGTTCTACGAGAAGAAGGGTAAATAGTTCTCATTTTTGAGTGCGAGAATCGAATACAAAAAGGTATTCCGCATTCAATAAACAAATTTATTTGTTATTTCAAGACATAAATTTACTATTTTTATTAGTTTAGCTTCAGTTAGAGTGTTATTTTAATAATTTTTTTCCTTCGATTTTGACGTAACAGGGCGCACAAATATCAGGGTCGAAGGCGCAGCCAATGAGAGTACGCGAAATTGCGGCGCCAGCCGGGTTGTTTACGCAGATTCCTACGCCTAGTACATTTCTCTGCTGCAAACTTAAGCTCGGTTTTGGTTTAGTTAGTCTACCCTATACCAACTGTCAAAAATGTGACTAACATTGTATATTTTGATTTTTAGCATTCATATGGTTTTATTCAGTGCTGTGAAAGACAAGCAAGATTATTTTTTCACTTCAGTCAATATTCTGGAAACATCGAACATTTAAAAGTTGGAGGTAAATTGATTTTCTAAATTTTTTTTAAGCAATTTGTAGAATGTGTTGATAAATATACATTTCAGCTTTTTTTAAGTGACACAATAAAATGAAATTTCAATAACAGCTTTCATCCTAATTTAAATTTGTAACATTCTATAAATTTTACACTGTTCTTTGGTGTAATTGGTTCAACTCCAGTAAATGACTTGTTATTTCAAATTCAAATTAATGCACTAAGAATTGATATGCCAACATATGTTTGTTTAATTTAACTTGCCCTATTTATGAATCCCTTCAGAAGAAAATACTTTAATCATTCTAACAATTTTTCGATTTTTCTAAAATTTCATAACAAAAACTATTATAATATTTATAACTGCTTAATATCAGTTTTAAAATTTAAACAATATATATTAAACTTCAATGAAATTGACTATTAGGTTTACTTTATTGTGTTTCTTTTAATATATTTAAGTGTTTGCATTATTTTTTTTGTAAATATCCTTGTAATAGATTTATGTTAGTATTATGTAATAGTATTATTATAATATTATGTATAGAATTTGCCAACCATTGTAAACATTTTTGCAATAAATTTATTATCTACAGTGGTGGCCAAAAGTGTGGATACTTTTTAAAAGTTTCATGTGTTTCAACTGTTACCTGTGTGATCACATCTATTAAGTTTCGCTTAAATACGAATATTAAATATTAAGTTGAAGGTAATTTAATGCAGAATTTCATTTAAAAACACGGAATTAAAGTATCTGTATTATAAATAAAGTTATGCTCATTTTAGTTGAACAAACAAGCACAATCAATGAATTCTCTTATGCTGAAATTGCAATACAAGTTGGTGGTTCAATGGCTTGCAAAACTAAGAAAGATCGTAATATTAGTTGCATAACTTATTTGTAATATATTAGTTGCATAACTTATTTGTAATACAAATATTGCAATACTGTATTTATTTTTAATTCTACATTAAATTACTTTGATGATGATAATGTTGTGTCTATGGATATATGTTATATGGGATCTAAGGTCTCAGACTGCTTCAGCGATCTGCAGACAGTGGTCCTCATAAAGATTAAATTACTTTTAATTAGATATACAATTGTTTAATTTGATATACAATGAATATATTCTGTAATCACACAAAGTTAAAAATAATATGAAACTTTAAAAAAGTGTCCACACTTTTGGCCACCACTTTATTTATATTTTTGACAACGACCTGTAGGAATCTAGAATATTTCTGTATACTAAGTATAATTTTTTTTATTTGAAGATGCTGTTGAATTCGAAATGACTTATGATCGTCGGACTGGGAAGCCTATCGCAAGTGTTGTCAGTAAAATTACTTCTGAAGTTGGTGAAGTAATGTGCGAGGAAAGAGTTTCAGGATTTATCACCACTGAAATCAAGGATAACACTGAAGTAAGTCGGCTTCAGTTTATGCTTAATTGTTTATCCTCTTAAGACTTGAACAAAATCCTACACCTATATTCTTCAACTAAACATACTTTTCATACAAATATATTATAAAAAGTATGTTTTGCAAAGTAATATTTAAAAAAATTTAATAGTTACTGTGAGACACGCCTTAAGCGCTAAAAGTACGCATTTTTGTGTTACAAAAAATGCAAAACATAAGGGGGTATCACTTATTTGTAGTTACATTTCATTTTAACATTGTTTTCAATGCAGAATTTAAAATTAACTGCCAAAAAACCTTTTTGAAAAGTTTGAAAAAAAAAATTAAATAATTTTTTTAAGAACTGTAATATATTGTTGACCTTTGTTCCACTTCATTTCTTAGAAATAAATGACTGATATCTCTGCAATCAAAGGCTGAAAACTGATATTTGATTTTTTTTATCGGACCAGGGTTAATTTCGGAAGTAAATAACTTGTTAATTGTTTGTAAGAGGAAGTTTTAAAAAATTTCCCCAAATGGGGATGCCGTTTCCGTTATCAAAAATCCCATCCGATAAATTTTCCGTTATTAAAAATGCTGGAGATTTCAAATCTTAAAATAGACGGATATTTCTGGTTTTAGAATTGCTGGGGGTTTGCAATGGTATGAAATTATCTGTTGCAAGTCACACTCATTGAATTCCATGAAATAGAGAATTGGCAATAGCATTAATTTTGTAAATTCCTTGCTATTTTTCAGGGTAGAGTGGCTTACGAAAGTCGTGGCGAATTCTTTTTTCTGCCTTACTGCCATGACGATGTGGATGGAACAGTCGAGCTCCACTCCAACGACAAGGTCACTTTTCGGATCGCAACGGACAAGAACACCGGGAACTTGAGAGCATGCAGTATCCGGTTGGAGAAACCACCCCCCAGCCGGTACCAGGGTGTGATTTGTGCTTTGAAGGAGACATTCGGCTTTATTGAGAGGGCTGATGTTGTGAAAGAGGTAATTGTTTTAAGGTTTAGCTTTCTTTTAGTTATTTAAAAAAAAATTAAGATAATCCCTTTGTCAATATCAGGATAGGTAACACAAATAACAGGACATTCAAATTATAGATTTTAGCTTACTTGTAATGTAAATTTTAAATTGGGCTTGAAGCCAGTTTGATATTTAACAGATGTCATACAAAATTTGAATATCATTTTTATAGGATTTATTTATTAAATGCAATGTATTTTTCTAGAAACTTATAATTGAAATATATTTGTAGAGACTTTATTGATGCCGAAAACATGGTTAATATCAAAGTGTTACTGTTGAAATATGCATTTAAAAACTGAAATTGGCTTTATATGTATTTATATAAACTTTTATTTTTATTAAGTCAATATTGAAAGCTCAATCTTTTTAAGAAATTTTATTTTTCTTGTAACTTTAAATGAAGTTATCGAAAGTGATAGATTTTTTCCAATAATCGATTTAGCATATAATTTATATAATTAGAATGAAATACATTTGGAATGAATACATTTTGGAATTTTTTTAGAATGAAATACATTGGTCAGCATTTTATTTTAAAGTTGTACAAATCTCGCATTGAGGTGATTCAACATCACTATAATTGTAGCAGACATGTAAAAAAAATTTAGTAGGATTTTATCTGTGCTCCCATCCTCAGTTTTGGTCTCATTTGTATTTTTCAGATATTTTTTCACTCTAGTGAATGCAAAGGTTTTAAAAACCTTGCACTTGGTGATGATGTGGAGTTTACGATTCAAACAAGAAATGTAAGTTAAAATTATTCAATACGGGATATTAGGGTAAGGTGTGTTAAAATGCACTTTAAAATTCGTATTTAAATGAAGAGTTAATACTAAAATACCTCTTAAGAACTTTTCCAGTGTGTTGGTTCTTTTATCAAGAATATTATGGCATTAGTTTGGTTCATGAAGTGTATCTCAATATTAGAATGCTAGGAAGTTTGCTTAATATCTGCTCTTATTTGTAATTTCAGTCGCATATTAAAGAAAAAATTAATTTGTATCATGTATTTAGGTCTTCATCTTCTACAATATGTAAAATTATTTCATTTTATGTCTCGTACAATTTCTCCACTGTTCGTTTATTACATGCACTCAAGTAATACTAAGCTTAATCTTTAATTGTATTATTAACAGGGTTGCCATTGTCCTTGAATAGTACTTGGAAAAAAGCATTGATTTTCAAGGTCTTTAAAGTGCTTGAAAAACATTATCCACCTTGAAAAGTCCTTAATTTTTTGGGCTGACAAATTTATCTGAAGTGTTGCAAACGTTAATTTTGGCTTCATTAAAAACACTTTTTCAATGTGAATCAGTTCTTATTTTATTTTTTGATTTATTTTTTCTAATCCAAGAAGGCAGAGCAAGGATTTTAAGTTGATTATTTTAATAACCAAATGGTTATTTTATAACAGATATTTAAGTTCATTTGAAAGTTAGAGAGCTCTTAGTCGTTTTCCAAAATTAATTTCCTAATGTTTTCTAAAATTTTTAAAAACTATTGTGAAATTATGGTGTTGCATGTTAGAATGTAGTTGTAGTCCCTTGAAAATGGAAAAATATATCCTTGAAAAGTCTTTAAATAGTCCTTAACTTTTTTACCAAAAAGTGTGGCAACCCTGATCAAGGATCTAGATATGTTTTTTATGTTATTTTTTTTACATTGTGTTTATATTTTTCTTATTTTTTAAGTGCTTTGTTATTTCAAATGCAACTCTGTAATTAGATCTTTAATTTTTTTTTAACAATAACAAAATTAAAAAAAAAAAAACTATTTCCATTGCAGAACAAAGAGGTTGCTGTCAACGTGATAACTCTCCCTGAAGGAACTGTTGTGTTTGAAGACATCGGCTCTGACTTGATGTATGGAGAAATTACGGAGGCATTGGAAAAGGGTCGTTCTCGTTCTTCGGAAACACTTCCCGGAAAGATACAGTGCCAAGTGGAGGATGAGTAAGTGGTTTAAGTCTTGGCTGTTAAATAGTATGGTCAACAAGGGTGAAACTTTTGAAAAATAAATTATGGTAGACTGACCAGTGAGTAAACAGGCCCCAGTGAATGAACATTTGGTAAATACAATTAAAAAATAAGGATTGAAAATCATTCCACTAGATGGATTGGCAACTCTGACTTCCTCCCATGTAGTAGGAAGCTATCTGATATATGGTTGGTTGTCCTGGTCATTATGTCCTGGTGTTTATTCACTGGCGAACACGGTTCCTTAAACTTTCATTCCCTGGTTAGTCTACCCTATTTTCCAAAGCTCTGTTTTGATAAAATTTTAACTATAAGAGTTCTGTGGAATATTTTATTTGCTTGGGGTTGCTTGTCAAAATGATTGCTTTCCCATTGTTACATTGCCACATAATTGTTTAAACTTGTGTATCTTGTAGTATTTATTATCAGGTAACTTCATTATTTTCATGATTTTAGTCCAGTACAAGTCTTTCTCCCAAAATCTTTAAGATGTAATAATTTCTGGCCCAATTTCTTATGATCTTTTTTTGTGGGGTTAATTTACCCAATTAGGAAAATACAAAAAGCTGAGGTTTATGCCAGCGATCAACCTTCATTAAGGACGAAGGTAAACTGATGTGGTTTGTACAAATCCATAGACCAGAGATTTTAGTGCTTAGGTAACTATTTTTAGCCTCTCCTTTGTCCCTCATATGAGATCTGGGATAGTGTTCAGTGGTAATGGGCCATTAAGATAAAGTCTAATTTGTTTTATTTTTAAATCCATCGTTTTAGCTTCCACACTACGTTTCTAACATAATAAGTGGAATGTATTGGAATTGTTCAGTCGGTCCATCCATCCGTCTGTCGCCCACTTTCATAGCCAAACATAAAACTACTAATGTTACAGACAAGTGTGATGTCAAAAAATTAATCCCATCAAAATTAGAAGACATTGAAAATTTTAGAAAAAATTCTACTTCGAATTTTAATTATTTAAAAAGCTGCAAAATTAAGTCTTAATTTTAAGTCATAACAACATGTCATTTTTTTCACTTCTTCAGGTTGGTCCATTTTCCATTTGGCGAGCGCGACTCTAAGGTGGAGTACACCCTCCAAGTGGGTGACTGGGTGCAATTCAATGTGGCGACCGACCGAAGAGACAATCTCCAAAGGGCAACCAACATTGAGCTTCTCGACAACGGATTCAACTTCGACAAGGAGAAGAGGGAACAGGTATATTTACGACTAATTAGTTTTTGACATTGAAACTAATTAGTTTTATTTAGCTTCCACACTACATTTATTACGTAAAAAGTGGAAGTTATAATCGTTCAGTTTGTTTATCTGTCCGCCACCCACTTTCATAGCCCAAACTACAAATGATACGGAAAAGTGTGATACACCAAAATTAAAAATACATTTAAAATTTCAGAAAGGAATTTGAATTCGAAGTACTGAAATTGTTAAACACAACTGTTTTGTGGAAGCGGGTTAAGTGACAGATTCTGTTGCAAACCTACTTGTTATATTTACGAGTTTTGTTTTTGAATTTCATTTTCACATATTTTAATTTGCTCTTCTTAAATTGTCCAGGACTAGAGTGTTTCTTTGTATTTTTATTTTATATTGATAAACTTGAGCAGAAATCTTTTGTCCACCTAACACATTCTTTGGTCAATTGCTGTTAATCAAATTATGAAGTGGGCAATTGGGCCACTTTCTTAGACTTTACTACATAATTGCCATTATCAGGGAATAGGGAAAACGAAAAATCCCTATGTCTTCTGCAGAATTTTCTAAAAAATCAGTTATTTCGCTTAATTTGGCACTTCTTAAATGGTCTAGTACTACAGTTTTTATTTGTCCTATAGTTTTTATATTTGGATAAACTTGAGCAGAAAGCTTATTTCTGTGTTTCCAATTTTCTTGCCAATTGCAGTTAATGAAGTTATGTTAAAAGTAAAAGTGCAAGATTGCGTCATCCTCTTCTAATTTGTAACATAATTAACATAAAACTTGAAACAAGGAAAACCTGGAACTGTCAGGAAAAATTACAAAAATGTCAGAAAACTTAAATTCCTTACTTATTCTAGCAAATTTAGGAAATTTTATGTACATGTAAGTGATAAAGTGTGCAAAAATAAGTCCAAAAATTATAGAAAAAAAACAGGGGCTAAGGTAAATTTAATAATAACATAATATTGGTTTAAGCTTCCACATTACATTAATAAAAAAACAATTTCTATCTATCTGTCGCCCACTTTCATATCCCGAACTACAAACAAGTGTGATATAAAAAAAAAAAAATTCAGCACATCAAAACTAGAATACATTGGCAATATCAGCACAAATCATATCGACTCTTCCCAGGAAATGAGAGAATAAACATAAGTCTATGGTCAGTTATTCATTAAAAATATTTACTTTCAGGGTTTCGTAGCTACATTAAAAGAAGGATTTGGATTTATTACTTATGGTCCACGGGACAACCGCTTGTATTTTCGCCTTGCTGAGTTGCTGGACCAGGACGAAACCCTCAAAGTTGATGATGAAGTTGAATTCACTGTCGTTCAGGTGATTATTGATATATTTTTCACTAAATTCAATTTTTTTTATTCAAACATTCTCATATTTTATTGCTTGCGTATTTCTGTGAAGGCCTGAACGAGTGTTGATTTAGTATAACGTTTGTCGACAACAAGCAATAACTGTTCAATATTTGTATTATTTCAATAAGTGCATTTCCTTTATGACAGGTGTAAGTTTATGAGTTATGTTCATTAAAATTTTAGCTAAATATGGTATTTCTTGTTTTTACTCATCCTAATGTCCAGGACTCAAATCTGTACTCTTAAGTGTGGTTGTGCACGAAACCTTTGATGTTCTAGTGTGCAGTTAACATAAAGATTATTTATTATTTTTCATTTTCAGATGTTGTAATTTTTTTTTTTATAAATAAATCTCCAAAAATTAGACCTAGCTATTAAACCAAAGCCATTACATTTTATATGAAATCATTAAACAAAAGACAGTTTACAGCATTTAATTCTTTTACTGTTATTTATCAAAAATACAAAATAACATTCTTTAAAAAAAGATACTAAATCAATATTAGGGTCAAGTGGGGTAAGTGTGATAGGGTTTCTGCATTTTTCATTAAGAAAATTTGTTCTCTGCTTCAAGTAAATTCCAAATCCTAAAATTGGTAGTGAATTATTATAAGAAACATACATATGTAAAAAAAAAATATGTTTGAATTCAAATTTTAAGTGTACAAAATTTGCATTTCAAAATCCATTGCTGTTTTATCACACTTACCCCACATAGGTTACCCCACACATATCCACATTGAATTCAAAAGCTCCAAACTTGCTTTAAACAAAAAATAAGGTCAATATTTCTTTTTAGTTTAATTTTAAGTGGTCTAATGTTATATATTGCAAACTTTCAGATTTTTTTGAATGATTTCCAAAGTTACAAGAGCTGTTTATCACACTTACCCCCAATCACACTTACCCCACTTGACCCTACATAATTCCCTACAAGCTATAACCAATAACCCAAACTATTTTCAGGACCCTTCTAGCCCTCCCCGTAGCCACGCCATCCGGGTCAAACTGTTGCCACCCGGCACCGTGGAATGTTCCTCTCCCCCATCCAACGGCAAGTCGGACCACTACAGCTCGGATGATAACTCCCGCATCGGGATTGTAGAGCGGGAGGCCTACTCACGTTGGGCCAACCAGGACAGCCCCCAGAAGGGGAACAGGAAGAACACTGAGGAGAACGGAGAGGATGGCTCCGAAGAAGGAGTTATCCTGTACGGAAAGGGTGCAGCAAAGGAGCGAGTTTATTTCTCTATTGCTGATTGTGAGCAGAGGTCTTATCCTAAACATGGAGATAAGGTGTGTTTTGTTATTATTGGTGTATTAATAGTGTATATTATCTAAAGTGAGTGCACTAGTCTATTTTTATTTAGTTGGATCTAAATGTTCGGTGTTCATGAAATTTGGTTAGGTTTAAATCAAAATATATATGATGCTTTAATAGAGTGAGGTTATAAATGTTTTGTTTTAGGCTTAAAAATTGCTTAAACTGTAGTTAAATTATTAATTCTTAGTGTAAAAACTAACACATGGTTTCTTATAAAGTAATTACCAGTTAAATTGAGACACGCATAAAAAAATGTTGTTGAATATTTATTTAATGCTTGATTAAAAGGATTATTTCAAAAATATTTTTTTAATAAAATCCATTACTACCGGTCAAGAAAAAGTCATGAAATCAAAAAACGGTCAAGAAGGTCCCAAAACAGTCATGAAATTGGAGCACAGGTTACGAAAATTTAAAAAATGGTAAAAAAAAGACAAGTTTTCTCCAAAATTAGTCTAGATATTTATGAACGAAAAAGTTAATTTTCTCAAATCCTTAAATTTGTATAAAAATTTTGTTCTATTTATTGCAAAATCGTATCATATAAAAAATTCTCAACATGATTGTCAAAGCAAGTGATCCTGGAAAAGGTCAAGAAAAAGTCAACAAATTAGACTTTGAGATATCTGGTAGACACCCTGATTATGCAGTAACTGGTTTAAATGCAAGGCAAAATATTTATAGCTTAAATATTTAGCAATCCCTTGTACTCAATATGATATCTGTTCTTAAAGTTAATCATTAAGAAAATTTTCAGGTTGAGTTCACAATGGTAACCAAAGACGACAAGTTATATGCAACCCACATCAAAGTTGTGCCCAAAGTACGAAATGGTTATCGTTACACTCATCGTGGCTACATCGCAGCTCTTAAAGAGACATTTGGATTCATTGAAACTGAAGACCACGACAAGGAGGTTTTCTTTCATTATAGGTATGCATAATGACTTAGGCTATATACACCTTTAATCCTACCTTTAATCCTATGTGTTGCAACTGTACTCCAATATGTCCCACATGTGAGATATTTTTACTTTTTATTGTTGAACTAGGAGGAAATGATCTATAATTAGACCTTTTAGTTAATGTAATTTCAGCTCATTAAAGACTGTGAGGTTAAAAATTATATCTAATTGTGTCTGCATTTGAAAAGTGCAGGGGAAAACTCCTCCATCGACAGGATATCTTTTGGTACAAGACCTCTTTGGAATCATCACCACTGATGTAAGGAAACCATTTTCTCACTTGGCTCTTCTCGTGGCAACCCTGATTCCTATGTTTGTTTAGTGAGAGAAGATCCAAGTAAGAAACCGGTTTTCTTTAGTCAATGTCCCCCAAGCATACTGGAATACATATTAGACGCGTTTACATTAGCCATCGAATATAGGGATTGAAGAGTTAACTCTGCAATTTTTCCCTCTTGGGGATTTTCTACCAGACAGAAACGGAATTGCAGGGTTCATTGGGGGGTTTTGCAAACCCTCAAATAAAAGAGGGTTTGATGTTTCATACCGTGGATTTGGCCACAGACTATCATTTGGGTTAGAATTCCTGCTCAATCTCTTTTTCCCCAATGGAGATTTTGGCATTCCATAGATTCGTTAGCTCATGTAAATGCACCTATAAGTTCCTAGTCAATGAAGTTCTTCCCCTGGACTTCATATAATCCGAATACCTAATTCCGTATCTAATATTGCTCCTGAAAGTTGCTTGATGTGCCTACTAAAGAGTTCTAAATAACATTGGCAATAGCAATCGTGTCGATCTAGAGCTACGATAATTCAAATTTGTGTTTGGCCAGTTTATGTCTCTGGTTATAACTGAATTGTTGTCTTCCTGTATGGTTGATGGCAACGTCTCTGGAGGTTCATTAATTGGTATTGTGTAGTATGACATCAGTATGTCTAACTATGTCTGCATTGAAGAATTGCATGGGGAAAACTCCTTTATCGACAGGATATCTTTTTTTTATGTATCAGACTTCTTTGTAGTCATCACCAATGATGTAAGGAAGCTGTTTTCTCACTTGGCATTTCTCATGGCAACCTTGATTCCTATGTTTGTACAGTGAGAGAATATCCAAGTGAGAAATCGGTTTCCTGTAGCCAATGTCCCCCAAGCATACTTGAATACGTATTAGGCGCGTTTACATGAGCCATCCAAACCATGGATTAAAGAGCGAACTCGGCAAATTTTTCCCTCTTGGGGATTTTTACCAGACAGAACTGGAATTGAAGGGTTTCATTGGGGGGGTTTGCAAACCCTCAAATAAAAGAGGGTTTGATGTTTCATGCCATGGATTCGGCCACAGACAATCATTTGGGTCAGAATTCCTGTTCGACCTCTTTTTCCCCTAATGGGGATTTTGGCATTCCATGGATTCGATGGCTCATGTAAGCGCACCTATAGATTCCTAGTCAATGAAGTTCTTCCCCTGGACTCTTCATATCTGCCTTAGGGTGGGCCGAAAAAGTTTTTTATTTTATTTCAGATCGCTATTGTGCGGAAAAGTTGCCATTGGTAAAGACATGAAAAATGCACTATTTATTATATTTTATTAATTTATCTTCCGTTCACAATGCCATCAAAGTTGGAAAAAATTGAAAAAAACCCAAAATTTTTCATAATTTTTTCAAAGCAGGATAGATGTCTTTAGTTGTATTCCTATTCATGAATTAACTACTAAAAGTACATAAAATCTAAATATATGCACTTACCATACATTTGTGTCAAATCTTCCGGCCACGCAACGTTGTACAAAATGAGGAAAATTCTAAGTTTTTGCAAAATTGACAGATCCGACACAAATGTATCATAAGTGCATATCTATTGATTTTACGTACTTTTTTTAGTAGTTGATTCGTGATATAGGAATGCAACTAAAAACATCTATCGTGTATATGGGGAAAAATATGAAAAATATGATCGTGTATAAAAAAGATAAAAAAAATGCGTTTTTTGACAATTTTTTCCAACTTTGATTTCATTGTGCGAACGGAAGATGTAGTAATAAAAAAATAATAATTAGTGCATTTTTCATATCTTTACCAATCGCACTGTAGCGATCCGAAATAAAATAAAGTTTGTTTCGGCCCACCACAAAGTGAATCATTTTCTCTTCCAGCGTGTTCGATGGCAACACCTCCAACTTGGAAGTGGGCCAGGAGGTCGAGTACGGTGTGACCCACAAGGGCAACAAGCTCAGCGCTGAATGCGTACGCAAACTCACTTCCGGCTCCCTTTCGAAGGAGGAGGTCCAGCCTGAAATCCTGAATGGAGTGGTGCTGCATCCACTCAGGTGTTTCAACCCTGAACAGGAGAGCTATCCGGGGAAGATCAGGTTGGCCCCACCAGGTGAGTGGACTTGGGTTGACTTATGACTTTCTTGGTGGAGGGCAAGATCGCCAAGCACTGCGACTTTAAGTCTATTGTACAAAGCCCCAGAAATGACACAAGCACATGAGACACACAAACACATAGACAAATAACAACATTTATTGACAGTCACAAACATCCACGCCTGACCGGGATTCGAGCCCGACCCCAGCAGCTCCAAAGGCTGGAATCCTAACGAGTGTGCCACCGGGGCGGCAGACTTGGGTTTCTTTTGACCCTCTGAGACATACGAAATTTTGTTGTAGTGTAATCTTGTTTTCACCGCTTGAGTTTAAAAGTGGAACTGAAAATGAAATTTCTATTAATTGCTTTAAGTTTTATTCATGTAGCTGATGATTACAAGTAACTGCTCTATAATTTAAAATGTAGTACAATTATAATTTTTTTTAAATTTTGTAAAAAGTATGCGAGTTGCTTTAAAATCTAATAGTCAGGTGACGGGTGTATGTTTATGTCCTTATCACGCAGACAATTAACGGGGAATTGGCACTGGTCTCCTAACTAAAGTGTCTCTGCCAAATCCAATGTTAAAAAAAAAGTTAAAGCTACGTTTCTCCAATTGTATTGAATATTTTTTTAAAAACCTTTTTTTTTCCTACGATAAACCATGACTGATATACCTGTACATAGCACTAAAAGAAATTTATACGTCCCTGAAAAACTCATAAGCTCCTGAAAACTCATGGTCCTTATCCTGCATTTAAAAAAATTTATCAGAGAGTTGACAATCAAACTGAATCAAGTATCCAGCTTTTTATGTTTTATTTAATGAAATACACTTTTGCATTGCTTAAATGGACCACCAATAAAGACAAACATAGTTTTACTTAAGCAAAATGGTTGATGAAGCTGTATGTGTTACAAAAAAATTAGTTTGTTGAGCTGAGTGATTTAAAATAGGTCTTAATTATGCACTAAATTTAATGTTGTAACAATTATTAATTCTGGAAATTAGTCAGTTTCTTTTTGCTTTGTATTCTTCTTACTTGTGTTTCTTTATAGTGCAAACATATTATAATATTTATTTATTAACTGCTTGTTTTTGGTTTGATAAAAGGCAAAAAGAAATTGGTGAATTATAAAACCATATAAAAATTTATAATTATGTTGTGTTGTGTAGTGCTTCCATAAACAATTTCTTTTTCACTTTCAGCCGAAAACATTGAACAGGAAGACTTACCGGAGTATGAATTCGGCATCACCAGTTTGGACAACAAGCATGAGTTTCTCCAAAAGGGTGATGTGGTTCAGTTTCAAATTGGTATTACCAAGAAAGGGAAAGAGCGTGCAGTAAACATCAAAGCTATTCGCACTAGAATTCAGGTACATGTACTTAGAGATGGGGTTTTTAACACAATGTTTCTAAGGTTAGCCAAAGACATTGTAATCCAAAGTTTGCCATTGTCGCTCATTGTTCACCTAAGTTTTCAATATATATAATCAAATTTTAGAGCTTATGTTCTTAAATGTCTGCACATGTATTTTTTAGGTACTCAGCCCATCCATTATATCCCTTTCCTTATTATAATACTGAACCAGAAATCATTCTTATTTTTTCTGAATTGACTACTTCTGAATGTATTCCATTAGTTGTCTGTGCTTTCCAAATATCATGTTAGTCTAGTGGACACATTTTTTTTATATCCATAAGAACAAACCCAACTTACTTGTCCCTAATTTTTGTTTACAACTTTCTTAACTTAAAATGAAATGTGCTAGATACTAAATTTCCTTATCTCTTCTTTTTTAAAAAAAAAATTGGGAGAATTACAAATTGGAGTATTTACGGTGGTCCGTATTATTGTACTCCTGCAATTGTTACAATCCTCTGATTTTCAAAATTATTTTTATAACAACGTGCAAAAAAGTTCACTTTTTTTATATCATATTCATTCATAAATCGTTGCGAAAATGACACTTTACGTGCTTGCGTCACAGACAGTGTGCGAAAATTTGGTTTTTGGCACTAGTGTGGTAAAGTAAATAAGAGTATCTGATTGGTAGAAAAGCAAAATTATGTCATGACTATCTCCATGGAAACTAAATGGTCACGAAACTCAGTTAATTCTATTGGTTCATTACTTTTGCATTTTCTAATCTCCATGGAAACTAAAAGTATTACAAAAATTATTAAAGGAAATAAAATAAGATAAAAGTAAGAACACAAATTTCACTCCAAACGATACTTTTCTGGAAGAAGATTCGACCAAACTTCCTTAGCTGCTTTGTTAATTTAATCTGAAAGTTGGTCGAATATCATTTCAAATTCATTTTCACCTATGTTTGGTAGCACTAATTAATCTAAATACTATTTTGATTCAAAATAGAAAAGTATTTTACAACTTTTCTTTCACTACTTTGCATTTTTGAATATCTCCATGGAAACTAAAGGATGTCATGAAAATCACTCATTGGTAGAAATACTTTTTTTGCACGTCATTCATTATAAAAAATATTGTAAGCAAGCACATTCCAAATAATACTTTATTAAGCTTGTGTCATAATTTCACTCGCTCGTGAAATAAAAGCCACTCGCTTAATAAAGTCTCATTTTCGGAACTAGTTGCTTAAATAACTATTCTTGTTTGAAAGGTATAACATCAGATAATTTTATTTTAAACTTACTGTCCATCCTTTTGTACCCCCTTTATTAACTTATCTTAACCAATTAATTTTTCTCTGTGAAGTACTTTTTTTTTGGTTAGGTCTTTGATGGCGTATCTTTCTATCTCTTATATTGCTTTGTAATCTATATCAGGGGTTCCCAACCTTTTTGCACCTGCGTACCACTTGACTTTTTGAGAAATTTTGGCATACCACCAGACCTAAATACTTTAATAAACGTATAATATTTACTCTTCTAAAAGTGTTCAAAGGTTTTTTGAGTAAAATTCATGAGTAAACTTCGTATTCAATAGTTAGATATTTTTATTTACGAGTATAACATGCTTATAATAAAGGAGAAATAAAAAGATTAAAATGGTATTAATTTGCTTTTTTGTTTATTACCTATAGGTCTAAAAACATACAAATAAAAAATAGTTCAAACTCAACAAAATCCGACCCAGAAGTTAATGATTTCTCTTTAAAATAATGTTAATGTTTAAAATAATAAGTAATGTGTTTGCGTGGTCACTGCACATGCGTACAGAAGCTATTGATAGCATTATGTTGTTCACATCACTCACGCGTACCACCTGAAATATTCCCGCGTACCACCAGTGATATGCGTACCACCAGTGATATGCGTACCACCAGTGATATGCGTACCACCAGTGATATGCGTACCACCAGTGATATGCGTACCACCAGTGATACACGTACCACCAGTTGGGAACCCCTGATCTATATCATAATTTAACGTAGTATTAAACTAACAGCAAAAGACCCATCTATATCTTCCTGACCTCCTTGCTTCTTCTGCAGGCTGTGATCGACACCATCAAGGGCAACTTTGGCTTCCTCTGCTATGAGGCGGAGGAGGGCAAGAAGCTCTTTTTCCACATGTCGGAGGTGGAGGGGGATGAAACCCTCCAGCCAGGGGACAAGGTGGAGTTCATTGTAGTGCACCACCAACGCACTGGGAAGTACTCTGCGTGCAGTGTTGTTAAGATCGGGTATGTTTATTTTGAAGAAGGTTTTTAACACTGCTATATCTACGTAACCGAGTCAAGGAATTGCAATATGTTACCTCTTAGCTGGACTCCTTTTAACCCTTTCAGTCCCAGTGATGCTATTTGGCATCATCATGTTTCTGATCATAATTTTAAAAAATAATAGAGATGATATTTATTGGGATTAATAAAAAGTATTTTCTAACGGAACAAAGTTTGAAGAATCAAATGGTGTGCTTTTTGATATCATAAATAGCTATAGACGATCAGAAAAAAAAATTCTAAAATTTTATGCCAAATTGTCATTGGGACTGAAAAGGTTAATAAGATCATCACACTTTAAAGAGTGTAGAAAATAACTTTAAAAAATGAACTTATTTCGTTAACAATCCTCCTTTGATGTGATACTGGTATAAAAAAGCAGCGAATCTGTGCAAGTGCTGTACTTGTAGGGTTCAACAAAAAAAATTACGGATTTTTTTTCTTTGGTAATGCAATGTTTTCATTGAATAAAATGACATTATTTCAATAAGTCAAATGTCTTCAATATAAAAATGTTTAATCAAACGTAATTCAATCGACTTTAATTCATTTCTCTGGTTCAACCGTTTGTCCACTGTGAAATATTTGTAAATGATCAAAGTATTTTTTAAAGCTTACTCATGTGTGAAGTAATTTGTAAAATTCATTTCATATTAAAAATTGATAACCATTCAAGTCGTTGGAAGTAAATTTAATTTTTGTTCAACACCAAGTGTAAAAAAATAATTGTTTTTATAAATTTAAACAATTTTAATAAAAGTTCCTTCTTGTAGTTCATAACACTTCATGCATGGGTAAATCTTTAAAAAAATTATTTTGACCAATTGAAAATAATTTTACAGTGCTCTTAGTTTTTTGTTAAATATTAAAACAAAAGTTCATCATGGAATTGCCCTATTATTACTTTTTCCATATTAATTTTAAAATTGAAAGGCTGGGGAGCCCAGTCAATTAAGCACTCGCTTAGCATGTGGGAGGCCCCAGGTTCGGGTCGGATATCACCAAAATATCTGCCAACCTATAAACGGCCCATGCAGCCAAAAATGTCCGTGTAAGTGAGTGCACGTTAAATATCCTTCAAAGTCCTAGCGCTGCGTACGATGTCGCTCTTAAGGGGAGCGGACACCCCCATTCCCTTTCCTACCTCGATCGGGCTGGCTAATGCTAAGTCTATGAGGGAAAAATGGTTTTTCTTCCAAAAAAAAGCAAAGAAATTATAGGAATATTTTGATGCGGTTTTTTTTAAATTGTTAAAACTCCAATAATGGTGTGCTTTTAGATGTTATTTTTTTAAAAACGCTTTTTACTTTTTTTTATTCGAAAAAAATTTAGATTAAAAAAAAGTAAATAACGTTTTTAAAAAAATAACATCTAAAAGCACACCTTTATTGGAGTTTTATGAATTTTAAAAAAACCGCATCAAAATATTCCTATAATTTCTTTGCTTTTTTTGGAAGAAAAACCATTTTTTCCCCATAGACTTAGCATTAGCCAGCCCGATCGAGGTAGGAAAGGGAATGGGGGTGTAGGGTTGCGTTGGGTGCCTATTCAGGTGTCACCTCTTCACCTGACTGTGGTTCTAAAATACGACGCCTGTTGCCAATAGCCCTCCTGTAGCTCTGGTGTGGCGATAAATCAAACCTAACCTAATCTTATTCTGCATACCCGCCTCCTCTGTGCGTGACACAATTTCTAATATACGACGCCCGTCGCCAATAGCCCTCATGTAGGGTAGATTGACCAGTGAGTGAACCAGTGCATGAACAGTTGGTAAATCTTTTTAAAAATATGGATTAGAAATCATTCCACTGGATGGATTGGCAACACTGACTTCCTATCTTTTAGGAAGCTATCGGTTGTAATTGGTCATTAATTAAAATCCAACATGTTTATGGACTGGATATTTTTGTGTTCATTCACTGGTCAAAGAACTGTTCTTTCACTTGGCTTTTGTACCACTTTTTATTTGGACCCCCCAAAAGACCCAAAGCAATGCAATATAAAGTCGCCTTTTTTTTGTAGGATTTACATATAATGACAAATGTGTTCACATTGTCATCAACCCACAAGCTTTATTTTCTTAAAATGTATGAATTTCCTTAAAACGAATTGTGCTTAAGCGTTCATTCACTGGTTAGTCTACCCTAGCTCTAGTGCAAAGATAATTCAAAACCTAACCTAAATTTTAAAATCAATTTTTTTTCCTCCAGTGAAAGCCAGCCCATGCAACGGCCAGAACGACTTAACCGCCTCCGTACCATCTCAAGTGAAGGAAGTGGCCCGCGTATCATCCTGATCCGACAACCCAAGGGCCCAGACGGGTCCACGGGCTTCAAGTTACTTCGACCCGTACAAGAAAACGGGGGCCAAGAAGACCCATTGGATCCCATTCAGGGCCTCACCTGCTCAGTCAACAACGATCTGAACCTCAATATTATGGAGCCCATTATTTGCTCACAGGGCTGAAGCAATGTTCATTAAATTTAAGATTTATTCAGTCATTTAAAGAGAAAAAAATAAAGATATCTTATTCTATTACAATACAATGGGTAGAGAAAAAAACTAAATTAATAACTCTTTTAGAGATTATTATGGATTGAATCTTCAACATTCCTTTTTAAGGTTAGGCTTTTTTTCTTTTCAGCCCATTTCGTGCTCCAGAATCTTTTTTTACGTTTAAGTTTATTTTCTTAAGATTTATTACCGCTCTTATTATATTTATAAGGTAAAAATAATTATAGCATTCTAAAACTTGATGATATGGAGATGATACATAACATGTTGGCATTCTGTCTTTGGGCAAACTTAACATTATAACAGCATTTATTTGCGAAAGGGAACTAAATTGACACTGAGGATTTTTGGAACAACTAAGCAATCGAAAGAGGTGATAACCGACAGTAAATACAGGGGCCAGCAAGCTTGAGCTTGATGCATGTTTACAGGCTTCTTGCCATATATTCCCTCTCCCAAAATTTCAATTAATTCTGCATTTCTTTAAAAAAAAAAAACTTAATTATCCAAAGTTATATTTAGATGTCTATAAAGTGCAGACCTCTAGAGTAAAAGGATTTTAAACATTTGACAGACCTTTACAGGTCTTTTTTGGCCAAAAACAAAATTGAATCTGCAGATAGCTTTGTTAATAACTGAAAAGAACTACTTCGTTGAATAAAAACTGTTGATGGGCTTACTTGAAAAAAATATTCCAGGGTAATATTATTTATCAGAGTAATTTTGGGGGTTATCCCAATTCTTCATGCATATCCTGTATAGCTACTCTAGTAGGACTATAATTCAACCCAAACCTATTACTCCATGAGGATTCCTGTCACATTTAAGATAATTCTGACCATTAGAGCCAATACTTAATGACAACATTAAAAAAAAAGATATATATGAATTTAATTATCTTGCAAATTGTATGTCTTATTCTTATGTGTTTATGTGTATCTGAAATCATTTTTGGTTGTAACCAAGAGCTTATCAAAGCTGTAAACTATATTTAGTTTTAATTATTCAAGAGCATGTGATCTTTACTACATTTATTGAATTAGGATAAATATGATTTTAAAAAGTTAAGAAGCCTCTAAACATGTGCCTAATATTATGAGAGTAACTATTCAACCTTTTAAGACTATACTTTGTAAGAACGAACAACTGCATTTTCAAGAGGAATAAAAAGTACAAGTGCTGCAATGTGTTTGTTTTATTTGATTCATTTAAGTGCTCCTTAAACATGATCCTTTAATTTTAAAAACACAGTATAAAATGTGATAATGCATGTGATTTTAGCTAGTGAAACTTTTAGATTAACACTTTTCGCTACGCATGTTTTTTGTTAGCGCCTGATATGCAATAGGAATATCATTATCAAATCCTTTGTTGTAAGGTCGCCTGGGGGGCTGTTTTTGAAGTGAAACGGTTAAGTCTGTTTGATTAATATTATTGCCATTTAAATAGTTGCAGAAACTAATATGAGAATTCAGATATTTTAAACATTTCTGTAAGTTGAAGAATTTTATATTTAAATATTACACACTCGTACTGAGTACATGCTAGTTAATTTGTAGGTTCAAGGTTGAGCATTATTGGACGTTGCTTTGGGTGGCAATTAACGTTTCTGTCTTGTCACTTGACCCCAATTTTTGGCCAATAACCCTTGTAGTACATTTCTCCAACTCAAACTCGCATACAGTGCTAGCTTGACAATGACATTCATTCAATAAAACGAAACATCCGCCTATTTTTTTATCTCTAAAAGTATAATTTCAGGGGTGCCAGACTTCCGCCGAACGGCGGAATTCCTCTTTTTCCGGTTTTTCAAAAAAAAATTCCGCTTTTTCCGAATTTTTCAGAAAAATCCGCTGAATCAAGATTTTCAAAAAATTACGAAAAACTTTTAGATTTTAAAAGTTTTCAATAAAAAAATCGTATTAACAGGGTTTCCGCGCATATGAAAAGTCAAGAGTTTGGACATTGGGTTAATTTTGTCATAAATATTGAATTTGAGCAAAAAAAAACGCCCAAAAGTCATGTATTTCAGCAAAGAAACGTCCGAAAGTAATAAAAATCGATATATATTTATTCGCGTCTTTCGGATCGCCGGACCTTCGCGACTTTCGGATCGCCGGACCTTCGCGACTTTCGGATCGCTGGACCTTCGCATCGCTGGAGTTTCGGGAATTTCGGATCACTGGAGTTTCATGACTTTCGGATCGCTTTAGTTTCTTGTCTTTCGGAACGCCGGAGTTTCATGTCTTTTGCAAAGCTGGAGTTTCGTGTCTTCCGGATCGCCAGAGTTTCGTGACTTCCGGATCCGCTGGACTTTAGCGACCTTTGGAACGCTGGAGTTTCACGACTTACGGATCGCTCGAGTTTCACGACTTACGGATCGCTAAGGTTTCTTGTCTTTAGGATCACAAGAGTTTCGGATCGTCGGACTTTCAGAACGCTGGACTTCCGCGACTTACGGATCGCTAGAGTTCCACGACTTTCGTGTTACGTGTCTTCCGGACCGCCGGGCTTTTGGAACGCTAGAGTTCCGCGACTTTCATAACGCCGGAGTTTAGTGTCTTTCAGAACGCCGGAGTTTCGTGAATTTCGGATCACTGGAGCTTCGTGAGTTTCGGATCGTCGGACTTTCGGAACGCTGGACTTCGGCGACTTACGGATCGATAGAGTTCCGCGACTTTCACAACGCCGGAGTTTAGTGCGTATTTCGGAACGCCGGAGTTTCGTGAATTTTGGATCACTGGAGTTCCGCGAATTTCGGATTACTGGAGTTTCGAGAATTTCGGATCGCCGGAGTTCCGCGACATACGGAACGCCGGAGTTTATTGTTTTTCGGATCCCCGGAATTTCGTAAGTTTCGGATCACTGGAATTCCGCGACTTTCTCGATTTTCGGAACGCCAAAGCTTAGTCTTTTGGAAAATCCGGAGTTTCGCGAATTTCGGATCGCCGGATTTCCGCTACTTTCGGATCGCTGGAGTTTTGCTACTTTCGGAGTTTTTTTTTTTTTTTTCAATTTTCAGATGGCCGGAGTTTTTAGATGTTCTGATAGGCAAAGTTTGCGAGATTTTCAGATCGCCGCAATTATTAATATTAAAAAAAAAGTCATTGATTTTAAATTCGATGAAAATTCCGGTGGTAGAGAGTAAGAGATGTATCCTAAATTTAAACTATTATTAAAAAAATAAAATTATGCCAATAGTTTTGAAAGTAGGCTTTTCTGTAATTTTGATTTAACTGGTGATTTATAAAGTGTTTTTTTAATGCAAGCGCAACCCTTATTAGAAGGAGGAATGCAATTGCAACTATACGACACACTTATAAGAGAACAAAGAAATTCCTGAAATAATTAATCAAAGAAAAATTTAATACATATAAAGCATTACTTCTCCAATAAGTTCACATTAAAGAAAAAAAGATTTTTTCACTTTATTAATCTAATTACTTTTTGAAA
This sequence comes from Hylyphantes graminicola, assembly GCA_023701765.1. Lineage (NCBI taxonomy): Eukaryota > Metazoa > Arthropoda > Arachnida > Araneae > Linyphiidae > Hylyphantes > Hylyphantes graminicola. The sequence continues at coordinate 2,234,273 of CM043114.1, read as the reverse complement.
TCATTTTATGGTGCAATAATTTATTTCTAAAATAAATTTGTGCACTTTCCCATTAAACATGAAAATTGTCTACACAAACACTATAAATTGTTTACTATATTTGTGTTGTCAACTTTCGAGTTGTTTCAATTTGAATTTTTTATTTTTTTATTTGAGATGCTATTTATATAGTCATGAAAAACTGTTAACTTAGACACGGAAAGTCATGAATTTGGGACTGTCCGTTTTGGCAGAAACCCTATATTGTTACTCGCGTGATTTCCTCTTTTTTGATTTTGGCCACTTTCACCCCTGTAATTTATTTAGTTGAGTAACTTTTTAAAAAATTAACCTCTAATTAAAGACACTAGCACTATTTGTTATTAAATTTCTTACACTTTTGCTTATTTTTAATTGACGTGGTATTTTTATTTAATGTAGCCATTTTGTTTTATTTAGAACAGATTTTAAAAAAACCTTGTGTTCCACAAAGTGCATTCCACAAGGCTTACAAAAGTAAGTAATAGAATACAGCATTAAAAAAAATATGCGTGGCTATATCAGACACGTTTACATGAGCCATCGAATCCATGGATTGAAGAGCAAACTCAGCAATTTTTCCCTCTTGGGGATTTTCTATCAGACAGAACAGGAATTGCAGGGTTCATTGGGGGGTTTCGCAATCCCTCCAATGAAGGAGGGTTTGATGTTTCATACCATGGATTCGGCCACAGACTATCATTTGGGTTAAAAATGCTGGTCGACCTCTTTCCCCCCCTGATGGGTATTTGGGCATCCCATGGATTCGATGGCTCATGTAAACGCGCCTGTAATGATTGAACACAGTGTAGAAGGCTTTTGAAGCATCCACCCATTTTATGGATGTGATAATGGACAATCGCGTCTTTGTTTATGAAGTAGAGGATCGTTTCTGTTCTGTGGTACACTAAATAGGTGTAATCTAATCAATCTAATTTATACGGTTCGATCCATAAGCGGATCTCTGATCAAGCAGATAAAGCCTCAATATGTACATGCTTATGTACCTACCTTACCACACCCTTGCGATTAGCTCCTTAGGTGGGTTATAACATCACCGTTGATGTGATGCAGCCTTTCCAGTCATCCATTGTTTAAACGCAACAAAACTTTAAATCCAGCCGGAACAGCTCTGCCATTAATTGCAACCCGAAAGTTAAAAAGGATTATGACCTGTTTTGCTGGCTGCCTTGGACATCGTCGTCTTTGTCAATAGCTTCCTTCATTAGTCACGTTTACATGAGCCATCGAATCCATGGATTGAGGAGCAAACTCAGCAATTTTTGCCTCTTGGGGATTTTCACCCAGACAGAACCGGAAATGCAGGATTCATTGGGGTTCTTCGAAACCCTCCAAGGAAGGAGGGTTTGATGTTATGTACCATGGATTCGGCCACAGACTATCATTTGGGTTAGGAATCCTGCTCTACCTCTTTTTCCCCTAATGGGGAACATTCACTGCCATATCCACCTGAGCTTCAATTCCAAATCGCTAGAGGAAAACAAACGGTTTGACAGGTTAAGAGCAGTAGGATAACAATAGCATGGATTTCTAACCCAATGTGGCCGTCTTTTTTCGAATCCATGGAATTTAACGTCAAACCCTCCTTTATTGGAGGGTTTTTCAAAACATCCCAATGAACCCTTCAATTCCGGTTCTACCGGAGGCAAAATCAACAAGAGGGAAAAACTGCAAAGTTAGCTCTTTAATCCATGGATTCGATGGCTCATGTATAGCGCGTTTACATGAGCCATTGAATCCGGAAAGCCAAAATCACCATTAGGGAAAAAAGAAGTTGACCAGCATTTCTAACCCAAAGGATAGTCTGCGGCCGAGTCCATGTTATGAAACATCAAACCCTCCTTCATTAGGGTTTTTGAAACCCCCCATTGAACCCTGCAATGTTTTGTTTGGGAAAAAATCCCCAAGAGTGAAAAATTGCCGAGCTTGCTCTTCAATCCATGGATTCGATGGCTATCATGTAAACGCGCCTAATGGGGATTTCGCGCCTAATGGGAATGTACGTCACGATTCCCGAAAGATTGCATTACATTCTGTTTTTCAAATAAGCGAGAAATGCATCTGGCACTAATAGAAATGCAGTCGTAAATATTTTGAAATCATGGAGGATTCAGGAAGGAATTTTGAATCTCTTTCAACTATTCAACCAAATATTCGTCGATTAGGTGAAATTATTTTGTTCAATATCAATAAAAATTATGAATTTAAGTTACTTTAATAGCTCTCATGTTAAAAATAAATATTGGTTAAAGTTAATAATTTGCATTCAAAACAACGTTTTTTTGGGATGGCTATGATGTTTGTTACTGCTTGATTTAATGTCTTTTATATTTTGACCTTAAAAAACTGCAGAAATTATTTACCTCCAGAAAGGTTTTCAGTAAACTTTAAATAAATAAACCTTTCTTTATATACCCAGAAACTCGATAGGGGGATCTGAAACGTTCGTTATTTTGTTCTTCCTGTTTAAAAAAACGTATAATTTTACACATGTTGTTTTCAAAGTCGCCTGCCGCATTTGAACTTATTGCTAGAGTGGGATCTAGGAAATGTGTACAACAGCAAATTTGGTTCTAAACAGGATTGGCTTTTTGCTAAAAAAAACAAAACCTGGTTTTGGCCCTGCCAGTAAAGAAACTGGTTACTGGCAAAAAATGGGCCGGCTACACTAAAAAAAACCCCCTCTTGGAACAGCTATGATTGGGGTTTTGCGTTACGTTTCCAAGCAACAAAAATGTCCAAGTGTGGTAAACATTTAAAAACTTCATATTTTATTCAACTTAATAGCAAAACAACCAGATCCTAAATCTTCAAGCTTGCCAATAGTCTTCAATGTACAGAACGTCCATCATATCATAGCTGTACAAACCTCATAAATATGTAGTTTTAGAAATTATTACTGATTAAAATCTTTTAAAAAAATGAAAAAATCTAAATTTTGCTGTAACTTATTAACTCTTAAATTTGTTTAGATCCCTCCTGCCTCTCCTGGGCTATCGAGATTAATAGCTTCCCTACAAAATTAAATCATCTGGCACCACATAAACATGATTTTTATATTTATGTAAAAAATAATTAGATATTCATGATGTAATGGGTATTAAATAAATCTTTCCCCTTCCACAACCATTTTCTGAATTTGCTACAGTCCTTAAATTGCATTTTAACACTATTATATAATAAATTTTGTCGTGATGATTTGTTAGAGAACATCTTAAGTAAATCCCTGTTAGGCATTTTAAAAATTGCTCAATTCTTAGTTTCTTTAGTGCCTTTAAAATCTTTAAGAGGTTGCTAAATCTTATAAAATTCAACTAAAGATGTAAATGCAAAGTGTTGCCTTTGTAGTTTTCTTTATTTGGCAACAAATCTCAATTTCCGCCAAACCAATGCTGGCAATCTATTCTTAACTGACAGTGGGCTGGGAAGCCCAGTCGGTTAGGCATGCGGACTGTCCCAGGTTCGGATCTGGGCACCACCAAAATAACTGCCGAACTATAAACGGTCGGTGCAGCCAAAAATGTCTGACGAATATAAAGGGAGTGCACGTTAAATATCCTTCAATATAACTCTGCATATGATGTTGTCCTTAACGCTTGCCTTTGGTGCTTACTCAGGTGTCGGCTCGTCACTTGACTGTGGTCCTAAAATACGACACTTGTCACCAATAGCTCTTGTATAGCCCTAGTGCGACGATAATTAAAACTAAACTAAATTTAACTGATAGCTTCCTCTGCTATGAGGCGGAGGAGGGCAAGAAGCTCTTTTTCCACATGTCGGAGGTGGAGGGGGATGAAACCCTCCAGCCAGGGGACAAGGTGGAGTTCATTGTAGTGCACCACCAACGCACTGGGAAGTACTCTGCGTGCAGTGTTGTTAAGATCGGGTATGTTTATTTTGAAGAAGGTTTTTAACACTGCTATATCTACGTAACCGAGTCAAGGAATTGCAATATGTTACCTCTTAGCTGGACTCCTTTTAACCCTTTCAGTCCCAGTGATGCTATTTGGCATCATCATGTTTCTGATCATAATTTTAAAAAATAATAGAGATGATATTTATTGGGATTAATAAAAAGTATTTTCTAACGGAACAAAGTTTGAAGAATCAAATGGTGTGCTTTTTGATATCATAAATAGCTATAGACGATCAGAAAAAAAAATTCTAAAATTTTATGCCAAATTGTCATTGGGACTGAAAAGGTTAATAAGATCATCACACTTTAAAGAGTGTAGAAAATAACTTTAAAAAATGAACTTATTTCGTTAACAATCCTCCTTTGATGTGATACTGGTATAAAAAAGCAGCGAATCTGTGCAAGTGCTGTACTTGTAGGGTTCAACAAAAAAAATTACGGATTTTTTTTCTTTGGTAATGCAATGTTTTCATTGAATAAAATGACATTATTTCAATAAGTCAAATGTCTTCAATATAAAAATGTTTAATCAAACGTAATTCAATCGACTTTAATTCATTTCTCTGGTTCAACCGTTTGTCCACTGTGAAATATTTGTAAATGATCAAAGTATTTTTTAAAGCTTACTCATGTGTGAAGTAATTTGTAAAATTCATTTCATATTAAAAATTGATAACCATTCAAGTCGTTGGAAGTAAATTTAATTTTTGTTCAACACCAAGTGTAAAAAAATAATTGTTTTTATAAATTTAAACAATTTTAATAAAAGTTCCTTCTTGTAGTTCATAACACTTCATGCATGGGTAAATCTTTAAAAAAATTATTTTGACCAATTGAAAATAATTTTACAGTGCTCTTAGTTTTTTGTTAAATATTAAAACAAAAGTTCATCATGGAATTGCCCTATTATTACTTTTTCCATATTAATTTTAAAATTGAAAGGCTGGGGAGCCCAGTCAATTAAGCACTCGCTTAGCATGTGGGAGGCCCAGGTTCGGGTCGGATATCACCAAAATATCTGCCAACCTATAAACGGCCCATGCAGCCAAAAATGTCCGTGTAAGTGAGTGCACGTTAAATATCCTTCAAAGTCCTAGCGCTGCGTACGATGTCGCTCTTAAGGGAGCGGACACCCCCATTCCCTTTCCTACCTCGATCGGGCTGGCTAATGCTAAGTCTATGAGGGAAAAATGGTTTTTCTTCCAAAAAAAAGCAAAGAAATTATAGGAATATTTTGATGCGGTTTTTTTTTAAATTGTTAAAACTCCAATAATGGTGTGCTTTTAGATGTTATTTTTTTAAAAACGCTTTTTACTTTTTTTTATTCGAAAAAAATTTAGATTAAAAAAAAGTAAATAACGTTTTTAAAAAAATAACATCTAAAAGCACACCTTTATTGGAGTTTTATGAATTTTAAAAAAACCGCATCAAAATATTCCTATAATTTCTTTGCTTTTTTTGGAAGAAAAACAATTTTTTCCCCATAGACTTAGCATTAGCCAGCCCGATCGAGGTAGGAAAGGGAATGGGGGTGTAGGGTTGCGTTGGGTGCCTATTCAGGTGTCACCTCTTCACCTGACTGTGGTTCTAAAATACGACGCCTGTTGCCAATAGCCCTCCTGTAGCTCTGGTGTGGCGATAAATCAAACCTAACCTAATCTTATTCTGCATACCCGCCTCCTCTGTGCGTGACACAATTTCTAATATACGACGCCCGTCGCCAATAGCCCTCATGTAGGGTAGATTGACCAGTGAGTGAACCAGTGCATGAACAGTTGGTAAATCTTTTTAAAAATATGGATTAGAAATCATTCCACTGGATGGATTGGCAACACTGACTTCCTATCTTTTAGGAAGCTATCGGTTGTAATTGGTCATTAATTAAAATCCAACATGTTTATGGACTGGATATTTTTGTGTTCATTCACTGGTCAAAGAACTGTTCTTTCACTTGGCTTTTGTACCACTTTTTATTTGGACCCCCAAAAGACCCAAAGCAATGCAATATAAAGTCGCCTTTTTTTTGTAGGATTTACATATAATGACAAATGTGTTCACATTGTCATCAACCCACAAGCTTTATTTTCTTAAAATGTATGAATTTCCTTAAAACGAATTGTGCTTAAGCGTTCATTCACTGGTTAGTCTACCCTAGCTCTAGTGCAAAGATAATTCAAAACCTAACCTAAATTTTAAAATCAATTTTTTTTCCTCCAGTGAAAGCCAGCCCATGCAACGGCCAGAACGACTTAACCGCCTCCGTACCATCTCAAGTGAAGGAAGTGGCCCGCGTATCATCCTGATCCGACAACCCAAGGGCCCAGACGGGTCCACGGGCTTCAAGTTACTTCGACCCGTACAAGAAAACGGGGGCCAAGAAGACCCATTGGATCCCATTCAGGGCCTCACCTGCTCAGTCAACAACGATCTGAACCTCAATATTATGGAGCCCATTATTTGCTCACAGGGCTGAAGCAATGTTCATTAAATTTAAGATTTATTCAGTCATTTAAAGAGAAAAAAATAAAGATATCTTATTCTATTACAATACAATGGGTAGAGAAAAAAACTAAATTAATAACTCTTTTAGAGATTATTATGGATTGAATCTTCAACATTCCTTTTTAAGGTTAGGCTTTTTTTCTTTTCAGCCCATTTCGTGCTCCAGAATCTTTTTTTACGTTTAAGTTTATTTTCTTAAGATTTATTACCGCTCTTATTATATTTTATAAGGTAAAAATAATTATAGCATTCTAAAACTTGATGATATGGAGATGATACATAACATGTTGGCATTCTGTCTTTGGGCAAACTTAACATTATAACAGCATTTATTTGCGAAAGGGAACTAAATTGACACTGAGGATTTTTGGAACAACTAAGCAATCGAAAGAGGTGATAACCGACAGTAAATACAGGGGCCAGCAAGCTTGAGCTTGATGCATGTTTACAGGCTTCTTGCCATATATTCCCTCTCCCAAAATTTCAATTAATTCTGCATTTCTTTAAAAAAAAAAAACTTAATTATCCAAAGTTATATTTAGATGTCTATAAAGTGCAGACCTCTAGAGTAAAAGGATTTTAAACATTTGACAGACCTTTACAGGTCTTTTTTGGCCAAAAACAAAATTGAATCTGCAGATAGCTTTGTTAATAACTGAAAAGAACTACTTCGTTGAATAAAAACTGTTGATGGGCTTACTTGAAAAAATATTCCAGGGTAATATTATTTATCAGAGTAATTTTGGGGGTTATCCCAATTCTTCATGCATATCCTGTATAGCTACTCTAGTAGGACTATAATTCAACCCAAACCTATTACTCCATGAGGATTCCTGTCACATTTAAGATAATTCTGACCATTAGAGCCAATACTTAATGACAACATTAAAAAAAAAGATATATATGAATTTAATTATCTTGCAAATTGTATGTCTTATTCTTATGTGTTTATGTGTATCTGAAATCATTTTTGGTTGTAACCAAGAGCTTATCAAAGCTGTAAACTATATTTAGTTTTAATTATTCAAGAGCATGTGATCTTTACTACATTTATTGAATTAGGATAAATATGATTTTAAAAAGTTAAGAAGCCTCTAAACATGTGCCTAATATTATGAGAGTAACTATTCAACCTTTTAAGACTATACTTTGTAAGAACGAACAACTGCATTTTCAAGAGGAATAAAAAGTACAAGTGCTGCAATGTGTTTGTTTTATTTGATTCATTTAAGTGCTCCTTAAACATGATCCTTTAATTTTAAAAACACAGTATAAAATGTGATAATGCATGTGATTTTAGCTAGTGAAACTTTTAGATTAACACTTTTCGCTACGCATGTTTTTTGTTAGCGCCTGATATGCAATAGGAATATCATTATCAAATCCTTTGTTGTAAGGTCGCCTGGGGGCTGTTTTTGAAGTGAAACGGTTAAGTCTGTTTGATTAATATTATTGCCATTTAAATAGTTGCAGAAACTAATATGAGAATTCAGATATTTTAAACATTTCTGTAAGTTGAAGAATTTTATATTTAAATATTACACACTCGTACTGAGTACATGCTAGTTAATTTGTAGGTTCAAGGTTGAGCATTATTGGACGTTGCTTTGGGTGGCAATTAACGTTTCTGTCTTGTCACTTGACCCCAATTTTTGGCCAATAACCCTTGTAGTACATTTCTCCAACTCAAACTCGCATACAGTGCTAGCTTGACAATGACATTCATTCAATAAAACGAAACATCCGCCTATTTTTTTATCTCTAAAAGTATAATTTCAGGGGTGCCAGACTTCCGCCGAACGGCGGAATTCCTCTTTTTCCGGTTTTTCAAAAAAAAATTCCGCTTTTTCCGAATTTTTCAGAAAAATCCGCTGAATCAAGATTTTCAAAAAATTACGAAAAACTTTTAGATTTTAAAAGTTTTCAATAAAAAAATCGTATTAACAGGGTTTCCGCGCATATGAAAAGTCAAGAGTTTGGACATTGGGTTAATTTTGTCATAAATATTGAATTTGAGCAAAAAAAAAACGCCCAAAAGTCATGTATTTCAGCAAAGAAACGTCCGAAAGTAATAAAAATCGATATATATTTATTCGCGTCTTTCGGATCGCCGGACCTTCGCGACTTTCGGATCGCCGGACCTTCGCGACTTTCGGATCGCTGGACCTTCGCATCGCTGGAGTTTCGGGAATTTCGGATCACTGGAGTTTCATGACTTTCGGATCGCTTTAGTTTCTTGTCTTTCGGAACGCCGGAGTTTCATGTCTTTTGCAAAGCTGGAGTTTCGTGTCTTCCGGATCGCCAGAGTTTCGTGACTTCCGGATCCGCTGGACTTTAGCGACCTTTGGAACGCTGGAGTTTCACGACTTACGGATCGCTCGAGTTTCACGACTTACGGATCGCTAAGGTTTCTTGTCTTTAGGATCACAAGAGTTTCGGATCGTCGGACTTTCAGAACGCTGGACTTCCGCGACTTACGGATCGCTAGAGTTCCACGACTTTCGTGTTACGTGTCTTCCGGACCGCCGGGCTTTTGGAACGCTAGAGTTCCGCGACTTTCATAACGCCGGAGTTTAGTGTCTTTCAGAACGCCGGAGTTTCGTGAATTTCGGATCACTGGAGCTTCGTGAGTTTCGGATCGTCGGACTTTCGGAACGCTGGACTTCGGCGACTTACGGATCGATAGAGTTCCGCGACTTTCACAACGCCGGAGTTTAGTGCGTCTTTCGGAACGCCGGAGTTTCGTGAATTTTGGATCACTGGAGTTCCGCGAATTTCGGATTACTGGAGTTTCGAGAATTTCGGATCGCCGGAGTTCCGCGACATACGGAACGCCGGAGTTTATTGTTTTTCGGATCCCCGGAATTTCGTAAGTTTCGGATCACTGGAATTCCGCGACTTTCTCGATTTTCGGAACGCCAAAGCTTAGTCTTTTGGAAAATCCGGAGTTTCGCGAATTTCGGATCGCCGGATTTCCGCTACTTTCGGATCGCTGGAGTTTTGCTACTTTCGGAGTTTTTTTTTTTTTTTTCAATTTTCAGATGGCCGGAGTTTTTAGATGTTCTGATAGGCAAAGTTTGCGAGATTTTCAGATCGCCGCAATTATTAATATTAAAAAAAAAGTCATTGATTTTAAATTCGATGAAAATTCCGGTGGTAGAGAGTAAGAGATGTATCCTAAATTTAAACTATTATTAAAAAAATAAAATTATGCCAATAGTTTTGAAAGTAGGCTTTTCTGTAATTTTGATTTAACTGGTGATTTATAAAGTGTTTTTTTAATGCAAGCGCAACCCTTATTAGAAGGAGGAATGCAATTGCAACTATACGACACACTTATAAGAGAACAAAGAAATTCCTGAAATAATTAATCAAAGAAAAATTTAATACATATAAAGCATTACTTCTCCAATAAGTTCACATTAAAGAAAAAAAGATTTTTTCACTTTATTAATCTAATTACTTTTTGAAATCATTTTATGGTGCAATAATTTATTTCTAAAATAAATTTGTGCACTTTCCCATTAAACATGAAAATTGTCTACACAAACACTATAAATTGTTTACTATATTTGTGTTGTCAACTTTCGAGTTGTTTCAATTTGAATTTTTTATTTTTTTATTTGAGATGCTATTTATATAGTCATGAAAAACTGTTAACTTAGACACGGAAAGTCATGAATTTGGGACTGTCCGTTTTGGCAGAAACCCTATATTGTTACTCGCGTGATTTCCTCTTTTTGATTTTGGCCACTTTCACCCCTGTAATTTATTTAGTTGAGTAACTTTTTAAAAAATTAACCTCTAATTAAAGACACTAGCACTATTTGTTATTAAATTTCTTACACTTTTGCTTATTTTTAATTGACGTGGTATTTTTATTTAATGTAGCCATTTTGTTTTATTTAGAACAGATTTTAAAAAACCTTGTGTTCCACAAAGTGCATTCCACAAGGCTTACAAAAGTAAGTAATAGAATACAGCATTAAAAAAAATATGCGTGGCTATATCAGACACGTTTACATGAGCCATCGAATCCATGGATTGAAGAGCAAACTCAGCAATTTTTCCCTCTTGGGGATTTTCTATCAGACAGAACAGGAATTGCAGGGTTCATTGGGGGTTTCGCAATCCCTCCAATGAAGGAGGGTTTGATGTTTCATACCATGGATTCGGCCACAGACTATCATTTGGGTTAAAAATGCTGGTCGACCTCTTTCCCCCCCTGATGGGTATTTGGGCATCCCATGGATTCGATGGCTCATGTAAACGCGCCTGTAATGATTGAACACAGTGTAGAAGGCTTTTGAAGCATCCACCCATTTTATGGATGTGATAATGGACAATCGCGTCTTTGTTTATGAAGTAGAGGATCGTTTCTGTTCTGTGGTACACTAAATAGGTGTAATCTAATCAATCTAATTTATACGGTTCGATCCATAAGCGGATCTCTGATCAAGCAGATAAAGCCTCAATATGTACATGCTTATGTACCTACCTTACCACACCCTTGCGATTAGCTCCTTAGGTGGGTTATAACATCACCGTTGATGTGATGCAGCCTTTCCAGTCATCCATTGTTTAAACGCAACAAAACTTTAAATCCAGCCGGAACAGCTCTGCCATTAATTGCAACCCGAAAGTTAAAAAGGATTATGACCTGTTTTGCTGGCTGCCTTGGACATCGTCGTCTTTGTCAATAGCTTCCTTCATTAGTCACGTTTACATGAGCCATCGAATCCATGGATTGAGGAGCAAACTCAGCAATTTTTGCCTCTTGGGGATTTTCACCCAGACAGAACCGGAAATGCAGGATTCATTGGGGTTCTTCGAAACCCTCCAAGGAAGGAGGGTTTGATGTTATGTACCATGGATTCGGCCACAGACTATCATTTGGGTTAGGAATCCTGCTCTACCTCTTTTTCCCCTAATGGGGAACATTCACTGCCATATCCACCTGAGCTTCAATTCCAAATCGCTAGAGGAAAACAAACGGTTTGACAGGTTAAGAGCAGTAGGATAACAATAGCATGGATTTCTAACCCAATGTGGCCGTCTTTTTTCGAATCCATGGAATTTAACGTCAAACCCTCCTTTATTGGAGGGTTTTTCAAAACATCCCAATGAACCCTTCAATTCCGGTTCTACCGGAGGCAAAATCAACAAGAGGGAAAAACTGCCAAGTTAGCTCTTTAATCCATGGATTCGATGGCTCATGTATAGCGCGTTTACATGAGCCATTGAATCCGGAAAGCCAAAATCACCATTAGGGAAAAAAGAAGTTGACCAGCATTTCTAACCCAAAGGATAGTCTGCGGCCGAGTCCATGTTATGAAACATCAAACCCTCCTTCATTAGGGTTTTTGAAACCCCCATTGAACCCTGCAATGTTTTGTTTGGAAAAAATCCCAAGAGTGAAAAATTGCCGAGCTTGCTCTTCAATCCATGGATTCGATGGCTATCATGTAAACGCGCCTAATGGGGATTTCGCGCCTAATGGGAATGTACGTCACGATTCCCGAAAGATTGCATTACATTCTGTTTTTCAAATAAGCGAGAAATGCATCTGGCACTAATAGAAATGCAGTCGTAAATATTTTGAAATCATGGAGGAGGCTGTAGGGAGCCTAGTGGTCAAAGGGTCTCAGCTTGAGATCAGAAGGTTGAGAGTTCGAGACCCGGTCGCCACTGAAGACCTACCGAGTATATGCGGAGTACGTGCTCGTAAAATCTGTTGGGTCCGAAAGTCCTGTGGTCGGTCATTGCGCAGTTAACCATGGGTACAGGTTCCTGGAGAAAATTTCCCTCCCCTTCAGGGACATGTCTAAATTGTGGAGGTGGCGACAGATGGCAACATCTGTCATATGTGTGTGTCTTGTGTTGTCCTACTTGACGATGGCTTATAAGCGGGTCCTTGCGACCAAGCACACAAGCCTGAAAATATATGTCAAAACCAACCAACCAACCATCATGGAGGATTCAGGAAGGAATTTTGAATCTCTTTCAACTATTCAACCAAATATTCGTCGATTAGGTGAAATTATTTTGTTCAATATCAATAAAAATTATGAATTTAAGTTACTTTAATAGCTCTCATGTTAAAAATAAATATTGGTTAAAGTTAATAATTTGCATTCAAAACAACGTTTTTTTGGGATGGCTATGATGTTTGTTACTGCTTGATTTAATGTCTTTTATATTTTGACCTTAAAAAACTGCAGAAATTATTTACCTCCAGAAAGGTTTTCAGTAAACTTTAAATAAATAAACCTTTCTTTATATACCCAGAAACTCGATAGGGGGATCTGAAACGTTCGTTATTTTGTTCTTCCTGTTTAAAAAAACGTATAATTTTACACATGTTGTTTTCAAAGTCGCCTGCCGCATTTGAACTTATTGCTAGAGTGGGATCTAGGAAATGTGTACAACAGCAAATTTGGTTCTAAACAGGATTGGCTTTTTGCTAAAAAAAACAAAACCTGGTTTTGGCCCTGCCAGTAAAGAAACTGGTTACTGGCAAAAAATGGGCCGGCTACACTAAAAAAACCCCCTCTTGGAACAGCTATGATTGGGGTTTTGCGTTACGTTTCCAAGCAACAAAAATGTCCAAGTGTGGTAAACATTTAAAAACTTCATATTTTATTCAACTTAATAGCAAAACAACCAGATCCTAAATCTTCAAGCTTGCCAATAGTCTTCAATGTACAGAACGTCCATCATATCATAGCTGTACAAACCTCATAAATATGTAGTTTTAGAAATTATTACTGATTAAAATCTTTTAAAAAAATGAAAAAATCTAAATTTTGCTGTAACTTATTAACTCTTAAATTTGTTTAGATCCCTCCTGCCTCTCCTGGGCTATCGAGATTAATAGCTTCCCTACAAAATTAAATCATCTGGCACCACATAAACATGATTTTTATATTTATGTAAAAAATAATTAGATATTCATGATGTAATGGGTATTAAATAAATCTTTCCCCTTCCACAACCATTTTCTGAATTTGCTACAGTCCTTAAATTGCATTTTAACACTATTATATAATAAATTTTGTCGTGATGATTTGTTAGAGAACATCTTAAGTAAATCCCTGTTAGGCATTTTAAAAATTGCTCAATTCTTAGTTTCTTTAGTGCCTTTAAAATCTTTAAGAGGTTGCTAAATCTTATAAAATTCAACTAAAGATGTAAATGCAAAGTGTTGCCTTTGTAGTTTTCTTTATTTGGCAACAAATCTCAATTTCCGCCAAACCAATGCTGGCAATCTATTCTTAACTGACAGTGGGCTGGGAAGCCCAGTCGGTTAGGCATGCGGACTGTCCCAGGTTCGGATCTGGGCACCACCAAAATAACTGCCGAACTATAAACGGTCGGTGCAGCCAAAAATGTCTGACGAATATAAAGGGAGTGCACGTTAAATATCCTTCAATATAACTCTGCATATGATGTTGTCCTTAACGCTTGCCTTTGGTGCTTACTCAGGTGTCGGCTCGTCACTTGACTGTGGTCCTAAAATACGACACTTGTCACCAATAGCTCTTGTATAGCCCTAGTGCGACGATAATTAAAACTAAACTAAATTTAACTGATAGTTTTTGTATTACTTTTGCTAATAAAAACACGTCAATTTGTTTAGATCCCTTTTGGGCTACTCGACTATGGCAGAGGTTAATCAAGGAGGCATTGGTGAAGGTAAAAGTATGCCGTCAACGTCATTTTTTGAAGAACTATGACGATGTGTTTAACGGAGAGGATCTCGTTGACATAGTTTTTCAGTTCTTAAAAGAATGCACATCGGATCTGGATGTGCAACGCATAGATAGGTCAAATGCTGTTAAGGTTAGTTTATTGTTTGTTAAGTATATATTTTTTCTATTTATCAAAGCCAAATTTCACCTTGAATGTTAACTTTAGTAATTTGAAATCAGTGACTGTCACAATATTTGAACAAGCTCTTTCAGCATATTTTATTTGAAACACATTAAAAAACATTTTTTAAATGCTCAATCCTTTTAAAATTAAAATCATTTCTACTCCAGAAATATCAAGAAGAAAAGTTTGTTAAAATTAAAAAAAGACTTATTTTAAAAGAAATATAAATTTTAATTGCTACTCGCTTCTTGCTTTGGGATTTGATTTAATCTGTAACTTTATATAATGAAATACTTTATTTTATAATTTCATTTGATGATCTTTTAATTCAATTTCAACTAAATTTGTATCAGCAACTCTGGAGTTAAATTTTATCTCTTTAGCTGAGCTATGATATAACTTATACAATAAAACTCCTTGTAAGTGCCAAAGAAAAATAGTCAAAAAATGCATCTTAAAATTCTGATCAATGCTGATTCATTTTCATTGGTCTTATTTTTTTTATTGATATTTTTGTATGCATTTTAAATTCTTGGTTCTAGGTTTGTCAAGTTCTGATGGATAAGAAGTTTTTTGAAAGTGTAATTTCTAAAGATAACCAAAAATTTGAGGACAGTTCAACCAGATTCTACCGATTTATTCACGAACAGACTGCTGAAGAAAAGCCTTTAAAGGACGAATTTCAGAAAAATGATACCTTTAAGTATGTGTTACTTATTTCTTATTCTGCATACCCCCCTTCCCCACATCTGTGCGTGACGCAATTTATGTATGACCCCAAGTGAGAATCCGTGCAATAATTATTAAATGATCCTAATAACCAAAAATCAAAGAGATTTTATTACTGAACACGTAATACCAACTCTTCAAGAATTAAAAAACAAATATTTGTTAGTTGAAAGAAACTTAAACATTTAAGTATTGAATGAAACAACTAATAAAGTAATATCAAGCTATAAATGTACAATGACATAAAATATCTGTAAAGGATAATTCCAGCAGATATAAAATTTCAATCATTTTATGCTTGAATATCAAAAACTAGAAATTCTTTATTATTTTATTATCAAAACCTATAGCAAAAATGAGCAATCATTCATAAATGATCCTAATCTTTAAAGTTAAGAAGATATTTCATTATGTAATGAATAACCGACCCTAGAATTAAAAAATATTTTTCATGTGGAAATCTTTTCTAAAAAGTAAAGTTAAGTTTAAAACAACATTAAAGTAGTGGATGAGACCACAAATAAAGTTATCTTAAAAACTTATTTAGATAGAATAACTTAGACTTAAATGATAAATAATTTGAGCAGATATAAAAAGTAAAAAAATATATGCTTTATTTCTGTTAATTTCTTTTAGAATTATTCAAGAAGAAAAAGAGAATGCCGTTCTCTCCCCGTACAATTCCAGATCCTTTACGCCAGATGCCAAACTCAGCCTGAAGAGGCGTTCCATCCGCCTTAAAACTCCTATGCTAAGAGTAAGGGAAACCAAGCCAAGCCCAGTGCGATTCTCAAAGCGTACGTCAAGGGATGCAGATCAAGAAGGTGAGATAAATTGTTTTGTGTTATCTATGATGAAGTTAGGATATTGGCTTGTTAGAGTAGGCTGAAGAATGAAGATGCTCTTTTCTGTTGCCGTTGTTGTTGTTGCTGATCCCTGTTGCCCAGCAGAGCTAGATCAGGTCTATGATGTAGCACACTTTCAAGAAATCAATCAGAAATCAATTCAGTAATAAAGCCCATTTTGCAGTAATGGTTGCTGCAAAATGGGCTTTTCTATTATAGTTTAGTTAAGTAGCTGTGTGGAATTCTTCACCAGGTAGTTTAGATGCAATTTATCCCTTTAGTTAAATAAATGATCGTTTTTTGTATGTTTCTTGTAAAATTATTCTATTTTTGTGTAGGATGTAGCATAGTTTAAAATATGTAACAGCATAGGCTTTATTGAAGATAGAAAAAAGATTACTTAATAAATTAAATGACTAGAACAGTTGATATTGAAAGTAATTTTCTAATCGCAATTAAAAAAACCCTAAAGAAAGCTCAAAGGTTTTGTTAAGTGAGTATTTAAGCCCTGCTATGGCAGAAACACCCTTACTATAAAATTGTGTCGCACCAATCACTGGCTGCTAGATAGCTGTTGGTATCACCCTGTTACATTGTATTAGGGTGGTAACAGAACCTGGAAATCAGGGAATTCTCAGGGAACTTTTTAAATCTGGTATCAGGGAATTATCATTTAATTTTTCAAATTTTGCAAAATATCAGGTAATTTTTTACATTTTGGATTGCTTATACAGCAGGTTTAGGTTCTTGTGATCACTACTTAACGGACACTTGATCAAAAAAGAATATTCTAATTGATCTGATTTGCCTAAAGGACCAATCTTGGAGGGAGGAATCTCTCTGACGAATCATGTTATTACACGATTCTCTCATCACATGATTCCTCTAAACTTATTCAGATTTTCGGAAATGTAAAAAAGTTAGGTAGGCTAACCCATAACCTGGAAAGTCTTAATTCCTGCGATGTCTGGATTAAATTTTTTGTACAGCATTGAATTGTGTGTATTGCATGTTTTCTAGGTAATTGTAAAATCAGGGAATTTTTTGTGAAAATATCAGGGAACTTTTTTCTAGGATTTTGCAACCACCCTGTCTAAGGTGAATCCCACAGCAATGACAGCATGAGGAATAAATTAATGCAAGTTGCTTGTGCATGCAGGTCAGGGAAAATAACACCTGGTTTATCCCTAACAAAAGTCTACTATCCAATCTGCATTTTAATCCATTCTAGATTCCCAAGAGCTTCGCGAGACAGCCCTAGCGCTCCTCCTGCAACTCACCGACATTCCGATGATTGAGAACATCCTGAGCATCCCCTTCAATCTACCAGAAATCCCGGAAGCCCCTCGCCCCTTTGTCCTTGAGAACGACTTGACTCCACGCAAAGTGCAACCCACGATGGATTTCCGCGGGCCCATTGCAGACATTCCGTGGGTCAAGGCTGCTTCGCAGTGTATGGAAGGCAAGCATCCCGCAGGCATTGCTGGAATATGGTCCCTGCAGGCTTGCAAGGTTTTATGTTACAGGTAAGTTGATTGTATTAATGGTTAAGCTAAATATTTAAAATTTTTTTGTCGCTTCCAATGTTGTGTGCAGGATGTCCATAATGAAACTGGAAGAAATCTGGGGTTTCTGTAGGGGAAAGTAAAGGTTGGTCCGTTTAAAAAATATCTGGATAAATATCAACATCTGTCGAAATAAAACATTCCACCTATTTTTTTTATGGGTTTTAAGTTTAATTTTAATCTTATGCAACTGTTTGACAAAATTGGTTTTGATAAAAAAACCAACACAATAATATTCACGGAGGTCCCTGCAGGCTTGCAAGGTCTTGTGTTACAGGTAAATTGATTGTATTAATGGTTAAGCTAAATAATAATAAAAACAAGAAGTTCTTAACGAACTAAAATAGCCTACTTTCCTGTTACTTAAATACTTACTCAAATTCTTATCTTGAAAGAACTAGGTTCGTAACAGTAAGTGACATCAAGAACCGTTTTTCCACCTTAAATTTAAAATAAATTTCACTAAACGCAGCACCTAACTAAACACAGCATCTTTCACTAAACACAGCTTGATTTGCAGTCATAAGTAAATATTTGATTTTTCGTAGAACAAAAACCAAAAAACTACTCCTCAATAAACATTTACTTGCTAAATTCGGCTAGTTTCATTTATTTTATTTCGAAAATTAAATAATTATTACTTAAATCGTTTGCAAAAATTTATATTTCAAAGAATAAATAAGAAAAATTTCTAAATTAATAAAGTGTTTGTTGTTTTTTTTTGTTTGTTTGCAATACTCCTCGCTTTTAGATAGAATGAAAACAATTTATATCAAAATACAAAGATCTCGTAGTGAAATATATATTTGACGTCATCTTAAATTGATCGATGTCTCAAAAATAAATTTATTTTAATTTATTGTCTAAAAGAATTAAAGTTTCTCAAGCAATTGTTGCGATGGCAACGGCGATATAATTCTAATAAAAATGGCTTCCTATGCTTTTTAAATGAGCATTAAATGTTGATGTTTTTTTAATAATTGAAGTACTTCGAATTCGAATTCTTTTCTGAAATTTTCAATGTATTCTAAATTCGATGCGCTGAATTTTTTGACGTATCTCACTTGTCCGTAGCATTTGTAGTTAAATTCAGCGATTTAAATGAATCGAAATTGAATTTCAATGCTAATTCAATGGGAAATTCGTCGTCAAATAGTCGATTTATGTCCGTCCTATCGTACAGACAGACGGACAAAAAGTATGAAAGTTGGGTGTCTGAGATTATACCTTTCTAATAAAAAAAGAATTTTTAAGATCGGATTGATAGAACTGATTTTGGAAGGGGGGTACGGACGGACAGACGGACGGACGGACATCGACCGCATGTCAATACCTACTTTTTCATTTTTTTTTAATTCTTCGAATTAAAAAAAAAGAAAAGTAGGCTAAAAATTGTCACTTCCAATGTTATGTGCAGGATGTCCATAATGAAACTGGAAGTAATCAAAGGTTTCTGTAGAGGAAAGTAATGGTTGGTCCGTTTTCAAAAATATCTTGATGAATATGCAACATCTGTCGAAATAAAACATTCCACCTATTATTTATGGGCTTTGGATAATAAACTTTAATTTTAATCTTATGCAACTATCTGACAAAATTGGTTTTAATCAAAGAAACATATAATAATATTCATGGAGGTCCATTCCCCTTGGTCCCTTTTCCTTCCCTTTTGTCCTTGAGAATGACTTGACTCCACGCAAAGTGCAGCACACAACCGATTTCCACGGGCCCATTGCGGACATCCCGTGAGTTATGGCTGCCTCTCAGTGTATGGATGGCAAGCCTGTAATGCCTGCAGGATGCATCCTGCGGGCATTGCAGGCTTGCCATGTCTTATGTTACAGGTAAATTGGATGCAAACAAGGTACAGTGCATCACCTAGCAAAATCTATAGAAACAAGCAAAAGCCTTGTGTGGCAGAATTATTTTAAGTTTTGTATAAAAAAAACTAACCTGCATTAATGAAACTTCATTGTATAAAGCAGTGAGATTTTTGACTCTTTTTCCAATAAATTACAGTAAATGTGATGTGATTAAGGTGATGGTAAACATCTACAATCCTCATTTCAATTCTGATGTTATGTGCAGGGTTTCTATAATGAAACTGGAAGCAATCAGGGTTTTCTGAAGAGGAACGAAAGTAACGGTCCGCCCTTTTTCAAAATATCTTTGTAAATATGCAACATTGGTAGAAATAAACAAAATTCCACCTATTTTCTTGGGGTGGGTTGAAAGTTCAGTTTTTTTAATCTTACTCAACTCTCTGACAAAATTAGTTTTAACATAGAAAAACAATAATTTCCCCCCTCGTCCTTTTGTCCTTGAGAACGACTTGACCCCATGCAAGGGGTTGGGGAATATTAATTCGAAATATTATCTTGCATGCCTAATGTTCTTCGGTAATGCTTGTCTGTATATAACCATAACAAACATTTTTATGTGACCCTAAAAAAAACTATTAAAAGTCCCTTAAAATTTGAGTTCGAAACCCTGCAATAGCAATTAAGCATTAAGTGCATCTGTACTTTTTATCCGTTTCCAATGTATGACAAATGACATGGAATGTGCCCTCTAGAAGAGAGGAGCATAGGCTTTATAGCCTGTGTTACCTGCTCGCCAGAAGTGACACAGACACAAGAGACACACAAAGAAAGGACGACACAAGCACATAGACAAATAACAACATTTATTGACAAACACAAACATCCATGCCTTACCGGGATTTGAATCCAGAAGCTCCAAAGGCTAGCTCCCTAACCTGCATGCTGCCGGGTCGGCTCCATTCCCAATGTAAATCCAACACAAAATTAAAATCATCCTTTATACTAATTCCCTCCCATTCCAGGTCTGTTGTCGAAAGATTTTCCCTGCCAGTGGAATCTCTTATTCCCTGGCACTACTTCCCTGTCTGCATTGCCATTGTGGGCATGCTGAAGGATGGACGGAGACAGCATGCACTGTATGCTCTGCAGCTGCTGGTGTTTCACTTGCCTTGGAGGAGAAGAAAACAGCTGCAGCATTTGCTACACTTTTTGCGGCTGGTTGTGGATGATATTTTCGTCAGTGTTGATAAGAAGGTAATCATGTGTATTGTTTTTGTTACATTTTGAGTCTAGTTTCCTTTTAAACAGAAATGTGGAAGAATTAAATGAATCATTCATTTAATAGTTTTACAATTTTAAAGTTAATGAAGGGACTTCACATTTAAATAGAATCAGAACTGAACAGAAGGAAATAGAAAAGACAAAAGAACCATGCTAGCCTTTTCTTGCTGCAATCCAAATAAGAAACAAAAGAAGTGAAAATGACTGCAATGCAAATAAATGGTTTCACTTGTGTAATAATAATGTTTGAAATAATTACTTATGTTTTTGGTTTGCATTAAATTAATCTGCAAAAGTAATACCTGTACTGTTTTTTTAATTATTATTTTAAACTTAATTTCATATTCTCAATATATTTTCGCTTCAACGGTAAGTTTGTTTTACTGGTATTCCGACATGTTTGCTCATCTTTCATGTAAGTTCTTTTTAGTAAGTAGAAATAGAACAATTATTGATTTGCTTTAAATATGTGCACTTTATTCCCGTCTCTAGAATGTTTATTTAAAATATTTCAATATTATTGACAACATTTTACACTTGAATTAGACGTTTGTTGTGTTTCCTACTTTTTAGCAAAAGT
This sequence comes from Hylyphantes graminicola, assembly GCA_023701765.1. NCBI lineage: Eukaryota > Metazoa > Arthropoda > Arachnida > Araneae > Linyphiidae > Hylyphantes > Hylyphantes graminicola. The sequence continues at coordinate 2,213,118 of CM043114.1, read as the reverse complement.
GTCATACTTTTCCTAATTTTATAACCTTAAATATCACTGGGACCCCTGTGAATGTAATTTAGTTACTGATACATGGAAATTTCCATCTTTCTGTATTCTCCTTTCAATTTACGTTTTAATCAACCGATTTCAAAAGTCCTTTTTTTTCTTTAAGAGGTATGATACCAGACCTATCTAGTGTACCTTTTTGTTGCCTTGGTTGGAAAACGAGCATAGAGCTCAAGGTCCAAAGAACAAAATGTCTTGAATATTATGCATTTTTTAAAAAAAGAAAACAACAAAATAAACTTAATAATTTCAGTATTTTTATTACTCTTAAATTACATAATAACTAGACTTCTGTTTAAAGAATTTATGTTTATATACTAATGTTGTATGACATTTTTAATCCTGCTATGTAAAACAATGCTTCAATGTGTTTGTTGTATTAAGTTGCCTCTTATTCTTTTTAAAAATATGACTGTATCTTAAGAGAGAGACTAATTATCATGTCTTATTATACCAAATATTTTACAGGTCACTAATTATGAAGCTGTTCAGAATGATTTTAGAGTCACCGTTTTTAAGCATCCACTAGTTTCAAATGAGCACCAGAAAATTTTATTCGATTTTCTACTTTTGAAATCTGAAGTTATATTTCAAATTCCAGCAACTCTACATACCATTAAGGAAGCAGGTATATTGTATTTTAAGTTATTTTTTGTGTATTTTGTGGTTTACAGAAAACTTGTTTTATTAAATACTATTAGGTACAGAGAAGAGCTTTAAATTTGCACAATGGTTTGGAAATTTAGGTATTTCAGAGAAACAAATTCGAAGCTGTACTTAAAAAAGGCATGTAAAACAATTCAACATTAAGTGCAATCACATTGTATTTTGAGTTTCCATTCAAATGATTTGCTTAAAAAAGTAAAGAATTTTCTTGATAGTATAAATTTAATTTTAAAAAAAATGAAATTCTGATTTGATATTCTTTATCGTATTCTTGCAATGTATCACTTAGCTGTCTTATTTTATACAGTTAAAAAAATATGCTGAACAATACCATTATATATGTTAGAATTTGTTTTTCCTTCTAGGAATGCGATTTTGCAAGCCCAGTGCCGAAGATTCTCCTAACTCTTCTTCAAACTTTACAAAACAATGTCTTTTAGATCTGGCCTTTTCTGTAGTTGACAGCACAGACATAAAACTCGCGGAAAAGAAAGTCTTCTTGAAGAGATTAAAAAAACATCACCCCAAAGCACATGAAGCATGCAAATTTGACGAGTGATGTTTGTTTGTGATGGTCAGAGTTCATACAACTCTTAAATTTTAATAGGGAATCGGGACAGGTCTCCAAACCAAAATCTTCTCTCTGTGTTAGGGGGGAATAGGCCAGCTTTACCGCGGGTCTCCAAAGCAAAGCGCATTAGTGTTAATCCAATGGGGAGAAAAATATTTTCTATGCAACATTTCTTTGGCTGTATTGAAAATTTTTTACAAACAGATTTTTTTATATGATAAATGTAGCTGACTTACAGGTCCCGATAATCCAATTTTTTGAAATTGGTTCGAAGTTTTTTTAAAATTTTGAATAAATAATTCCCCAAAAAGTAATCGAAGCAATTTTATTTAAAAAGTGGGATTATACAAACCTGTAAGTTATCTATATTTATTATATAAAAAAAAACTGTTTGTTAAAAATATTCAATACAGCCGGAGAAAGGTGGCAGAGAAAATAGTTTTTCTCCTTGGATTAACATTGAGGCACTTGAGTTTGGAGACCTCCAGTCCAGCGCGCCCATTCCCCCTTAATGCAATGGAATTATAAGTATCAAAGCCAAACTAATCCAGCTGTATTGAGTATGTTTACAAAAGTTTTTTTAAATGTAATTTAATTTTCAAGGAATAATTTCTCAAAAAAATATATATTTAAACAAGTTTCAAAAGGTGGGATTACCAGAGCTTCGGAAGCCAGCTTCAGTTATCATATATTTTTTTTTTAAATATTCAATACTGAAAGAATAATTTGGCTTAGAATTTTTTTTTTATCATTGGATTAACACAGAGACTCTTTGGTTTAGATATCTGCTCCCATTTCGTAAGTTCTTAATTACTGTTACCTTCAAACTCCGTCGCAAGAATGCATGCTTTCATATGAAAACTGATTGATTAATAATTATCTGAATATTCAGATTTAATGATCTCTGGAAAACTTATTTATTGTCTGAAAACTGAATCAATAAACTGTTCAATTGCTAAAATAATAAACAAAATTAATATTCGAAAACTAGTAATTTATTTTAAAAAATACTTAAATCAGCTTACAAATTGAGCTTTTTTTTCTTGTACACTTTAGCTGTACAGAAAAGCATTAAAATACTAATATTGATATAAAATCTGAAATGAAAATATTTTTCTAGTAAGAAATTATTTAATGGTGAGGGGTTTAAAAATATTATTGAATGCATCATGCGGATTTTGTTTATTATACATGATGAATTCCTCATTGAAATCATTTTATTTTTTGTAACAACAGTGTGTATGAACTCTGAAAATTGGATAGTGTATATTTCAATGTATTTTAAAGTATTTTGCATGCAGTGAGTTTCTTTTAGTAATCTCAAAAGGGAAATCTCGTGTCAATTACCATATTATATCTTGTTAGTGATTGTTTTATACACATTTTTATTTTTCTATGTAAGGGTCTACTTTAGGGGTTTATTTGTATTTGTATATTTTATACTCATGTACTTGAATAAAATAGTGATATTTATTAGTACATTTTATTTTCTTTTTTGAGTAAATATTCGTCTGTTATAAACTTTTGAAAATAGAAAAGCTCATAAATTCAATACATTTGTTCAGAAAACATATCACCATATCACCGTTATTGATTGGAGATCATAAATTAGAAATAACAGCTCATATAGACATGTTTTACATAAGTGTCCATTAATGAAACAACTTGGCTTGTAGTAACAAGTTAGTTAGTAGTAACGTGTAACCATTTACAAATAAGAGTCTCCATACCTTGCAAAAAGCAATGCAATTCACAACAACAAGCTTTTTTTAAAAAATACTTTTGGAAGTTTAGATTTTTTTTTATATATTTAGCATGCAAGCATTTCTTGAGAAACGGCATGTAGTAAATTATTTATACTTGTAGTGATGTGCGTTGGAGAGTACCAACACTGGCAAAATGGTTGTATAGGTTTGAAATGCATTGTATTTATATACCGAAAGACAAAAAATAATTGATCACCTGCCAACAAGTTGTGGAGAGCTTTTGCCTATCTACAAGCCATCAAACAATCTCAGGCGAATTGACATTTGCCTAGAGACATTTCATGTAAATTGTCTCGTGCAATGAAAGGAAGAATCCAATGGAAAAAACTCCTTCATTGCATAGGAATTTGTCGGTATCAGATGGCTTTGGCGACGATTGACATCCCTAGGGAGGGTTCGACGCAGAGTGACACAGTGGTTGATAGTAAACAAAGACAAAATATGTGCAGTAAAAACAAGTTAATTTATTAAAAAAGCTCTTATAAATATATCATTATCAAGTACAACAGTAATTTATATAAATATCACATATTAACAAAGCTCAAACGCTTATGTCAACAAAGCTTAAATGTCAATACATTGTAAAGTAGATAAAAGTTCAATTTCCAAAATAAACAAAGTTAATTAAGTATTAAATTCATTGTTAACAACAACTATTTTTAAGAAACTATTGAATAAACAAGAGTGAGTACAAAACTAAATAAGAAAAACTTAACTTCACAAACGCATCTTGAAGTTACGTGGCCGTCATCACATTTCAAAATTACGTACACTCGACCTGCGAGTAACACCCACAAAAGACACCTGAAAGGAAAGTGCATTGCCACACCGGAAGAGAGATGCCGGCTTAAATACAAAGTGCAGCCACAGAAGATTAAGTTTATGCAAAAATACAAGTTACTATTTCATTTCAGTTCAAAGTTTAATTTAAATCATTTCAGTTTACTACTTTAGTTATTTCAGGAAACAAATACAACTCAACTCTTAAGTTACCGACTGTAAACAATGCAAAAATGTAAATAAACAAACGGTTTCAGAGTAAGTTCAAACTTTATGAGGAATTAATTAATGGGGCTTAAAAAAGAATTAGTTAACCAATAATATCATATTTATTCTATTATTAAATTCTGAATTAAATACTTTTAAGTTATATTAAATACTTTATTTCTGCTAATAACAAGTGTGGTGATCAGGTTTATATGCTAACAATGCCCCTCCTCACCACATCTTGTGAAATAGAAAAACGAACAACTGCTATCCTTGAAAGAGAGCTTTTGTTAGTAGAAAATTTCAAAAATTCGAACAATATTAATTCTAAACAACAAGAACAAACACTATCAGTATTGGCACGTACGTGCCACATATAAATGAATAAATACAGATGAAAAGCTAACTCTCAAAATATCCAAAAGGGAAATTTTTTTGTTTAGTATGCTGGAAAGACATAGTCATAGGTGCCAAGATAATTGTCAAAAATAAACATTTAACCTATATTTACAAAATCCCTAACATACTTCACCTTTCACTACCATTTATACTATTTACATACCAACCACAAAGCTACAACACATCCGGGGACCTTGACTTTTTTTTTTAAGCAGCATACCAAACTATATATCTTGAGGCAAAAAAATTTAACAATAACATTTAACAAGAAAACAACAAATCTTCTTAAAACAGTTCACCTTCCTTCCTCTTCACATCAAAGTGTCCTTGGGGGAAACTTCTTTCTTAAAAAAAATAAAAGTCAAAGTTCGGAAGAACAGAAGTACATCCTTGTTTCCAGTCCTAGAGAATAGTCCGAGTTCAGTTCCGAATTAGTTCAAATATGATGACAGTCCAATCCTTGCAGATGCAGAACAAAAATCATTTTTTTCCTACAAAAATAGTGCAGTATCAGTGCTTACAAAAAAAAATATACAGTTTATATCCAATTTTTAAATAGTACATATTGAGAAAAAAAACTTAATTTAATGCAAACAATTTGTCTTTAAAAAATTGAAGATCTAGTTTAGACATTGGCTTAGTAAAAATATCTGCTAAATTTTCTTTACTTCTTACATACACAACCTTAAAACATTCTTTAAATATCAAATCTCTAATAAATAATAATTTTACATCAATATGTTTTGATCTGGCACTTTCAATTGGTGATTTAACAAAATTTATGGCAGCTTGATTATCTACATACAAAAGAGGTTTTTGAAGAATAACTTTAGTGAGATTTTTAGACAAACATTCTTTAAAAATATTATCAAACCACATGAGCTCTTTGGACGCTTCAGTCATGGCAACAAATTCACTCTCCATTGTCGAAAGGCATATACACTTCTCTTTAAAAGTTTTCCATGATATAGGAGAGTCGCCAAGACAAATCAGCTGCCCGCCCATCGAAATTCTATCGTCTCTATTGGATGCGAAATCAGCATCAGAAAAACAGATAATTTGTGGATTTTTACAATGTAATCTTAATTTTAAATTTTTAGTACTATAAATGTAACCCAAAAGATTTAATAAACCATGCCAATGAATTAAACCAGGAGAACTTTGAAACTGACTGAAGATATTAACTGCATAACATATGTCTGGCCTTGTTCTATTTGCTATAAAAGATAAACAACCCAAAAGATTTCGATAAGGAATACTTTTCATTTCATTAATTTCTGTAACTGAATTTGGAATTTGGTCTTTTGAATAAATACTACTTTTGGCTATTGGCAAGGATCTGATCGGGATATTAAAAGAAGAAAATCTGTTGTAAACTTCGTCGATATAAGAAGACTGATGGATGTAAACTTCTTTAAACTTCTCTTCAAACTCTACTCCTAATAATTTGCGAGTCTGACCAAGAGCCTTTAAATCAAAATGGTTATTTAAAAGTTTTACAACGTGTTCTATCCCGGAAAGATCCTTTCCAAAAAGCACAAAATCATCGACATATAACAACAAAACAACTTCATTTCTAAAATTATATACACAATTACAGTTTTCAAATTTACTAAAGCCAATTTTCGATAAAACCCTGTCGATTTCAAAATACCATACTCTTCCGGATTGATGTAAACCATATAGAGCCTTGTTGAGCCTGCAGACTAAGCCTTGACCATAAGAAAAACCTGGCGGTTGAGCCATCCAAATTTGGTCGTTTAAAGGAGCATATAAATATGCACACTTGACGTCAAATTGACGATGCACCCACCCCAAGTAGCACACAAGCAAAGAAAAAAAGAATCTTATAACTCCAAAATTTACTACAGGACTATAGGTTTCGTCATAAGTTTCACCTTTTATCTGTTTATACCCTTGAGCCACTAATCGAGCTTTAAAACGGGCAATTTTTCCTAGTGAGTCTCTTTTGACGGTGTAAACCCAACGACATCCCAAAGGTTCAACGTTCTTTGGTCGTTCTACCAAGTTCCAAACCTTACGATCTTCCATCACCGCGAGTTCTTCCTTCATGGCATTTTCCCACTCTTTACATTGAGGCGATTCAACTGCCTGTTTAAAAGTTTTGGGAATAATAACCTCATCTAGTCAGGAAGATTTACTGGTTAAACTGGTTGAAACACCGATAGATCCCCCACTGACATCTCCTGAAAACGAGTTCTTTCCACTGAAATCAAAAAGTGAGGGTTCAAAATTTAAACTGTACTCTTCACAGTAGTTTTCTACATCTCTTAAAGATCTCAAACGTTGGTTAGAATCTCCCTCAAAGTAGTAGATGTCAGTACGGGATCCATCAGGTCTAGGGACGGCTTGCCTTCGCCACCTAGCACTTTGGGGTTCTGGTTCATGGTCAGTCTCCTGTGAAAAATTAGGGGCACCAGACGAGCACTCCAGATTTGTGTCAATAAACCATTCATTTGACGGGCCCATCACAGCTCCACTGCGCTGGTCTAAAAATTCGTGCCCCGAGCTTTGTTCTGAAATACAAGTGTCTTTAAAAGTTAGCTTTTCATTAAAAGTCACATTGATGGTTTCAACCACTCTGTCTTCATCTGGTATCCAAATCCTGTAACCCCGAGTGCTTAAGGCGTAGCCTACCATAAACCCTTTCTTTGCTCTGTTGTCGAGCTTAACGCGTTTTTGTTTAGGAACGCCGACGTATGCAACGACACCAAAAGGTTTCAAATGTCTAACAGACGGTTTGTTTCCGCTAAAAAGTTCAATTGGGGTTTTGGTTTGCCCCGAGTGGCAAGTACGATTCCAAACATAAGCAAAAGTCAACGTACAATCAGGCCAAAAAGTACGACTGATACCAGAATCTTCTATCATGGCTTTAACGCCATCCATGATTGTAAAGTTCAGACGTTCTACAACTCCATTTTGTTCTGGAGTGTAAGAGTTTGTGCGTTCAAATTTGATTCCCAGATCATGAAAGTAATCCTCGAATTCTCTATTGCAAAACTCTCCTCCGTTGTCTGTTCTTACCGACAAGACCTTTGTACCAAGATATCTTTCTGCTCGTGTTTGGAATCGTTTAAAAGTTTCAAAAGCTTCATATTTATGAGAAATGGGGAAAATGTTTACTTTACGCGAAAAATCGTCCACAATGGACAGAAAATACCTTTGACCATCTCTACCCACTGGGTCGATTGGCCCACAAAGGTCTAAAAATACTAACTCTAAAGGTTTTTGAGAACGTATACTTTCTAAAGGTTTAAAATTTACTCGCTTGGTCTTAGCTAGTCTGCAAGGCTCACACTCCATGGTACTTGTGCTCGGCATTATCGGGAGACCACGCACAGAATCATTTGCACTTGTTTTATGCAAAATACCAGAACTTATGTGAGCAAATCGCCGATGCCACATTTCCATACTATCCTTTTCAGTAACCGATGCTTCAAAAGTTACTCTTTTAATTGATGGCTGAGATTTCTTAAATGTTGACTCACAATTTCCTTTCCTTACTGTAGGATAGGTATAGTACAGGCCCCCTTTCAATTTGGCCGTAAAAACAGTTTTGTGAGTACTCGTGACTTTAATCTCACCATCCTGACCAACAAAAGTCAAACCCGCCTTATCAATTAAATTTCCAGCGATAAGGTTACGACGCAACTTTGGAGAATAGTAACAGTCCAAAAGTACAACCTCTGTACCATCAAAGTTTAAGTGGACATCTCCTTTTCCTTCAATGGGAAAAGTGGCATCAGAGATAGCTACTGAAATATCTTCATTAAAAATTGGTTTAAAATTTGAAAAACTAGATTTATCTTTACAAAAATGATGAGACGCCGCTGTATCAAGTACAAAAGCATCACCATCTGTTTCACTGATACATGCTTGAATGAAAAAGCAGTATTTATCAGATCTTTTGTCGGACGGGCCATACCTGTTATTAAAACGCCCTCTTGGAGAGGGAGACCGTGACTGGGAATACCGTGAAGATCGGCTATTCCTGGGATCTGGCCCTCTGCCTGTGTTTTTAAGGTTTGGCTTAGGGGATTTTGCCCTGGAGTAGCAAAACCGAGAAGTGTGTCCGTTTTTACCACATGTGTGACAGACAAATGGGCGGCTTGAACGCCCTCTAGTCTCTGTGTTGTAGGTCACGGAAACACCTCCCCTGTCCTTTTGTCTAAGTTTTTGTCGAGCATCCTCGCCCAACACTGCAGCCTCCACTTTATCCAATGTGAATTCGCTTTTCGGCCAGCTCATTATGTTTTGAATCAAAGATGAAAAGGATTCGGGCAGCCTTCTTAATACATGAAAAATTACCCTATCATCATCCAAGGGGTGTTTAATAGCTGTGAGCTGCTCAACATAGTCTTTGACCTTGGAGAAGAACATGGCATAACCCTCATTTTGATTAGGTCTGCATTCTAAAAAGTCGTTATAAATTAATTGATGACGTACCCGATCATCAGGTTCAAAGTATTTCTTAAGTGTTTCCCAAGCCTTAACTGGACAAGTCTCAGACTTAATAAGGCGTTTATGTTCATCCCCAACATTGAGGTAAATCGTTGACAGAGCTTTATCACACCTATCCTGAAAAGCATCCAAGTCCTTTGTGTCGGGAGGAACCGTCTCTTTCTGGTTCACAATTTTCCACAATCCCCTTTCAATTAAAAGGAATTTTATATCTGTTGCCCATACAGAATAGTTTTTACCATTCAATTTAGAAATATTAGGATTTAAAAAAGACATTTTCAAAAACAAACAAAAAAAAAATGGGTATGGCCCCTCCGTCAAAAAGAACCCTTAAAATTTCTAACTTCTATTCAAATATACACAAATGTTAGAAAAATAACCCAAATAAACCATAGTTTATATCCCGATAATGTCGAGCACTTAAAACTTTCACCACTCTTATAAACACTCAAAAAAAATTTGTTTACATTTGAAAGTAAACACACTATAAATTTTAAATTTCAAAAGTTCAAAAACTACTTAAATATATTACACATATAAATACTTTCAATTTAAATTTCAATAAATTCACTCTTGCTATTCAAAGAAAATAGTATCTTAAATCATAATGTTTTAGCACTTGTCTTGTTTACAACCAACTGCGTGGGCAAACAGCCCATAACCCTTGACATCCCTAGGGAGGGTTCGACGCAGAGTGACACAGTGGTTGATAGTAAACAAAGACAAAATATGTGCAGTAAAAACAAGTTAATTTATTAAAAAAGCTCTTATAAATATATCATTATCAAGTACAACAGTAATTTATATAAATATCACATATTAACAAAGCTCAAACGCTTATGTCAACAAAGCTTAAATGTCAATACATTGTAAAGTAGATAAAAGTTCAATTTCCAAAATAAACAAAGTTAATTATGTATTAAATTCATTGTTAACAACAACTATTTTTAAGAAACTATTGAATAAACAAGAGTGAGTACAAAACTAAATAAGAAAAACTTAACTTCACAAACGCATCTTGAAGTTACGTGGCCGTCATCACATTTCAAAATTACGTACACTCGACCTGCGAGTAACACCCACAAAAGACACCTGAAAGGAAAGTGCATTGCCACACCGGAAGAGAGATGCCGGCTTAAATACAAAGTGCAGCCACAGAAGATTAAGTTTATGCAAAAATACAAGTTACTATTTCATTTCAGTTCAAAGTTTAATTTAAATCATTTCAGTTTACTACTTTAGTTATTTCAGGAAACAAATACAACTCAACTCTTAAGTTACCGACTGTAAACAATGCAAAAATGTAAATAAACAAACGGTTTCAGAGTAAGTTCAAACTTTATGAGGAATTAATTAATGGGGCTTAAAAAAGAATTAGTTAACCAATAATATCATATTTATTCTATTATTAAATTCTGAATTAAATACTTTTAAGTTATATTAAATACTTTATTTCTGCTAATAACAAGTGTGGTGATCAGGTTTATATGCTAACAACGATAGCGGGTCATCGCCTAAACTGGTGTAAGAAATCCGGTATCTCACTTCGTCCATTCGCGGCAACCCTAATTTACACCCGACACGAGTCCCATGTTTTTACTATGAAAGAAGAAGCAATTGAGAAACCGGTTTCCTCTTACTAACGTCGGCCAAGCAGATCTGATTTTCAAGAAGATTCCTACGCAATCAATGGATTCTTCCCCAAGACTTTTCAAGTGTTTTTATTTTGCCCAATAGAAATTTAAGGGGTCATAGGAGTCTTAAAAATGTGCAAAGAAGGTACTACAAAACATAGTTTGATCTTTCATGTCATTTTTGAACTATTGAATGTATAAGTATAATTTTTTATATGTAATTCTACAAGATTTATTTATTATAAAACAAGTTTTAAAATTTATGAAACTTTAGCCAAAACTAAAATAAATGATATTAAACATGAAGGTACTTGAACACACTGTGATTAGGCTTGCGCGGCAAATTGTGAGGTCAAAATTGAAAAAATGACCAAGAAAATGACTTTATATTGTACAAATATGTACAGACTAGGACTTATACCTAAATTCTCAGCTCAATTTCAATTAGAAATTATTTTTTAAAAAATTTAAAATCAAAATTTTTAATTTTTTAATAATTTTTTTAGAAAAAAGTTCTTAAAATAATTTCTAATTAAAATTGAGCTGAGAATTTAGGTATAAGTCCTAGTCTGTACATATTTGTACAATATAAAGTCATTTTCTTGGTCATTTTTTCAATTTTGACCTCACAATTTGCCGCGCAAGCCTAATCACAGTGTGTTCAAGTACCTTCATGTTTAATATCATTTATTTTAGTTTTGGCTAAAGTTTCATAAATTTTAAAACTTGTTTTATAATAAATAAATCTTGTAGAATTACATATAAAAAATTATACTCATTTATTGAGTAGTTAAAAAATTACAAGAGAGATCAAACTATGCTATGTAGTATCTTCTTTGCACATTTTTAAGACTCCTGTGACCCCTTAAGCTAGTACTAAATTGTCTCGGTCGGTGCAAGGAGGAGTCCTCTTATCAATATTGTATGACTCCAGTCTATCATGGTTCGAAGACTGCTTACAACTTTGTCAAGCTTCCGAAAATATTTCCCGTCTTGGGAAAAGCTAAAACATTGTTGTGTGCCACGGAAGCAATTTACCTTTTCCGATAGAATTTACGAGTGTTTCGTTCGTTTCCAGCAAGTTTTTCTAAACTCTTCGTAAAAGAAATCTTTGTATTCTGGCGCAATTCGTTGAAAGTTTTCTTTCTTTCTGTTTTAAATTTTTTTTTTGTTAAAAATTTTTTTTTACACCCAACTTAAAAAAAAACAATTCTGGAGGTCTTTTGTGTAGCTGTCGTCGAAAAACGACGTTTGAAGTTCTTTGGTTCGGCGTTTAAAAAAGTCTATACGTCCGTGGAGGCTAGAATTAGATGAAGATTCTTCTGCTCATAAAATAATATAAATAAGGAGCAAATGAGTTCATTTATCGCTTTAACTAACGCCGAAACACACAATTGTCTTATTATTTGGCGTTAAACTACACATATTGGGAGTTGTAGACAAAACGGATAAAACGCGTATTGTACTTTTTGTATTTATAACTTTAATTGAAGAATGTTTATTTTAAACTAATTTTAGTTGCTGTGAAATAGTAACATATCGGTTTTCAGTAATCAGAAAAAAAAATGCAACGATGTATTTGGACATGAGTGCACCTCAGAAATAGCAGTTAAAACTTTTCTTATGAAGAGAACTTGACAGCAACATAATTTGACAGTCCACAAATTGCCATTTTTGAATTTTATTTTGCATGTTTTGGGTCTTGAGGGGCAACAGGAGTGTTGAATGAAAAAAAATTGCCCTCCCCCTTTCCTATTGGAAAATCAATGTCGTGTTAAAACCATGGAGTTAGGAAGGAGGAGTAGGGGGACTATCCGTTCAAATGGTTTGAAGCAGGGGCAGTCAGGTTTTTCGAGCTACTGTTCATAACAAACCGGCACTGGGGTATCCCAAGATGCACCCCTTTAGCGCTTTTTTAAGCTACTGCGCATAACATAGTAGACGAAACTATGGAAACTGGCTCTGAGGTACCCCAAGATGCACCGCTCTACCCTGCTTCTTTTGTGCGTTACTGCGCACAGACATGGGCCGAATCGAAGTTGAAATGAACATCTGAGACAAGCCAATTTCCCCATGATTTTTAATTTACCCCCTTTTCAAACACTTCATTAAATGAGTGTGCGATGGGGTTTGTATATGCGTATAACAATGATTTGTAGACTTTGCGACTCCTTTTCGTGCCAAATATCTATGTTGTATTTGGAGTCACCACAGACATCACTGTCTATTGAGGGGGTCATAGGAGTCTTAAAAATGTGCAAAGAAGGTACTACAAAGTATAGTTTGCTCTTTCATGTAAATTTTTAACTACTCAATTTATAAGTATAATTTTTTTATATGTAATTCTATAAGATTTGTTTAATATAAAACAAATTTTAAAAATTTATGAAACTTTAGCCAAAACTAAAATAAATGATATTAAAACCCAAAGCTTTTTGAACACATTGGGATTAGGCTTGCGCGGCAAATTTTGAGGTCAAAATTGAAAAAAAAATGACTAAGAAAATGACTTTATATTGTACAAATATGTACAAACAAAGACTTATACCTAAATTCTCAGCTCAATTTTAGTTAGAAATTATTTTAAGAACTTTTTTCTAAAAAAATTAATAAACATTTTTAAAATTTTGATTTTAAATATTTTTTTTTAATAATTTCTAATTAAAATATAGCTGAGAATTTAGGTATAAGTCTTTGTTTGTACATATTTGTACAATATAAAGTCATTTTCTTAGTCATTTTTTTTTCAATTTTGACCTCAAAATTTGCCGCGCAAGCCTAATCCCAATGTGTTCAAATAGCTTTATGTTTAATATTATTTATTTTAGTTTTGGCTAAAGTTTCATAGATTTTAAAATTTGTTTTATATTAAATAAATCTTATAGAATTACATATAAAAATTATACTTATACTATATTGAGTAGTTAAAAAATTACATGAAAGATCAAACTTTTCTTTGTAGTACCTTCTTTGCACATTTTTAAGACTCCTATGACCCCTTAAGGTAGACATTCTTCGTTAAACATTGGTCTGGCGGATAGGTATTGGTGTTATAGAGCGCACTAAATTGCCTCGGATAAAATGGGCATTCGTCAACTCTCCGAAACCTACCACAGTTAGCATGATTATCTCTATTCTGTTTAATTTTAGTATGATAGGGCAAATAAAAATGGCCCAACTTAGAAAGTATAGGACAAGAAATGCTGCCAAGTCAAAAACCAATGCAAAAACTGGTTTGCCATGTGAACCCATTGATCGCTTCAATATTAAGTCCGAATGGACGCTTGGCGAATAATTTGTAGGTGACTATATGCAAACTTCACAGGATCTGAACTCTCCAATAGTCGATGTGTAGCTCTAGTCTAGTAACAACCGAACCAACCAATGAAAAAAGTTTGCCAAGTGAGGCCATCGAATAACTTATGAATTCGACTTGGAGCCTTTCAGGCAACTTCAATAGTTTTTCTCGCCAACCATTGGCCCTGCATTCATAGCTCCATGCGGGAACACTTTGATTTGCGCCACCCTGCACAATCCCACATCGAGTGTGTTATTCTAACCTTCAGCAACGCGTCAGTCGGATAAAATGCGCGCTCAAGCGCTGTGTGACACTGAAGCAGAAAGAAGTCGTCGGATTTTATGACTGCTGTCGCGGGAGAAGAAATGCGATGGTATTCGATTCGAATCGAGAAAGGTGTATTTCGAATCGTATATCTCTGGAGAAAGAAAAACATTCCCCTTTTCCCGAAGTTGTTTCCGCCCGATGTATCGTTTTTCGACTGACTTTTATAGTTACTTTGGGAGAGAGTGGGAAAATTGGTTTCCGCCTTGTGACAGGGCGAAATAGGAACTTCACCGCGGATGTCTTACGAGACTGAAAGTAGCTCGTAAAGTAGTGCTTCAGGGATTTGGGGTTAGAAAAAATGATCCTAAGCAGAGAGGCGCCTTAGTCCACATAATAAATTTAAAATATTTGTGTTATAAAGTTTAATAATTCATTTTCAGTATATCAGAAGCATCGAGCATTATGGTACCGATTTACTTTGTGCTTCTAACTTTGTACATTACCAAGTGTCGCCACGAGAATGCCATAAGACGCAAGGGTACCGAGAGCACTTAGGAGCATAGATCGATCAATAACGTATATTCTCCAAAATGTGAGCACGATTTTACTCTTAAATTCCTTCCTAATCACTAGCTTAAGTTCTCGGTAATGTTTAGGAAGCACCCCTGGCAGACGCACGACAGCATCCCTTGCCATCTCTGCGTACCTGTTGGCCTCAGACGCTCTCACTATCAAGGTGACCAGCGAATAGCCGTAAGCAAATACTGTAATAAGGGCAGTGGTGGCGCTAGGAATTTCCCGACGGGGGGGCTGACCTACCCCGACGGGGGGGCTAAAGTATAATTTAAAATAAATTACCTTAATTCTTTAATGTAGATCCGTAGGATAAACATGTTTTTTTTTAATTTGGTGCAAAAATTGTAAAACTAACTTTACATTTATAGAGTATATTAGTATAACCATCGCATAATGTTAAGAAAAATTATTACAACCTACACTTTTTTTTAATTAATTATTTTTTAAATTGATTTTTTTAAATCCTAACTCCTTTTAAGTTACAACTTTTTTTTTTATTTTACAACTGTGTAATGGTGATATTAAAAAATGCTGTTTTTTTTTTTAAAATACATACTAGTTTTAATTTTTAATATATATAATATTAAAAAAAATTAAAAATTGAATTTTCAATTCCAAACTGCTTTTTATAAAAAAAAACTAGACTACATTACTCAACATTTTTTGGTTCTGTTAAATATGCTAAATGTATTACAAAAAAAATTATTAAAATCTATGCAAATTAATAAAAAAGCATTACACTTTTTTTTAATTTGTGACGAAATGAAAAAAAAATATAAGATTTTGATACATAAAGTATTTTAACATAGTGTCAACTGTAGAAATTTTGAAGGTAAGGGTTTTTAAACAGCACAATTGGATCGTTTTTCAAACTAGTAGAATTTTGAAATCTGGTATACGTTTTCTGCACTATGTCTATTTTTGGATTATGCAATAAAAAAAATTTCCCTCAATTCCAAGGTACTGGTCTACCTTAAGTGTATATAATTAACTGTCAAATTATGTCAGAGATCAATCAGAAATATGTCAAATACGTTTTAATTCAATATATAAAATTAAACTTTAACTAGACATAAGTAGAACTATATACATAATATAAAATTGAAATTTTCATTAAAAAATTCACATATTATAAAAATTCACTAAAAAAAAACAATTTGTTTTAAATTTTTTAATGAAAATGTATCCAACATAAAATCTTCAAAAACCTGATTTTTTTTAAAAATATTTATTCCGAGGAAAACATGAAATTTATTTAAAGTGCCCTAATAAAAAATAAATATAACATAAAACTAAAAATATTTTTATTTATAAAAATGCAATTTCTTAGCCGTGTTCTTAGTAAACTAATAATAATGAACAATCAATGAATTTATTCCAAACTGATTTATAACAAAAATAAACTTTACTTCAAATATTATATTTAAATAAAGTTTCTTGTGCCATTGGTGATGGCAACAGCGGATTAAAATTAGGTAAAATTAAATTTTAATACTAATTAAGGTTAATTAGCTGACAGACAGTAGATAAGTATCCGTCCGTCCGAGCGTACAGACATCTATAAAATCGCTAAAAATGGAAAAGTAGTATACTGGCATGCTGAGTCCCTTCTTCAGTGTACCTTCCAAAATCGGTCCTACCCGCCGGATTCTATTAATCTTTTAATCTATCTTAAAAATTATTTTTTTATTAGTTTGACTAGTTTTATTTATTTTCTTTCGAAAGTTATCGTAATTATTTCGAAATTAATTTATAATCGGTTGCTAGAATAATTTATATTTTAATGAATAAATATGGAATATTGCACGCTTTAAAATAGAAAGAATACATTTCATATCATCATCATACAATCAAAGAATCTTTTTGTGAATAAATTTCTTGCTTGGGCTATGAAAGTGAGAGACAGACGGGTTGAACGATTATAATACCTTCCCCATTTTACGTTATAAATGTAGTGTGAAAGCTAAAATTGGAGAAAAGAATTAAACCATTTTTGTACGTTGAAATAAATACGAACATTAATGTATTATAATTTTTGTACGTACCTTCGGTTTTAGAGAGATCTTTTTTGATCGTCTTCACTGGATTTAGCGATTCCCATGGACTTTTCCTTTTTTTTACGCCAACTTCTACGAACGGAATATTCCTGTTTTGCTTTTCATAATCTTGATATTTCAAAAGCTGTGTTTTGTTTACATAGTCATTGTCAAATTGTTCTGCACATAAACAACATTCAACCTTAAAACGTGAACCTTTCCGTCGTTTATTATTCATAACCAAATTATTAAAACAAAAAAAATCTATTTCGAATTCGTGTTTAAAAAGCTGAGCAACCTGCTGTATTAATTTTACTGCTAAAATCTGCTAAAATTCACTAAAAATCTACGAAAAATAAAAGTTTATACACTTTTTTAACCTAAAGAAAACGAACGTTGGTTGAACACGTGAACTGGTTCAAAATACTGTAGCGTTATCGGATGGTACTATTTTTTTGCATTTTTCTTTCCCAATAGCCCTCTATTCTGACGACACATCTGTCTTCACCAATAGCAGAAGATCACCAAAATGTCCTTTTTCTGAGAATTGTTTACCCCCTTTTTTGGTATCCCTTTAACACTTCGGGTAAAATTACATTTTAGACCGGAAAAAACATGTCAGCATCATGTATCATTGTCGAAAATTTACGAGTTCGTGGCGAAGAGTTTACTAACGCGAACTGAATCCAGATACCTCTCTACAGTACAATCCCAGATGATCCTAACTATGTAATGTGAAACTCCCCTCCCCATAACTAACCAAACTTTCCCAATTAAGAACCAAGCAGTCTGCTCCTCCGCAAACCTCCCGCTGGTTTGAAGATAAGGGTTCCCCAATACCCCAACCCCCACTCCATGAAGAACGGTGGTGTGGTGTATGATATCGTTTTCCTCGCCCCCCGTGGAATGGAAAATCTTGCGGAAGGGGTGTATTTCGATAAGGGCTCGATCACACAAACCAGGACTGTGGTAAAAAATGCAAAGTAGTGATGAATTTTAAAACTTTTAAAGGGCTTTTGTTTTATCGACCAAATTTTTTCCGACATTTTAACCAAACTAACATATAAAAATTAAAGATAAAAAAAAAACTTAAGGACTAATTTTCCCGACGAAATTAAAAAATTCCCCGACGGGGGTGCTAGCCTTCCCCGACGGGGGTGCTGAAGCACCCCTAGCCCCCCTGCTGCCGCCGCCCCTGAATAAGGGTGTAGAAATACTTGGGGTAATCCATATCGGGTTGGAACATCACCACGTAGCTGGTCCGGAAAAGGCCGCCCATCGTGGTCAGCATGGTAGCGCACACTGGAAAAGAAAAGTGCTCTTCCACGATGCCCATCGTATTGGCGATTTGTCTGTAGATGCACAAGAGCCTCAGATACTCCTCTTCGATGTCCGATTTTTGGAGTTCCTCAACCAGCTGACTGAAGAGGTATTTCAAGATGACGCACACGTTGCTGTAAAAGCTGACGAAGGAAGTGAGCAGCACGAGCATGACCACTGGGGCAAGCAAGCCGGCCATGTAGCCCATGGCGAAGCATGTCTGCGATCGCTCGCAAGTTGCCCCCAGCAGATGCATGTTGTCCGAGGTGAGCCTCAAAGTCACCAGACATACCATGTAGAAGACGGACCTGCAGACCTGGTATATGATCCTCGTCCTGACGTTGGCGAAGTATGAAGTGCGCCCCATCATCCTGGATGCCTGCGCGAGGTTCTTGACGACCAGCGGAACCTTCTTTCGATGGCGGTAGACGGAAGCGTGGGCCAAGCTCTGGAGCACCAGGACAAGAAGAAGTGCACATTCCATCTTCCTCTTGGATGACATGAAAGTCGTCCCCGACTGGGTCACCAGTACCATGATCAGGCACGATGTGAACAAGTACTTAGGGCACTGGCTGAAAAAGAACCGCGCCGTGAGCGAAGCTCGTTGTGTCAGTAGACCCATGCCCGTTAACTGGAAGAGGACGAAAAGCGGGAAAAAAGAACGTTTCAGAGATATTTGTTTACGAGGTGCAGTATTCCCCTTCTTTCTAATAAACTTAACAGATAACTTAATAAACTTAAACAGACTCATACCAAAATTGTATGTAAATCTCAGTTTGAGGCTTAATGAAATCAACTTATCAGCATAGATCTTGAGGACTTATCAATAAGTTATTTACCTACGGTGTTGAGGTTCAAAAACGAGTTGTCCATTAAAGCCTCATTTTAATTCATGTGGAAATCCTTTAAAATTGGCATGGAATTTTTTACACTACTGATTTTCATCGATATTTAACTCGATCTTTTCGTCTGCCCACTTGAAAAACTGGCATCAAGAGCGTATACTATTATTTTTCTTGGATAGTTGTTATGAAAGTAGTCCAAGTGAAAGCAGAAGCCAAGCCATCCTTTCGCTATTTCATTAGAAAAATGAGATAACTGGAATATTTTACCATTTCCGCCTAATTTAAAACCTGTTTTAATTGTCATTTATATTATCCGTATCTAATTTTCCAAAAGTGAATATGCTTCCGCTAAAAACAAATAATATTCCAATTACCTCTTGCGCGTGTTTCAATGTCACTACACTCACCATAAATTCGTAAAAAATTCTATTCTTATATGCATAAATAATTCCTTATTCTACAAAACGCGATGCATGCCAAATGCGTGTTTATGGAATAAAAATTTTTCATTGCCAATGACGGCTACCTACTTACTACCTACTTATCGTTTCAATAAAGACGCATGCAGATAATTAGTGATATACAAGAACAATTTTTAAGAGTGTCGAATAAGGACTTGACATTCGTTGAATAATTCGTTTTTTATGTGCAGTGAAAGCTGCCTAAAATAGCATGTTCAATTGATCAATATGTTTATTTGAACTATACCTTAGAGTGGTTAGCGTAGCGGCTCATTTTAATAAAAAACAATTACACAGTAATAAGTGTCTAGTCATTTCAATTGCGACTATGCATTACTTGAATAATTTATGGCAATGCAATTCAAGACACTTGTAAACAAAACTATCTAACTAATTAGCGAATAAGGAGGCAAGTGTAAAAATGCGCATTGTAGCACGCACTTTATGCCAAATATTTAACTACAATAAGTAAATTGGTTTTCGATTTGTAGCGGAAACTTTTTTTTTACTTTCTCAACACTGACAGATATTTAAATAATATAATAGCTATCAAGCTATTTTTATTCATCGTCAGAAGTAATTTGTTTGGTAATTAAACGAGCATCACGAGAAGACGAAAGTGAGACACTTTCGTTTAACTTTTTATTATTTGTAAATATTATTTTCATCTTGTTAAGTTTATCTTCGAAGAACTTAATTGACATATTGGAAATTTCCTTGCTTGATGTCTTTTTAGTCTACATTTTTTTTCTTTCAATTACCTTGAATGAAATGAAGAGCTTAGTGGAAGAACGTGCTAAGTGACAAAAAGATAAAAACGAGAAAAGATCTTTAAAGTTTTCAGTGTTTGTACTCAGATCTGTTGAAAACTGTACTTGCAAAAAGTAAAAGAGATAAAAAAACTAAGTTTATGAAAAAAGGGAAACTTGTTATCGTTTCAGATATGAGTAATTTTTTTCATTGACTCAAAAGTCTCAATTTTTTCAAAAATGTCGCTTTGCACGTTCTTCCACTTAGCTCTACAGATAAAAGGTAATAAAAGCCATTGCGATATTCTGTTTGTCAGACTGTATGTCTGAAACCACTCTACAGATCAAACTAAAAGGGCTTGAGTCCTCAACCCTTTCGGGGCTGGGAAGCCCAGTCGGTTAGGCACTCGCCTAGAATGCGAAAGGTCCCAGGTTCGGGTCCGGACATCGCTGCCGACATATAAACGGCATGTGCAGTCAAAAATGTCCGACGAATAATACCCCGTGTAAGGGAGTGCACGTTAATGGGTAATAGGAGTCTTAAAAATGTGCAAAGAAAGTACTACAAAGCAGAGTTTGATCTTTCATGTAATTTTTTAACTACTCAATATATAAGTATAGTTTTTTTATATGTAATTCTACAAGATTTATTTAATATAAAACAAATTTTAAAATTTATGAAACTTTAGCCAAAACTAAAATAAATGATATTAAACATGAAGCTATTTGAACACATTGGGATTAGGCTTGCGCGGCAAATTGTGAGGTCAAAATTGAAAAAGTGACCAAGAAAATGACTTTATATTGTACAAATATGTACAAACAAAGACTTATACCTAAATTCTCAGCTCAATTTTAAGTAGAAATTATTTTAAGAACTTTTTCTATAAAAAATTTATAAAAATTTTAAAATTTTGATTTAAATTTTTTTAAAAAATAATTTCTAATTAAAATTGAGCTGAGAATTTAGGTATAAGTCTTTGTTTGCACATATTTGTACATTATAAAGTCATTTTCTTGGTAATTTTTTCAATTTTGACTTCAAAATTTGCCGCGCAAGCCTAATCCCAATGTGTTCAAATAGCTTTATGTTTAATATCATTTATTTTAGTTTTGGCTAAAGTTTCACAAATTTTAAAATTTGTTTTATATTAAATAAATCTTATAGAATTACATATAAAAAAATTATACTTATATATTGAGTAGTTAAAAAATTGCATGAAAGATCAAACTATACTTTGTAGTTCCTTCTTTGCACATTTTTAAGACTCCTATGACCCCTTAAATATCCTTCAAAGTCCCAACATTGCGTACGATGTCGCCCTTAACGGTGGCGTTGGGTGCCTACTCAGGTGTCGGCTCGTCACTTGACTGTGGTTCTAAGATACGACGCCCGTCGCCAATAGCCATCGTGTAGCTCTAGAGCGACGTTAATTCAAAACCTAACCTAACCTAAAAGATGTTTTGCATTTAAAAATCTTTTATTGGCATAGGATTTGCTGTCAGTTCATCTTAGGCGAAATTTCGTCTTAAACGAGTTCGTGTTAACGAGGTTTGACTGTATTTGTTTCTATAATTCAATCCAGGTAGTTCCGCTAACATGAATAAAAGCGACGATTTTGTTAGAATACAATCTTTTATCACTTTTTTTACAACTATGTCAACACGATAGTTAACAGCCACAATGATTCGACAAAAATAGAAATCTTTTGCATCTCTTTATCAGCTGATAAGCTGAAAGCATAAAATGGGGCGGGCGCATCAAACGTGTCTTCTCAACTCCGTTTCAACTTGTAAACAACCATGTGGACCGTCACTCTCATCGCAGTTGCCGTAGTTTTGTGGCTATTGTAAGTATTCACATTTTAATGCAATAAACTACTCTAAGCATCAAAGAGTTCTATAGTAGGATAATGTGATGTGTAATGTAATCGTTTCCGACTGCCTATTTCTAGCCTCCATTAGGAGCTTTAACGCAGCCAATAAACGCCTCGTTATTTAGAACCCAGGTCAAGTGACGAGGTCGACACCTGAGCTGGCGCTTAACAGAACTTCGAGCGACATCGTACGCTGACGCCGTCGGGACTTTGGTCTCCACAGTTTTAACGAGCACGTCTGTCCGAGTGTACTCGGCCCATCCGTCACGAGTTGGATTTTCTACTCTTTTCCAGTACAGATATCCGATTTATAGGATGACTGGCCGTAGATGGGATTCGAACCCCCGCACTCCTGAGAAGGCTAAATCCTGAGGCGGATGCCTTAACCACTCGGCCACGGACGAGACTATATTAGGATAGAGGAATAGAGTGACAAATGTGCTAATTAGTTTTTAATTTTGAAACTGAGAAAGGAAGTACACCCAGGGAAAAGGCGGGAATCGAACCCTTACTCGTTACAGCAGCGTGCGGACTGCTAGCGTTATGGCCTGTGATCCAAACCACTTGGCCATCGGGCCCCACCTGCCACCCTATATTGTCTCCGTGTTCATTCATGGTGCTGTTGCCAGGTTTAGTCTCTACCCTTCTTTAGAACTCTTTGCTAAACATAAATTGATTTGCAAAAGTAACTGCGACTGAATTTCTGTTTCAGTCACATGCTCAAACATGCGAAAATGCGGGAAAAAAAAGTTTTTATTTATATTTCAAATTTAGATTTTTATAGCTCGATATTATTATTTATACTAGGTATTTTTATTTGTTTTCTTTAGCAATTTGCTAAATTTGCTTGATATTGCAGCATTAAATTTTTTATATATATTTCTTCAAAAGTAATTTTTAGTTTTTTGATTTGTTGTGTATTTGGTTTTAAAATAATTGAACAAAAATTAACTATAAAATTACAATTTTCATTATAATATTTTATTTACATTCCAACATAAATTTTTTTAAAAACAGTTGCGATTTATAATTTTTTTCTGCAATACGACTATTGTATATTTTTTTATGCATATAGCTTAGAAAACAAGAAATCCCAAAATAAATAATATAGTACGCACACCTTGTATCTAAGGAAAAAAAATTAGCTGAACACAGCAAGCAGTTGTATTTTAAACTAATTAATTTTTAATACTAATTAAAAGGTAAGTTTGAGACATTCAATAGACAGGTGCCTATCTTCTGGAAGTACAGGCTGACGGTCAAGAAACATAAAAGAATGGTCCTTCATGTCATGCCTTTTTAATAAATATTTTTTAAAATCCGACGGATAATGTGATTTTGGAAGGGGGTACACTCTTAAAACAAAAGAGTGAAATCCGCTCCAATTGGAGAAGTGCATTTTCGACACTGGAAAAGAGTAAATATTAACTCAGACTGATTTAAAATCACTCGTTTGGAGTGATCTTGTCGGAGGTTTAACACCAAAGTATCCACTCCTTTGGGAGAAGTGCATTTTCCAGATTGGAGGAGTGAAATTAGCTCAGACGGAGTTAAAATCGCTCGTTCGTTTTAAGAGGGACAAACAGACATCTCTAGAATGTCCATACCTACTTTCCAAAAAAAAAAAAAAATCATTTGAGTTAAAAGAAAAACAAAAAGTAGGCTGAAATGGGACATTTGTTAACATGAATACGAAAAAAAAAGTTACTTCAGTACGTAATTATGTATCTACATTTTACGCGCTGTGATTATTAATATGCTTAGAGATCTTGCACGGGAATAAAGCATTTACAAAAATTACATATTTCAGATACAGGAAGAAATGGTTTTCTTCCTTGAAAGAACAAGGGATTCCAGGTCCAGAACCGAGCCTTCTTTTCGGAAATCTGCTGGACCTAATCAGAAGAGTAAGTATTTCATGTGATCAAAAAGTGAAAATGTGAAATTTTTTAAATAACCACCAAAGCGCCACGTATTCGTTTTTGGTTGATTCCATGAAAATGCGCCATTGACATCATTTTTTAAATTTCAACTTTTTTATTTTAAACGAAATCTAGTCGGCAAAAATTTTTGCACTTTATTTTCTCTTTTTATACCTCAAAATAAACAGTTCGTTAAAAATTCGAACATTAAAACTTAAAATTTGAGTTAAATATAGAACATCATAACTTTTTCATGTCTGTCACATTTGTCATGTCAGTCACTTTAATAAATATTTATAATATTTTACTATTTATACATTTCTTAATTTTTTCTTTCTGGTTGGCACATCAGTTTCTTATATTGATTCCAAAGAAATTCTAGACTTGAAGTGCATACCAGTTAAGAGCAAATGGTAATAACATAAGGTCACTCAAAATCTGTGTCTCAATTTTGTCATGTCAGTCACGGCATGTTTCAACCCAATTAATTTTAAGTATTTTCTCTTGAATAAAAATTTCAGCGTTTTTTATAATCAAGACCTTTATTTGCATCACTCCATGGTAATTTTTTAACAGTCAATTAATATTTAGTACTTTTTAAGAGCTAAGAAAGTTGTCTTATGTCATGTCTGACAAGAATGGAATTAGCCTTTTACGACTGTACGATTCATGCTCATTATTGTATTACTAAATAAAAATCAACTCTTGATCTATATCTATCCTTGCATTACTGTCTAAGTTTTAAAAATAAAATTTAACTTTACAGAGTCCACTAGAATGTTATGGAGAATGGATTAAAAAATATGGAAAGGTCGTGGGGTAAGGAAGAAATTGATTTTTTTTTATTTGTAACTAAAATAAAATATTATATAAGAACTTAACAAAATATAATCTAAAACTTATAATTCACTAAAAATAGCATTTTTGCATACAAGAAAAATCTTCAGATGGCTTATAATTTTCTTTTGGAAGTTATGTCCGAACTCCTTGAGTAAATTTAGAGGAATGTTTCTATATTTTTGGGAAAAATTAAATTACTTGAGAATTCCCCAGGGAAAAATTGTGCATTTTAAGCATAATAATGTAAGTGAATGATTAACTCAACGGTTATACTATTGCTCTAAGTAATGTAACTAAATTTAAATTACAAGACAGTTTCTAAAATTAAAATGTAGAAATTCATCAAAAATATACAATAACCCCTAATTTTTATATTTAAAAGAATTTAGTCGTTTGTAAAATATAGCAAAATAGTATTTAACCCTTTCCTTACTGAAACGCCCCAAAACGCCCGAACAACTAAAAATTCAATAATGTTATTCCCATCAAATATTACGAGGAAGCAAAATTCCTTTGTAGCGAAAGGGTTAAATCGTGTCTCGAACTTTTTCAGTGATTTAGTTTTTACCAATAAGACAAATTCCCAATCGAAAATCCAAAAATAACTTCCTAACATATTGAATCGAAGTAAAATGCACAATTACAGAATCTTCAAAAAGTAAAAAACTAAGGTTTATTTACACTTTTCAAGATTTTGTGCAGTAGCTGTAACCTTTTGTAGTGGTGAAATGTATAAACATTTATTCGGTATTCGGTTGAATATTCGGTTCTTCACTCTAAAAAATGAATTATCAAAAACGACGAAATTTTCCTTAATTTTGACGATTCCGTTACTGGCAAATGCTCCGAGTTTTCGTTTCCTCAAAGTGAGGAAATTTGAATCGTCATTTTTATGAGGATTTGATTGTCGTCTAATCTAAAGAAATACTTCGACATTTTGGAGCATGTGAGTACAACAATTAGATTCAGTTTCCTCAAAATCAAGGTACAGAATCGTCAAATCACGATCGTAAAGTGGGGATTCGCGTTTACTCAAAAGTCACGTGATAGTTTGACGAAACAATCCTCAAAATTAACGAAATGAGGCCTGAGTATTCATGAATCGTCAAAAATGAAAGTGTTATTTCTGAGAGTGATGGGTTTTGAATACAAAAACTTGAGAAATGGTGCAACCGAATACAGAAAAATTGGTGAAACATTTCTCCACACCACTTTTGCCTCTACTATAGTATGTCTATCTAGAATGCAAGCTTCGAAAACATTTTCCTCCCCTTCCCCGCATGCGGTTTTCTTCGAAACGGCGGGAGCGTGTTTTTCCCCCATCCTACATGGGGAAATACTAACTGTTTTGATTGTAAACCTCAAGCGCGCTAGGATTAGATAAGCAATGTTCCCCCTTTTCCTAGAAAACCCAGTGAAGGGATGTACATTGTGGCTAGAAATGGTATAGGAACCATATATTTAGTGAAACCAAGTTTCAAATTTTTAAGAGTCCAGCGAGATCCTTTAACTTACAAATAATTATGATTGTCTCAATGTGATGTTCCGTAATCTGTGACAGTAAGATAATTCAAACTGTAACCAAAACGATGAAAAATTTTGAATAAAATATCAAAATTTTGACGCCCAGCTATTTTTAGAATTTTTTTTCTATAATAGTTTTTTTTTGTTATTTATTATAGTTATTATTTCGGAGCTAACCCAGTAGTGTTAGTAGCCGACGCAGATCTACTGAAAAGGATATTAGTTTCAGATTTCCATAAGTTTATCAACCGACCGGTAAGTATTTGATAAAACATTGCATTTTATAACAATAATAAATGTTTTATCTGACGATTTTTAGCCTACTTTTCGTTTTGTAATTCGTAAGAATGAAAAAAATTAAAAAGTAGGTATTGACATGCGATCGATGTCCGTCTGTCTGTCCGCAATCCCCTTCCAAAATCAGTTCTATATATCAATCGGATCTTAAAAATTCTTTTTCTTTTAGAAAGCTGACCTTAGAGACAAAACTTTCATACTTTTTGTCCGCCTGCCTGCACATCCGGACGGACATAAATATACTATGTGACGGCAAATTTCCCATTGAATTAGCATTGAAGTTGGTTGGTTGGTAGACATATATTTTCAGGCTTGTGTGCAGCATTTAAGTTCAATTTTGAGTAATTTAAATGGCTGTTGCCAACTCAACAATGGCATGAGAAACTTTATTCATTTAAAAATAATATTATTTGGAGCTAAATATTTTTGGTCAATAAATCAGTTTAACTATTTCTGTTCTTTATTTTACAATAATTTTTTTTAATGGTAATTCAACTTAACCCTCGAGTAAGTTCATGGCTAGCAAATAGTAAGCCAGCTAGTAATCTAAAGCTAGCTAGCAATCAGGCTAGCAAAGCTTTTGCAGCAGCTGCAGCTCACTGTAGAGTGGAAGACGTACACATTGCACGACCTAGTCGTTATAGATTGAATTTAAGGTGACGTACTCTGCGTACGTCCTAGTACTCTTAAAACGAACGAGCGATTTTAACTCAGTCTGAGTTAATTTTCACTCCTTTCCAGTGTCGAAAATGCACTTCTCCTACACTCTTAAAACGAAAGAGTGAAATCCACTCTTTTAGGAGAAATAAATTTTCGACACTAGAAATGAGTGAATATTAACTGAGACTGAGTTAAAATCACTCGTTTGGAGTGATCCTGTCGGGGTACATGGCTAGAAAGAGTGAAATCCACTCTTTTAGGAGAAGTACATTTTCGACACTAGAAATGAGTGAATATTAACTGAGACTGAGTTAAAATCACTCGTTTGGAGTGATCCTGTCGGAGGTACAACACACAAAAGGTTTATAAGCGGCTCTCTGAGCAAGCACACAAGCCTGAAAATATATGTATATCAACCAACCAACACACAAAGGATCCATTCCTCTAGGAGCAATGCATTTTCTAGACTGGAGGAGTGAAAATTAACTCAGACTGAGTTAAAATCGCTCGTTCGTTTTAAGAGTGCACTGGAGTGGATTTCACTCTTTTGTTTTAAGAGTGTAGTGAATGGATTAACATATTTAGTTTAATACTTGCTGGTTCTCTTTCTGTACAGAACTTCAACCGTCCTGTCCATCATGACAACAAGGGCGCCCCAAGAAAGCGGGTGGAAGGGTTTACCCAGCACCTTATATCACTGCGGGACAAGAGGTGGAAGGAGATTCGCTCCATCATCACTCCAACCTTCACCGCCTCCAAGATGAAGCAGGTGGGGACCCCGTGATAGCAGTCACGCCAAAGTCAGGAGATTAGTCGCCAAATATTGTTTCACTGTACAATTTTTTTAAAAAATACGCGTCACTTTAGCGGAAATTTCCAGTATTTTCGATGGTTGAAAATCGCTTTTTGGAGGATACCGATTTTGAAAAAAAAAAAAAAAAAAAAAAAAAAAACGAATATTAGACATTGGTCCGTCTGTCTTTCTCAAAACACTCTACAGCTAAACAGCCAAAACTTTCCAACTAAAAATAATCTGAAATCCGCGATAAGTCACCAAAAATTGGTAACAGCTATGATATGATAGGCGGAAATTAAAAATCGAAGATTAACCGGCGAGTATAGGCGCGAAGCGTCCATACTCCTTCATCAAATATGTCCCGAAAAGTTGTTAACTTCACCGACTCCAAGATGAAGCAGGTGGGGACCCTATGCACTCTCAGAAATAAACTGTCATTTTTGACGATTCATGAATCCTCAAGCCTCATTTCGTTCATTTTGGGGATTGTTTCGTCTAACTATCACGTGACTTTTGAGTAAATGTAAATCCTCACTTTTACGATCGCGATTTGACGATTCTGTACCTTGATTTTGAGGAAACTGAATCTCATTGCTGTACTCACATGCTCAAAAACGACGAAATATTTATTTAGATTGGACGACATTCAAATCATCATAAAAATGACGATTCAAATTTCTTCACTTTGAGGGAATGAAAACTCGGAGCATTTGCCAGTAACGGAATCGTCAAAATTAAGGAAAATTTCGTCGTTTTTGAGCATTCATTTTTGAGAGTGTGAGAGTTCTAAAGCCAAAAGTCTTAAAATAAAAATTCCTCAGGGAAAAAATCGTGCTTTTTAAGCATAGTAATGTTATTGAATGATTTAATTAACGGTTACTTTTGCCCTAAGTAATGTAACTAAATTTAAATTACAAGATAGTTTTTAAAATTAAAATGTAGAAATTGACCAAAAATATACAATAAACCCCCTAATTTTTATACACGAATGAATCGAGTCTTAAGTAGGATACAGCAAAATAGTATTAATATCGTGTCTCGAACTTTTTCAATGATTTAGTTTTTAAAAATCAAACAAAGAAATTCTCAAATCCAAAATTAAAAAATCCTAACATATTGAATCGAAGTAAATCTGGTGGGATCTCATGAGAGCTTTAAGCCAAAGTCTTTAAATTAAAAACAGCTATGATATTGTCGGTGAAATGACAAAAGCACGAATGCGCAAATTTTAGGGATTGGCGGTATTCGAAAATGATTGGCATATCAGCATCCAATTTTCCTTTGCTGTGGTTTTGCATATTCGTGGTTTTGTGATTTGATCGAAGATATGACGACCAAACTGGCACATGAGGCACCCAGTCTCCAAGCTACTCTGTCCTGGATCAACACTTTTGCTTATTCCCATACTTTCAATTTGGCCTTGCACAGATCTTGGTGCATACTCCTTTGCTATGTGAGCTTAAGCCTCCTCATTTTCGTTTCCCTTCTAGTGTCCAAGAGATTGCGAAGTATATTGAGAAATCCCTTTTAGTACGAAAGACTTGCTTTGTCTATCTCAATCGTCTACAGTTGTAATTTCTTGTGGTTACTCACCTATTTTCTTTCTGCTTTTAAGACTGGAAAACGCACGAGGCCGCAATCAATGTCCTCCATCCCCCAGTGTTCAGTGTAGGCTTATCGTGTTCAGTATAGCCTCTCTGGCCACATTCCAGCTGTTCCAATCCATCCTCTTTCTTTCGTTTATGGTCAGAAACCTCGTCAAGACCTCGCCAAGTTGTCTTTGGTCTTCCTCTATTTCTTCTTCAAATTCCATTTTTCTTTCTTTTATATACAAATATATATAGATTAGTTAATTTCTTGGTTAATGGATGATAAATTTTCCTTTTCAAATAAATCTTTGTATGTTATAATGTTAGGTAGAAGAACATTTTAAAGATAATTCGCAGGTATATTTATTCTAGAATGTTTGGTAAATGAAATCCGTGTGGTTCTTTCACATAAAGCACACGCTTTTAATTCACCACGTTAATTGTTTATCTCCCAAGACCTGCTTGCTGCCTCACGGTGGCATGGAGGGGCGGAATGGGTGAAGTACGCACTGAAAAAAAAATTCTTGCAAAAAAAACATAATTGTTTGGTAAGTATTTCTAGTAATAAAACCAGAATACCAGGTACTTAAACCATTCAATTAGTAACTTTACTATTCGTTTTGGTAACGCAGTACTAGAATTTCTGGTAACTAAAATTATAGTTATCTTTACCCGTACGTTTGGTAAGATTACAAGTATGAAAAGTAAATTTACCAGCACAAATGCTTTTCCTACCATACGCTTCGTTTTTATACGAGAAGCATGGTTGAAAAACCAAATTAATTTCCAGAAAGCATCGGTCTTTTACCATATGCTTGGTGATCGGATCATGTTGAGCGCAATGATACCTACCAAATACCACGGTATTGGCTGAAATTTTGACTACCAATACGTATGGTAAATCTCAATCATCAAATATGGCGGTGTTGTGTTGCAGTTGTTTGTGTTGTGGCAACTCGAAAGAAGTCACATTTGCAAACAAAACTAATTATACTAGTAGAATATTTTTGCATTTTATTGAAAGTTGTTTGAAAATCGAGCGTCGGTATTCTCCTGGTAGGGCCACCTAAGGGGTGAAGGCCATTCCGTTATGCCCAAGCCCAGCTAAAGTAAGCAGGCACAGTGCAAAGTCATACTACTACTATTGTGTGCGCCAGACGCTGTCAGCAGAAGCTGCATGTTATCTCTTTAGCCATGCCAATAGTTCCTCCTCCGATTTAAGCCTAGGTTTCCTCGGAGTCCGTCAACAGATTTAAGCGGTCGGACAAGTGCGGTGAGTGACGTCATACAAACTACTGACATTGATTACGCTAGAGTGGTTTCCTCGGGAGCGTTGCCGAACAACTCACAGCGACCGCCAGATTGAGTTGCTGTTGAGTGCGTTGGGAAAATCCTGATGACAACGTTTTTTTGCCTTTGTCTGTTGTGTGTGTGCTTGCCAGAAATTCCAAATTTGAGGAAATGACGGAAGGCGAGAGTTGTTTTACGCTTTCCGAGGAAGAAATGCTACAAATTGATTTTGTGAGAAATCACGAAGAATTTTCCATTTTTGACATCCATTTGACAGACGAAAACCAAAACAACAACGGAGTTAGTTGAGTGAGTTCGCTAGGTTTCCAGTTTCGTGTCAACGTAACGTTCCGATGAAGCGGTGGCCGGTAGAGTGACGTCATCCACGTATAATAGCAGTCGCATTTTTCGGGCGACGGACTCCGAGGAAACGAAGGCTTTACTAGAAGGAGAGTACTGTGGGCGGTCAGCATAAATACCCAACACTAGCCTTCGCTACTGAGTAACTACTTTGTCGCAGACGGTTCGGTATTTAGGCTTGCACGCAAGAAGTTCTGAGATCTAAATTGAGCATACCCGTTAGGCTTACTCTTCAGGTGCTAATTAGAAAGTTGGGTGGTTTTTCATACCCCTAAGTTTTCATTCTGTCTCTTTCAGATGGCCCCGATCATGAATGGCGCCATCGACTCGCTGCTGGGCAACATTGAGAAGCAGGGTGGTTCGGAGTTCGATATCTACGGCATGTACCAGCGGCTGACCATGGACGTGGTCGGGCGGACGGCTTTCGGCATCCAGACCGACGTCCAGAACAACCCCGACGACCTCTTCCTCAGGTGCGCCAAGGTGCTCTTCCAGAACGACATCAAGAACCCCATCCTGCTCCTTTCAAGTAAGTCTGGTTGCACACGCAAAAGATTGTTTCGTAGCTTCTTAAAACAAATTATTAGGATCATGACCCAATACTCTATAACGGCAGCTATAACTTTGATTTGAAGTCGACAATAGTAATTCTAATAGACTAGCAACTAACTGATACTAAACGTATTGCATTTGAATTTTAATAAAACTTTCTTAGTCTAGAACTACATACATAAGCGAAGCTAGATTAAGATGAATTAAAAAATGATTTAATTTATACTGCAAAAAGACAGTACAAGGTAATTGTTACAAAAGAATAGACGTTTACACACTATTTATACAGATAAAATTAAGAGCTACAATGACACCGGTTCATGACAGATTTGTTAAGAATCTAATTTTCCTTCTCGGTTGCTTGAAGTCTAAGCTTCTGCTGACGCCAAAGCGTCTGTCTGATGATGTCAGTGCGTAAAGTTAAAACACACGAAGTTGCGATACTAATTCCGCATAACGACTCTGATCGTAGATCATTCGGATGTCACTTTAACCCTTTCAGTCCCAAAAATTTACTACACTACAGAAACATCTGATATTCACAAAATAAGCTCATTTGAGGTCAAATATACGAATTCCATAAGAGAAAAAAATCCATTTAAATTTTTTAAATGGTTTTTGAAACAATGCCAAAATTCTTTTACTGTGGAAAACAGCAAAATAAAAAAAATATATATATTACTTAAAAACACTTCGAGTTATATATTTTAAGGTATCTGACCATATTATTAAAAAAAATTTAGTAATTATTTTAACAGAAATAGTTTAAATTGTGTTTTAAATATGTGGAACTGAAGTGAACCAAAAAAAAAATCAGGTGAAACGCTTGTTGACTATTTTCTAAATAAAAAAAAATAGTAGTTCTGACTACTATTGAGTTAAAAGTAAAATTTTGTCTGATAGAACAAAGTGTGAAGAATCGAATGATGTGTGTTTGGATGTCATAGCGGGACATAAACATTTTGAAAAAAATATTGAAAGTGATGATGCCAAATGGCATCACTGGGACTGAAAGGGTTAATATGTTTAGCCACTATAGTTCTATGTTCTTTTTGCATCAGCCAGCTTCCAGTCCCTGCACTTTCTTTGGATGGCCGTGGGGCGGCTGATACTGCGCGCCACCAACAAGGGCGTCAATCCCGTCGACGAGCTCATCCAGTCCGTCAAGGACGTCATCGCTTCCAGGCGAAGAAACAAAGAGGTAACCATTGCACTGTTTATTAGGGTGGGCCGAAAAAAACTTTTTATTTTATTTCGGATCGCTATAGTGCGGAAAAGTTGCCATTGGTAAAGACATGAAAAATGCACTAATTATTATTTTTTTATTACCATATCTTCCGTTCGCGCAATGCCTTCAAAGTTGGCAAAAATTGTCAAAAACCGTAATTTTTCATAATTTTTTTAAACCCGATATATGATTTTAACTGCTTTCCTTTATCATGCTGCATGATTAAAATTTTCAAAATGTTAAAACTTTGAAATTTAGCAAAAAATACAAATTTTCCTAATTTTATACTACGTTGAAGGGTCGGAAGATCTGAATAAAATGTATAATAACTTATTAATAATAAATGCTATAAAATATTAATATAATAAGTGCTATAATATTTGGATTTTATATACTTTTAGTAGTTTATTCATGATATAGGAACGAAATTAAAGACATCAGCCTTGTTTTTAAAAAAAATTATAAAAAATTACGGTTTTTAACAATTTTTCGCCACCTTTGAAGGCATTGCGCGAACGGAAGATGTTTGTGTCGTTCACGCACAATAAATCAAGACATACTTAAAAGCCTTCTATTTTATTACTTTCCACCATCCGGCGGCATAACGTCTGTCAATAAAAAGTAATTAGCAAAAAGGGGTGAACAAAATCAAAACGTTAAACACTATATATGTCTTCAAAGTTCATTCAAAATTCATTCTAAGAAACAACTCCAAAAACATTCCACTTAACGGCACTCAGTAACAGCAGAGTTTGGTTGCCGACGACCGACCCGACCAAGAACTACACTTGTTCATATTCCAACAATCGGCCCCATCGGTCGTCAGCAACAACAACAACAAAAAAATCTCAAACATGAAAAATTTTATTCAAAGCAATTTTAAACTTATTAATTAGTAGAGGTTTAGTTAAACAATCAGCTCGATTGTCATTAGTGCCAATATGATTCAATCGAATCTCTTTTTCTTCGATTGCACTTTGAATAAATTTAAAGCGAATATCTATATGCTTTGTTTTAAAATTTTCCATAGTATTTTTTGCAAAACAAATAGCAGCATTATTATCACAAAAATGATTTGGTACAATCAAATTAGGAATCAGATTTAACTCGTTTAAAACTTTACACAACCAAATAGATTCTTTAACGCTCTCGCATAGAGCAACAAACTCTGACTCCATAGAGGAAAGAGCAATGCATTTTTGCTTACTTGATCCCCAAGCAAACGGTACGTTACCAAAAAAGAAAATATATCCGCTTGTGGAATGGCGGAAGGTTAAATCTGATCCCCAATTTGCGTCTGAAAAACAATCCAATTCTGATCCAGAAACTTTAGACAAATTTATACTTAATTCTTTAGTTATAAATACATAGTTCAAATTATCAGCAACAATTTTCCAGTGCTGAAAAGTATAACCATTTGAGAATTGAGACATCACGTTCACTGAATATGAAATATCTGGTCTGCTTCGATCAGCTAAAAATGAAAGACAACCAATAAGTGTCCGATATGGATATTTCTTCATGATCTCATTCTCGATTATTTCACCTTCTGGAATTTTTGGAGGCAATACATATCCTACTTTAAATGGAAGTTTTACATACGATTTTGGTAAATCTGCAAATTTAATCATTAATTTTTCAATATAAGTATGTTGATTCAAATACAAATCATTATTTACATATTCAAAATGTACACCAAGTAAATACTTAGTTTGTTCAGTAACATCAAATCTACTTTTAATTAACTCAAGAGCCTCGTTAATTAGGTCATTAGTCTTGCCATACAAAATTATATCATCTACATACACTGTTAAAACTACATTATCTTTATATTTATAAATGCAATTAGCCCAATTCAATCCAACAAATCCAAGATTCTTTAAAACTTTATCTAATTCACAATTCCACTCTCTTCCACTCTGGTGCAAGCCATAGATTGCTTTGTTTAACAAGCACACTTTATTTTCAGAACCTTTGAAAGCATGACCAGGTGGTTGTTTCATATAAATCGGCTCTTTCAATTTACCATAGAGATAAGCAGATTTGATGTCCAACTGAAGATTAGACCAATGCAGCATTGAAACTAAAAAAATAAAAAGCAGTTTTATTATATTGAAACTAATAACAGGAGAATATACCTCACAGTAGTCAATAAAAGGTCGTTGTCGAAACCCTTGTGCCACTAACCTGGCTTTGTATCTTTTAGGTTGATTTAGATCATCCAATTTTACATTAAAAACCCACCTGCTACCAATTACTGGAGCATTCATAGGTGGATCAACCAAGTCCCACACATGTCTGTCCTTCATTATTTGAAGTTCTTCACTCATAGCAGCATCCCACTTAAGTTTATCTGGACTTTCCTGTGTCTCATGAAAAGTTTTAGGAACTTCAACATTATAACACTCATAAAACATACAGGGTGTTTCAAAATTGACCGGAATAGGAATTGATGCAATTCCGAAATATTGAGCCGGCCCCTCCGAAAAATAGTAAAAAGCCAATTGATCGCGCGTTTTGGTCGTGGTTGCATACTTGAACTAGGGCAGCACGAGAATGTGTTGACGAAGGGATGCATTTGTTTTGAGTTTGGTTTGATTGAATCGACATATTGCCTAGTAATTTTACAATTTGCAGATTCTGTTACATCGCAGTTTCTAAAACTACTAAAAATGATTAGTAACTACGAAAATGGAATTTTTGTGTTTGATTTCGATTTAAATAATTTGGTGTGTTTCAAATTCGAGCTGGATGTTTGAAAATTGGAAGGAGCTAAACGTTTTGCGATAGAAATGTACAGTTTGTCGAAATGTGCATGTGTTGGAACCAAATAGTTCTATAGTAGGGTAGAGACTGAACCTACCAACCGCACCATCTACCAACACGGAGACAATTTAGGGTGTTATGTGGGGATCGATAGCCGAGTGGTTTGGATCGCAGGCCATAACGCTAGCAGTCCGAGCGCTGTCATGAGTGCGGGCTCAATTCCCACCTTTGCCCTGGGTGTACTTCCTTTCTCTAACAGTAAAAAATCCTTCTGTGGCTGTCTTACTTGACGAAATCTTATAAGCGGGTCTCTGATCATGCACTCCGGAATATACAGGGTAGTTATAAAATAACGCTCGCTATTCGGAGTGGTCTGTAGCTTGAATGAATAATCCAAATGCTTCAAAATTTGAGACACTTACTAATCAAGAAGGGGGAAAAAGAATGGAATCATAAAAAAGATAGAATCTTAAAAAATAATCACAAAAAAGAATAATCATAAAAAACAAACTCGTCTCTTGACCAGGGTTCTAAGTTACGAGGCATCGTCAATTATGGCCAATTACGGCCAACACAGCTAATTACGCCTCGTCATTTAGAACCCTGGTCAAGAGACGAGTTTCTTTTCTTCGATAAAGAATGGAATAAT
The DNA here is from genome assembly GCA_023701765.1 of Hylyphantes graminicola. Lineage (NCBI taxonomy): Eukaryota > Metazoa > Arthropoda > Arachnida > Araneae > Linyphiidae > Hylyphantes > Hylyphantes graminicola. The sequence continues at coordinate 2,176,663 of CM043114.1, read as the reverse complement.
AAAACGAAATTCGTCTCTTGACCAAGGTACTAAATTACGCGGCGTAGCCAATTATGACTAATTACGGCCAACGCATCCAATTACGCCTCGTATTAGAACCCTGGTCAGGAGACGAGTTTGTTTTTTATGATTCCATTCTCCCCCCCCTTCTTGATTAGTAAGTGTCTCAAAGTCTTCTGCATTTGGATTATTCATTAAAGCTACAGACCACCCCGAATAACGAGCGTTATTTTATAACCACCCAGATATGTGCATACATACCCAGCATAAATAAGCAAAATACAATAATTGTTATGTATAGACTGATGGTCAACATCAATTTTTTTTTAACAATAATGCAACAACCTATCCCCAAAATGAACAGCCTCCTAAAAATTTTTTTTTGAAAACTAGTTGAACCTGTAATTTTTATCAGATGTAAATTCAACCAAACCAAACTAAAAGTTCTACATTCTTGTGTAGCACAAGTGCAAGATTTCATGCACGACCGAAAGGGCGGCCAATTAGTTAGCCGTTTTTCATTGGCGGGGGCCGGGTAAATATTTAGGAATTGCGTCCTATACGATTCCGGTCAATATTGGAACACCCTGTATCATCCACTTGATCACTTGCATTACAAATTTCTACATGGTCAGAAGAATCAGACTCTACATCAGATTTATCACTTACAGTAGTAGATAAGGGTTTAAAATTAAATTTCTCAGGTTTATATTCTAAATTATTTTGTTTACAATATTTATTTACATCATTCAACGATCTTAACCTTTTATCCGTACCAGGAGGATGGTAGTACAGCTGTGGAAATAAAAAAGTACCCACTTGAGGTTATTTCCTCCGTTATTCATCCTAAAGAATCGGACCTTTTTGACATTGTAAACAATTAACATTCTGAGTTAATTGCATGACACAAAATTTGCATAAGGGGCCATCTTCATATTAAAAATGTTACTAACTTTAAAATTTCCAATAGCAACAACCCTTTTTGAATCCATATTTCAAATCTCTGACCTATGTTAATACGAAATGCCAAATTTTGTTAGTTTTTAAGCATTATTAGAGGAGTAAGAGACGTGCAAAGTTTAGGTCCCATAATGTTAAATGAGTTGCACATAAAAAACTATCCCAATTTATAAATAATTAAGATAATGAAACAAATTTTTTACTGAAACGAAATTATAATAACCCAAACAAAATGCATTCAATATTGGGGTATTTAAAACAATTTTTATATTTTTAAATAATTATTATATTAATTTTTTTAAAAAATATGAATAGAAACCCCTAAATATTTTTACAGAAATAAATTTAAGACAGGAAGTTTAAGCGAAATCCCAATTTTTAAAAATGTTTATTCATAATTTGCTGAGTAAATCACAAAATACTTTATAATTACCCTTTAGGGGACTGTGTATAAGATTACGTGTGTAATTGATAAATAAGGATGGCTTTGCATGCATGCTTGCTTGTCATTTTAGAGATGGTCCCCAAAAGGTCCACAAGTGATTCGATTGAATAACTCGTCAAATATTCATCCAAATGTAACAAAAACTTAGATTTAAGGGTTTTCAAGAGTGCTTAACATTTCTAAGTAATTAAAATTGGGTGTTGCTATTGCAAATTTCAAAGATCGTAATATTTTTAATATGAAGATGGCCCCTCATGCAAATTTTGTATCGTGCAATTAACTCAGAATGTTAATTGATCACAATCTCAAAAAGGTCCGATTCAATAGGGTGACTAACGGATGAAATAACCTCAAGTGGGTACTTTTTTATTTCCACAGCTGTACAGCTGTGGAAATAAAAAAGTACCCACTTGGGGTTATTTCCTCCGATATTCATCCTAAAGAATCGGACCTTTTTGACATTGTGAACAATTAACATTCTGAGTTGATTGCATGACACAAAATTTGCATAAGGGGCCATCTTCATATTAAAAATGTTACTAACTTTAAAATTTCCAATAGCAACACCCCTTTTTGAATCCATATTTCAAATCTCTGACCTACGTTAATACGAAATGCCAATTTTTTTTTTAGTTTTTAAGCATTATTAGAGGAGTAAGAGACGTGCAAAGTTTAGGTCCCATAATGTTAAATGAGTTGCACATAAAAAACTATCCCGATCTATAAATAATTAAGATAATGAAACGAATTTTTTGCTGAAAAGAAATTATAATAACCCAAACAGAATGCATTAAATATTGGGGTGTAAAAAACAATTTTTATATTTTTAAATAATTATTATATTAATTTAAAAAAAAATATGAATAGAAACCCCTAAATATTTTTACAGAAATAAATTTAAGACAGGAAGTTTAAGCGAAATCCCAATTTTTAAAAATGTTTATTCATAATTTGCTGAGTAAATCACAAAATACTTTATAATTACCCTTTAGGGGACTGTGTATACAGGGTGTTCCAAAATTGACCGGAATTGTATAGGACGCAATTCCTAAATATTTACCCGGCCCCCGCCAATGAAAAACGGCTAACTAATTGGCCGCCCTTTCGGTCGTGCATGAAATCTTGCACTTGTGCTACACAAGAATGTAGAACTTTTAGTTTGGTTTGGTTGAATTTACATCCGATAAAAATTGCAGGTTCAACTAGTTTAAAAAAAAAAAAAATTAGGAGGCTGTTCATTTTGATAGGTTGTTGCATTATTGTTAAAAAAAACTTGATGTTGACCATCAGTCTATACATAACAATTATTGTATTTTGCTTATTTATGCTGGGTAGGTATGCACATATACAGGGTGGTTACAAAATAACGCTCGCTATTCTGGGTGGTCTGTAGCTGTAATGAATAATCCAAATGCAGAAGACTTTGAGACACTTACTAATCAAGAAGGGGGGAAAGAATGGAATCATAAAAAACAAACTCGGTTTTGACCAGGGTTCTAAATTACGAGGCGTAATTAGCTGTGTTGGCCGTAATTGTCCATAATTGACGACGCCTCGTAACTTAGAACCCTGGTCAAGAGACGAGTTTGTTTTTTATGATTATTCTTTTTGTGATTATTTTTTAAGATTCCATCTTTTTTATGATTCCATCCTTTTTCCCCCCTTCTTGATTAGTAAGTGTCTCAAATTTTGAAGCATTTGGACTATTCATTCAAGCTACAGACCACTCCGAATAGCGAGCGTTATTTTATAACCACCCTGTATATTCCGGTGTGTGTGCATGATCAGAGACCCGCTTATAAGATTTCTTCAAGTAAGACAGCCACAGAAGGATTTTTTACTGACAGAGAAAGGAAGTACACACAGGGCAAAGGCGGGAATTGAACCCTCACCCATTACAGCGCACGGACTGCTAGCGTTATGGCCTGCGATCCAAACCACTCGGCCATCGATACCCACATGACACTCTAAATTGTCTCCGTGTTGGTAGATGGTGCGGTTGGTAGGTTTAGTCTCTACCCTACTATAGAAGGTTTGGGGACAAAATATCGCGGCCGAAATATCGCGGGCCAAAATATCGCGGCCAAAATATCGCCGGCCAAAATATCGTGCGCCCAAAATATCGCGGGCCAAAATATCGCGGGCCAAAATATCGCGTGCCCATAATATCGCGTGGCCAAAATATCGCGTGCCAAAATATCGCGTAAAGTAAATATGGAGTGTATTTAATGGATTTTTAGGTGTTTGGCAGTGGGAAGGAGTTCGATGGTAAAATGATATTGCACTACTTACTTACTTATTCAATAATTTGTGATGAAGTTCTGTTTTACGCAATGGATCCTGAATTTTTATTGAAATGTATTTTAAGACATGTATTTTTATCCCTTTTTAATTATGACAATGTAATCACGAGTTAAGTTCAATGGGTTAAGGTTTTTTATTTGAACTTGATTTTTATTAATACCATTAAATTTTTTTTAAAGAATTCAGTTGGGGTAATTGTAGTTTAAAAAGTGTCTGAATTTTAAAAATTAGTAATTATTTAACGAAAATGTAGGCGATGTTTGAAGCGTTACCTTTCTGTACTGCTCTTTAAAAAGAGACTCGTTTTTAATAGGAGGATTAGTTTAGGGTTATTTCGAATGTGATTTTGGGAATGTGAGGAAGTTGAAATAGTACAAACATTATCATTTTTTTTAAATATATATTAATTTTTTAAGTGCATTCATATAAAATTATGTAGCAACTGAATAATTTGCTTACTTTAGTGAACACTTACAGAACAAAAAATAAGTTGATTAATCAATTGCAGCCGAACTCGTTTATAGCGAGTCCAGATTTTACGAGTACCCGGATTTATCGAGGGAAGCAAGATTATTAGTTTGGTCCAGGGGCCCGGATGGCCGAGTGGTTAGCATCGCAGGCCAGCAGTCTGCGTGCTGTAACGGGTGCGGGTTCGATTCCCACCTTCGTCCTGGGTGTACTTCCTTTCTCTATGACCGTAAAAACTCTTTCTGTGTCTGTCTTACTTGACGAAGGCTTAATAAGCGGGTTTCTGATCAAGCACACAAGCCGGAATATATATGTTCCCTACCCATAGGTTATGACTTATGACTTTCTCGGTGAGGGGCAAGATCGCCAAGCACTGCGACTTTAAGTTACCCATAGATTGGTCCAATGTTAAGTCAGTGGAAGGGAAATTGCCTGATAAGAGCAAACCTCGGATTTAACGAGGAATGAATAAGAAGAATGGTTAAATATGCGGTTCAACAGCTTATTTGTGTCCATTTTTTTCCAAAACACAAATGACGAATCCTCCCCTTGTCATAGTATCCTGTACTGAGGGGAGGAAGCTGGGTAAACAACCCGGCTGGCGCCGCAATTTCGCGTACTCTGATTGGCTGCTCCTTTCGACCCAGATATTCGTGCGCCCTGTTACGTCAAAATCGAAGGAAAAAAATAATTAAAATAACACTCTAACTGAAGCTTAACTAATAAAAATAATAAATTTATGTCTTAAAATAACAAATAAATTTGTTTATTGAATGTGAAATACCTATTTGTATTCGATTCTCGCACTCAAAATTGAGAACTATTTACACTTTTTCTTGTAGAACATTTGTATACTGCAAACTTAAGGTCGGTTTTGGTTTTGAAATATAGTCGTCGAGACATTGGTCTTCTCCACTGGAAAAAAACTACCTAATAGCGCCTGTCTGGCTATCAGTTAAGCTAACATAATAAAAAAAAATCGAATAATACAAAAAAAATGTAACCAAAATCTTATTCCTCGCCATAATTGCCACTGGTTTAAAAATAAATCTGAGGGAGGGTGAGAATAGCTTTTGTTATTTCTTTTCTTTAACATTGCGTAATATCGTGACCTTTACTGATTTGTGAGTGCACAATATAGCAACTTATAAAAAATCAAAAAGAAAAAAATGGAGCCACGCGTCATTCTATCAGAATTTACCCCCATGCGAAGTAGATTTTTCCTATGGAATTGTAACTTTGGTTTTCTTCTTTTTATTGTTAACAAAATAAGCTTTGACTTGTAGGCCCGGGCAGCCGAAAAATGTCCGACGAATACCCCGGCCCCATGTAGAGGGAGTGCATGTTAAATATTCTCCACAGTTGTAACGTTGCGTACGATGTCACTATTAATGATTGCGTTGTGTGCCTACTCAGGTGTCGGATCGTTACTTAACTGTGGTTTTCTAATAAAAAAAAATAAGAAGAACAAAGAAAAATAAAACACTAACATTTCTCACTTGTCCCCGAATTTTAAGAATTTTGAGGTTCCAAAAGACAAGGGATCTTAGGCCCCGTCATTAAATGGGCTCGTTGATAAATATTCTCTAAGTTATGGCCTACGATCCAAACCACTCGGCCATAAGGGCCTCACATGCCACCCTATATTTTCTGCGTGATGGTCCATGGTGCTGTTGCCAGGTTCTGTCTCTACCCTACTATAGAACTCTTTGGTTTTTAACCCCGACAGGGTCAAAACCCGCCACTAGAAATACATATTTATTATGTTTATATCTCGATTTTTCTCGAATTTGGAATGTTTATTTTACATAATATAAAAACTGTTTGTTCTTAAAAATTGCTGTGTACCACTCAATTCTTGAATTCAGCACGAAAAACACCGTTAAATTACTACATTCCTATTATAAGAAAAATATTTATGTTTTTTGGCGCAGGCCACCTGCCATATGGCCACATAATAAATAAGTCCTAGTTATGAAATGAAACCATAAAAAATTAACGTTAACAATGGACTAGTAATTAAATGGATGAGTAATTAAATTGCGCTTAAACATAACGGCATTAATCTATAAATTTGTTGAGATTTTGAACCAGCCGGGATTTGTCCCAGTCGGGGCTTCTTAGAAACGCAGTCAAGTGACGAAGTGAGTGCCGTATCTTTCACTCAACGAAACCTCAGAGCGGCATCGACAGCGGCGTCAGGACTTTAGACCATGACATCTTTAGCGTACAGTACATCAGTGCCATTTACAAGGACCTATTTATGAAATTAAGAAATGCGTGCAAGAAAGTCTAAAGCTCTAATTTGAAGTTAAAGGTGCCCTCAGGTCAGGATTTTTAAATCGGCTAAGTAGGATGTAGCCTAGAGCGGCAAATTTTTTGGGGCGGTACAATTTACTACCAATAAATCAGCATTTTTCATAAAAAAATTATTAAAAGAAACCAATATTTTTAAGAAAGAAACCAATATTTTTAAGAAATAAAACAATATATTTATAATAATGCCTGAACCGTAAAGGTTCATAGATAATTCTAAAACATATGTAGACCGAAAAAATAGCCAAGAAAACTATGTCTGGGAATCTGGGATTGGGGAAGGAAAAACAGTAAAAACACCTTTCAGACGCCAAACAAAAAGAAAAGCACAAATAAATTCGTTATTTGAAATATAGCCGTCAAGTGTAAAAAAAAAGTTTTAGGTAAAATAAAGATAACGATCCGTTATTTTTTATAGATTCGATTGGCGATCGCTTTCTGTTCTCTTTATTAGTTTCAAGTCAGGCCTAAGTACACGTGTTCAACGTATTTTCCTATGGTATTTTCACAAAGAAAGCAGAAAGAGTAGAAAAAATGTGCATTGTTTGCTATTTTCAAGTCTTTCTCACCATCATTAGGTGATTCAGCTGCTAGTAGGACTGAACTATTCAAGTTTAGTTAGAGTTGGACTTCAATTTGTTATGTTTTGAAGATTCCCGAGTATCAAACATCCAAACAAAAAGTTTCGGTTGCTAAACAAAAAAAAGGCGTATTTCGGGTCGGGTGGCTTCTTTGGTGATTCCATTTACGGCATAAATATTTCGTCAAACGTTCAAATCAAAATCAAATAGTCTCTCATATCGTTATAAAAAAAACCACCAATTTGAAGTAAAAGGTTAGGTTTGAATTATCGTCGCCAGGGCCGGATTTCTAAATAGGCTAAGTAGGCTGTAGCCTAGAGCGGCAAATTTTTTGGGGCGGCAAATTTTACGTCCAATTAAAGCGGTATTAAGCATTAATAAATTATTTTAAAATAAAATGCTAATATTTTTAAGAAATAAAGAAATATTTTACATTAATGCGTAAATCGTAAACGTATATATAGCACTAATATTTAGTAGTAAACATGTAAGCTGGGGTGACATTTGGGGCAGCCATTCCCCGGATTTGGAAGTTCAAAGAAAAATGGTAGAACAGTTTAAAAAATTTGCCTATATTATTTCGCTTTTGATTTAGAGTGTATGTAGATTATTCTAATATGTAGGGAAAAAAATAGTCTAAAAAACTATATGTGGTGGCATATCGATCGTAGCCTACAGGCGGCAAGTCTTTAAATCCGGCCCTGATCGTCGCACTAGAGCTACACGAGGGCTATTGGCGACGGGCGTCGTATTATAGAACCACAGTCAGGTGACGAGCCAACGCAACCGTTAAGGGCGACATCGTACGCAGCGTTAGTACTTTGAAGGATATTTAACGTGCACTCCTTTACACGGTGTATTATTCGTCGGACATTTTTAGCTGCATGGGCCGTTTATAGGTCGGCAGCTATTTTGACGATGTCCGGACCCGAACCTGGGACCTTCCGCATGCTAAGCGAGTGCTTAACCGACTAGGCTCCCCAGCCCCTGAAGTTAAAGGCTAGCAACAGTTAGAGTGTTATTTTAATTATCTTTTTCCTTCGATTTTGACTTAACAGGGCGTTCGAATATCAGGATCGAAGGAGCAGCCAATAGGAGCAGGCCAAATTTCGGCGCCAGCAGGGTTGTTTACACAGATTCCTCCGCCTGTACCAAAAACCGACCTTAAGTTTGCAGTATACAAATGATTATTTTTATTAGTTTAGCTTCAGTTAGAGTGTTATTTTATAATTTTTTTCCTTCGATTTTAACGTAACAGGGCGCACGAATATCAGGGTCAAATTATCAACCAATCGGAGCAGGTGAAGCTTCGGCGCCAGCCGCGTTGTTTACGCAAATTCCTCCGCGTAGTACATTTCTCTGCTGCAAACTTAAGGTCGGTTTTGGAATGGTACATTTCTCTGCTGCAAACTTAAGCTCGGTCTTGGCGTAATACTCCTTGACACGTATTTCTTTAGTTGTTCCCACATTAAAAAAAAAAATCAATCGACATTATATGTATTTGAACAAAATACATGAAGTACGTCTTTTCACCAAGTATCAAAATTGAAAACAAGAAAGTTTAAATCCAGTTATGTGATATCGTAGGCGCCCCATTGCTAGTGGCGCTTGGTTTGTCGAAAAGCGGTATGTAAAATTAATGGCGCCCTAATACTCCTTTACGCACGTTTTTTTAGATCCCTCATTCAAAAACAAAAAAATTCCGGATGATACGTCAGATGTACTATTCTGCACCAAGTATCAAAACTTTAAACAAGAAAATCTAAAAAGCGTTTTTTGTGATATTGTACGGTCGTAGGCGCCCTAATACTGATCGTTAGCGCTGTTCTTTTTACATCCCTTATATAATCATATATTGGAGCGCCTCGATATCATATAAGGCGCTGTATCTTTCTTGTTTACAACAACTTCAAAACTGGTTCAAAAGCCAACTGGTTCAAAAAGCCATATGGCGCTTCAATGAAAAGAAAGGCGCCTTATTTAAATCAGTTTTTAATATTTGTCAAAATGTCCCATTTGAAATGTATTGTTAAAATTGATTGTATCGGGTGTGTTAAGGCGTAAAGCCATGGGAGTTACCTTGGTTCTGTTTCGTCTAACCACCTCCTAATCGGATAATGTAAGTATATTACACAAATAAATAATTCCATGCTGTATATGAAATTGTAATCATTAATTTAACCGTCTAGTCAGCGCCCAGTATAGAAGTGAAGGCGCCTTGTTAAGTATCGGCTTAGCTATTAGTAGTACCAAGACATTACAAAATGGCCCCTATGCACCATATGAAAGTGCGAACAATCTACGAGAAGACGAATCTGGAGTTCAAAAACTGAGTCGGATTTTTTTTTGTTTAAAAGGGCGCACCGGCCCGCCGGGAATCGAACCCGAGCCCAGCTGCTCCAAGGGCTAGTACACTAACTACTACGCCGGCGGGCCGGCAAGGTTCTAATAGGTAAAACCGAACTTCAGCACAATTTACTAGATAAGTAATACCATTTTAACCATAGAACTAAAAATCAAGTTCAAATATAAAACCTTAACCCCTTAAACCCACCTCCTGACTAAATTATCCTAACAAAAAAAAATGCATGACTTAAAATACAATTTTATAAAAATCCAGGCTCTAATAGGTAAAACCGAACTTCATCACAATGTACTAGATAAGTAATACCATTTTACCATCGAACTCCCTCTCACTGATAAACACCATAAAATCCACTAAATCCACTCCATTTTTACTTTACGGCGATATTTTGTCCACGCGATATTTTGGCCCGCGATATTTTGGGCGCACGATATTTCGGCCGGCGATATTTCGGCCGCGATATTTTGGCCCGCGATATTTCGGCCGCGATATTTTGTCCCATTACCACTATAGAACTATTTGGTCCCAACACATGCACATTTCGACAAACTGTACATTTCTATCGCAAAACGTTTAGCTCCTTCCAATTTTCAAACATCCAGCTCGAATTTGAAACACACCAAATTATTTAAATCGAAATCCAAACACAAAAATTCCATTTTTGTAGTTACTAATCATTTTTAGTAGTTTTAGAAACTGTGATGTACCAGAATCTGCAAATTGCAAAATTACTAGGCATTATGTCGATTCAACCAAACCAAACTTAAGGGGTCACAGGAGTCTTAAAAATGTGCAAAGAAGGTACAACAAAACATAGTTTGATCTTTCATGTCATTTTTGAACTACTCAATATATAAGTATAAATCTTTTATATGTAATTCTACAAGATTTATTTATTATAAAACAAGTTTTAAAATGTATGAAACTTTAGCCAAAACTAAAATAAATGATATTAAACATGAAGGTACTTGAACACACTGTGATTAGGCTTGCACGGCAAATTGTGAGGTCAAAATTGAAAAAATGACCAAGAAAATGACTTTATATTGTACAAATATGTACAAACAAAGACTTATACCTAAATTCTCAGCTCAATTTTAATTAGAAATTATTTTTTAAAACATTTAAAATCAAAATTTTTAAATTTTTATTAATTTTTTTAGAAAAAAGTTCTTAAAATAATTTCTAATTAAAATTGAGCTGAGAATTTAGGTATAAGTCCTAGTTTGTACATATTTGTACAATATAAAGTCATTTTCTTGGTCATTTTTTCAATTTTGACCTCACAATTTGCCGCGCAAGCCTAATCACAGTGTGTTCAAGTACCTTCATGTTTAATATCATTTATTTTAGTTTTGGCTAAAGTTTCATAAATTTTAAAACTTGTTTTATAATAAATAAATCGTGTAGAATTACATATAAAAAAATTATACTCATTTATTGAGTAGTTAAAAAATTACAATAGAGATCAAACTATGCTATGTAGTATCTTCTTTGCACATTTTTAAGACTCCTGTGACCCCTTAAAACAAATGCATCCCTTCGTCAACACATTCTCGTGCTGCCCTAGTTCAAGTATGCAACCACTACCAAAGCGCGTGATCAATTGGCTTTTTACTATTTTTCGGAGGGGCCGGCCCAATATTTCGGAATTGCATCAATTCCTATTCCGGTCAATTTTGAAACACCCTGTAAGATTACGTGTGTAATTGATAAATAAGGACGGCTTTGCATGCATGCTTGCTTGTCATTTTAGAGATGGTCCCCAAAAGGTCCACAAGTGATTCGATTGAATAACTCGTCAAATATTCATCCAAATGTAACAAAAACTTAGATTTAAGGGTTTTCAAGAGTGCTTAACATTTCTAAGTTATTAAAATTGGGTGTTGCTATTGGAAATTTCAAAGATCGTAATATTTTTAATATGAAGACGGCCCCTTATGCAAATTTTGTATCGTGCAATTAACTCAGAATGTTAATTGATCACAATCTCAAAAAGGTCCGATTCAATAGGGTGACTAACGGATGAAATAACCTCAAGTGGGTACTTTTTTATTTCCACAGCTGTACACGTCAATTCTATCACTCAAGTTACGGGGTTTTTCGACTCTTCTCCAGTAATCAATATTTACACTTAAGCTTTTGGCAGATTTAACTTTTTCAGTTTTAGTTAAATCAAGAGATTCGTCATCGGATTCAACTAAATCGTAAGGACTTAAGTTATATTTAGCATAACTAGAAAGATTATTTTTTCCAAATAAACAGTTGACACCATTTTTAGACTCATCAATTTTTACCTGAATAGTCTCAACAATTTTTCTTTCTTTTGGGATATAAATTCGGTACCCTCTAGCGTTAATGGCGAAGCCAACTAAAATTCCTGGTTTTGCTCGAGGTTGCAACTTATTTCTTTGAACCTTTGGAATATGTACAAACGCGAGTGAGCCAAATATTTTGAAATGTCTAACAGAAGGTTTGCGTCCAGTCCAGATTTCAATGGGAGTTAAACCCTCGGTTAGTTTGTGTTCACAACGATTCCTAATATGGACAAACGTCATAAGGGCCTCTGCCCAAAACCGTGGTTTTAAACCACTATCCTGTAACATCGCACGAACTCCGTCCATCGCTGTCCGATTAAATTTTTCAGCTACTCCGTTTTGTTCACACGTATGTGCGGATGTACGTTCGTGCTTAATTCCCAACTTACCCAGGAAATTCTCGAATTCTTTGTGACAGAAATCTAAGGCATTATCAGTTCTACAACACTTTAACTTTAAATTAGTTTCCCGTTCTGCCTTAGCTAAATAATTTTTAAAACACTCAAAAACTTCAGTTTTATTTTTAATTACGTACACGTCTACCTTTCGCGAGTAGTCGTCAATGATCGACAGAAAGTATTTATTACCACCCAAAGAATTCACAGGGGCTAGTCCCCATAAATCCATATAAACTCTTTCGAGTATTCTATTAATTAGTCGACCGTTTGTACGTATGTGTCTTTAGTGACACCCTAGTTGATTTGGCTATTTTGCAAACATCGCAATTTTTATCATCGTATTTAGAACTTAATTTTTCGATCCCTTTTACCGCATTATTTTTACTCATTTGCTCAATTAGGGGAATATTTACGTGCCCGAATCTCCGATGCACAGTATTAATGTTTAAGGTTACATTTACAGATTCTTTGACTGATTTAGGATATCCCTTTACTACATACAACTTATCAATTAAAGGAACAGTAAAGAAATATCTGTTACTTTCAGTATATATAGTCATTTTATTGTCTCCCCAAACAATTTTGTATCCAGCAATATCTATATTTGACCCGCCTATTAAGTTCCTCCCCATATTAGGAGTATATAAAGCATTCTTCAGCTTTATGTTGACGTTACCTGAAATGTCTTTCACAACGAAGTCAATGTCCCCAACTCCAAGAACTGTAGAAGTGCAGTCCTGGTCTCCCACGAGAATAGACGCCGGCGGTGTAGCTCTGAAGTTGTGGAACCAGTCTCTTTGGTTGCAACAGTGTGAAGTAGCAGCCGAATCGACGAGGAATTCCTCCAGCACTTGCTCAGCTGAAGTGGTTGACAACACCATGTCGTGGTCAGCAAAGAAAACTCCTGCTTCTCTGGTAGTTTTCGCAATCTTGTTTTTCTTGAAACATCGATCTTGGGAGTGCCCAGGCTTGTGGCAGAAACTGCACGGCCCCAGACGAAAAGCTCCGTCCTTTCGTTGACGATTATCTTTCCTTGGGTCCAGCATGCGGCCACTGCGTTCTTCCTTCTTTGGGTATTTCTTAGAAACTTGAGCATCCCCTCTAGCAGCATACGCATTTCCAACTGCAGCGTAGTCTTTACCTTCATCTCTACGTTTAAGCTCGATCCTCCCAGCTTCAGTTAGTAGTTGTTGGGTTACTTTTTCCACAGTAAACTCTTTGGACTCTAGCCTGTACAGTTGATACACTAAATTATCATAGTCTGAAGGCAGTCTCCGGATAAGTTGAAAGCACACAAGTAGTTCAGGAATATCGAACCCGGCTTCCCTTACTTGTTGGCATTTTTCTGTTATTTTCTTGCTGAATATTCCGATGCTTTCTTCTTCCACGTTGAACCTCATCTCAAAGAACTCATCAACTAGCCCGGCCAATCTTGCTCGAGAAGTTGGTTCAAAATATGATTTCAGAGTGTCCCATGCAATTTTCCCGTCTTCGGTATCTGTAATCAGTGGGCGGAACTTCCTCTCTATTCCTTGGTAGATAGTAGTGTGGGACCTCTGCTTTCTTGACTGGAAAGACCTCCGTTTTTTTTCCGAGGCTCCTGGATCAAGATCTTTTGCATCACCAGTTATGAAGTCCCAGCTTCCACGATCCATTAGCATAACTTTCATATCGACTTTCCATGTCGAATAGTTAGTTTCATTCAGCTTTGGAAATGAAAATAGTTCCGAAGGCTCTGCCATCTTTTCTTTACTATTTACCTTATAGTTTATTTTTAAATTTCAACTAAAAAAAATACCGTCGGGTGGGGCTTATGGCCCATAACCCTGTTTGTGTCGTTCACGCACAATAAATCAAGACATACTTAAAAGTCTTCTATTTTATTACTTTCCACCATCCGGCGGCATAACGTCTGTCAATAAAAAGTAATTAGCAAAAAGGGGTGAACAAAATCAAAACGTTAAACACTATATATGTCTTCAAAGTTCATTCAAAATTCATTCTAAGAAACAACTCCAAAAACATTCCACTTTACGGCACTCAGTAACAGCAGAGTTTGGTTGCCGACGACCGACCCGACCAAGAACTACACTTGTTCATATTCCAACAGAAGATATGGTAATAAAAAAATGATAATTAGTGCATTTTTCATGTCTTTACCAATGGCAACATTTCCGCACTATAGCGATCCGAAATAAAATAAAAAGTTTTTTTCGGCTCACCCTACTGTTTATACACTGTTCAGTACCCCAAAATCGGTGAAAAAATAAAAAAATAAATTATTGGCTTAAAATACTATTACAACCTTTATTAATAATGTCACAAAGTATCAAGACGATTGGAGAAATATTTTTGACATTAAAAGCCATTTTATTTAACCCTTTCCTTACTGAACGGTTAACAATATAAACTTTAAACGCGTTTTTCTCGGAACTTGATTTTTTGAACTTCGTTGTACCTTTTCCAAAAACTATGCTATGTTTTCTCGTTAACTTTTTTTATATAATGTAATACATAGTATAGATTAATCTGAGGTTATAAATGTTAATAAAACTAAAGCGAAAAAAATTTTATGGGACAAAAAAATTAAAAATTTCATGATTTTTTGGGTACTTTAAAACTTATTTTATTTAAAAAATCTAACAGTTATGTTAAAAAAAATTAAACCTCAGATTTACATATAAGGTTGGTATAACACACACGGAAAATTTTAAGATGATCTGATCAGTAGTTATTGTGGCAAAGGAACATTGCAATTGGCCAATTTAACCTAACCACATAAACCCCCTTACCCCCACCCCACCCCCTTAAAACATTTTGCGCAGGATTGCACCGGAATTCTGGAGCTTTCCTGCTGCAACCACTATTTACAGAGCGTGAAATAACCAACTTTGTGTTAAAGCTATAACTTTGATGCATATTAAAAGAGGGGAATTCACGCTCTCTGAATAGTGGTGGCAGCTAAAAGTTCCAAAATTCTGGTGCAATCATGCGCCAAAGTTTTAACAGTGCACACATAACTCTTAACAATGATCACTAGGATACTCTTATTTTGTTGTGAGAACACAATATTCTGCAAAGTAAATACTTGGAAAGCAAAAATTTGAGGCCGCACATTTGCTTATGATTACCACTCTCTAGTGTCATATCACTGGGGGGATTACAGCCAAACAAGACGATTAAATTCGTCAGAAGCTTCATCACTATTTTACCAAAAAAGCAATTAAAAAAAGGAAAATGACAAGTACAGCTGTGGAAATAAAAAAGTACCCACTTGAGGTTAGTTTGGCCGTTAGTCATCCTATAGAATCGGACCTTTTTGACATTGTGAACAATTAACATTCTGAGTTAATTGCATGACACAAAATTTGCATAAGGGGCCATCTTCATATTAAAAATGTTACTAACTTTAAAATTTCCAATAGCAACACCCCTTTTTGAATCCATATTTCAAATCTCTGACCTATGTTAATGCGAAATGCCAAATTTTGTTAGTTTTTAAGCATTATTAGAGGAGTTAGGGACGTGCAAAGTTTAGGTCCCATAATGTTAAATGAGTTGCACATAAAAAACTATCCCGATCTATAAATAATTAAGATAATGAAACGAATTTTTTACTGAAAAGAAATTATAATAACCCAAACAAAATGCATTCAATATTGGGGTATTTAAAACAATATTTATATTTTTAAATAATTATTATATTAATTAAAAAAAATTATGAATGGAAACCCCTTAATATTTTTGAAGAAATAAATTTAAGACAAGAAGTTTAAGCGAAATCCCAATTTTTTAAATTTTTTATTCACAATTTGCTGAGTAAATCACAAAATACTTTTTAATTACCCTTTAGGGGACTGTGTATAAGATTACGTGTGTAATTGATAAATAAAGACGGCTTTGCATGCATGCTTGCTTGTCATTTTAGAGATGGTCCCCAAAATGCCCACAAGTGATTCGATTGAATAACTCGTCAAATATTCATCAAATGTAACAAAAACTTAGATTTAAGGGTTTTCAAGAGTGCTTAACATTTCTAAGTTATTAAAATTGGGTGTTGCTATTGGAAATTTCAAAGATTGTAATATTTTTAATATGAAGACGGCCCCTTATGCAAATTTTGTATCGTGCAATTAACTCAGAATGTTAAATGTACACAATCTCAAAAAGGTCCGATTCTATAGGGTGACTAACGGATGAAATAACCTCAAGTGGGTACTTTTTTATTTCCACAGCTGTACAATTTCAGAAGCATTTATAACTGTGTACTTGAAAATAAAGCCAATATATACTGACGTTGGTAGAGTCGAGAGAACTGTAGCGAAATAGCATCACCCATTCACTTAGGTCTCTCACTTTTTAGAGAAAAGTGATTTTTTTAAATAGCAGGAGAGAAACCTTTCTTTTTCACATATAGAACTTTGTAGCGTTTTGTTTTTTTGAACACATTATAAAATTAAACATATGTATTTATAAGAAGACCATGAAAGAAATAATCTATATACATAAAAGGCGACTTCTGTTTGTCTGTTTGTCTGTATAGGACGCAAAAACTTAAGAACCACGCAACAGATCGTCACGAAATTTGGCACAAAATTTCATCTCATCTCCGGAACAAACATGGGCTAAAAATTTTTCGAATCAGACCATTCTTTCTATCGTTTTCGAACGTTTTAAGGGGAAAAGTACACCACTTTCGCTCAAATCCGATCAATTTTTCCCCTTTCGTGATGCCTTTGGACAGAAAAATTTAAATAAAACTTTTTAGAAAACAATTGAAATTGAAAATGTTTTATTTGTTTAATATTTGTTCATTGCCTTCAGAAACTAAGTTAATAACTTGAAAAATAATTGATATGTTTCCAAAGTAATGTAATCCTACCAGTCTCCATTCCATTACTTTATTTGCCTATATGATTTTAATAATGATTTTTTTAAAAAAGCATAGTTAAGCTTATACTGAACTATGTTGTTTTTTGAAGGTCATCGCAATGTTTTTTTTTAATTAGATGGTTGTGCGAAGTTTTTCGCACGAGAGCTGAATGGGTGTGTTGTTAGCCATATATTTTCCTCGCCAAATTTGCAAAAATCGCCAAATGAGCTAAAAAAATTTATTCGGGAAATTATGAGGACTTTATCGGTGAATTTTATAGCGTTTTTAAAATTTTTATTTTTTAATGCAATATAAGTAGGGGGATTCTGTACTTTAATAACGAACGGTATCAGCAACATAAGCTTATTATTCTACTAGCAAATTTATACCTGTACTTCGCACGGATTAAAAAAATATCAAATCGATCCAAGTCTGTGTACTATATAACCTGTTATCGGATCACAAACTTAAATAAGTTATTCTTCCCGCTCGTTATCAAGTACAAAATCCCGTTCATTGCTTTAAAATTCCAAAATCAAAAATACGCAGTAAAATGCACTCATAAATGTCGTCACAATTCCCTCATAAATACATAAAACCTTTTAACTCATTAGGCCCATTTTGGGAAATAATTTGGCGAGAAAATATATATAGCTACAAATAACCATTATACAGCTCTAACGCAATTAAATTCGAAAAACCAACCAGCTTATATATTAAAAAAAAAATACTTTTCCCATTTGCCGGTTTTTAGTTAATAATTTGGCGAGATTGGCAACGTATTTGTTGAAAAAATAAAAATATAATACCCTAATATAAAATATAATAACCATCATAGTTCAGTAATAGCTTAACAACTATACATTTATTGCTTAAATATGCATATTTGCAATCAACAGAACAATGAAGAAATCACCAACTAAACCCACAACAAATCCTGGAATGAAGTCTGGAAGGAATTACGTCACTTGCAACATATCAATTATTTTCAAATAAGGAATTTAGTTTCTGTGGCAACAGAATAAAATAATCATTTTCAATTTTATTTATTTTCGTTGAAAGTTTTATTTAATTTTTTTCAGCAGATGGCATCAGGAAAGCAAAAAAATGATCGGATTAGCCAAAGTGGTGTAGTTTTTTCAGAAAATTCAAATTTTCTCTAAAAATAGAACATTTTGAGCTCTGAAAGTTCCCTACTCGTAGTTTAAGTATGAAATACGCATTTGTGCCAAGTTACGAGTCAATCAAATGTCTAGTTTTTGAATCTATAAGACACGCACACACATACATACATACAAAACTTCATTTTTATTATTATAGATAACGGATTAAATAATAGATGAATTGAACTGACCTATATAAAAAAATATGCAAATCATTTGCTGTTTGCTGGAGTAGCTTATTTTTAATTCTTACTGATTATTTTTTTTACATAAATATGTATTCTTTTTAATTTGAGCTTCTTATCAAAGGTATTTTTGAAATTAATATTAATCATTACTATATGCAAGATGGGTAATTAAATGGAAATCTTTTGTGTAATCTTCATATCTTATGTAACTCAAATGATAGAAAAAAATAGTTAAATTGACTATTAAATTATTTTTTCACTTCTACCCGTGCAACGTCGGGTATAACAGCTAGTGCAATTATACGTTTGTTACAGTTGAAAATTCACATAAGCTACATGATCACGTCATCTTCACCTCACGTGCCTCATGCGAAAACGTTATCGATGTGAAATAATTTCAAAATTAATCCATTGAGGTTTTAAAAGAAGTTGTTATTTCGACTTTGCTGGCTTCCTAAAATTTGCTTAAAAAACTGAAATTGTACTCGTGATTTTCGCTTTTAAAATAAGTAAAATGTTGATTGAATTTCTGACGAATATAATATTTTATACAATCGTAATCAATATTGTTTTCCCAAATTTCTGGTCATACGAAGCCCTGGAACAAGGCAACATCGAAGAGATCAAGATACGGCGGATGCTTTGGGTTGGATACGTTCTGTTCGATTCTTTGTGCTCTTCTATTTTCGGTTCCTTCCTATCCTTTATTTTAATCGTGCTGGCAACTGTTTTGTGGTATATCACTCTTCAGTTCAATGGTGGAAGGTATTTTTATGAGAACCATTTGAAAGTTTTCTTGTCGCAAATTGGACAAACTATCGAGTTCTACGCCAAATCCTTTGGCCGGTGCCTTTTGAAGTTTATCATCAAAGCTAGATATGTAGTTGCCGAATATGTGAAGAACGCCCTGATGTGGATCTTGAGAAAATACGGTCGTGATGTCTGCAGCCACATAAACAGAATTGAAGAGTACACGGGAAGAAGCGATTGATTTATTAGGCGGACGGCCGCAACGCGTATAGCCATTCTGTACCCCTCGGTACGACTTCAAAGGAGAAACTCAAGCCAATCACAGTCAGACGTCGCTGGTGCCACGAGACGCGTCTGCGATGAGCGTTTTCCCCCGATGTTTTCGCCTTCTTTGGTTTCGGATTACAAAACAAACGAAATTCTTAGTGATAAAAAAAAAAAGCATTGCGTTTATCGCAATGGGGCTACCGAAATCTTTTAGCAAACATTTAGTTGAAGGGGGAAAAAATGATATAATTATACTTCGGGTAAATTTCAAAGATTCGGAAGATATAAAAAAGGTGGCCCAAGATAATAAAAAAGCAATTCAAAAAATTCTTGTTGCCCAGCGTCAATGCACATTAAAATTAAATTTGATACTATTGAGACTATGAAAAGTGGCAGTTTTGTAAAAGTTTGTATTTTTTTAAAGTTTTTTTTTTAAGTACAAGTAGGACATCTAAAATAAATGAGTTGATGTTCTATATTTTGGAAAGTCATTAAAAAACAAAAAATACTTATTAAAAAATAAACATTTAATTATTTCTATTTTCACAAATTGAAAACTTCAAAAGTAAATGTACAAATATATTGTTATTACTATTTTTTTAAAGTCTCCTATAGTCTTTTTTTAGATACTTAGTTTAGAATATAATAAAAATTAGCATTTTAAATATAATTTTTCTTTTATTTATTAATTGCTATAGTCAGATAGTGTTGTGATAAAGTGAGACTTAAATATTATAAATATACTATATAAATACTCTAAAATAAATAAGTTGATGTTCCATATTTTAGAAAGTTATTAAAAACAAAAAATATTTAATAAAAAATAAATATTTAGTTATTTAGTTACGTTCACAAATTGAAAACTTCAAAAGTAAATGCATTATAATTAGCATTTTTTAAAGTCTCCTGTAGTCTTTTTTTTAGATACTTAGTTTAGAATATTATAAAAAAAAAATTAATATTTAAAATATTATTTTTCTTCAATTTATTAATTGTGATAGTCAGATAGTGCTGTGATAAAGTGAGATTTAAATATACTAAAAATATAAATAAATACACATGGAATAGTTTTTTCAAAGTTACGATTTTATTTAAAATTTTACTAGTACACAATATTTTATATGATTTTGGCATATACATGACATGTAGAAAACATATACAACATAGAGGAGCATATATGGAATACCATTTATATTTCTAAGAATATCTCTTTTGATTTTAAGAAAATATCCACACAATCATTTCCAGTACATACTATAACAAATGACAATGAAGTGCCAATGGTGAAACAAAAGAGTATTTTTTTGTAATGAAAAAATTGACTTTAATCTTTAATTTCATTCATCTTTGGAAACTTTTCCGTTATAAAAGATACAGCCAGCAACTTTGTTTACCGGTTCTTTAGTTGATGGCATGAAGGCAATTTCAGATTTTGATAAAATTGCACTTTGTTCGTAAATTTAAATTTTACGATTATTTTGAGTTTCAAAAGAAAAATTTTCATCACTGAATTCCTTTAAATAGCAAAACAAATCCACTTAAATTACAATTCAAATATTAAATCAATCTTACTTATATAATATATATTTTGAAATGTAAATAGACTTTTAAACAAAATTACGATGTTTGGCACGAACATAATTCATTTTCTGGAAACAATTTAAGTGTGGTAACATGGGTAATGTTATTTAACTCTCTAACTTTGCAATACTGTAGTTGACAATGCAGGAATTACAATTGGAAAATAATAGTAACATACTTTCAATTACATGCTAATATTCACTTTTAAATCAAAAAGGCACTAGAGTTATTAGAATATGTTAGACGAATAACTTGAATTGAGAATAGAATCAATCCCGGATTTGGGGACGTTGACCCATTATTTCATCCCTTGAGTAGGTCGATAAAATGGGTACCAAGCATACTTGGGAGCTAAACACTGGGGGTTCTGTGTGAGACTGATCACCTTACTGGGACATATGCTAGCACCCCAGAGCCCTAGGTCATGAAAGATGAAATGGGCACGGCAGGCCTTGGCCCAGTAATGGGCTGTTGTGCCTGGGAGTTTAGTTTTTTTTTTTAGAGAATAGAACCTTCAATCCCTCAATTTGAATACACTCGCATAATTCATTTTGTTTCCACAACAATCACAATTTAATGATTTGCCATTATTCATTAAAATGCTTAAATGGGTAGGAGAAAATTAATTTTTAAACAACTAAGCAAGACAAAGAAAGTTGATTACAAGCGTGAAATTACAAAATTGTAAAAAACAATACTGAGATGAATGAAATTATTACCATTATTATTCTTTAAAAGTGTACTACATCGATGTTCACAGTAATCTCTTAATATCACATGGGCTCCATTTTGCTGGAAAGATTATCGTTGTTGACACACACCCAGCTGCAATGCAGAGAACCATGCCATCACTTTTCTGATGACACTGTTCTGCTGGAGTCACGCTTGTTGGCATCCACATCACCAGAGGGCAGATAGAGGAGTCCTACACCTCAGAGAGATTGGAAGAAAATCCTAAATTATCTCAATAAAATTAAAACAGAACAACAGTACAACTCGATGCTCAACCAAATAGAAGACGTTTCCTTGCAGCGGAGAGCTGGTGCGGCCATTAAGGTGTAACCAATATTCACTGCCCAGAGAACAGGAGGAATGACAAGGGGAAGGGTCTTTCCGGCAAATTCTGAACATCTGCCTAGAAAAAGGAAACATTGTTATTGTGATAATATTAAACGAAATTTTTAAAATGCAAAAATCATAAGCCAAGATAATTTTAACTAACAATACTTAAAAAATTAAATTCAGATAACTGTTTTTTTCCCCTTGATCATAATTTATTCCAAACTAGCAAATAAATACCCATTCTTCAAATGGATTTTAAAAAAAAGGTGTAGGGTAAGGTGGGGTAAGTGGGCCATTGGGGCAAGTGGGCCTACCCCTGGCATTTCCCGAATTATTGACGTAAAAAACATATGTTACAATATTTTTACGTATTTACCCCAATAGATGCAGGAAACATCATGGCATCATTTTCATTTAAGTATGTAACAAGGTACAATGCTTTTTTGTGAAAATTTTTAAAATTGCATCTTTTCTTAATTCACGCCATCATACTATTTTTTTTATTTATTTCCAAACGGTTCATGACACAAAACAAAATGTTATATATTTTGAAAGTGTATAAAACATAATAACTCTCTGTAGTATCATGTGCTTGTGATGTTGATAAGGTTAAAAGAAAATTGGGGGGCCCATTTGCCCCGCGTTTGGGGTAAGTGGGCCACCACAATGGCGAGGTAAGTGGGCTAGGGGTGGCACATTGCCCCAACTCTTTAATATACTTAAAAAGTCATATCCACTGATTCATTGGGTTAGTCATATTCACTATTCATAGTCATATTCATTGTCATAGGCCAGTTTAAAATCTGTAGCCCTAACATTTGGGTTACACTGCATGGTCCACTTACCCCACCTTGCGGGGCAAATGGGCCACTCGGATGACCAAAAAGAAAAACACATTTTAAAATTTATTATTTGCCAATTTGTGTTAAGGTTGCCATGGGTACAGTAATAACATATGAGAGAATGGACCACAAAAAAAAAATTAGTTGTTAGGCCGATTACCTCCAGTGGTATGAGGGTCTAAAGTCGAATTATGCCAAAAAGGAGGCTCACTTAGCCCACCTTACCCTAATTGATCCAAGTATCTGTACAATTTAATCTATTATAGGACAATAAAATTATGTTAATATTCCCACTCGTTACAAAGTATAAAATACTGTTACTTATATTACCTTAA
The DNA here is from genome assembly GCA_023701765.1 of Hylyphantes graminicola. Taxonomy (NCBI): domain Eukaryota; kingdom Metazoa; phylum Arthropoda; class Arachnida; order Araneae; family Linyphiidae; genus Hylyphantes; species Hylyphantes graminicola. The sequence continues at coordinate 2,153,447 of CM043114.1, read as the reverse complement.
AAATCCAAAATAAAAAACATGCGCTATAAAATGCACACATAAAAGTCATTGTAATTTCGCTAATAAACATATAAAATCTTTTAACTCATTTGGTGCGTTTTTGGTAAGAATTTGGCGAGAAAAGATAGATAACTACAAACACTCTTATTATACAGCTATAGCACAGTGGTCTTCGAACAACAAATAAGCTTATAATTTTTTTAAAAATGATCATTTGGTGTGTATATAAAAAAATTAAAACAAAACCATAATATGTAGCTCTAGTATGATGACCTTGAACAACCATGATAGTTATAATTCGTGGAAATAGCTTAAATATGCATATTTGCAATTAACAGAACCATCAATGAAGAAAGCACCTAAGGAATATTTTACTTGAGGCAAAATATTATTACCAAGTATTTATTTTCTTTTTAATTCTTGTAAAAGGATAGTCTGTTGTCGGCAATTTTGATTTCAAGTTTGTCATGATATGTCCTTGGCAAGACAACATAAGGTTGAGATTTTCTGTAAAATAACCATTTCTCTCTCTAATTTTTTAACTCTCTGCCTGAACAAATAGTAAGTTTAAGTCATAAAAATGCTTTTAAAAAAGAAGTTAAGCATCACATCTTAAATACTGATGTAGACATTCTTTTCTAATCTGTGATATAATTAAAAAAAAAATAAGTGACAACTAAATTTTTACACATATATTGTTATTTTATTATTATTTTTTGTAAACAATAGTGAAGTTATGTATTTTACCGTTCTGTAATATGTTTGTGTATCTCGTGTGTCCGATCATCTGCCAGATTTTGTTAGTTTTGTTAGTTTTTGTTTTGTGTTTTTGTTCATGTTTTGTTCCCCTTTTGTTTGGGTGTAATTTGAAATATTGTTAATTTTCTTCAATTGATTTTGATTGTTAATTTTATGTGTTGTCTGGAAGGGCCCGGGGGCCCCTTGACAACCAATATATTTCTGTTAAATAAAAAAGTTTTCTTCTTCTTCTTCTCTCTCTCTCTCTCCCCCCCCCCATGTTGAAGTCCAATTCTGGTTCGCAAAACGTTGACTACCCTAACTTAATATATACAATATACACTGTTGCAAAATTTAATTTATATGGATAAGTGCTAAGAAGCAATAATTTTTAATGGAGACAGTACTACAGGGAAAGTAAAAACGTAAGCGACAACCATGATTGCATTGTTGCAATTGAAATATTAACTCCATTAATAAAAATATTATGTTTACTTACTTGTAGTTTTCCCAATTTGACAAATGTCTTGAGGTGGTTTAGTAACTTTTTCGTTCATGAACCTGCATACTTTGCCCATATCAGACGCATCTTAACAAAATGCAGTAGGTCTTCCTAGCAGGGTTCGTGATTTTTTTGATTTTTTTTAAAAAATCAAATTAATCAGATTTTTTTGATTTAAATCAGATTTTTTTGATTTAAATCGGATTTTTTTTATTTAAATCGGATTTTAATCAAATATTTAATTTTTAAATGAATTTTGACTACATAGTACCAGGCAATTTGTTTTACAAAAATTACTTAACATGTAAGCCAAATTATATGCATAATTCAAAAATTAAAAATGTATACCAATACTAAAAATTCGAAATTTCCAATTGCAGGTTTATTGAAGAAAAAAAATCTTCCAAATCAGATGCACAAAATATGTCACAAAATATTACTAAAACAGTACTTTATTAAATAACTTAATAGTAATTACTTGTTTAACAAAAAGCTACTAACAATACTTGATAAATTGATAGAATTGAGTTTCAATGATTAGGCTATTATTTCATTATATGATCAGTCTAACTGTTGTTAAAATGTTTGAAAATTTTGCAGTGGCACTTTAGAAATTTATCAGTGGCATTCTGGCATTGTCATGTTAAAAATTTAATGCATATACGTAAATTCGTAAGCTTTTTTTCTCATAATGTCATTATTAAAATATTAATTTTAAGAATTGGTTTAAATTATATTTTTAAAAAAATCATTGATTTAAATCATGATGATTTTTTTTAAAAAAAATCCATTGATTTAAATCGCGATTTAAATCATGATTTAAATCAAGTTGATTTAAATCAACGAACCCTGCTTCCTAGAATGTGTAATTGCAATATATGATAAAAGCATTAAAATTTTTAAAAAAGATGCAATATTGGTTTGAATAATCTAACAATGTTTTGAAAGTGTTAAATGCTGTTCGAAAATGTGCCAGCTACTTAAGAATTACTTTAGTATTCAGTGATTTGCAATTGTCGTTGGAGATAATTATAACTTATTTTTGTCGGAAAAGGTATATTTATTACCACTGTTAAATTTGTAGCCTATTTGAAAGATAAACAGAGAAATAAACAATCACACCAAGAAGTAATATAACTTAAAAACCAAGTTTAAACCTTAGCCTTAGATAAATGAATTAACTAAGTTTCCATTCAAATATTGATCTTGCTTAAGCTTGCCAATGTTCTACTTATCAAGCAGATGTTATAATGAATAATTGGGACACAAGCATAAATGTTTTATTTTGATTTATAAACAATAATTTTTTTAACTAATACCCTCCCTATCGCAATATTATTACGTACAAGACTAAATTTAATTACAAGCTTGAAATTTCAATATTGTAAAAAAGACAATACCGAGATGAGTAGAATTATCCTTATTGCTTCATAAAATACCTACATTACAAACTTAAAACAAGCTCTTATAGTAAAAAGTATTTTTAAAATAAATAAGGATAGCATTGGATACCAACATGCATAATACAAATATAAAATGAGTCAAATTACATATAATGGATTTTTAATCCATTAAACAACAAACTTAAAATCTATTTCTAGTGTATCTGTATTCGCACTTTACCAATGCCATAAAGGGTACAGCTATGATATAATAGTCAGTCAATTCATTGGCAACTTTTGGCTTATAAAAAAAGCGATTTCAACATATCCGTAGCAAGAAAAAAAATGCAAATAAATCCCATTTAACTGTGGATATCGCTGATTTAATTTTAAAAGATAGAAAGACTTGAAGTTCTATCTTAAATTCTAATAATCCTCGATATTTAAATTGAAAAAGTACAGCTGAGACTTTTAATTACGCCGCACGATTAAGTAAACAAAAACAATCGTAAGACGAATGATTTTTTTGTAAGTATGAATATGTGCTAGAAACAATATAATAACATTCAAAATATGCGATATACGTTCGTGCTAAAACAAAATTATTAACTAGCACATCACATTTAAATTTATTATTTTTAAGACAAAATCACTTACTTACCTCAATAGACATGTTAAAACTTCATCGGCTCCGAATCACCGCTAGCTAAAATGTAAACAAAGCAGGCGCGCTATCTCTTTTGATCACATGGGGTCGAGAATGCGTTGCGATTGGCTTGAGTTTCTCCTTTGAAGTCGTACCGAGGGGTACAGAATGGCTATACGCGGCCGCAACTGCCTGCTTGGCGGCATAAAACCGGTTTTTCTCCTTCTTCTTCGCTTGGTCCAAGCGTCGGAATCGCCAAACGCCTGAACTTGGTAGCTAGGAACCCCAGAGACACAATCACTGGCATATCACGTGACCTACAACACTGACTTCATTGCTTGCGCGTCCCGTCGATAGCATTGGAGGTCACGTGATCTGCCACTATATTACTTTAACTACGATATCTATGGTAGGAACTGGTTTCCTTACACAAGTTTAGGCGATCACTCGCTATCATCGCCAAAGTGGCCTGCTAAGGAAACTTCTCTGAAAAATCAATCGGTTTTTCCCGTGTACTCTTCAATTGTGATTAAGATAAGCAATGCCGAACATTCGGGAGAAGACTTTGGCGAGAATAGAAGTGATGGTCATCAGATTGAATACGAGATCTGTTTACCAAAAGAAGAAAAATCTTCGCCAAAAGAATTTTATCTGACAGCAATAATTGTTGAAAAACGAATACAAAATGAAAACTAACGATCTCTCTGAATGCCAAAACAGCTTACGGCACGGTGATGATAGACAGAATAACTGGTGTATTCAAAATTTGATCACAAAATGTTGTGCACGAAAAAAATGAGGATATGATTTAAAAGATTTGTTTCGGCAGTAATCACATTAATTGTTGTATTTCCATTGAAATTACTTGGGACTTTTCCCTAAATTATTATATATAATAATGTTTACCGAAGGAAGTAGCACATGAAAATAAAGAAATTTACCTTTATTTACCATATTTGATTAGAAAAGTATTGCTATAAATCTTTGGGATAATATTTTATATAAAAAAAAATTATTTTATAACTTCTATTTCACTGACTTGCTTTGCTTCATTTAAGCTTTTTATTTATCATAAGGAACCCAACTACGTTGAAATGACCATTTTTGATGATATTTAAAAATTTTCTTTTATTAAATTATAGCAGAACTTTTAAGAATCCAAAACTGTCTTAATATTGATTTTGCATAAAATATAAAGGAAATAATGACAGTGTTAATGACAAGCGGCTGTTTCATTATGCAGTTTGTTTACATTAAATTCATTTTCTACAAAATTCAATTTTTGAAAATTTTCCTTTCGGCAAACGATATCTCTCAAAAAGTACTTAACCAAGTGTTTTGAAATTTTTTGTGCATATTTCTTATTTTATATCTAGGGAATATACTACTGCCTAGCAATGTAAAGCGTTATTAAACAAATTGTAGCACTTATTATCATAAACAGTAGAAATGAAGTACATAAAAATCTTCAACTTATCTTTGACGACTCATAACTTTTTATTAGTGCAAAAATATATTAAGATTGCCGTCTATTCTCTAGGTATCAAATAAAGATTTATCAATATAAGTAGAACATATTATATCTAGAAAATAGTAAATTAGTCAATGATTACCTAAATATTCTATCGGAAAATGGGTTCTTATCCATGATAAATATTTCGACAAGAGTAACAGACATATCAGAAACGTGTATTGATCATATTTTTGTCAAGGCAAATTCTGATATGCCGGTTGAAACTGCTAGTTTTATTTATGATTTAACTGATCATTATCCTATCCTATGCAATATCACAATACCTAACAATAAACTTAAGCCTGTATATAATAAACAAGTCGCAATGCGAATTGATAACAAAAAGCTAGAGAAACAAATTGCCGTGTTAGAAATACCGAATATAACTGAAAATGTAAATCTTTATTATAATTTAATACAAGCAAAACTTGTATGCCACTGTTTCGATCGATGAACGTAAGTATAAAAGTAACAATAACTGAATCAATAAATCAATTTTAAAACTCATAAATGATAAACAAAAACTATACATGAAAACAAAAAAAAGTACCCTTATGATATGAATTTAAAGTCAAAATATAAAAGTGTAGTTGCAGAAGTAAAGCAAAAAATTAAAACTGCAAAGGAAATAAAATATCGTGATGAGTTTATTGCTTGTGGTAGAGATCAGAGAAAACAGTGGATACTTGTTAATAATTTTATTTGTAAAAACAAAAAGAAAAATATTTCACCGAGGGTTATTACTGAAAATATTGTAAATGATTTTAACTATTTTTTATTAATTGTGCAATTGTTAATGTAAACAGTAATTTCAATAAAAATACGGATTTTAATTCAAATTATACAGAATGCAAATCTTTCTTTCTTTATGAGGTATCCGTAATTGAGATCCTAAATATTGTTAATGCTTTAAATGAAAAAAAAATCTGTCGGGTACGACAAAATTTCTGTAAGAGTTCTAAAAATGCTTCTTAAGCATAAGCCCGAACAAATTGTAAATTTAATAAATCTGTCTTTTAAAGAAGGAGTGTTTCCAGAAAACTTAAAAACTCTATCTATAAAGCGGGAGAAATTAATTGTTTGGGAAATTATCGTCCGATTTCTGTGTTACCCATTTTTTCAAAAGTGTTTGAAACAGCAATGAAAAATAGATTGTATAATTTTTTAAATAAAAATAATTTGTTTTCTAAAAACCAATTTGGTTTTATAAAGGGACTAGGAACCGAAGATACACTCCTAAGATTTACTAGTATAATATATAAATCCTTAAATGATAATTTAAAAAAGAGTTTATATTTTTATTGATATTTCAAAGGCTTTCGACTCAGTAAATCATACTATTTTGCTACGCAAGTTATATGCAGCAGGTGTTAGAGGAAAACAGCATGAATGGTTTAAAACTTATTTAACTAATAGAAAATAATTTGTAAAGTTAAATAATATGAATAGTAATTACTTGGTTATTAAAAAGGGTGTACCTCAGGGCTCAATTTTGGGTCCGTTGTTGTTTATAATTTTTATAAATGATTTTTGTAATTTGTCACTATTTGGAAAATTAATCACATATGCAGATGATACTGTTTTGGTATATTCAAGTAAAAACTATAACTCATTGAAAGAAATGATAAACTCTGATTTAATAAAGGTTAAAAAATGGTTTCAACAAAATGACTTAATTATCAATAGTGATAAAACTAAATATATTAATTTTAATATGATTACTGGTCATGCAGAAGATTTAACTCTTAAATATCATATATTATGCCAAGGAAATGTTTCAAATTGTGATTGTCCTCTTATAAACCGAGTAGAAAATATGAAATATCTTGGACTATATGTCGATCAAACATTTTAATGGAAATTTCATGTAAAAAAGGAAAATGATAAGGTTACGTTTTGGTATTTATGCTTTTTATTACTTAAAATATATATATATAGTCTCAGTAAAACATTTTCAAAACAGTTATACTTTGCTTTTATACAATCAATAATACAATACGGCATAACCTCATGGGGCGGTGACTACCTAAATAATATTAAACCGTTAATAAATACTCAATCCAGATTGATTCGAATATTAGGCAGTGAACCAGAAAATTTTGACAACCCGATTTTAACTATAAGACTAACTTATAACTTACAATTTAAGAAACACAACTTTTTACAATATACCCAAAGCAAATAAAGAAATTTTCCGTAAAAGTTTTATGTATTTAGCACCCAAATTTTTTAACTCTCTGCCTGAACAAAAAGTAAGTTTAACTCATAAAAATGCTTTTAAAAAAGAAGTTAAGCATCACATCTTAAATACTGATGTAGACATTCTTTTCCAATCTGTGATATAATTTAAAAAAAAAAGTGTCAACTAAATTTTATACATATATTGTTATTTTATTATTATTTTTTGTAAAACAAAAGTGAAATTATGAATTTCACCGTTCTGTAATATGTTTGTGTATCTCGTGTGTCCGATCATCTGCCAGATTTTGTTAGTTTTTGTTTTGTGTTTTTTGTCATGTTTTGTTCCCCTTTTGTTTGGGTGCAATTTGAAATATTATTTTTAATTTTCTTCAATGATTTTGATTGTTAATTTTATGTGTTGTCTGGAAGGACCCGGGGGCCCCTTGACAACCAATATATTTCTTTGAAATAAAAAGTTTTCTTCTTCTTCTACTAATGCCAAGTGCTGTTAATCCCTGAAACATGAATAAACTATAAAAAAACTGATACTCCACTTTGTTTTTTTGTTCAATTTTGACTGAGAAATTGCTAATGTGATTGTTTTGATCGATTTTTTTAGAAAGCCTGTGAAATTGTAGCAAAAAATTGATACATGCGTCGTATAGCACCATCATTACTGGAATTCATACATAAAATTTTACGTAAAGGGGTCCCCAAAATAGGTTGTGCCTATAGTCTGAGATTTCGTAGAACAGACCCTGGCTAGGATATAATGGCCGGGTTTAATTTGACGGTTTGTGTTACTTTGCCAACGAAAATGCTAAATGTGGTAAACACTTCACTTCCTATTGGCCAACCCTACTTTAAATTTCCGTTCTAGTCAAAAGTCACTAATAAAGAGTCCAACCATTATATTGTGGCGGCATGGCTCGTAACATCGGGTCCAGTATAATACCATGGCTGTACCTGATCTCTGTGGCTGCGCCAATAATATTATTTTAAAATGTCTTCAATTACTAAGCATTTCCTTTGGAAGAAAGGATTTGTGGTTGGCTTGAGTTGGATATCATTAAGTTATTTGATTCCTGATTACTTAAAATGATTTTTTGTTTTAGAGAAGCTCTATAGTATGCACTATTTGGATGATTTACTCGATCGCAGGTATTTCTTTGACGAATTTGAAAACTTAAGGGTTGCTGAAACTCATCGATAATGGAGTAAATACAACCAATGATGGAAAGGTTTGCCATATACAAAAGTTTTCGCTATTTAGTAACAAATAATAATTGATTACTCGCCTCGCTAAACAGTGTACACTACCCAGAATTGTAATGTAATTCCTATTCTGCAAACTGCTTATAGTATGTAAGATTTTTTTTTTATTTTCCCATGAAGAACCGAAGAACCGATCTCTTACAATTGATGATCGACGCTGAAATCGACGAGACGTCCACCATCACATCGGATGATCTGACAGCTAAGGATGACAGCGAAGAGAATACTACAGGTACATATATTCGCTGAATAGTTCGGTGGAACTCGGTTATAGTGTTTTGGGTTAAAATGCAGCGGATTTTTTGGGAGGGGGGGGGGTGCATTTCATTTTCAATCCCTTCACTTTGGGTACCGTGCGTGTATTTGACAAACAGAATAAATAATATAAAAGGTTTGCTGCAAATCCAACATTCTTCAAAGCATAACTAAGATAAAAGAGGACCGATACATTCATTAGCGATTTTTGACTGTCATAAATTCAATTGGACAGCTAGACCCTTTCAACCCTATAGAATTGTAGAAAGCCTGGACGAATCCTATTATTTTTTTTGGCTATTTTGATTGAAAAAATTAATTAATTGATTTAACAAATATTAATTAAATTTTCATTTTGAAAATTTCACTAAGGGCCTCCAAACTCACTACTCCAATCTCACCCGTCAACGGATGCGCAAGTAAAGTATATCAATATAAGTATCATTTATATTATATATTTGATGTAGTACAGCATAAAATTTTATTAACATAAAAATTAAATTTCGTTGAAAACTGGCAAGAATAGAAATGTATTAGTTGATAATAGAGAAAATCTACTGTAAAACCTTAAACTTCTGGATTATGCGTTTCTTTTCAGGTATAGCTTTATCTAGTCTTTGATATTTTGTCCTGATTAATTCCATTATCTTTCCAAATGCTTATTTAAGCCTTTAAGTCCCAAAAATTTACTACACTACAGAAACATCTGATATTCACAAAATAAGCTTATTTTAGGACAAAAATAAGAGTTCCATAAAAAAGAATTTAATTTTTTTATACGGTTTTTGAAATGATGCCAAAAGTTTTTAATTGTGGAAAACAACAAAATAAAAATATGTGTATTACCTAAAAACACTTCGAGTTATATATTTTAAGGTATCTGACCATATTATTAAAAAAAAAATTGGTGATTATTTTAACCGAAATAGTTTAAATTGTGTTTTAAATATGTGGATCTGAAGTGAACTTTTCAAAAATCAGGTGAAACGCTTGTTAGCTATTTTCTAAATAAAAAAAACTAGTAGTTCTGACTTCTATTGAGATTAATGTAAAATATTGTCCAATAGAACAAAGTGTGAAGAATCGAGTGATGTGTTGGATGTCGTAACGGGACATAAACATTTGCAAAATAATATTGAAAGTGATGAGGCCAAATGGCATCACTGGGACTGAAAGGGTTAATCATTTTTTTTAAAGTTAGCTAGCATTCAGATATATTTATAAATTATCGAATTTCATCACTGAAGTTTGCCATTATTTCTCCCCAACATATAGGTGCGTCATCCGGAAAACTTACACGACGAATGACAGATGCTGACATTTTGGACAATTCTGTTTTGTTCTTCTTGGCAGGGTAAGTTGTATCGGTTTTATAAAGTTATAATGAGATTAAATATATTAAAAAAATTCCATACGTGTAAAAAATTGCCAATTAGTTAAAACTTTATCAAATAGAGAGAGAGAGCAAACTTCTGTCATCCAATTTCCATCCGCGATAAAGATTTCCAAAATAAATCATTGCATACTCAGCTTGTACAGGGTGAGGCAAACAAAAGTGGTCCCAAAGTGAAGATAAGAATACTACAGAAATGTTGCCAAGTCAAAAACGAACACAAAAACAGGTTTGCTAACTGAAGCTATTGATCGCCACTAGTCTATGAGTAGCTCCAATGTGAAGCTAATTCGATCCGACCAATGCAAAAACAGGTTTCAGGCGGCTTCAAGAGTTTTTCTGGCCAAGCATTTCAACGTATTTCTATTTCTAGACTGGGGCCACTTTTGTTTGCCTTACCCTGTATAAAACAAATTTACCGTGCTCTTTAAAAAATTTTTTGCTATAAAACATTGATTTATCAATCAAACATGGGAGCAAAATATTGATATATTTTAAAATATTCTTCCTTTGTAATATTATTCGTAACGAACCGATTGGGTACTCACTCATGATAATAATTAATATTTCTATGTGAAAAAGTTAAAGCCCTTTATTTTAGGTATGAAACCACTAGCACAGCACTGGCCTTTACAACTCATTTTCTGATCCATTATCCTGATGCACAAGAGAAGATACGGCAAGAGGTGCAGAATTTGATCGAGGCGGAGGTAAATATACTTTTACTCATTCGAGACGGCAATACTCTGCACATTAATAATCTCTAAAAAAATGAATGCTTAAAAGCGCCGAAATTTTCCTTAATTTTGACGATTCCGTTACTGGCAAATGCTCCGAGTTTTCGTTTCCTCAAAGTGAGGAAATTTGAATCGTCATTTTTATGAGGATTTGAATGTTAGTCCAGTCATTTGGTAGTTTTCAAGTGCAAAAGGTGGGGTCAAAGGTTTTATGCTTTTAAGTGGTTTATATTGATGCTAATAAAAAGAAACTATGGTTGCCCACCAAAATTTCCAAAGGCACAATTTTGGAGAGCCAAAAAACCGCGAATTTTTTGGCCTTTTTTTAGTTTTTTTAATATAACTCTGTAACTAGAAGTCCAATGGCTTAGCCATCAATTACTATTTTAAAGAGCATAAAATTCTCTACAAACTGCACTATCTAAAGTTCCCCCTAACCCCACCAGGACGTAAGCTACAGCTCTTAAAAAGGGGTGTACTTTTCCAACATCCAGCAAAATCGCGAAAAATTGCATCCCTTCACTTTCGGATTGATTAAATGCATATTTTTTTTGGTTTGAATATTTTTACTTTTAAATAATATATCGAAAGAAGAATGCTTTTAAAATAGTTATGATTACTTTTTTTAAACTTATTTTTTTCTTCGTAAAAAAAACGCAATGTAAATCGAAGTTTAGAAACCCTTGTTGGGGCGTTCGCTTTTAGCCCTCTCAGTCCCAAAAATTTACTACACTACAGAAACATCTGATATTCACAAAATAAGCTTATTTTAGGTCAAATATACGAATTCCATAAGAAAAAAAATTCATTTTATATGGCTTTTGAAATAATGCCAAAATTTTTTAACTGTGGAAAGCAACAAAATAAAAAAAAAATATATTACCTAAAAACGCTTCGAGTTATATATTTTAAGGTATCTGACCATATTATTAAAAAAAATTAGTTATTATTTTAACCAAAATAGTTTAAATTGTGTTTTAAATATGTGGAACTGAAGTGAACTGGTATGAGAACAGGTATGAGAAAAGGGACTAAATCCCTGTTCTACAAGGAATTTATCCCACTAAACAACGTGGAACTTATTGGAAAGGATAAATTTTTTGTTGTGGATGAAGGGTACCTTCTACATAAAGTAACTTGGCCAAGAAATGTTTCCTTCAAATGCATTGCTCAGAGTTACATTTCTTACCTTCAAAGAAATTTTGGATCTCAATTGGCTGTTGTATTTGATGGGTATCCATCCGAAGGCCAACAATGTGGCACTAAAAGTGCCGAAAGATATTGTCGGTCCATAATGCATTCTTCAGTTGAAGTCGTTGTTGAAGCGGAAATTATATGCCAGGTCCCTCCGGAAAAATTTCTATCCAACGACAGGAATAAGAGCAATCTCATCGCACTACTAAAGACAGAATTTCAAAAAGCCAACATTGGTTAACTAGGCAGAAGAAGACGCTGACGTAATGATAGTCAACGCAGCCATTTCAAAGACACAATATTTCGAAAATGTCATTATAATTGGAGAAGACGTTGACCTGCTTATAATTATGACGGGCCTAGGGCAGCATCTTGACAACCTGTACTTCCAAAAACCGGGAAGAGGAAAGGATGAAGCCTTGTGCTTTTCACCCACTTCATACAAATATGACAACAGCAGTATGCTCTTCCTTCACGCTATCAGCGGATGCGACACAACATTTGCTCTTTTTGGACAGGGAAAAAAGAAATTCGCCATACTTCTGAAAAAATACGATCAGCTTCAGGAGATAGTCTCTGTGTACCTGAAACCAGAGGCCACTCCAGAAGAGGTCATGACTGCCGGCGAACGGTTCTTAGTGGCCCTGTACAGTGGATCATTGAGCGAAGTAAAACTCAACACCCTGCGTTACGAGATTTTTGCGAGGAATCTCACAAAGACCAAGGTGACCCTCTCTCGTTTACCACCTACACAAGATGCTGCCTTCCAACACTTCCTCCGGAGTTACCATCAAGTTCAGGCTTGGTTAGGAAATGACATCCCTCCTGAGGAATGGGGGTGGGTCCGCAGTCGAGAGGGTCTACGGCCATCTATGATGCTCCAGGACCCAGCGCCTGAGTGCTTGCTCCGTGTCGTCTCGTGTAGCTGCAAAAAGGGCTGCGGGAGGGCATGTTCGTGCCAAAAAGCCGGCCTCAGGTGCTCAGCGATTTGCAAGTACTGCAGTGGTGTCAACTGCGAAAACGTACAAAACGTGACTCTGGAGGAAGAAGAAGAATTGGATGACGTTGACGAAGAAAAATACGTAGTACTCTCAAATTCAACTCCACCCTCCATTCCACACCCCTCTAGTTCACCCGCTGTTTTTTATGAAGATGAGCCAAGGCCGTCCACCAAACGACAGAGAAAGCGCACTTGACCATCTCTAAAGCTGTGAATTTAGACATTTTGGTGGGCAAACATAGTTTTCATTTAATAGCATAAATGTAAACCACCTAAAAAAATAAAATATTGCTTCTAAGCTTCGATTTACATTGCGTTTTTTTTACGAAGAAAAAAATAAGTTTAAAAAAAGTAATCATAAATATTTTAAAAGCATTCTTCTTTCAATATATTATTTAAAAGTAAAAATATTCAAACCAAAAAAATATGCATTAAATCAATCCGAAAGTGAAGGGATGCGATTTTTCGCGATTTTGCTGGATGCTGGAAAAGTACACCCCTTTTTAAGAGCTGTAGCTTACGTCCTGGTGGGGTTAGGGGGAACTTTAGATAGTGCAGTTTGTAGAGAATTTTATGCTTTTTAAAATAGTAATTGATGGCTAAGCCATTGGATTTCTAGTTACAGAGTTATATTAAAAAAACTAAAAAAAGGCCAAAAAATTCGCGGTTTTTTGGCTCTCCAAAATTGTGCCTTTGGAAATTTTGGTGGGCAACCATAGTTTCTTTTTATTAGCATCAATATAAACCACTTAAAAGTATAAAACCTTTGACCCCACCTTTTGCATCTGACAGGCTATTTTTCTGACAAAATGACTGGACTATGTCGTCTAATCTAAAGAAATATTTCGTCATTTTTGAGCATGTGAGTACAACAATGCGATTCAGTTTCCTCAAAATCAAGAAACAGAATCGTCAAATCACGATCGTAAAAGTGAGGATTCGCGTTTACTCAAAAGTCAAGTGATAGTTTGACGAAACAATCCTCAAAATTAACGAAATGAGGCTTGAGGATTCATGAATAGTCAAAAATGAAAGTGTTATTTCTGAGAGTGTACTTCTTTATGACAACCTTCAATCTTTGTGTTACTTTACTCTGCCAAACTAAAGGAAACTGCCACCGCGTTTACCGTGACCGTGTTGCCACCATGCTTACTAGATAGCGAAGGTGTACACTTTAAAAAAGGAATTAGCGATTTTAACTCAGTCTGAGTTAATCTTCACTCCTCCAGTTTAGAAAATGCACTACTCCTAGAGGAGTGGATCCTTTGTGTGTTAAACTTCCGACAGGATTGCTCCAAACGAGCGGTTTTAACTCAGTCTGAGTTAATATTCACTCCTTTCCAGCGTCAAAAGTGCCCTTCTCCTACTGGAGTGGATTTCACTCTTTTGTTTTAAGAATGTAAATAATTTATTCCTTCCTTCTATTATTAAAGTAATGAAAGTCATATACTTTGAAATATAGTATTGTCATTTCACAATATCTCTTGATTATGTATTGAAATCTCGAAGTTTGTCTAAAATTTAAATCCTATGGTGCAAATATGTGCTTCTTAAATTTTCCAGATCACATGACAGCACTCATAATAAATAATTGTTTTAAGTTAGCTTATCAATGTTCTAGAAACATAAAACACAACGTCATCTTAATTCATTGAGTGCTTTAAAGTGATATCTTGCTCTCCTGGTATGGAGATATTTTTTTTTTAGAAATTTCCTTTTTTTCAGGGTGACCTTGATTACTCTTCTGTGAACAAGCTTCAATACTTAGATGAAGTTATTCACGAGTCCCTCCGGTTGTTCCCACCAGTACATCAGTAAGTTCAAATTTACTTCTAAGTACAGTTTGATATTTACACTATACGAACGTTCCATGTTTTTAAATTTTTTCTCAATAAGGGGAACCTGACTCGAAAATTATCCGAAATACATATTTTGAGATTTTTAGAGCGGAATAATATTTCAAATGTTACCTGCAAAATGGTATAATTTGGTAGGCAATATGTCCATTAGAAGTATTTTTAATTGTTTTTTTGAAAATACTTTCTGCATAAAAGAATACTAAAAATTATACTTTAAACGCCTTTTTTCTCAAAATGCATATTTTAGGACAAATATACCTTTTTCTCAGTAACTACTGTATATTTTGCTAAGATTTTTTTTCACATACATCTTAGGTATTTTTACACTTTCTATCATATGCTTCTAAAGAAATATTTATTACTTTAAAAAAAGTAATTTGGTTGATTTTTTATGAAAATTGATAACAAATTTTCTGAAATTCATAAATTAAAACTTACCGTCAAAGCGGGTATCTTTGGCCACGGAGGGTAACTTTGGCCACGCGTCGGAAAAAGATTTGTTTCTTAATTTCTCTTCATAAAATGATCTCATCTTAAATTGTTTTACATTTTTGGAAAGGTGGAAATATCGCCTTTCATTTCATGCATGGGTGAAAGTAAGGTGAAGTTCCAAATACTGAAAACTTCACTAAGAGGATGGGGAGGCGAGGAAAAAAATAACAAAATATGTATAGTACCGTCCGAATTTCGTACCACGAACGAATTTCGCTATTTTAGGCATTTTTCATCCAAACAAGCAAATCTCCATTGATTTCTTATTACTGGTTTTTTAACTTCTCCATCAGTAAAAATTCCATATTTCAAGAACTATTTCATTCTAAACTAATGACAATTTCAAAATAAGCGTATTTACCATCTTATTTCATTTAAGTTCGGGACCAATATCATTATCAATACATCGTTCCTTGTATAAATTCAAAAATATGATGTATTATCGTGAACATTTATAAACAGAAGAAAAACCAACGAAGAAAAACAACTCCGGATTACGAACATGGCGAAAATCAGCCACCGCTTATTCTAACAACAACAACCATTCCTCATGTATCACAAACAAAATAACTTGATACCATAAAGCGAGTAAAAATTCTAATTCTAACAATGGACAAAACAAAACTGAATCATTTTATTTAAAGAAACGAAAAGTGACGTCATGATCCGTTGTGTGACGTCACCGTTCTGATCACAGAAATAAATATTTTGTATTAAAAGATAGCCAACAAGTTTTCGATTGTGGAAAGTGTATATTTTATACAGGTGCAGAGATTTTCGGAAAAATATTTCCGTCATGTTTCCGTATTTAAAAATAAAAAAAATACGGAATTCCTTATAAATACGGAGTACTTTCACCCGTGATTTCATGTAAAAAAAAGTTTCATTCTAAATCTGGCAATACTACAAATGCTGTTTTCATTCTTACGAGCATAAAATGACAAAAATTTATCTCTTCCAACTTTTGTCTGGAACACTTAAAAAAAATATTGAAAATATTTAAATAAAACACTCTATTCGATTCTTTTGTTAATGAGGAAGAATATTACACCATTTGTTTTATTCTAAGTTGACTACTTTTTATGCTGTATTTAAATACAGTAAACTCCCGATTATCCGCGGGTGGATTATCCGCTTTGCGGATTATCCGCGGGTCATGATTCTTCTCCCCCCCTCCTCCTTTTCTCTGCAAAAATAATTTAACAAATTCCAGAAAAATTAAATTTAGTTTTTTTTTAATACGTATTGAAAAAATGCTTTCCAAGAACAGCGAATTCCTCTAAGAATGACGAACACATTCAAGGTACGACGGATATATTAAAAAAAATAGGAAGAATGCATTACGAACAACGAACAACATTGAAATAAGGATGATATAGGAAACCTGGTGTGTGCCAAAATGTGTTCGGCCAGGTGCACATCACGTGTAGATTTTTGCCGAAAAGCGTCATTTGTAAAATAAACTGTTCCCGATTTCAGTGAACTGCTCTGTGTGATTTTGATAGCAAAATGAGTGAGAAGCGAAAAAAAGTTTAAAAAAATCTTCAATCCCAAATAAGAATGAGAGACAATCACAAATAACATAAGAATAAGACAAACTTCAATCACAAATAAGAATAAGTTTCATGGCTAATAAACAGAACAAAAACTTGACCGACTTTTTTTGTAAAATTGTATAAATCTTCATATTTCATAACAATTACATATTTCACCTTACTTTTATAAAAGCAAAAGCAATTTTGTTGATATTTTCTTTACTTTTTCGGATTATCCGCGTATTCGCTTATCCGCGGATGCCGCGCCACCCAATTCCGCGGATAATCGGGAGTTTACTGTATTTGTAATTGGGAAGCTTTTGCCGATGAATGCGGGTAACTTTGGCCATAGATGTAAACATTTCTTTATGGAACTTTGCACTTTAAAAAATGTATGTAAAAGTGTATTAAGTTTAACTATTTTTTAAAAAAAAATTCTTACTTTTATGATTACTCATTTTTCAGATATTTTTTTTTCAATCTCATGATTTTATTAAACATTAAAAAGATAAAGATAGAATGCAAGATACGTATTCCACTCACAATCGCAAATGTCGAAAGGTAAACATTTTCAAATTCCTAATTATAAATATATTATTTTTCACCTTTTATAATAAAATCGTTTGCTTTTTACAAATATATTTGTTATTAAATCTTGCTTTAAAAAAGTTCTTTTTTCCTTATTAAAATAGAAGTTTATTTTTCTTTCTTTTAAGCGACAAACAATACTGGTATTCAACGTGTAATGCCATTCCACGATGCACTGCAATGTAAATGTTAAGTTATATACAATTTTAAATAACTATATGTCTTATAACTTTGTTATTTTGGGTTTAAAGTTTTAATATTGCTATTTAAATCGTTAACACAGCTTTTAAGGATGTTAAAAAGTATGTTTCTTATGTATTTCTTGGGTGGCCAAAGTTACCCGCCCGGCTCCTAACAGTGTCTTATTTTTTAAAATCAATACCAATTTTTTATTAATTTATAAAATGTAACAAAAATGCCTGAAAATTATTCCTAAATGTACAATACTTAGAATACATAAAGATTTTTAAGTGTTTAAATCGTTTTTGAAGTTAAATTTTTCTTCTTTTGTGAAAAAAACTATGATTTTGGCCAAAGTTACCCGCACTGACGGTATTTTGTTTATTTTTTCTAAAAGCATATGACACAATGTTTAAAGGTGTTTGAAATTTAACTGTCTAAAGTTTTAAATTAATCCAGCAAGTAGTTTCTGAGAAAAAGGTACATAAAAATAACTATTTTAACATGTCGTCAATGGGGGCTCCGGTCCCCCTTCAGTTTATTTCTGATCTGCATATTGGCTTATCTGTATCTTTTGAAGGAATAAACGGTCACCGATAACAATGTGATCAATATTGTATACATCCCTCCCTCTTTTCTTGGCTCATAAGTAAGTCGTTACGCACCTTCTTGCTGTTGACGCATTCAAAAAGATACATAACGCAATCCCTTACACAAAAAACTCCCCACTTAACACAAAAAAGGACATATTCCGCAATTTCGAGCAATCAATATTAATCCTAAAAATCTATTAATTATCTCTAGATTAAAAATGAATTCCATGCCTGTCATGATAATATAAATAACATATCACGTAATTTTGCCCAAATGACACATTATTCAAGTTACATTACCCATTATGCTTGAATCCGTCATGTAACTTTGTGCTGTTGACAAATTACATAACCCTGTGCAAACAATATCGGATAGTTAATACGTTTAGAGCGACACATAACGCAGTTTCGAATAGTTGACACATTATTCGCTTCCGTTAAATTGACAAATTTAAAATGACACATTACGCCATCCTTGCAGGTTTGTCTCCAGGGAGGTTGCTGAAGACGTGGACCTCGGCAAATACAAACTCAAAAAGGGAGTCACTGTGCAGGTTCCCTCCTATCACTTGCACAGGGATCCGGATCTCTGGGGACCTGATGCCGAGGAATTCAAACCAGAAAGGTACGTAAAGATACAAGATATTGGCAAACAAAAGCGGCCCATGTCTAGAGATAAGAATATGACAAAAATGTTGCCAAGTCTAAAACCAATACAAAAACAGGTATGCTAACTGAAGCTATTGATCGCTTCAATATTAAGCCCAAACAAACGCTTGGCGAATTATTTGCCGGCAACTACGCCACGGTTTTAGAAGCTAGTTGAAATGAAATATAAAAAAGGTTTGTAGATCTGATCAAGAAAAGTTCCCACTAGTGATTAATTCGGTCGTTATTTATCCTAGAGAATCGGACCTTTTTGTTTTTGTTAATAAGAAACATTCTAAATGGATTTCAAGACACAAAATTTGCATTATAGGACGTCTTCATACAATAAGAACCAAGATCTGAACTCGCCACTAGTGTATGAGTAGCTCCAATGTGAAGCTAATCCAATCCGACTAATGCAAAAACAGGTTTCAGGCGGCTTCAAGAGTTATTCTCGCCAAGCATTTCAACGTATTCCTATCTCTAAACGGACGGGTGGAGAACGAGCCGACTTTCGGTCGTTGCTATACCATTTCTAGCCAGAATGTAAGCTTCGAAAAGACTCTCTTCCCCCCACTCTTCACGCGGTTTTCTAGGGAAAGGGGGGTCTTATCTAATCCTAGAGCGCTTGAGGTTTACAATCACAACAGT
Source organism: Hylyphantes graminicola (assembly GCA_023701765.1). Lineage (NCBI taxonomy): Eukaryota > Metazoa > Arthropoda > Arachnida > Araneae > Linyphiidae > Hylyphantes > Hylyphantes graminicola. Next base: position 2,134,085 of record CM043114.1, on the reverse strand, counting down.
TAGTATTTCCCCATGTAAGGTGGGGAAAAAACCGAAACAGTTATAAATTACCCCGTTCCAAGAAACTCGTGGATGGGGGAGGAAATGCTTTCCAAGCTTACATTTAAAATAGACCTACTATAGCGGTTGGCGATGGTTTTGAGTTAGGATAAAATTCGTTTGCTTTAGGTAATTTTTTTTTTTAGAAAATCGTAAAGAGGTGTTTTATTCGTTTTGGGATTTGCATATTGTAAAACGAAAATGATGTTAAGGCTGTTCGACTGTTACGTTTTGGTGACAGGCGAAAAAAATTCTTGTTAGTATTTCATAGCCAGTACAACATAAGGTGGCTGGTTGCAGAACAGATAACTTTACAAAACAAACCACTTATGTACCTTTTTGAGGAATACATTGGTCGACAATAACTATATTTCTGCTGCCTAAAAGCAAGGGCTACGCTACAAGTATTCGGAAAAGAACAGAGGACATTGTAAATTTTAATTCGTAATTATGAATAATGGTCATGCTTCGCATAGATGAAGAGTACACGAGAAAAACCGATTGATTTTGTAGAGAAGTTTCCTTAGCAGGCCACTTTGGCGATGATAGCGAGAAATCGCTTAAACTGGTGTAAGGAAATCAGTTCCTACCATAGAGATCATAGTTAAAGTAATAGAGTGGCAGATCGCGTGACCTATAATGCTAACGACGGGACGTGCAAGGAGCTTCCAGAAGAGTTCCAATGAGGCCAGTGTTGAAGGTCACGTGATCTGCCACTCTAATACTTTAACTACTATCTCTGTGATTCCCAGCTACCAAGATTCAGGCGATTGACAATCCCGACGCTTGGACCAAGCGAAGAAGAAAGCGAGAAACCGGTTTTCTGCCCCCAATACCCGCCAAGTAGACAATTGCGAGCGTCCACCTACTAAATCAATCGGTTTTTCCACTGTACTCTTCATATGATTTAGGAATCTTAACGTAACTCGTAGAAAGCTTAGCATATAGTTGGTTAACTGTTTTTTTTCATCCTTTTTTTGTAGATTCTCGCCAGAAAACAAGAATACGATCCACCCCATGGCCTTCCAGTCATTCGGAGCAGGGCCGAGAAACTGCGTGGGAATGCGATTCGCCTACATGGAGGCGAAGCTCGCGCTCGCCAAATTGCTCGCCAAGTACAGGCTGGTCACTTCCTCCAAGACAGAATCGCTGGTAAAAGTGTTGTTAGTTTGTGAGGAAATTCCGCATTGTGTACAGGGTGGTTATGAAATAACGCTCGCTATTCGGAGTGGTCTGCAGCTTGAATGAATGATCCAAATGCAACAAACTTTGAGACACTTACTAATCAAGAAGGGGGGAAAAGAATGAAATCATTAAAAAGACAGAATCCTAAAAAATAATCATAAAAAAGAATAATCATAAAATACAAACTCGTCTCTTGACCAGAATCTAAATTACGAGGCGTCGTCAATTATGGCCAATTACGGCCAACACAGCAAATTACGCCTCGTAATTTAGAACCCTGGTCAAGAGTCTGGTTGCACGGTAGTGCAACCGCCAAGTTCAGGGCACTACTCAACCTTTTCTGGAAGGGTTTCGGCGTGTTTTCGGACCCTCCGTTCTTTGGTTCTATGCATCACAGAAATGAGTTTAGAAACTTTTATTGGTCAATAGGGGCTTGATGAAGAGTATTAAAAAAAACAGCGTTCTATCTCTTTTTATTTCCGAGAAAATTGAATTGGAAAATGGCCACTTTTGGGGCTCACTCACTCACCGATCATCAAAATGTTCTATGACACCCACTTGTTCTAGAGTCCCGAAAATTGGAACACTGGTAGATTTTGTCATACATTCAACATAAAAAATCCGAAAATCGAATATTTAGTACGGGGTTGGTCTTAAATTGCTTGGCGCCTTTTTTCAAACGCAGCAAGCAATCCTCTCCCATACGCCGATATGCCAGCGGCAATTAATTGAATCGCCAACAATTCAAATAGCTATTTACCTTCAGATGATACGATAAAGGTTTTTCAAGTGTGGAATTTAGCACACAATATATTACTAATGGAAAGTTTCAATCATCATTTTGATTAAGTTTAATGGTTTTCAAGTGCAACACCTGAGCTGGCAACCAGCTCCATGTTTTATAATGAGTTATGCTTGTTTATTTGTAGGAGGAGTTACATCGCTAAAGGTCTATATATACGCATGAGCAATGGCTGGAACCAATAATTTACAATAGGCAAATGTTTTTTTTTTGTTTTAGTTGGAATAACATCCCACTAGAGCGACACAAGTGTTAATCAATTCTTCCCGATTGTTTAAAATTTAAAAAAAAAAAAAATAGATACCAGAGTCCAAACACACAAATCATGAAGTTATATTGATAATAATTAGGGAACTTATATTACGCTTTGACAATTTGTATAAAAGCAACTATTAGGGTTTCAAACTGTAATTGGGGTCAACAACAATTGTTGTTTTCGCCAAGGGTCATATTAGTCATTTTGATCGCAAAATTTACCGTTAGGCCGTATACAGCGCGTCTCAAAAGTTTATGGACAACTGTTTTTTTTTTACTTTAGGAGCCAACTAAACGAGTAAAAATACGATATAAATTATGCATGTATCTAGTGTAGTAATACAAATAATAAAACACTCAAACAAGTTAGAGCTGCTATAGATTTAATACAATAAAATGAAAAAGAAAAATAGCTGTCCGGAAAGTATTGAAAAAAAAAAAAAGGTTTTAAAAGCTGTTCATTATTGACGAAGTACCCATGATTTTAAGTAGTGATAATTTATCTATCTATAATAACCAGCTGGTGACCGAGCTCTGCTCGGAGAAAACAGGTATCGAAGCTAACTCGAAGATTTAAATTTTCAATTGTGATTTATCAAAACAATACATACCATAAGAAATTTTGTGAAACCATTGGTGAAAAGATAACCGGTTAAAGTTAATGTGACCAGATTTTCAAAATCAAAAAGTGGGACACTTCATCAACCCCCCCCCCTTCCGGTGTATTTTTTAAGTATTTTTTTATGCACATAATAGTCCCTTCACACAATTACACACTTGGTATAAGAAAGATAAGGGAGGCGCGTTCAACAGCAGCAGTGGTTCCAGGCAAACAGAAACCATACTCCACCAATTTGTTGATGACTTTAACTTCATTTAACAATTTCTAAAGACATCATAGCGTTTTACAACGATTATTCATAAAAAAAAGTCTATTTTATTTACAATTTCCTCGTTTTTCGGGACATTGCGGGACTTTTACAAAAAAGCAGGACGTTTTGCCGGGACATTCGGCCCGCGGGACAGTAACACAAAAAGCGGGACTGTCCCGCCAAAAGCGGGACGTCTGGTCACATTAGTTAAAGTGCACCATTGTAAACAAAGTTAGAGTTTGGAAAGGGAACTATTCTATACAAAGGTAAAGTTTTAAAAGTCATAGGAAATGAAATGTAATTGATAATTGGCGCTTCGTTGAAAAGCAACGAAAATGTCGAAATGTGGTAAACATTCCATTTCATACTTCATTCAACTCGATAGGTATAGCAACCATACGTTAAAGTTTCAAGATCGCCAAAAATCGCCAATGAACAGAATAGAACTAAAATCGTCTGCTGATTGGAACTAAAAAAATATTCATGTTACCATTTCTGTAAAACTCAATAAAGTTTAAAGCAAGGTTGAATTTTTTTAAATTTGAAAAATTAAAATCTTAACTAAACATTTATAGCTTAAGCAGAGGCTTATAGCATTAGCAGATGGCATCAGGAAAGTAGCCATTATGGCGAACTAATGAAGTTTGAAAATATCCTATCTATAACTCCGAACTGCTTGACCGTAGCGCTTCAAAACCTGTGCCAATCGATTCGTCGTGGCCAATAACCCCAGATCCCCAAGTTTACCGGAGTTTATTAATTCTGGGGCGATTTTCGACTTGGCACCAATTCCTCGTATTATAGTATAAGATAAAAGAAAGAGTCTGTCTGTCGGTATGTCTGTGTGTATGTCTGTGGATCGCAAAAGACCTACCTAGACTGCTCTAAAAAATTGGAAATTTTTAATATAGATTCCTTTTAATACCTACGTGTGCACCTGAGGCTTAGTTTTTCATATTTGAATGTGATTTTTAATTAATATAATTAGTTTAAAAAAAAACGTCATCCACGTGGAATTGCGGGACCATAACAGGACTTGAAAATACATGAACCGGACCGAAACGGGGGCTTGACGCCATCCTCTATTTCTTTGATTGATTGAGTTTGGTTGAGATATGCGCTCGCCCTAAGGCTGCTTCATCCTCTATTAGTGATTGCTTTTTTAAGTATGCATGCGCCAACACGTTAGGTTAGGTTTGAATTATCGTCGCACTAGAGCTACACGAGGGCTATTGGCGACGGGCGTCGTATTTTAGAACCACAGTCAGGTGACGAGCCAACACCTGAATAGGCACCCAACGCAACCGTTAAGGGCGACATCGTACGCTGCGCCAACACAAATTTAATTTTCTTTTGATTTTGAGTGTATTTGCACAAGTAAGCATGCCTCTAAAAGGAAGCAATGCGAAGTTAACGGGTTCCCAGTAAGGCAGGACAATACTGCTAGTAATAATAAAAGAGTCTGTGTGTATGTCTGTGGATCGCAAAAGACCTACTTAGACTGCTCCAAAAACATCGAAATTTTTAATATAGATTCCTTTTAATACCTACGTGCTCATCTGAGGCTTAGTTTTTTCATAGTTGATTGTGATTTTTAATTAATATAATTAGTTTCAAAAAACGTCATCCACGTGGGAGTGCGGGCCCATAACAGGGCTTGAAAATACATGGACCGGGCCGAAACGGGGGCTTGAAGCCATCCTCTATTAGTGTTTAAGTGCGCATGCACCAACACGAATTTAATTTTGTTTTGATTTTGAGTGTATTTTAATAAGTAGGTAGACCGTAACAGGGGCTTCAAAACACAACGACAGGGCCATACCAGGGGCTTGACGCCATTCTCTGTTAGAATTTGCTTTTTTCTTGCGCATGCGCCAACACGAATTGAATTTAGTTTAGATCTTGAGTGTATGGGGAACATTCATGTGATGTCACGCGGTTGAATCTCAGGTGGATATGGCCGTGAATGTCCCCCATTTTCACAAGTAAGTATGCCTCTAAAAGGAAGCAATGCGAATCTAACGGGTTCCCAGTAAGGCGGGACCATACTGCTAGTTTAAAATAGGTACAGCTGCGGAAATAAAAAAAGTACCACTAGTGATTATTTCAGCCATTAGTCACCCTATAGAATCGGTCCTTTTTGAGATTGTGAACAATTAACGTTCTGAGTTAATTGCATGACACAAAATTTGCATAAGGGGCCGTCTTCATATTAAATATGTTACGAACTTTGAAATTTCCAATAGCAACACCCAATTTTAATAACTTAGAAATGTTAAGCACTCTTGAAAACCCTTAAATCTAAGTTTTTGTTACATTTCGATGAATATTTGACGAGTTATTCAATCGAATCACTTGTGGACCTTTTGGGGATCATCTCTAAAATGACAAGCGCAGTCTAGTTCTTCCTTATGCAAGGCCGTCTTTATTTATCAATTACACATAATGTTAAACACAGTCCCCTGAAGGGTAATTAAAAAGTATTTTGGGATTTACTCAGCAAATTATGAATAAAAAATTTTAAAATTTGGGATTTCGCTTAAACTTCCTGTCTTAAATGCATTTCTGTAAAAATATTGAGGGGTTTCTATTCATATTTTTTTTAAAAATTAATATAATAATTATTAAACAATATAAAAATTGTTTTAAATACCCCACTATTGAATGCATTTTGTTTGGGTTATTATAATTTCTTTTCAGTAAAAAATTCGTTTCATTATCTTAATTATTTATAGATTGAGATAGTTTTTTATGTGGAACTCATTTAACATTATGGGACCTAAACTTTGCATGTCTCTAACTCCCCTAATAATGCTTAAAAACTAACAAAATTTGGCATTTCGTATTAACATAGGTCATAGATTTGAAATATGGACTCAAAAAGGGGTGTTACTATTGGAAATGTTCAAGTTAGTAACATTTTTAATATGAAGATGACCCCTTATGCAAAATTTGTGTCATGCAATTAACTCAGAATGTTAATTGTTTACAATTTCAAAAAGATCCGATTCTATAGGGTGACTAACGGCAGAAATAATCACTAGTGGTACTTTTTTTATTTCCGCAGCTGTACAAAATGTACTTATGTCAACAAGCAGTACAGAACGAGCAGTAAAATGAAACAGTACAATTTTTTTTTTTAAATGTATGGACATTCGTCAAATATAGTTTTTATTTTATATATCATGTTTACTTAAATACACGTGGATTGTCCTCTAAAAAAGTTAGTATTTATAAAACAATTGAAAGTGTCCATATTTAAAATAATATTTTTTATTTAAGAAATTATTTAATTTATTTTATTTAGTTTCCCTACAAAAATAAGTGAAATCCAAACAAAAACCTCTCAGTAAAAGAAGGCCAAGTTCTTAAAAAAAATATGGCCTGGCCTTAAAAAGAAGTGAAATCCTGAAAAAGGTACCAAGTTCATTAAAAGTTACTGATGTGGTATTGACCACCAAAACATTTTAGTCTTTGATCATTCTTATGTTTACCACATTCAAGCAAACTCGCACTTGTGTTTGTGTAACTTGGCCATTACGCATTTTTGAATAAAATAAACAAGCCATTAAAGGTATTATGATATATGATTATTACTGTACAACTCGATTCCAACGGTCCCACGATATTGCGACCTCCACTAAAAGTAGAACTATTTTATCACAAGTTCAATGTAATGGTAGTAAAGAAATTTGTTTACGACATTTATAAAAAAAAACGTATAAAATACTGATACTGAAAAGAAGTTATATCAATGTTCAAATATTCAATGACAATTTTTTCGAAGAAAAAAAGAGAAGGCCAAGATTACTCCGTTTGACCACTAGGCAGAAAACAAAGCTTATAAAAACAAAAAACAAAATTCTGTTGGGCCTCTTTTTTGTGTGGCTTGAAACACTTTACCTACAGGAATACTTTCATCTCAATGTTCAATAATTTATTGGTTACACCCATCCCTAGTGCAAAAGGTTCAACAAAATTTTCACAATGCGTAATGGCCAAGTTACACAAACACAAGTGCGAGTTTGCTTGAATGTGGTAAACATAAGAATGATCAAAGACTAAAATGTTTTGGTGGTCAATACCACATCTGTAACTTTTAATGAACTTGGTACCTTTTTCAGGATTTCACTTCTTTTTAAGGCCAGGCCATATTTTTTTTAAGAACTTGGCCTTCTTTTACTGAGAGGTTTTTGTTTGGATTTGTTTTTTATGATTCCATTCTCCCCCCCCCCCCCCTTCTTGATTAGTAAGTGTCTCAATGTTTGAAGCATTCGGATTATTCATTCAAGCTACAGACCACTCCGAATAGCGTGCGTTATTTTATAACCACCCTGTACATAACTCTACGAAATGGCCTGCTTGTAATGAAGCGTAGAGAAGGAATGGAAGTTATAGAGAATGAGTAACCCTGTTTTGCGAAGGACAAAGCTGGACAAATTTTGGTGCTGCTGTTCACTGAATTTTAATGCAAAAGGCCATTAATTTTCAACAATGGACCAAAACTTGATTTTTTCAATGCTACGATTGTTTCATTTAAAAGTACAACACAATAGTTTTGTGTTTTTATACTACAAACCTTTTAAGAATATTCACTCGCGGTTCCACTCTAACAGCGATACCTACCTAACCTTTAACCAGTTATTAGTTTCTAAAAGTTTAAAAAATCTTTTTTTTCGCGATTTATATGATACGGAACTTATATGACGGAAGAAGCTACTTTTTCGGAACTTTTTTTTGTTTTTTATTATAGCTTACGATGCAGAATAGGAATCCCACACCATTTGCCCATCTTTGTTTTACATATTCAAGTGAAATGCGACCGTATCTAGAAATGACCGTATCTTTTATGAATATTTACTCGCGGTTCCACTCGAACAGCGTTACTTAAATAACCCTTAACAAGTTTTTAGTTTATAAAAGTTTAAAAATCTTATTTTTTTCGCGATTTATATGATACGGAATTTATATGACGGAAGAAGCTACTTTTCGCCCTTGTGTGCTTAAGAATAACTTTTGAAAATTGGCTTCCTAAAAGCATGACTTTACACGCAGCCATTGCTTTTAATAAGTGATATTTTTTACCGGAGTTTAAAGTAGATATATTAGTATATTAGTTATATGTTTAATAATTCTATTTTTAATAAAAATCTTTCGTGTTGTTTCACAGGATGGAATTACTTTGAAGATAGCACCAGCTCTGCTTAACCCAAGAAATGGAATCTGGCTCAAAGCAGTTCCAGTCTGAATTTTTTCTATGAACTGGAAAAAAATAACTTCCAACTTTTTTTGGTAATCTTGCAAAAGAAACAAAAAGTTGTGAGACCAGAAAGCTGAAAAAGTTACTTGTACATAATATTTTACCATTTTATGTTTGTAAAAATAAAATGTTGATTATTTATTAAAATTCTTTATTTATTCTGTAAAATTCTTTATTTATTATTTTCTATTATTCTTTATCATTCTCTAAGATTATTTATTTAATATTCTCTATAATTCTTTATTTTCCTCTATTATTCTTTACTTATTATTTTCTGTTATTCTTTATTATTCTCTAAAATTCTTTATTTATTCTGTAACAAATACTGAATACTTATTTCCGCAGTTTTCAATTTGTTCTGTGCATTCGACCCCACGACGGATTTAACGTGCACCAGGGTTATTATGACCTTGTCATAATTGTTTTCCCATTTAGTTTCCTTGATGTCTATCTGATTTTAAAAGATGCTTGAGTGAAATGCAAATAACAAATCTGCTCCAAAAATAAAATTTAGCTATTTTTTTTGCTACTGTGCGGTAAGTGTACCCAAAAGGCTTTCGTTCAAAATCACCTATTAAATATTTCCTTCAACTTATGGCCAAAGTTGTTTGTAAAATAAACGTTTGTAGCTGTAACACTTAAGGGGATCGGACACCCCCATTCCCTGTCCTACCTCGATAGGGCTGGCTAATGCTAAGTCTATGTTGAAAAAAAAAATGGCTTTTGTTCCAAAAAAAAAAAAAAGCAAAGAAATATTTTGATGCGGTTTTTTTTTAATTCATAAATCTCCAATAAAGTTGTGCTTTTAGAGGTTATTTTTTTTTAAAACCGCTATTTACTTTTTTTTATCTAAATTTTTTTCGATTAAAAAAAGTAAATAACGTTTAAAAAAAAATAAAGCACAACTTTATTGGAGTTTTATGAATTAAAAAAAACCTCATCAAAATATTCCTATGATTTCTTTGCTTTTTTTTTTGGAACAAAAACCATTTGTTCCCCATAGACTTAGCATTAGCCAGCCCGATCGAGGTAGGACAGGGAATGGGGGTGTCCGATCCCCTTATGACAAATGACAGTGATTGCGCCCTCTAGAAGGGAAAGTGTAGGCTTTATAGCCCATTACCCAGCTCGCCAGAAGAGACAGTCACAAGAGACACACAAAGAAGGACGGCACAAACACATAGACAAATAACAACATTTATTGACGGTCACAAACATCCATGCCTGACCGGGACTCGAACCCGACCCCAGCAGCTCCAAAGGCCAGCATCGTAACGATCGGCCCGATCCCCTTAAATCACACTTCCGTGGGATTTAAGACGTGTAAGACGTGAGGGAAAAAAAAACTCTCTTTAATAGCATAAATTCTTCAAAGAAATATTTACTTAAGCACAACATAAATAACTAAGAGTGCTTAGATTTTTCATTAATGTTCAGTAAAAAAAAAGCATTTTCATTAAAACAGCACCTATAAGTATTGTAAAAATTTTATGGCATTTCTATCTATATCTCCCCCCATTTAACCAAAGTCTTCGGTTTTATGTGACTGAGATATACTTTTTAATAGTTCGCTTTGCAATCTGTGGCACACTTGTTTTAAGGAGGCTCATTTTTATTAGAAAGCAATAAAGTTTACGGTTTTATCAAGTATATAACTTGTTTGGGATTTTCCTTACAAAGAGAAAAAAAATGTAAATTTAATATGCAGTAACGACTATAAAACTATATTATGTAATCACCTTAACTTAGCAAAAACGATTATGATAATTTTACGATATATTTTTACTACTTAAAATACAATTTCTGGGATCTCAAGTAAATAAAAACACAACGGGATATTTAATATTATATAAGGAGTTTTGGTATAAATTTTAACATGGTTGAGACAGCTTTTTGAACTTCGATAAAACTGATATGCTTGTTATTTCATCAAATTGATATTATGGCCATATTTCTCTAATTCATATATTTTGAAAGAAATGATGTTTTTATTAGGAAATTAACAATTATATATTGTTAAAAGTTTATTTTATGTATGGTTAAGACCGCATTTTATAGCAGTATATTTTAATAGTTATTTTCTCTTAAAAATCTAGTGAATTCAGTAACTGTGCGCTGGAGTTTGTATGAAGTTAAGTTTATCTTGAAAGTAATCTGAAATGAAATTGAAGGACTTTTAAACCACGACTTACTTTAACGTGCATCAGGTATCAGGTATTGAAAGTGGTTCAAATACTTTGGGTAAAATTATTTGTGGAAAAAAATATAATCGTACCAATTTCAAAATGTTTGATTATTGACATGTTGTTGGTAGACATGTATATTTTCAGGCTTGTGTGCCTGGTCAGCAGTGTTGGGCATGCAATTGATCAAATGTAAAAGTAATTGCAATTGATTTTTTAATTGCGATTAAATTCATTCCAATTGAATTTTCAATTTCACCCTGCAATTTGATTTTTTATATGCGATTAAATAAATTGCAATTAAATTTTCAATTGCACCTTGCAATTAAACGTGTAATTGCAATTAAATTAATTGCAATAACTTTTTAAGTTAAAAATAACAATTAATTTTACATTAAAACGGAACGAGTTGGTTCGTTGGTTTGGTGCAGTTGCGTTGTTAAGTTGGTTGATTTGGTTGTAGGTTTTGTTGTTTGGTTGGTTATTTTAGTTGGTTGGTAGGTTTGGTTGGTCGTTTGTTTGGTCTGGTTGGTTGGTTGAGTGGTTTGGTTGGTTGTTTGATTGCTTAGTTGGTTAGTTGGTTGGATTGTTTTGGTTGGTCAATTGGTTGGTTGGATTCTTTGGTTTTGTTGGTTGGTTGATTTGATTTGGTTGGTTGGCTTCTTTGATTTGTCTTTTGGTTAGTGTGGTTGATTGGTAGGTCTGTCGGTCGGCAGTTGCAGTTTTCCGCAATTAACAATTAATTAACTGTTAATTGCAGTTTTCCACAATTAACAATTAATTAATTGTTAATTGCAGTTTTCTGCAATTACAATTGATCAATTGTTAATTGTAGTTTTCCGCAATAACAATTGATCAATTGTTAATTGCAGTTTTTCGCAATTACAAATTATTAATTTTTAATTGCAGTTTTCTGCAATTACAATCGATTAATTGTTAATCATTAATTGTTTCTGCAATTAAAATTTTCCCATCACTGCTGGTCAGAGACCCGCTTATAAACCATCGTCAAGTTAGATAGACACAACACACACATGCATATATGTGACAGATGCTGCTAACTATCGTGCACCCTCTTCCTAATTTAGACATGAACCTGAATTGGAGGGATGTAGTCTCCAGGGACCTGTACCCTTGAGAAACTGCGCAATGACCGCCCAAAGGACTTACGGACGCAACAGATTTAACGAGCACGTACTCCGCATATACTCGACAAACACAAACACCCATGCCTTGTCGGGATTCGAACCCGGACCCAGAAGCTCCAAAGGCTAGCTCCCCAATCATTGCATTGGGCGTTTGACATGTTAATCAGCTACATTTAGCCTGTGAAAAAAACTCTTTTTAAAAATATTCAATACAGCCGCAGAAATGTGGCAAATATCTTTTTCTCCATTGAATTATCACAGAGGCACTCTGGTTTGGAGACCCAAAATCATTCGAGCTCATTCGCCCTTACCGTGCAGCAATTACTGGATGGTTATAAAATAACGCTCGCTATTCGGAGTGATCTGTAGCTTTAATGAATAATTCAAATGCCAAAAACTTTGAGACACTTACTAATCAAGACGTGGGGGGGGGGGGGGGGGGGTGAATGGAATCATAAAAAACAAACTCGTCTCTTGACCAAGGTTTTAAATGACGAGGCGTAATTGGATGTGTTGGCCGTAATTAGTCATAATTGACTACGCCTCGTAATTTAGAACCTTCTTCAAGAGACGAGTTTCGTTTTAGGATTCCATTCTTTTTCGAAAAAAAGAAACTCGTCTCTTGACCCAAGTTCTAAATTACGAGGCGTAATTAGCTGTGTTGGCCGTAATTGGACATAATTGACGATGCCTCGTAACCTAGAACCCTGGTCAAGAGACGAGTTTGTTTTTTATGATTATTCTTTTTTATGATTCCTTTTTGTGATTCTATCTTTTTTTTATTCCATTCTTTTCCCTCCTTCTTGATTAGTAAGTGTCACAATTTTTGAAGCATTTGGATAATTCAAGCTACAGATCACTCCGCCGCCTCGGTGGCTGAATGGTTAGTGTACTGGCCTTTGGAGCTGCTGAGGTCGGGTTCGAATCCCATTCAGGCATGGATGTTTGTGACAGTCAATAAATGTTGTTATTTGTCTATGTGTTATTCATTTCTTTGTGACTGTAAAATTTCTTTCTGTGTCTGTCTCACTTGACGAAAGCTTATAAGATGTGTGCTTGTGTGCTTGTTCCATGAACAAGCACACAAGCTGGAATATATATGTATCATACCATACCATACAGATCACTCCGAATAGCGAGCGTTATTTTATACTCCTGTCCCTGTAATGGAGTCCCGTAAAAATTTTTGTTCTGATTAGGTTTATCAACAGAATCGAGTCAAGCACATATAGGAGAGTAAAAAAAACTTGGGTAGACATCACCATATGGTGAAAATTTTTTTTTAGACGTCATTTTCCAAAATGGCGGACGCCGATTTCGTTTTCCATGTATTTCTGCATCTGTGACCGCTATATTCATCATTTAGGTGGCTAATTATATGTTTTTATGGGCAAGGAATCGACTAAGATGGTTTTTAAAGTTACGTGACTAATATTTATCAAACAAAATAAGTTATTTGCTATTTTAAACAAAATAGCGGAACAAAAGTAGTAAACAAAAAATGCTTTATTTGGAAAGTAATATTCACACTTCACGGCACTGTTTTAGATGCAAGATATTACGTGCCCGTCTTATAAGTCCATCAATACCCTGATGAGTAGGCAGATTTTCAGGATGGGAAAGTCATTGACACACATGTCATAAGATTATGTGGCATGCATAATATACCTTGAGTACATATTTAGCATAGAGGTTCTCTGGGCAAAAACATATCTCGGCATGCTTTAACATCCATAAAATTATTGTTATCTGAGAGCAAAAATAATAGCGAGAGCCACCTCTGTAAGTTGTTACAGAAAAATGGCTCTAAGTTCACGGGAGTCTGCATCGGGCTTGTTAAGGTACAAATGAAGCTTTAGCACACCATTTGCATCGCTGCTCCATCTATATTTTGTTATCAGTAGTCTTCTATAAGGAAAATAGTTCGGCTATATTTTAATACTTTCGCAATGAAGTATTTTTGCTTCCTCGTAATATTTGATAGGAATAGCATTATCGAATCCTTAGTTGTTCGGGCGTTTCAGTAATGAAAAGGTTAAGCATATATTCCGCGAATCAAAATTACTGGTAGTTACTGGTAGTGCAGATAATTTCGTTCCAATTGTACACATGACATCACAACCTCTAAGTATGTGTTCCTAGTTAAAATTATTTCAACTTGCAATGCAACACCGAGTTGTTACCCAAGTGTGGCAACAAGACACAAAAACCAAGCATTTCATCACCGACTCATTTCATCTCATTTTTAATCAAAATTCTTAAGTACATTACTGAATAGTTTAAATGAACATCGGACGATGAGAACAACAACATTGGTGACCATTGATATCTCAGTGATCAGTGTCAGTTTACACGGTATTTTATTCCAAACTCAAAAGTATGGCAGAGATTATTATAGTTCTGCTACCTGTGCTTCTTCAACAAATGGCTTAAAGATCCGAGCTTCTTAACCTTTCTTTAGTTTTAAGCTGTCAAACTTGTGACATAATTTAAACTATGTAAGTAATACCCGTGACGTCATGCACGGTACGGCATCTGATCAAGTTTCTCCTCTAGTTCAGTAAAAAGTATATGCTATAGAAGTTTACTTGAGCAGTCACTAGTGTCGAAGAACATGCTTGTAGTAAAAATAGATCATATAGAAAAATGTTCTTCATAGTTTAACCTCTTGCTTTGCTGTACAGCAGTACTATTTTTTGAAAAGGCAGTGTTGCCTTAACTATTTTTCTTTTCAGTTTGGGAATCTTATGTTTCTGATGTTTTGTTTACTCAACAGTAAATTCTAATTTTTTCATATCCGTCGTTTCCATACACTTTGGCATTCATCATAAGGAGAGCATCTTATCTACAAATACATATTTGTACTGATAAAATTAGGAAAATTAGTTTGGATGTATGTTTCATGTGAATTATTACCCCTTAGTGTTTATAACATGCAGAAAATTAATTCTTTGCTTTGAATTTACTAAAAAACTTAACTTCTAAAAATGTGAAAGTCTTTGCCCAAAACTTAATTTAGAATTGAGAATTTTAAAGTGTAACGTAATAGTTTCCTTGTTAAATTTCTAAAATGCCCATCTTAATTATAGCATCTTCAAACTTATTAATCAGTAAGCCTGACTAGATCTAAGATCTTGGCATAGTGGAATCTATTCTTAACTTATTTAGCTGTTTATACATCAAATACATAGCATTCAATTAGTGCTTCCGTCCTACTGTTTCCTGGAAGAAACTTTCTAATATTGTACATAACGAAATTACCTATCATGTTAATATAAGCAGGGAATTCAGATGGCTTGCTTATTACATGGCAATGATATGGATACATATTGCTAGTCTGAAAATACCGGATAATCTTGTCATTTCAGCTACGAAAAAATATTCTGAAAAATCGTTAATACAAATGTTGTTATACCCTTTATTAATGGCTTGGGAATATGAATGAAAGAAATCCCACATGCATGATAGAGGAAGTCGCAATAAATAAAAGCGAACATTTACCATATCTTTTAGGCAGTCTCGTTACAAAGTAGATCTTCCTTAACTTTGAAATCTTACGAAAACCATACTTTTTGGCTGGACCTGAATGACCATTATGAGCACGAAAAATGGTGAAAATCATTTATGAAGAAGGATAGTGTACTTTCGTGTGATGACAATATAAGAATCAAGTAAAACATTAATTTTGCCCGGAGAAACCAAGAAAAATAGGAACTCAATGTATCTTTTACTTGTGTGTCGTCACAAAATCATGCAAGAGGTTTTTCGACAATTTTCCCGCCCTGAAAATAAACCGACTCAGTTAGGGCATGAAAATCCACAAATCTTGTGCTTCTGAGGCGGGCACGCTATTCCTCCCAGCATCTGAGTCTTGAAGCGTGAATATTACTTTTCAAATAAAGTTTGACAAGTATTAGTCAGGTAACTTTAAAAACCCTCTTAGTCGATTCCTTGACTTCAAAAACCTATAATTAGTCACCTAAATGATAAGTATAATTGCCATAGAAGCAGAATACATACAAAACGAAATCGCCAGTTGCAGACTCCCATGAACTACGAGCCATTTTTCTGTAACACCATACAGAAGTGGCTCTCGCTATTTATTTTTGCTCTCAGATTACAATAATTTTATGGATGTTAAAGCATGCCAACATATGTTTTTGCCCAGAGAACCTCTAGGCCAAATATGTACTCAAGGTATCTTATGCGTGCCACATAATCATATGACATGTGTGCCAATGACTTTCCCATCCTGAAAATCTGCCTACCCATCAGGGTCTTGATGGACTTTTAGGCGGGCTCGTAATATTTTACATCCACAGTGCCGTGAAGTGTGAATATTACTTTCCAAATGAAGCATTTTTTGTTTACTACTTTTGTTCCGCTATTTTGTTTAAAATAGCAAATAACTTATTTTGTTTGATAAATATTAGTCACGTAACTTTAAAAACAATCTTAGTCGATTCCTTGCCTATAAAAACATATAATTAGCCACCTAAATGATGAGTATAACGGTCACAGATGCAGAAATACATGCAAAACGAAATCGGCGTCCGCCATTTTGGAAAATGGCGTCTAAAAAAAATTTCACCATATGGTGATGTCTACCCAAGTTTTTTTTACTCTCCTATATGTGCTTAACCCGATTCTGTTCACAAACCTAATCAGAACAAAATTTTTTACGGGACTCCATTACAGGGACTGTATTATTATAACCATCCTGTATAGTTAGCGTAAACGGGGAAGTCTTCGGCAGGATAAGTGTGCTCGCAACCTATAACATGTTAGTCCAACCAAAATAATTTCTTTAGAGAATGCATATACCAAAGAATTGCTTGTTTGAGGTAGGCTTATATATGACTTATGACTTTCTTGGTGGGGGGCAAGATCGCCAAGCACTGCGACTTTTAAGTCTATTGTACTAAGCCCCAGAAATGACACAAGCACAAGAGACACACAAAGAAAGAGACGACACAAACACATAGACAAATAACAACATTTATTGACAGTCACAAACATTCATGCCTGACCGGGATTCGAACCCGACCCCAGCAGCTCTAAAGGCTAGAATCCTAACGAGTGTGCCACCGGGGCGGCTAGGCTTATGTAACTAAATGGGGCTGGGGAGCCTAGTCGGTTAGGCATTCGTCTAGAATGCGAGAGCTCCCAGGCTCGGGTACAGGCATCTCCAAAATAACTGCCCACCCCGTGCGAACAAAAATGTCCGAAGGATATTTAACGTCCAATCCCTCCTCTTGTGGAGGGAGTGCACGTTAAATATCCTTCAAAGTCATAACGCTGAGTACGATGTCGACCTTTAGGTTGCGTTGTGTGCCTACTCAGGAGTTCTTGGCTTGTCACTTGACTATAGTTCCGAAATACGGCTCTCGTCGCCAATAGCCCTCTTGTAGCTCTAGTAAGACGATAATTCAAACTAAACTAAACCAAAGCTATCCAACCAATCACAAAAGCGAAAAGCAGTACCAAGACATAATTCGCCTTTTGTTTGGGTAAGTGATTGGACAGAGCGTACTACTCGCACTACGTCACAGGTACAGCTGTGGAAATAAAAAAGTACCCACTTGAGGTTATTTCATCCGTTAGTCACCCTATAGAATCGGACCTTTTTGAGATTGTGTACAATTAACATTCTGAGTTAATTGCACGATACAAAATTTGCATAAGGGGCCGTCTTCATATTAAAAATATTACGATCTTTGAACTTTCCAATAGCAACACCCAATTTTAATAACCTAGAAATGTTAAGCACTCTTGAAAACCCTTAAATCTCAGTTTTTGTTACATTTGGATGAATATTTGACGAGTTATTCAATCGAATCACTTGTGGACCTTTTGGGGACCATTTCTAAAATGACAAGCAAGCATGCATGCAAAGCCGTCTTTATTTATCAATTACACACGTAATCTTATACACAGTCCCCTAAAGGGTAATTAAAAAGTATTTTGTGATTTACTCAGCAAATTATGAATAAAAAATTTTAAAAATTGGGATTTCGCTTAAGCTTCTTGTCTTAAATTTATTTCTTAAAAAATATTAAGGGGTTTCCATTCATATATTTTTAAAAATATAATATAATAATTATTTAAAAATATAAAAATTGCTTTAAATACCCAAATATTAAATGCATTTTGTTTGGGTTATTATAATTTCATATCAGTAAAAAATTCGTTTCATTATCTTAATTATTTATAGATCGGGATAGTTTTTTATGTGCAACTCATTTAACATTATGGGACCTAAACTTTGCACGTCTCTAACTCCTCTAACAATGCTTAACACATTCGCTGCCACCAAATCATCGATAGAGTCTTCATCGATAGAGGCTGATGAAGTGGAAAAACATCCTGTTTTTTTAAACCTGTTCGTTACAATGGAAATAAACTAACTGTTTATTTTTGAACAAGTACAAATCTTAGTTCGAGATCGTAAAATAGCAGGGTTAGGTTAACGTCACTAACTAAAGCTACGCGATAGCTACCTAGTCGTAAAAATACAAGGAAATGTTCCTGGCCTTTTCCAACAGGATAACTCATCATCTGTCACAAATAATTGAATTGAAATTACCAGATTTGCTTCAGTGATTAACTTTTCGACTATGAAACCATCATTAAATTTTCATAATTCATATTTTTTTGGTTGTTTTTGTTTGAAAAAAAAATATAAAAAATAAAACAGATTATTTGCAATTTTTTATAGGTTGATAGTTCAATAACAAACTAAACCGCACTACGAAATGCAAAACGTCTGGTGCCTGGTCACCCCACACTTGAGACGAAAGATTTAATTTCCTCGTAATTTGAAATAAAATGTACTCTTGAGTGTGTGAGACGGCGATCCAGTATGATAAGTAAAACTGCTTTATTTTTAGTTCGGATTTGGAGGTTGAACGATGAGATTTTTTTAGGCACGTTAGTAAAGCAATTTTTATGTGCATTTTCAAAAATGGCGGGCGTTACAAGTACTGCAGGACCTTCACAGCCAAAGAAAAGGAAAATCAATAAAAAACTGACTGATGCCGAAAAATTGGAATTACTAGAAAATAGTGATATTTCTGATTATGACAGCGTAGACGATGAAGATTTTGGTTGGGATTCTACGAGCGAATCGGAAGGAGAAAGTGATGTAGCTGCGGATAACTCAGAAATGTCGGATTCTGACACAGAAGATCAGCAATTACCAGCAAGCAAGGAGGTTGACTGGAAAACACATTCAAGTTGCATGGTAAATCACAAATTTACAAAATCTGAGTCTTTGCTTATGCAGCCAACTGAAATTACTCCTGTCGGATATTTTCGCCTTTTCCTCACTGAAGGATTTCTGGAAAAAATAGTCGAAGAAACAAATCGTTACGCATTACAAATACAACATAGCGATAAAGCAAAATAAAAGTCACGTATAATGCTTTGGAAAGATTTAAAAATGGATGAATTTTTAGCTTTTCTCGGAGCATTCTTGCAAATGGGGATCGTTAGAATGAATAGACTTTAGGATTACTGGAAGAAGGACCCGTTATTTCATAACGCAGGCATTGCAAATAGCATTAGCCGAAATCGGTTTTTATTAATTTTACGTGCGTTACATTTTGTCAAAAATAGTGGACCTGGAGAACCTCAACCCACAGACAGGTTATATAAAATACGCCCTGTTATCGATTTTTTTAACGATCGAAAGAATGTGCGAGATATATTATCCTAATAAAGAACTCTCTTTGGATGAATCTATGGTTCTCTGGCGAGGAAGATTATTGTTTCGCCAATACATTAAGAATAAAAGACATAAGTACGGTATAAAACTTTATATTTTAAGCACATCAAGTGGAATAGTGCAAAAGATTGCGGTGTATACTGGTTTATTGGACGACTATGGGGGGAAAAACCACACACAAAAAATTGTTCTGCATTTACCGAATGAAAAATTAAATGTCGGTCACAGTGTTTTCTTTTACAATTATCATAACAGCTTTGGTTTGGCCAAGTTACTATTAGATAAAAAGACACACTGCACAGGTACATTGAGAACTGATCGAAAAAACACTCCAAAAGATATTAAAACAACTAAATTACGAAAAGGCGATACTATTGAAAGGTATTGTCAAGGAGTAATGATCGGAAAGTGGAAAGATAAGCGTGAGGTGTCTTATATTTCAACGGAATACAAAAATGAAATGGTTGACATTTTAAATAAACGAAATGAAATAAAGCGGAAGCCTTTGCCAATCACCAAATATAATGCGTTTATGTCTGGTGTAGATCGGCAAGACCAAATGCTGTCACATTATCTCTCGGAGAGAAAATCACTACGTTGGTATACAAAATTATTCATTCATATTATTGAAGTAATGCTAATAAATTCACGTGCTCTTTATAATAAATATTCCGGGGAAAAAGTATCACTTTACGATTACCGACTGAACGTTGTAAAATCACTTTTGCCATCAACAGACGAACAAAAGCAGAATAATCTCAGACATACTCTTGAGAAAAGAGAACTTTATCCTGGCAAATCCAGAATACAAAAAGGTGTAAATCTTGTGCATCTCAAGGCAAACGCACGAGCACCATCTATGAGTGCCGTGACTGTCCCGAAAAACCAGGATATTGCTTGAACTGCTGTGAAATATACCATAAATGATAATATATTGATGTAGTACTGTTCTACTCAGACATTTGTTTGTAATAAGTTTATTTTTTTTTTCATTTTCTATTATGTTGCTTAGGTAATATCATACAAAATTTGTAACGTTTTATGGTCTTCAGAGTTGAGCATTCGACATACAATTATGAGTATTTTTTATATAATTTTCATTGTGCTGCAGCATTTTGAAATAGAAGGAATAATTCAACAATGCTAATATCTGTATTTTGTGTTAGCTTTATGAATTTTTTTGTTGATATTTTTCCATAAATTTGACTTCTCTCTATCCAATTAAGCGTTTTATTTCTTTTAAACTGCGACTTTATGTAATGAGTAAAATATTTCGCAGAAAAATGACGAGACGTGCTAGAGCGTCAGTGGCACACATATGATAAGTTGTACTTAATAAGCGTCCGAAATTTGTTTGCACTAAACACGAAATAAAAGTTTTTTGCTTTTTTTTTTTTGGTTTTACTATTAAAATATAAGGAACGTTTTTAATCATTAAAAAACTTTCTTTAAATTCGGCTTCTGAGGATGAATGTATAAATTTTGGTGGCAGCGAATGAGGTTAACTTCCCTACATAACTACATAATTAAGGCTGCATTATATTTGTCGCATATAGGTCAAAGATACACTTCGCAATAACACAAAAACTGCACAAGCTTCCATCACACACTTCTAAACACACATACACACTTCTAAAATCTATGTATGGAAATCAATCAGTCACATATGGGATTACTAGGTGGTTGGTAGGTAGAGATATATACAGAGGCTGTTCGCACTTTTTTTAGACGATTTTGTTTGGCCGTAATAAAAAATCGATTGCTTCAAAAGAAATAATTGGAATTGTATTATGTTTTTAAAAGTCAAAATTATCATCTGCGGCTTGAAAATTTTATTTTTATTCAATATGGCGTTTTTAATGAAGCAGTGGTTCGAAGGCTATATTTATGCTCTTTCCGAAGAGAAGCATTCCTATTCCGTTATCCAAAAACGATGTGAGAGTCATAGTTTTGTGATATCTATAGCGTCGATAGGTAATATCGTAAACAAGAAAGGAAAAAACGTCAAATTGGAGCCTCAAGTTTGACAAAAATTCCAAACAAGTACCCAAGAAAAAAACGGATATCTTCGACTATTGCAAAGGTACGTTGTTTAATGTTAAAAGAAAATCCCCCTAGTTATAGGACAGTTGCAAAATCATTAAATGCTCTGTGTCCACTGTAAACAAAATGATAAACACTGATTTAAGTCTTAAGAAAGCGAAAAAACCCTATGTGCATCGTCTTTCTCCAAAACATATCGCTGAACGCAGGACACGCTGCAGAAATCTGTATGAGAAACACTTATCCACAAAGAAAAGTGGGAAAGAATTGTCACAATAGTTGAATCATGGGTGTATTTAAATGATTGTGGCAAAAAAGAGCCCTTTGTTATCATAAAATAGGAGAAAAAAAATTAAATACATGTTTCAAAGAATCGAAAGAAAGTTTTTATGAGGGACTCATGATTGTTGCTGGTTTTTCATATAATGGCAAGTTAAAAATAAGGAGTTTTAAAAAGAATGTCTAGATTAACTCCAAATACTATCAGGAACATATTTTATCACCAATTTTTCTGAATGAAATACCATCGCTTTACCCACAGAGCCATCAATCTGTGAAACTCCATCACGACAAAGCTGGAAGTCACACGTCAAAATCCACAGTAAAATTTATAAAATAAATGTAACAAAAAAAAAAAACGGTATCAAGGCCGTACCCTTCACTGATATCCCTACTAAATCTCCCGATGTATCACCAATGGATTTTTGTACTTTCGGACATCTAAAATCTGCATTATCCAGACGTCGCACAGTGTGTCAAGATACCAAATTAGCTGGCATTAATTCCCTAGAGTGATTTATAAAAATTTTAATGGTTGTATTTAATGTAAAATAGTTCATTATGGATAAATAAGTACACTTTAAAGATTTTTTTAGTAATTATTTTGTTTTAAATAAGAATTCTTACTTTTTTAACCAGTTTTCTATGAGACGCATCGTTGTAAAATGCGAAAGAGTTTTAATAAATAGTTTGATTCACTATCCGGGCCATTTGTACACTTTTTGAGATGTTCTGATTAAAAAAACGAATTTTTCGTAAAGAGTTTTATACAAAGATTATCTCTCCTTAAATTATATAATTCCATTCTTTTTTAAACAAGTTCTTTTGAACATAATTCTGCGATAAAAGATGCAATACATCAATCTTGAGACTTGCTTAAGAAGCAAAACATTAATTAAAACCCTCAAGAAGTTGCATTATTCTTTCATTCCAACATTATGAAGACATATATACATACACATATATCATATAAGTTGAAAGATAGCCTGCTATACTAATTTTATAATAATCCATTTTAAAAAATCACTATAGATTTCCCTCTAGATCCAAGCTTTTTGGAGATTGGTGATACAGTTTCTGAGGCATCGTCACAACTCTACTTTATACGCTTGTTGCGAACAAAAATCAAGTTGCGTGACTTTTTCTTGATAATATATTTTATAATTAAACATATTTTACCATAATTTTCCCAAAAGAAATTTCTAGTTTAATGTAATTCAAACTAAAAGCTATTTATATGCGTTTTTTTTTTAATTTTTGGAGCTATATAAAAAAGTGAATAAATCAAAATGGGGCAAACATAAGCAACAAATTCCTGTTGGACATCAATATATGAAGTATGCACTACAAGTTCCTGTAAAAACCCCGCGAGGATATGCGGAGAAGTTTACTTTTGCACTCAGAGAAAATAAATTAACAAGGAAAAAAATCAAATTTTCTTAGCTACAATTAGAACTTTTTTTAAATATAATTTTAACTTACTTAAACTTTAGAAAAACAGTTTATATTATCAATATCATACCTGAGGGTTCGGGATCCATCTTTTTTAAAAATTTAGAAATACTATTTTTATCGCAAAACAAGCTGAAAAAGTAGAGACCAATTTGCGAAAATACTTCACGTGATTAAAATTCAACACAAAATGCTTTGTTCGTGGTGGTGTGGGGGAGGGGGAAAGCACTCAAACCGAGAATAAGTCATAACACCAGGTGCCCCGAACTATATTGTTTATATTTATAAATGATTCGCAGCTGAATGCTTCATTTCATTTTTTGATTTTTTGCCAGCTAAATCGTGATTCTGGCACACTGTGCGTCGCCCCACAACCTTTACATGACTCTGGAAAGCTGTTCAGGAGGTATGTGATAGAATACCTCTTCCAACACTTCAAAAGGCATTATTATCCTGGAAATTACGGTGTGGAAAGATAGTTCAGAATAAGGGCTATCAAATAGAAAATTTAAAACACAAATTTTTTATTTAATTTAGTTTTGTGAGTACAATATATATCGTCTAAAAAATGTGTGAACAGCCCTGTATTTTCAGGCTTGTGTGCTTGGTCAGAGACTCGCATTACTAGGTGTCAATTAAATATCACACAAAAAGGTCGATGACAGAGCTAGATCACGTAGTTTGTGCAACCACTAGACCATCATGCTTATCAAGTTTACAAACTAACTTGGACTCATAAGAACTGTTGGCAAAATTGCACTATGAATTTCATTAGAATGTGCTGTTATCGATGAATCGGAACCACGCGACTCCCTAAGGAGTCAGTGGCACGCAACGTGTTAAACACTAACAAAATTTGGTATTTCGTATTAACATAGGTCAGAGATTTGAAATATTGATTCAAAAAGGGGTGTTGCCATTGGAAATTTTAAAGTTAGCAACATTTTTAATATGAAGATGGCTCCTTATGCAAATTTTGTGTCATGCAATTAACTCAGAATGTTAATTGTTCACAATGTCAAAAAGGTCCCATACTCTAGGATGACTAACGGTCAAAATAACCGCTAGTGGGTACTTTTTTATTTCCACAGCTGTACCCGTGCAGAGGCCTTGTTTACAAGAAGCGTTTGTTGGTTGGTTGGTATACATATATTTTCAGGCTTGTGTGCTTGCTCAGAAAGCCGCTTATGAACCTTCGTCAAGTAAGACAGTCACAACACACACTCACACTCACATGCACACATATACGTAACAGATGCTGCCATGTATCACGCGCCACCTCCAAAATTTAGACATGTCCCTAAAAGGGAGGGAAATAGTCTCCAGGAACCTGTACACCAGGGAAACTGCGCAATGACCGCCCACAGTACTTTCGGGCCCAACAGATTTAACGAGCACGTACTCCGCATATACTCGGTGAGTTTTCAGCGACCAGGACTCGATCGAGGGACCTTCCGATCCGTAGATCGAGACACTGACCACAGGGCGCCTCACAGCCTCTACATGAAGCGTTATTGTTTCAACACTTTACGAACCAGGATATTCGGTCCCGAGAGATGACTGCTTCATCCTTCGATAAATAAGAAAGGCCCTCGCCAGATAAGACGGTGAAAAATGCCCCCATTCCAATCGGGCTAATTTTTTTTCTGAAAATACCTCATAGTATGGACAACTTCTCAGCCAAGTTTCAGCTCAAAAATGTGACGCATTTTTGAGTAAAAAATTAAAGTTTTTTTTCTTTTTAAATTGATTATTCCCTGAATATATTTGATAAATCCAAAAAACTACTCATGAGTTTTTAGATATTATTGAGTAGTATTCTCAGAAAAATCCGCTCATAAATCTGATCGAGCGATCATTCTTAAAAATGCATTTTTATTTTTCAAAAAAAAATTTCATGCCAAAATCGTTTGGTCACAACTTAGGATTTTGTCTCTACATATTCCTCTATTATCAATCTATAATATATATTTTTTTCAGATTTTTAAAATTATTGGACGATAGTTTTAAAAAAAAATAAAATATTCTTAAAACCTGACTTTTCGCACTACTTACTCGGCAGATGGCACTCCTAACAAAGGCGGGGAAATTCAATCTGGGAGAATTTCTTTCGGACTAAAGAATTTAGCATAGATTTAGAAAGTAGCAGATCTGCTTCTAGGGGGAAAGGTGAAGCCATTTGTTAACCATTATCCCATAAGGCAGTTCGCAAGCTCTTGCACATGGCATGCCATACGCCACCAGATGGCACCATGAGATAATTCGACTAATAAAAGATATATATTCAATATTAACTAATTAAAACTTTTTACAAGTTTCGCTAGCATAATTTTATAGCTGCATGCGTATTGATAATTTCTGTAAGGCATGAGGTATATATTCACAAAAGAAGCAAGTTAAAAATGCAGTTTTTATTGTATGTAACTCTTCGCCAAAACCATTTTTGTGAATCAGTATCCCGTGATGCATTGCAAAAACGACGAAATGTGGATTCATCACGCATCATTGCGTTGTACGGGATTGCGCAATCGGTGGGCATGCTATTTCTAAATCTATGGATTTTAGAGCAAAAAAATCAGACTTTAAGAATTATTTTTTTAAACTATCGTCCAATAATTGTAAAAATCTGAAAAAAATATATATTATAGATTGATAATAGAGGAATATGTAGAGACAAAATCCTAAGTTGTGACCAAACGATTTTGGCATGAAATTTTTTTTTGAAAAATAAAATTGCATTTTTAAGAATGATCGCTCGATCAGATTTATGAGCGGATTTTTCTGAGAATACTACTCAATGATATCTAAAAACTCATGAGTAGTTTTTTGGATTTATCAAATATATTCAGGGAATAATCAATTTAAAAAGAAAAAAAACTTTAATTTTTTACTCAAAAATGCGTCATATTTTTGAGCTGAAACTTGGCTGAGAAGTTGTCCATACTATGAGGTATTTTCAAAAAAAAAATTAGCCCGATTGGAATGGGGGCATTTTTCACCGTCTTATCTGGCGAGGGCCTTTTAGAAACAAATATCATTTCTTTTCATAAAAAAATAAGCAACGATTGCTTTGACATAATTAATTATTCCTCAATAATTTTTAGGGATAAAATATATTTCTTACTTTTTATGAAGAAAAAACCAACAAAACTATTTTTTAATGGTATTGGTAACTGAATATGGCAACCAAATTGGCAAATATGATTGTTTGTATACATTTCTGGATTGAATCATTCACTCGAGTTATTCATTATTTTTTTTTAAATAAAAACGCCAAAAAGTTGAAATGAAGAGTTTCCGTTTATTAATTAGATTTTTTTTGAATCTGTCTATTCAGATATAAGATTAATCAATTATTTTAGAAGCTGTAATAATAACTTAATAGTAAACAGCGCTGCTATGCGGCTCTTCGATGAAAATACAGTAAACCTTGGCTCGTTTTCGGAGGCACCTGGCCGCTAGGATGGCTTGTTTATCGCACATTCATACCGCCAAAGGTAATATAGATTTTAATTAATTAAAAATAGAACGAGTTCTTTTTGAAACTTCAAACCTATGAAAGGGGCTTAATTGGAGCATTTTAAATCTTTTAGTAAAAACCGCTTCCAGATTAATGGTCTAGTAATGGCTGTAGGTCACTTCAAAAATTAGGTCAAAATTTGACTAAAACTGCTCGAAAGATTTCATTTTCGAAAATTTCCATATTTTTTTCTCCGCTGTTTTTGACTCTAGAATAACCAAAAATTTTTTATTGAAAGTAATCTACGAAACCTCTTTCCTGTATTTTTTTTATTGTTCTACGAAGTTTAGTTTGCCTGGTAGAAAATAAAATCAATTTCGCTGTTAACATAGCGAAATGTTTTCTGTATATATACATAACTGCCGTTTAGCCCTTGGCGTCATTTTGAGATTGGCGGGCGGAACGACCGTTCCGTCTGATTAAAAGCAATTCTTGATCTACATCTATCCTTGCAATACTGTGTAAGTTTTGAAAATAAATTTTAACTTTACAGAGTCCACTAGAATGTTATGGAGAATGGATTAAAAAATATGGAAAGGTCGTGGGGTAAGGAAAAAATTAATTATTTTTATTTGTAACTAAAATAAAATATTACAAATGAACTTAAAGAAATATAATCTAAAACTTAAAATTCACTAAAAATAGCATTTTTGCATACAAGAAAAATCTTCAGATAGCTTATAATTCTCTTTTGGAAGTTATGTCCGAACTCCTTGAGTAAATTTAAAGGATGGTTTCCATAGATTTTTGGGGAAAATTAAATTACTTGATAATTCCAAAGGGAAAAACTATGCATTTTAAGCATAATAATGTAAGTGAATGATTAACTCAACGGTTATACTATTGCTCTAAGTAATGTAACTAAATTTAAATTTCAAGGCAGTTTCTAAAATTAAAATGTAGAATTCATCAAAAATATACAATAAACCCCTAATTTTTATATTTAAAAGAATCGAGTCGTTTGTAAAATATAGCAAAATAGTATTTAAATCGTGTCTCGAACTTTTTCAATGATTTAGTTTTTACCAATTAGACAAAGAAATTCCCAATCCAAAATCCAAAAAAAACTTCCTAACATATTGAATCGAAGTAAAATGCACAATTGCAGAATCTTCAAAAAGTTAAAAACTAAGGTTTATTTACACTTTTGAAGATTTTGTGCAGTAGCTGTAACCTTTTTTAGTGGTGAAATGCTTAACCCTCTAATGCATACTGTTACCGTTTGGTAACAAGTAACATAATCTACATTATTCTATTAAATTAGAGCTCCTCCAAGACAAATCTGTGTTTTTTCATCTATTACATTTCATTTTAAAGTTTTTGTTACTAATAATCCCCATAGATGACAGTAGTAAAAGTGTATTCAAAATTAAAGAGTGAGGTTATTAACTTTTGTGAACTTACGTTTTTGGCAGTTTTCAAATAATAATATTAGTACTAAATATTAATAATTTGTTTTGAAAAATTAATCATAGTTAAAAAGGGTTATTTTGAAATATTTTTAGTAGTTTTCTAGTCATTATTATCAAAATTGGAATTTTGCAGTTGTTTTTTGTCACATGGAAAAAAATTTAAAAAATTGAAATTATTTAAATTCTAATGCAGTTAATTTTTTTTAGTATTTTTCCCATAATGTGTGAGTATTAAAGATACATAAATATTTTTTTGGGATGAAAATAAAAATTCATGCATTAGAGGGTTAAACATTTATTCGATATTCGGTTGAATCGTTTCTTGGGTTTTGAATGCAAAAACTTGAGAAATGGTGCAACCGAATTCAGAAAAATTGGTGAAACTTTTCTCCACACCACTTTTGCCTCTACTATAGTAGGTCTATCTAGAATGCAAGATTCGAAAACATTTTCCTCTCCTTCCCCGCATGCGGTTGTCTTCGAAATGGCGGGAGCGTGTTTTTTCCCCACCCTACATGAGGAAATACTCACTGTTTTAATTGTAAACCTCAAGCGCGCTGGGATTAGATAAGCGATGTTTCCCCTTTTCCTAGAAAACCCAGTGAAGGGATGGGGGAAGAGAGTCTTTTCGAAGCTTACATTCTGGCTAGAAATGGTACAGGAACCATATATTTAGTGAAACCAAGTTTCAAATTTTTAAGAGTCCAGCGAGATCCGTTAACTTACAAATAATTATGATAGTCTCAATGAGATGTTCCGTAATCTGTGATAATAAGATAATTCAAACGGTAAAAGTTTTTGAATCAGAATTTAAAATTTTGACGCCCAGCTATTTTTAGAATTTTTTTTCTATAATAGTATTTTTTATTTATTATAGTTATTATTTCGGAGCTAACCCAGTAGTGTTAGTAGCCGACGCAGATCTACTGAAAAGGATATTAGTTTCAGATTTCCATAAGTTTATCAACCGACCGGTAAGTATTTGATAAAACATTGCAATTTATAAGAATAATAAATGTTTTATCAGACGGATTTTTAGCCTACTTTTCGTTTTTTAATTCGAAAGAATGAAAAAAAAATGAAAAAGTAGGTATTGACATGCGATCGATGTCCGTCTGCCTGTCTGTCCGTAACCCCCTTCCTAAATCAGTTCTATATATCAATCGGATATTTTGAGTCACTTAAATCGCTTTGCTAACTCATCAATGATGTGAGAAACTTTATTCATTTAAAAATAATATTATTTGAAGCTAAGTTTTTTGGTTAATAAATCAGTTTAACAATTTCTGTACATTTATTTTACAATGCTCAAGTTATAATTTTTTAAATGATAATTCAACTCAACTCTCGAGTAAGTTCATGGCTAGCAAATAGTAAGCTAGCTAGTAATCTAAAGCTAGCTAGTAATCAGGCTAGCAAAGCTTTTGCAGTAGCTGCAGTTCACTGTAGAGTGGAAGACGTACACATTGCAGTCGTACACGTACAGTCGTTAATGATTCATTTAATAATGAATTCATTGAATAATGACGTGTGGAAGACGTAAACATTGCACGACCTAGTCGTTAATGATTGAATTGAGAGGACGTACTCTGCGTACGTCCTAGTACACTCTTAAAAAGAACAAGCGATTTTAGCTCAGTCTGAGTTAATTTTTACTCCTCCAATGTCGAAAATGCACTTCCCCGAAAAGAGTGGATCAATTGTGTGTTGAACCTCCGACAGGATCACTCCAAACGAGTGATTTTAACTCAGTCTGAGTTAATATTCACTCCTTTCCAGTGTCGAAAATACACTTCTCCTACACTCTTAAAACGAAAGAGTGAAATCCACTCCATTAGGAGAAGTGCGTTTTCGACACTAGAAAAGAGTGAATATTAACTGAGACTGAGTTAAAATCACTCGTCTGGAGTGATCCTGTCTGAGGTTCAACACACAAAGGATCCACTCCTCTAGGAGAAGTGCATTTTCTAGGCTGGAGGAGCGAAAATTAACTCAGACTGAGTTAAAATCGCTCGTTAGTTTTAAGAGTGTACTAGGACGTACGTAGAGTACGCCATCTTAAATTCAATCAATAACGACTAGGTCGTGCAATGTGTACGTCTTCCACTGGAGTGGATTTCACTCTTTTGTTTTAAGAGTGTAGTAACAATACCTCCTAGATTAGAAGGCCGGCGAACTAAATGCTTGACGTCATATTAGTGGACCGATTCTGCGGTTTTGACCAATGATCATTCGTGACTAGATCTTGTATTTGAATAAATTTTTAAGATAAGATGAATCAAGATGCGACGTCATCTTAAGATCCGACGTTATTGGTCAACAAATCGAAATTGGTCTACTATTGTGACGTTGTGTTGCTTAGTTCTTCGGCCTTCTAATCTAGGTGGTATTGGTAGTAATGGGTTAACATATTTAGTTTAACATTTGCTGGTTCTCTTTCTGTACAGAACTTCAACCGTCCTGTCCATCATGACAACAAAGGAGCCCCAAGAAAGCGGGTGGAAGGGTTCACCCAACACCTCATATCACTGCGGGACAAGAGGTGGAAGGAGATTCGCTCCATCATCACGCCAACCTTCACCGCCTCCAAGATGAAGCAGGTGGGGACCCCGTGATAGCAGTCACGCCAAAGTCAGGAGATTAGTCGCCAAATATTGTTTCAATGTACAATTTTTAAAAAACATACGCGTCACTATAGCGTAAATGCCCAGTATTTTCAATGGTTGAAAATCGCTTTTTGGAGGATACCGAATTTGAAAAAAAAAAAAAAAACGAATTTTAGACATTGGTCCGCCCGTCTGTCTCAAAACACTGTACAGCTAAACAGCCAAAACTTTCCAACTAAAAATAATCTGAAATCCGCGATAAGTCGCCAAAAATTGGTAACAGCTATGATATGATAGGCGGCAATCAAAAATCGAAGATTAACAGGCGAGTATAGGCGCTAAGCGTCCTTACTCCTTCATCAAATATGTCCCGAAAAGTTGTTAACTTCACCGCCTCCAAGATGAAGCAGGTGGGACCCTATGCCCTCTCAGAAATAACACTGTCATTTTTGACGATTCATGAATCCTCAAGCCTCATTTCGTCAATTTTGGGGATTGTTTCGTCGAACTATCACGTGACTTTTGAGTAAACGTGAATCCTCACTTTTACGATCGCGATTTGACGATTCTGTATCTTGATTTTGAGGAAACTGAATCTCATTGCTGTACTCACATGCTTAAAAATGACGAAATATTTTTTTAGATTAGACGACATTCAAATCCTCATAAAAATGACGATTCAAATTTCCTCACTTTGAGGGAATGAAAACTCGGAGCATTTGCCAGTAACGGAATCGTCAAAATTAAGGAAAATTTCGTCGTTTTTGAGCATTCATTTTTGAGAGTGTGAGAGTTCTAAAGCCAAAAGTCTTAAAATAAAAATTCCTCAGGGAAAAAAAAATCATGCTTTTTAAGCATAATAATGTTAATGAATGATTAAATTAACGGTTACTTTTGTCCTAAGTAATGTAACTAAAGTTAAATTACAAGATAGTTTTTAAAATTAAAATGTTGAAATTGATCAAAAGTATACAATAAACCCCTAATTTTTATACATGAATTAATCGAGTCGTAAGTAGGATACAGCAAAATAATATTAATATCGTGTCTCGAACTTTTTCAATGATTTAGTTTTTACCAATCAAACAAAGGAATTCACAAATCCAAAATTAAAAAATAATTTCCAAACATATTGAATCGAAGTAATTCCGGTGGGATCCCATGAGAGCTTTAAGCCAAAGTCTTAAAATTAAAAACAGCTATGTTATTGTCGGTGGAATGACAAAACTACGAATGCGCAAATTCTTGGGATTGGTGGTATTCGAAAATGATTGGCTTATCAGCATCCAATTTTCCTTTGCTGTGGTTTTGCATATTCGTGGTTTTGTGCTTTGATCGACGATATGACGACCAAACTGGCACATGAGGCACCCAGTCTCCAAGCTACTCTGTCCTGGATCAACACTTTTGCTTATTCCCGCATACTTTCAATTTGGCCTTGCACAGATCTTGGTGCATACTCCTTTGCTATGTGAGCTTAAGCCTCCCCCTTTTCGTTTCTCTTCTAGTGCCCAAGAGATTACGAAGTATATTGAGAAATCCCTTTTAGTACGAAAGACTTGCCTTGTCTATCTCCATCGTCTACAGTTGTAATTTCTTGCGGTTACTCACCTATTTTCTTTCTGCTTTTAAGGCTGGAAAACGTACGAGCCCGCAATCAATGTCCTCCATCCCCCAATGTTCAGTGTAGGCTTATCGTGTTCAGTATAGCCTCTCTGGCCACATTCCAGCTGTTCTAATCCATCCTCTTTCTTTCGTTTATGGTCAGAAACCTCGTCAAGACCTCGCCAAGTTGTCTTTGGTCTTCCTCTATTTCTTCTTCAAATTCCATTTTTCTTTCTTTTATATACAAAGATGTACAGATTAGTTAATTTTTTGGTTAACAGATAATAGTTTTTCCTTTTCAAATAAGTCTGAGTTCGATATAATGTTTGGTACGAAAATTGTAAAGATAATTCGCAGGTATTTATTCTAGAATGTTTGATAATTGAAATCTGTGTGGTTTTTTTTACATTAAGCACATTAATTCGCCACATTAATCGTTCTCCTCCCAAGTCCTGCTTGCTGTCTCACCGTGGCGGTAGGGGGTCTTTGGTCTTCCTCTATTTCTTCTTCAAATTCCGTTTTTATTTCTTTTATATACAAATATATATAGATTAGTTAATTTCTTGGTTAATTGATGATAAATTTTCCTTTTCAAATAAATCTTTGTTTGTTATAATGTTAGGTATAAGAACATTTTAAGGATAACTCGCAGGTATTTATTCTGGAATGTTTGGTAAATGAAATCCGTGTGGTTCTTTCACATAAAGCACACGTTTTTAATTCACCACGTTAATTGTTTATCTCCCAAGTCCTGCTTGCTGTCTCACCGTGGCGGTAGGGGGACACTAGGCGGAAAGGGCGAAGTAGTCGGGAGATAATTCTCCTGGCAGGGCCACCCAAGGCTTGAAGGCCATTCCGTTATGCCTAGGCCCAGCTAAAGTAAGCAGGCACTGTGCAAAGTCAGACTTTTACCTTCTACCATTGTGTGCACGAGACGATGTCAGCAGAAGCTGCATATTATCTCATGCCAATAGTTCCTCCTTCGACTCACTAGAAAGAGAGTACTGTGGGCGGTCAACAAAAATACCCAATACTAGCCTTCGCTACTGAGTAACTACTTTGTCGTAGACGGTTCGGTATTTAGGCTTGCACGCAAGAAGTTCTGAGATCTAAATTGAGCATACCAGTTAGGCTTACTCTTCATGTGCCAATTAAAAGTTGTGTGGTTTTTCATACCCCTAAGTTTTTATTCTGTTTCTTTCAGATGGCTCCGATCATGAATGGCGCCATCGACTCTCTGCTGGGCAACATTGAGAAGCAGGGTGGTTCGGAGTTCGACATCTACGGCATGTACCAGCGGCTGACCATGGACGTGGTCGGGAGGACGGCTTTCGGCATCCAGACCGACGTCCAGAACAATCCCGACGACCTTTTCCTCAGGTGCGCCAAGGTGCTCTTCCAGAACGACATCAAGAACCCCATCCTGCTCCTTTCAAGTAAGTCTGGTTGCACACGCAAAAGACTGTTTCGTAGCTTCTTAAAACAAATAATTAGGATAATGACCCGATACTCTATATAACGGCAGCTATAACTTTGATTTGAAGTCGACAATAGTAATTCTAATAGACTAGCAGCTAACTGATACTAAACGTATTGCATTTGAATTTTAATGAAACTTTCTGAGTCTAGAACTACATATATAAACGAAGCTAGATTAAGATGAATTAAAAAATGATTTAATTTATACTGCAAAAAGACAGTACAAGGTAATTGTTACAAAAGAATAGACGTTTACACACTATTTATACAGATAAAATTAAGAGCTACAATGACACCGGTTCATGACAGATTTGTTAAGAATCTAATTTTCCTTCTCGGTTGCTTGAAGTCTAAGCTTCTGCTGACGCCAAAGCGTCTGTCTGATGATGTCAGTGCGTAAAGTTAAAACACACGAAGTTGCGATACTAATTCCGCATAACGACTCTGATCGTAGATCATTCGGATGTCACTTTAACCCTTTCAGTCCCAAAAATTTACTACACTA
Source organism: Hylyphantes graminicola (assembly GCA_023701765.1). NCBI lineage: Eukaryota > Metazoa > Arthropoda > Arachnida > Araneae > Linyphiidae > Hylyphantes > Hylyphantes graminicola. The sequence goes on along the minus strand of CM043114.1, from coordinate 2,099,714 downwards.
CAGAAACATCTGATATTCACAAAATAAGCTTATTTTAGGTCAAATATATGAATTCCATAAGAAAAAAAATCCATTTAAATTTTTTAAATGGTTTTTGAAACAATGCCAAAATTCTTTTACTGTGGAAAACAGCAAAATAAAAATATATATATATTACTTAAAAACACTTCGAGTTATATATTTTAAGGTATCTGACCATATTATTAAAAAAAATTTAGTAATTATTTTAACAGAAATAGTTTAAATTGTGTTTTAAATATGTGGAACTGAAGTGAACCTATAAAAAATCAGGTGAAACGCTTGTTGACTATTTTCTAAATAAAAAAAATAGTAGTTCTGACTACTATTGAGTTAAAAGTAAAATTTTGTCTGATAGAACCAAGTGTGAAGAATCGAATGATGTGTGTTTGGATGTCATAGCGGGACATAAACATTTTGAAAAAAATATTGAAAGTGATGAGGCCAAATGGCATCACTGGGACTGAAAGGGTTAATATGTTTAGCCACTATAGTTCTATGTTCGTTTTGCATCAGCCAGCTTCCAGTCTCTGCACTTTCTTTGGATGGCCGTGGGGCGGCTGATACTGCGCGCCACCAACAAGGGCGTCAATCCCGTCGACGAGCTCATCCAGTCCGTCAAGGACGTCATCGCTTCCAGGCGAAGAAACAAAGAGGTAACCATTGCACTGTTCATACATTATTCTGTTCATACACTATCCAAAGAGGTAACCATTGCACTGTTCATACACTATTCTGTTCATACACTATTCAAAGAGGTAACCATTGCACTGTTCATACACTATTCTGTTCATACACTATTCAAAGAGGCAACCATTGCACTGTTCATACACTATTCTGTTCATACACTATTCAAAGAGGTAACCATTGCACTGTTCATACACTATTCTGTTCATACACTATTCAAAGAGGCAACCATTGCACTGTTCATACACTATTCTGTTCATACACTATTCAAAGAGGTAACCATTGCACTGTTCATACACTATTCTGTTCATACACTATTCAAAGAGGTAACCATTGCACTGTTCATACACTATTCTGTTCATACACTATTCAAAGAGGCAACCATTGCACTGTTCATACACTATTCTGTTCATACACTATTCAAAGAGGTAACCATTGCACTGTTCATACACTATTCTGTTCATACACTATTCAAAGAGGTAACCATTGCACTGTTCATACACTATTCTGTTCATACACTATTCAAAGAGGCAACCATTGCACTGTTCATACACGATTCTGTTCATACACTATTCAAAGAGGTAACCATTGCACAGTTCATACACTATTCTGTTCATACACTATTCAAAGAGGCAACCATTGCACTGTTCATACACTATTCTGTTCATACACTATTCAAAGAGGCAACCATTGCACTGTTCTTACACGATTCTGTTCATACACTATTCAAAGAGGTAACCATTGCACTGTTCATACACTATTCTGTTCATACACTATTCAAAGAGGCAACCATTGCACTGTTAAAAAATTTTGGCTCAGGATTGCACCGGTATTCTGGAACTTTCCTGCTGCCACCACTATTTACAGAGCGTGAAATAACCAACTTTGTGTTAAAGCTATAACTTTGATGCATATTAACCCTCTAATGCATAGTGTTACCGTTCGGTAACAAGTTACATAATCCACTTTATTCTATTAAAAATAGACCTCCCTCTCGACAAATTTGTGTTTTTTTCATCTATTACATTCCATTTTAAAGTTTTAGTTAATAATAACCCTCATAATTGACAGTAGTAAAAGTGTATTCAAAATTAAAAAGTGAAGTTTCTAACTGTTGTGAATTTACGAGTTTGGCAGAATTCAAAGTAACAATACTAGTACTAAATACAATTAAATTGCTTTGAAAAAAATATTATAGTTCAAGAGGGTTATTTTAAACTATATTTAGTAGTTTTCTAATCATTCTTTTCAAAATTGGTAGTTTTTAGTTGGTTTTTACATGTGTTACCGTTTGGTAACATCATGCATTAAGCACAACTTTTGTTTGCTAATTTGCGTGTGTCTCTGTAACGAATTCACAAGAGTTCAGTGTTTAACCCTTTCAGTCCCAGTGATGCCATTTGGCATCATCACTTTCAATATTTTTTTCAAAATGTTTATGTCCCGCTATGACATCCAAACACACATCATTCGATTCTTCACACTTTGTTCTATCAGACAAAATTTTACTTTAATCTCAATAGAACTCAGAACTACTATGTTTTTTATTTAGAAAATAGTCAACAAGCGTTTCTCCTGATTTTTGATAAGTTCACTTCAGTTCCACATATTTAAAACACAATTTAAACTATTTCGGTTAAAATAATTACTATTTTTTTTTGATAATATGGTCAGATACCTTAAAATATATAACTCGAAGTGTTTTTAGGTAATATATATATTTTTTATTTTGTTGTTTTCCACAGTTAAAGAATTTTGGCATTGTTTCAAAAACCATATAAAAAATTTAAATGGATTTTTTTCTTATGGAATTCGTATATTTGACCTAAAATAAGCTTATTTTGTGAATATCGGATGTTTCTGTAGTGTAGTAAATTTTTGGGACTGAAAGGGTTAAAATGCTTGGTACTACTTGATTTTAAGAGTAAAAATAACTGTTTTATGTCGTATCATTCTGCCATTTAAAAAAATTATGTTTAAAAATGATTTTTTGTATATTTTTATTCATAAATACCTGCTATTTGTACTAAACCTGCTATTGCCTTCCTATTTGTACATTAATTTTGTTTCAAAAGTAACTTCTATTCATAATTATTTTAATAACTAATTTTTCCTGTTTAACAAAATCTAAATGTTCTAAATATTAATACTCTTTTTTGTTTGTTATACACGTTTTCATTAAAGATTTTATACCTAAAACTATGTGTCAGTGTGCCTCTGCAACTTCTTATAGAATAATAAAATTATCAATAAGCTTTATTTTTAAGTATAGTTTATTAGAAATATAAAAAGTGAAAAAGGTAATAATTTGAATAAAAATAAATATTCGTACCCCGAACTTTAAGGGGTCAGGAATCTTGAAAATGTGCAAAGAAGGAACTACAAAGCATAGTTTGATCTATCTTTCATGTAATTTTTTAACTACTCAATATACAAGTATAATTTTTTTATATGTAATTCTACAAGATTTGCTTAATATGAAACAAATTTTAAAATTTATGAAACATTAGCCAAAACTAAAATAAATGATATTAAACATAAAACTATTTGAACACATTGTGATTAGGCTGGCGCGGCAAATTGTGAGGTCAAAATTGAAGACATGACCAAGAAAATGACTTTATATTGTAAAAATATGTACAAACAAAGACTTATACCTAAATTATCAGCTCAATTTTAATTAGAAATTATTTTAAGAACTTTTTTCTAAAAAAATTAATAAAAATTTTAAAATTTTGATTTAAAAAAAATTAAAAATAAGGCCCTCGCCAGATAAGACGGTGAAAAATGCCCCCATTCCAATCGGGCTAATTTTTTTTCTGAAAATACCTCATAGTATGGACAACTTCTCAGCCAAGTTTCAGCTCAAAAATATGACGCATTTTTGAGTAAAAAATTAAAGTTTTTTTTCTTTTTAAATTGATTATTCCCTGAATATATTTGATAAATCCAAAAAACTACTCATGAGTTTTTAGATATCATTGAGTAGTATTCTCAGAAAAATCCGCTCATAAATCTGATCAAGCGATCATTCTTAAAAATGCAATTTTATTTTTCAAAAAAAAATTTCATGCCAAAATCGTTTGGTCACAACTTAGGATTTTGTCTCTACATATTCCTCTATTATCAATCTATAATATATTTTTTTTCAGATTTTTAAAATTATTGGACGATAGTTTAAAAAAATAATTCTTAAAGCCTGATTTTTTTGCTCTAAAATCCATAGATTTAGAAATAGCATGCCCACCGATTGCGCAATCCCGTACAACGCAATGATGCGTGATGAATCCACATTTCGTCGTTTTCGCAATGCATCACGGGATACTGATTCACAAAAATGGTTTTGGCGAAGAGTTACATACAATAAAAACTGCATTTTTAACTTGCTTCTTTTGTGAATATATACCTCATGCCTTACAGAAATTATCAATACGCATGCAGCTATAAAATTATGCTAGCGAAACTTGTAAAAAGTTTTAATTAGTTAATATTGAATATATATCTTTTATTAGTCGAATTATCTCATGGTGCCATCTGGTGGCGTATGGCATGCCATGTGCAAGAGCTTGCGAACTGCCTTATGGGATAATGGTTAACAAATGGCTTCACCTTTCCCCCTAGAGGCAGATGTGCTACTTTCGAAATCTATGCTAAATTCTTTAGTCCGAAAGAAATTCTCCCAGATTGAATTTCCCCGCCTTTGTTAGGAGTGCCATCTGCCGAGTAAGTAGTGCGAAAAGTCAGGTTTTAAGAATATTTTTTTTTTTTAAACTATCGTCCAATAATTTTAAAAATCTGAAAAAAATATATATTATAGATTGATAATAGAGGAATATGTAGAGACAAAATCCTAAGTTGTGACCAAACGATTTTGGCATGAAATTTTTTTTTGAAAAATAAAAATGCATTTTTAAGAATGATCGCTCGATCAGATTTATGAGCGGATTTTTCTGAGAATACTACTCAATGATATCTAAAAACTCATGAGTAGTTTTTTGGATTTATCAAATATATTCAGGGAATAATCAATTTACAAAGAAAAAAAACTTTAATTTTTTACTCAAAAATGCGTCACATTTTTGAGCTGAAACTTGGCTGAGAAGTTGTCCATACTATGAGGTATTTTCAGAAAAAAAATTAGCCCGATTGGAATGGGGTATTTTTCACCGTCTTATCTGGCGAGGGCCTTTTAAAATTTGTTTCATATTAAAAAAATCTTGTAGAATTACAAATAAAAAAATTATGCTTATATATTGAGTAGTTAAAAAAATTACATAAAAGATTAAACTATACTTTGTAGTTCCTTCTTTGCACATTTGTAAGGCTCCTATGATCCCTTAAGCATCTATTCAGCGCTTAATGCATGGTGTTACCGTTTGGTAACAAATTTAAAAAATGAAATTATTTAAATTCCGATGCATTTAATTTTTTTCCTTATTTTTACCGTGATGTATGAGCATTAGAGATACAAATATATTTTTTTGGGACGAAACAAAAAATTCATTCATTAGAGGGTTAAAAGAGGGGAATTCAAGGTCTCTGAACAGTGGTGGCAGCTAAAAGTTCCAGAATTCCGGTGCAATCCTGCGCCAAAGTTTTAACAGTGTACACGGAACTCTTAACAATGATCCCTATCGGATACTCTAATTTTGTTGTGAGAAAAATATTCTGCAAAGTAAATACTTGGAAAGCAAAAATTTGAGGCCGCACATTTGCTTATGATTACCAGTCTTTAGTGTCATATCACTGGGGGGGGGGGGGGGGGGGGGGGCTGGGGAGCCCAGTCGGTTAAGCACTCGCTTAGCATGCGTAAGGTCCCTGGTTCGGGTCCGGGCATCGCCAAAATAGCTGCCGACCTATAAACGGCCCGTGCAGCCAAAAATGTCCGACGAATAATACCCCGTGTAGGGGAGTGCACGTTAAATACCCTTCAAAGTCCTAACGCTGCGTACGATGTCGCCTTTAACGGTTGCGTTGGGTGCCTATTCAGGTGTTGGCTCGTCACCTGACTGTGGTTCTAAAATACGACGCCCGTCGCCAATAGCCCTCGTGTAGCTCTAGTGCGACGATAACTCAAACCTAACCTAACCATATCACTGGGGGGGATTACAGAAAAACAAGATGATTAAGTTCGTCAGAAGCTTCATCACTATTTTACCAAAAATGCAATTAAAAAAAAAAGAAAAGAAAATGACAAGTACAATTTCAGAAGCATTTAAAACTGTGTACTTTGGGGCTGTAAGGAGCCTAGTGGTCAAGATCTCGGTCTCGAGATCGGAAGGTTGAGAGATCGAATCCCGGTGCCACTGAAGACCTACCGAGTATATGCGGAGTACGTTCTCGTTAAATCTGTTGGGTCCCAAAGTCCTGTGGTCAGTCATTGCGCAGTTTACCATGGGTACAGGTTCCTGGAGAAAATTTCCCTCCCCTTCAGGGACATGTCTAAATTGTGGAGGTGGCGTGTGATAGATGGCAGCATCTGTTACGTATATGTGTGCATGTGTGTGTGAGTGTGTGTGTGTTGTGACTGTCTTACTTGACGAAGGTTTATAAGCGGTTCTCTGAGCAAGCACACAAGCCTGAAAATATATGTATATCAACCAACCAACCAACCAACCAACCAACTGTGTACTTGAAAATAAAGTCTATACATACTGACGTAGGCAGAGTCGAGAGAACTGTAGCGAAATAGCAGCACCTATTCACTCACAGGTCTCTCACTTTTTAGAGAAAAGTGATTTTTTTAAATAGCAGGAGAGAAACCTAAAACTTTTTCACATATAGAACTTTGTAGCGTTTTATTTTTTGAACACATTATAAAATTAAACATATGTATTTATAAGAAGACCATGAAAGAAATAATCTATATACATAAAAGGCGACTTCTGTTTATTTGTCTGTTTGTATAGGACGCAAAAACTTAAGAACCACGCCACAGATCGTCACGAAATTTGGCACAAAAATTCATCTCATCTCAGGAACAAACATAGGCTAATAATTTTTTGAATAGGACCATTCCTTCTATCGTTTTAGAACGTTTTTAAGGGAAAAAATACACCACTTTCGCTCAAATCCGATCATTTTTTCCCCTTTCGTGATGCCTTTGGACAGAAAAATTTAAATAAAACTTTTTAGAAAACAATTGAAATTGAAAATGTTTTATTTGTTTAATATTTGTTCATTGCCTTCAGAAACTAAGTTAATAACTTGAAAAAATAATTGATATGTTTCCAAAGTAATGTAATCCTACCAGTCTCCATTCTATTATTTTATTGTGCCTATATGATTTTAATTATGATTTTTTTTAAAAGCAAGTTAAGCTTATACTGAACTATGTTGCTTTTTGAAGGCCATCGCACTACAGATGCGTATTAGGGTTTTATGTCTTTCTTTTTTCGCCAAATACTTTGCCAAACTCGGCAAAATATTACAAAAAACGTACCAAATGAGCAATATTTTTTTTTAATTAGCTGGTTGTGCGAAGTTTATCGCACGAGAGCTGAATGGGTGTGTTGTTAGCCATATATTTTCCTCGCCAAATTTGCAAAAAGCGCCAAATGAGCTAAAAAATTTTATTCGGGAAATTATGATGACTTTATCGGTTAATTTTCTAGCGTTTTTAAAATTTTGATTTTTTAATGTAATATAAGTTGAGGTATTCTGTACTTTAATAACGAACGGTATCAGCAACATAAGCTTATTATTCTATAACGGATTAAATGATAGATGAATTGAACTGACTTATATAAAAATATGCAAATCATTTGCTGTTTGCTGGAGTAGCTTATTTTTAATTCTTACTGATTATTTTTTTACATAAATATGTATTCTTTTTAATTTGAGCTTCTTATCAAAGGTATTTTTGAAATTAATACTAATCATTACTATATGCAAGATGGGTAATTAAATAGAAATTTTTTGTGTAATCTTCATATCTTATGTAACTCAAATGAAAGAAAAAAATAGTTAAATTGACTATTAAATTATTTTTTCACTTCTACCCGTGCAACGTCGGGTATAACAGCTAGTGCAATTATACGTTTGTTACAGTTGAAAATTCACATAAGCTACATGATCACGTCATCTTCACCTCACGTGCCTCATGCGAAAACGTTATCGATGTGAAATAATTTCAAAATTAATCCATCGAGGTTTTAAAAGAAGTTGTTATTTCGACTTTGCTGGCTTCCTAAAATTTGCTTAAAAAACTGAAATTGTACTTTCGCTTTTTATTCGAATTTTTCGCTTTTTTATTTTCGAATTTTATTTTCGCTTTTAAAATAAGTAAAATGTTGATTGAATTTCTGACGAATATAATATTTTATACAATCGTAATCAATATTGTTTTCCCAAATTTCTGGTCATACGAAGCCCTGGAACAAGACAACATCGAAGAATTCAAGATACGGCGGATGATTTTGGTTGGATACGTTCTGTTCGATTCTTTGTGCGCTTCTATTTTCGGTTCCTTCCTATCCTTTATTTTAATCGTGCTGGCAACTGTTTTGTGGTATATCACTCTTCAGTTCAATAGTGGAAGGTATTTTTATGAGAACCATTTGAAAGTTTTCTTGTCGCAAATCGGACAAACTATCGAGTTCTACGCCAAATCCGTTGGCTGGTGCCTTCTGAAGTTTATCATCAAAGCTAGATATGAAGTAGCCGAATATGTGAAGAACGCCCTGATGTGGATCTTGAGAAAATACGGTCGTGATGTCTGCAGCCACATAAACAGAATTGTGATTGAGATAAGCAATGCCGAACATTCGGGGGAAGACTTTGGCGAGAATAGAAGTGATGGTCATCAGATTGAATACGAGATCTGTTTACCAAAAGAAGGAAAATCTTCGCCAAAAGAATTTTATCTGACAGCAATAATTGTTGAAAAACGAATACAAAATGAAAACTAACGATCTCTCTGAAAATTCCAAAACGTATTACGACACCGCGATGATAGACAGAATAACTGGCGTATTCAAAATTTGATCACAAAATGTTGTGCAATGGCACGAAAAAAATGACGTTATGATTTAAAAGATTTGTTGAGGCAGTAATCACATTACCTGTTGTATTTCCATTGAAATTACTTGAGACTTTTCCCTAAATTATTATATAATAATGTTTACCGAAGGAAGTAGCACATGAAAATAAAGAAATTTACCTTTATTTACCATATTTGATTAGAAAAGTATTGCTATAAGTGGGTGGGATAATACTTTATATGAAATTATTTTATAACTTATATTCCACTGACTTGCTTTGCTTCATTTAAGCTTTTTATTTATCATAAGGAACCCAACTACGTTGAAATGACCATTTTTGATGATATTTAAAAATTTTCTTTTATTAAATTATAGCGGAACTTTTAAGAATCCAAAACTGTCTTGATATTGACTTTGCATAAAATATAAAGGAAATAATGACAGTGTTAATGACAAGCGGCTGTTTCATTATGCAGTTTGTTTACATTAAATTCATTTTCTACAAAATTAAATTTTTGAAAACTTTCCTTTCGGGCAAACGATATCTCTCAAAAAGTACTTAACCAAGTGTTTTGAAATTTTTTGTGCATATTTCTTATTTTATATCTAGGGAATATACTACTTCCTAGCAATGTAAAGCGTTACTACACAAATTGTAGCACTTATTATCATAAACAGTAGAAATGAAGTACATAAAAATCTTCAACTTATCTTTGACGACTCATAACTTGCAAAAATATATTAAGATTGCCGTCTATTCTCTAGGTATCAAATAAAGATTTATCAATATAAGTAGAACATATTATATCTAGAACATAGTAAATTAGTCAATGATTACCTAAATATTCTATCGGAAAATGGGTTCTTATCCATGATAAATATTTCGACAAGAGTAACAGACATATCAGAAACGTGTATTGATCATATTTTTGTCAAGGCAAATTCTGATATGCCGGTTGAAACTGCTAGTTTTATTTATGATTTAACTGATCATTATCCTATCCTATGCAATATCACAATACCTAACAATAAACTTAAGCCTGTATATAATAAACAAGTCGCAATGCGAATTGATAACAAAAAGCTAGAGAAACAAATTGCCGTGTTAGAAATACCGAATATAACTGAAAATGTAAATCTATTATAATTTAATACAAGCAAAACTTGTATGCCACTGTTTCGATCGATGAACGTAAGTATAAAAGTAACAATAACTGAATCAATAATTCAATTTTAAAACTCATAAATGATAAACAAAAACTATACATGAAAACAAAAAAAAGTACCCTTATGATATGAATTTAAAGTCAAAATATAAAAGTATAGTTGCAGAAGTAAAGCAAAAAATTAAAACTGCAAAGGAAATAAAATATCGTGATGAGTTTATTGCTTGTGGTAAAGATCAGAGAAAACAGTGGATACTTGTTAATAATTTTATTGGTAAAAACAAAAAGAAAAATATTTTACCGAGGGTTATTACTGAAAATATTGTAAATGATTTCAACTATTTTTTATTAATTGTGCAATTGTTAATGTAAACAGTAATTTCAATAATAATACGGATTTTAATTCAAATTATACAGAATGCAAATCTTTCTTTCTTTATGAGGTATCCGTAATTGAGATCCTAAATATTGTTATTGCTTTAAATGAAAAAAAAATCTATCAGGTACGACAAAATTTCTGTAAGAGTTTTAAAAATGCTTCTTAAGCATAAGCCCGATAGAATTGTAAATTTAATAAATCTGTCTTTTAAAGGAGTGTTTCCAGAAAACTTAAAAATAGCTACAGTAACGCCTATCTATAAAGCGGGAGAAATTAATTGTTTGGGAAATTATCGTCTGATTTCTGTGTTACCCATTTTTTCAAAAGTGTTTGAAACAGCAATGAAAAATAGATTGTATAATTTTTTAAATAAAAATAATTTGTTTTCTAAAAACCAATTTGGTTTTATAAAGGGACTAGGAACCGAAGATACACTCCTAAGATTTACTAGTATAATATATAAATCCTTAAATGATAATTTAAAAAGAGTTTCTATTTTTATTGATATTTCAAAGGCTTTCGACTCAGTAAATCATACTATTTTGCTACGCAAGTTATATGCAGCAGGTGTTAGAGGAAAACAGCATGAATGGTTCAAAACTTATTTAACTAATAGAAAATAATTTGTAAAGTTAAATAATATGAATAGTAATTACTTGGTTATTAAAAAGGGTGAACCTCAGGGCTCAATTTTGGGTCCGTTGTTGTTTATAATTTTTATAAATGATTTTTGTAAATCATACTATTTTGCTACGCAAGTTATATGCAGCAGGTGTTAGAGGAAAACAGCATGAATGGTTTAAAACTTATTTAACTAATAGAAAATAATCTGTAAAGTTAAATAATATGAATAGTAATTACTTGGTTATTAAAAAGGGTGTACATCAGGGCTCAATTTTGGGTCCGTTGTTGTTTATAATTTTTATAAATGATTTTTGTAATTTGTCACTATTTTTAAAATTAATCACATATGCAGATGATACTGTTTTGGTATATTCAAGTAAAAACTATAACTCATTGAAAGAAATGATAAAATCTGATTTAATAAAGGTTAAAAAATGGTTTCAACAAAATGACTTAATTATCAATAGTGATAAAACTAAATATATTAATTTTAATATGATTACTGGTCATGCAGAAGATTTAACTCTTAAATATCATATATTATGCCAAGGAAATGTTTCAAATTGTGATTGTCCTCTTATAAACCGAGTAGAAAATATAAAATATCTTGGACTATATGTCGATCAAACATTTAAATGGAAATTTCATGTAAAAAGAGGAAAATGATAAGCTACGTTTTGGTATTTATGCTTTTTATTACTTAAAAAATATATATAGTCTCAGTAAAACATTTTTAAAACAGTTATACTTTGCTTTTATACAGTCAATAATACAATACGGCATAACCTCATGGGGCGGTGACTACCTAAATAATATTAAACCGTTAATAAATACTCAATCCTGATTGATTCGAATATTAGGCAGTGAACCAGAAAATTTTGACAATCCGATTTTAACTATAAGACTAACTTATAACTTACAATTTAAGAAACACAACTTTTTACAATATACCTAAAGCAAATAAAGAAATTTTCCGTAAAAGTTTTATGTATTTAGCACCCAAATTTTTTAACTCTCCGCCTGAACAAATAGTAGGTTTAACTCATAAAAATGCTTTTAAAAAAGAAGTTAAGCATCACATCTTAAAACTGATGTAGACATTCTTTTCCAATCTGTGATATAATTAAAAAAAAAAGTGTCAACTAAATTTTATACATATATTGTTATTTTATTATTATTTTTTGTAAAACAAAAGTGAAGTTATGAATTTCACCGTTCTGTATGTTTGTGTATCTCGTGTGTCCGATCATCTGCCAGATTTTGTTAGTTTTTGTTTTGTGTTTTTTGTCATGTTTTGTTCCCCTTTTGTTTGGGTGCAATTTGAAATATTATTTTTAATTTTCTTCAATGATTTTGATTGTTAATTTTATGTGTTGTCTGGAAGGACCCGGGGGCCCCTTGACAACCAATATATTTCTTTGAAATAAGAAGTTTTCTTCTTCTTTTCTTCTTCTTCTACTAATGCCAAGTGCTGTAAGTCGCTGAAACATGAATAAACTATAAAAAAACTGATACTCCACTTTGTTTTTTTGCTCAATTTTGACTGAGAAATTGCTAATGTGATTGTTTTGACCGATTTTCTTAGGAAGCCTGTGAAATTGTAGCAAAAATTTGATACATGCGTCGTATAGCACCATCATTACTGGAATTCATACATAAAATTTTACGTAAAGGGGTCCCCAAAATAGGTTGTGCCTATAGTCTGAGATTTCGTAGAACAGACCCTGGCTAGGATATAATGGCCGGGTTCAATTTTACGGTTTGTGTTACTTTGCCAACGAAAATGCTAAATGTGGTAAACACTTCACTTCCTATTGGTCAACCCTACTTTAAATTTCCGTTCTAGTCAAAAGTCACTAATAAAGAGTCCAACCATTATATTGTGGCGGCATGGCTCGTAACATCGGGTCCAGTATAATACCATGGCTGTACCTGATCTCTGTGGCTGCGCCAATAATATTATTTTAAAATGTCTTCAATTACTAAGCATTTCCTTTGGAAGAAAGTATTTGTGGTTGGCTTGAGTTGGATATCATTAAGTTATTTGATTCCTGATTACTTAAAATGATTTTTTGTTTTAGAGAAGCTCTATAGTATGCACTATTTGGATGATTTACTCGATCGCAGGTATTTCTTTGACGAATTTGAAAACCTAAGGGTTGCTGAAACTCACCGATAATGGAGTAAATATAACCTATGATGGAAAGGTTTGCCATATACAAAAGTTTTCGCTATTTAGTAACAAATAATAATTGATTCCTCGCCTAGCTAAACTATGTACACTACCCAGAATTGTACTGTAATTCCTGTTCTGCAAACTGCTTATAGTATGTAAGATTTTTTTTTATTTTCCCATGAAGAACCGAAGAACCGATCTCCTACAACTGATGATCGACGCTGAAATCGACGACACGTCCACCATCACATCTGACGATCTGACAGCTAAGGATGACAGCGAAGAGAAAACTACAGGTACATATATTCGCTGAATAGTTCGGTGGAACTCGGTTATAGTGTTTTTGGTTAAAATGCAGCGGTTTTTTTGGGAGGGGGGAGGGTGCATTTCATTTTCAATCCATTCACTTTGGGTACCGTGCGTGTATTTGACAAACAGAATAAATAATATAAAAGGTTTAGCTGCAAATCAAACATTCTTCAAAGCATAACTAAGATAAAAGAGGACCGATACATTCATTAGCGATTTTTGACTGTTATAAATTCAATTGGACAACTAGACCCTTTCAACCCTATAGAATTGTAGAAAGCCCGGACGAATCCTATTATTTTTTTGGCTATTTTGATTGAAAAAATTAATTAATTGATTTAACAAATATTAATTAAATTTTCATTTTGAAAATTTCACTAAGGGCCTCCAAACTCACCACTCCAATCTCACCCGTCAACGGATGCGCAAGTAAAGTATATCAATATAAGTATCATTTATATTATATACTAGCAGTATGGTCCCGCCTTACTGGGAACCCGTTAACTTCGCATTGCTTCCTTTTAGAGGCATACTTACCTTGTGAAAATACACTCAAAATTAAAACAAAATTAAATTCGTGTTGGCGCATGCGCACCTAAAAGAGCAAACACTAATAGAGGATGAAGCAGCCCTAGGCCGAGCGCATATCTCAATCAAACTAATAGAGGATGGCGTCAAGCCCCCGTTTCGGCCCGGACCATGTATTTTCAAGCCCTGTTATGGTCCCGCAATCCCACGTGGATGACGTTTTTTTTAAACTAATTATATTAATTAAAAATTTCAATCAAATATGAAAAATCTAAGCCTCAGGTGCACACGTAGGTATTAAAAGGAATCTATATGAAAAATTTCGAATTTTTTAGAGCAGTCTAAGTAGGCCTTTTGCGATCCACAGACATACACACAGACAGACAGACTCTTTCTTTTATTATTATATATTTGATGTACTACAGCATAAAATTTTATTAACATAAAAATTAAATTTCGTTGAAAACTGGCAAGAATCGAAATGTATTAGTTGATAATAGAGAAAATCTACTGTAAAACCTTAAACTTCTGGATTATGCGTTTCTTTTCAGGTATAGCTTTATCTAGTCTTTGATATTTTGTCCTGATTAATTCCATTATCTTTCCAAATGTTTATTTAAGCCTTTCAGTCCCAAAAATTTACTACACTACAGAAACATCTGATATTCATAAAATAAACTTATTTTAGGTCAAAAATAAGAGTTCCATAAAAAAGAATTTAATTTTTTTATACGGTTTTTGAAATGATGCCAAAAGTTTTTAACTGTGGAAAACAACAAAATAAAAATATGTGTATTACCTAAAAACACTTCGAGTTATATATTTTAAGGTATCTGACCATATTATTAAAAAAAAATTGGTGATTATTTTAACCGAAATAGTTTAAATTGTGTTTTAAATATGTGGATCTGAAGTGAACTTTTCAAAAATCAGGTGAAACGCTTGTTAGCTATTTTCTAATTAAAAAAAACTAGTAGTTCTGACTTCTATTGAGATTAATGTAAAATATTGTCCAATAGAACAAAGTGTGAAGAATCGAGTGATGTGTTGGATGTCGTAACGGGACATAAACATTTGCAAAATAATATTGAAAGTGATGAGACCAAATGGCATCACTGGGACTGAAAGGGTTAATCATTTTTTTAAAGTTAGCTAGCATTCAGATATATTTATAAATCATCGACTTTCATCACTGAAATTTGCCATTATTTCTCCCCAACATGTAGGTGCGTCCTCAGGAAAACTCACACGACGAATGACAGATGCTGACATTTTGGACAATTCGGTTTTGTTTTTCTTGGCAGGGTAAGTTGTATCGGTTTTATAAAGAGATTAAATCTATTAAAACATTTCTGTACGTGTAAAAAATAACAAATTAGTTGAAACTTTATCAAATAGAGAGAGCAAATTTTCACCATCCAATTTACATCAGCGATAAAGATTTCCAAAATAAGTCATTGCATATTCAGCATGTAGAGGGTGAGGCAAACAAAAGTGGTCCCAAAGTGGAGATAAGAATACTACAGAAATGTTGCCAAGTCAAAAACGAACACAAAAACAGGTTTGCTACTTGAAGCTATTGATCGCTTCAATATTAAGTCCAAACAAACGCTTGGCGACTTATTTGTCGGCAACTACGCTATGGTTTGAGAAGCTTAGTTGAAATGAAATATAAACAAGGTTTATAGAGCTGATCAAGTTAGGTTAGGTTTGATTTATCATCGCACTAGAGCTACACGAGGGCTATTGGCAATTGTATTTTAGAACCACACTCAGGTGAAGCGCCAATACCTGAATAGGCACCCAACGCAACCGTTATAGAGCTGATCAAGAAAAGTTCCCACTAGTAATTATTTTGGTCGTTATTTATCCTAGAGAATCGGACCTTTTTGTTTTTGTTAATAAGAAACATTCTAAATGGATTTCAAGACACAAAATGTGCATTATGAGACGTCTTCATACAATAAGAACCAAGATCTGAACTCGCCACTAGTCTAAGAGTAGCTCTAATGTGAAGCTAATCCGATCCGACCAATGCAAAAACAGGTTTCAGGCGGCTTCAAGAGTTTTTCTCGCCAAGCATTTCAACGTATTCCTATCTCTAGACCGGGGCCACTTTTGTTTGCCTCACTCTGTATAAAACAAATTTACCTTGCTCTTTTAAAAAAATGTTGCTACAAAACATTAGTTTATCAATCAAAAATGTTAGCAAAATATCGATATATTTAAAAAAATTCTTCCTTTTTAATATTATTTATATGATTCAACAAAATTAATTAACAAAATTAATTAACAAAATTAAATTCATCATTGATTCAAAAATTAATTAACAAAATTAAATTCATCATTGATTCAAAAATTAATTAACTAACCGATTGGGTACTCATGATAATAATTAATATTTATGTGTGAAAAAGTTAAAGTCCTTTTATTTTAGGTATGAAACCACTAGCACAGCACTGGCCTTTACAACTCATTTTCTGATCCATTATCCTGATGCACAAGAGAAGATACGGCAAGAGGTGCAGAATTTGATCGAGGCGGAGGTAAATATACTTTTACTCATTCGAGACGGCAATACTCAGCACATTAACCCTTTCAGTCCCAAAAATTTACTACACTACAGAAACATCTGATATTCACAAAATAAGCTTATTTTAGGTCAAATATACGAATTCCATAAGAGAAAAAAAATCCATTTAAATTTTTTATATGGTTTTTGAAACAATGCCAAAATTCTTTAACTGTGGAAAACAACAAAATAAAAAATATATATATTACCTAAAAACACTTCGAGTTATATATTTTAAGGTATCTGACCATATTATTAAAAAAATAGTAATTATTTTAACCGAAATAGTTTAAATTGTGTTTTAAATATGTGGAACTGAAGTGAATTTATCAAAAATCAGGAGAAAGACTTGTTGACTATTTTCTAACTAAAAAAAATAGTAGTTCTGACTTCTATTGAGATTAAAGTAAAATTTTGTCTGATAGAACAAAGTGTGAAGAAACGAATGATGTGTGTTTGGATATCATAGCGGGACATAAACATTTTGAAAAAAATATTGAAAGTGATGATGCCAAATGGCATCACTGGGACTGAAAGGGTTAATACTTCTCTATGGCAACCTTCAATCTTTGTGTTACGTTACTCTACAAAACTGATGTTAACTCCCACCGCGTTTACCGTGACCGTGTTGCCACCATGCTTACTAGATAGCGAAGGTGTACACTCTTAAGGGGTCATAGGAGTCTTAAAAATGTGCAAAGAAGGTGTCACGTGTATGGCACGTGGCGTGACTGTAACCACTGTAACTTCAACCTAAGCTCGTTGTCATGGATACATCGTTGTGTCATGGCTGCTGTTCTATTACTGAATAAATATCTTGTTCTCGTCATTGCGCATCTTATTATTACCTGGTGCCGAAACCAGGTTAAAATGTAGGTCTTAGCGTGGAATTTTCTGTCTTGAAATGTCTATTTTGTTTGCCGTCAATGTCAAATAGTGAAGCTGAATCAACTATGTCAACGAGAATGCCAAGTCCTCTCGCGTTGGCGGTAGCCGCACCGAAGTCATGGAGAAACTGGCTCCAACAGTTTAAGTGGTATTCAACTTGTGTGGAATTGGAAAAGAAGCCGGAAGATGTTAAAATTGCAATTTTCATGACAGCTATCGGGCCGGAGGTAGTGGAAATTTTCAACACTTTCCCGGAAGAAAAAAGAAAAACCCTTAAAGACGTCGAAGCAGAATTCGAAAGCCATTTCACGCCAAAGATTAACCTAACGTATGAGCGGTTTATATTCAACCAAGTTGTTCAAAATTCTGGTCAAAAGTGTGATGATTTTTACACTGAACTGCTACAGAAGTCAAGCTCTTGTAACTTCGGTACATGAAAAGACAGCCTTGTCCTTGACAGAATTGTCATTGGCGTATACCACGACATGGATCGTGAAAAGTTACTGTCCGAAAACGACTTGACCCTCGAGAAAGCTGTGCAGTTTTGTAAAGCATCGGAACAAGCTCGGATCCAATTGAGTTCTTTGAAGAATGAGCCTGCTCACGTAGATATGGTAAAGAAAAATTCTCAATTCAAGACCAGGTCATTAGGAAAACCCTGTACGAGGTGTGGAACTAAACATGAGTACAAGAAGTGCCCAGCCTTTCAGAAAGTCTGCAAGTTGTGCAAGAAATTGAATCATTTCGCCAAATGTTGCAAGACTAAGAAAGTCGACTCCTACGAGGAAGAAGTTTCTTCCAAAAATTTTGGTTTAAGAAGAAAATGTCACTTGCCACGACTTGCCATGGTCTTTTCGGGACCTCGTTATCCGGGACCTTACCGTCCCCATGGCGTACCCATAGTCAAAACACTACTGCATCTTTCGGTGACGGGAATTTGCCAAAATCCTTTTTTGCAATCCAAAAGAGTAAACCAACTGGATCCACTGATGCGCGAGGCAATTTCCTCCAGGGTTCTTAAAGGGTAGTGCTGATAACTCGGATATTTATCTTGCACTATTAAATCAAAGAAACACCCCTAGAGACAAGTTGGGATCTCCGGCACAGAGATTAATGGGAAGAAGAACCCGTGGAACTCTGCCAACTTCCGAAAACTTGCTAAACCCACAGCTCGTCGAAAATGTGCAAGTGAACCTTCGAGCTAAACGAGAAAATAACAAGCAGTACAGAGACAGAGGAACTAAAAGTGAACCGCCATTGTCTGTTGGACAGAAAGTGCTTTTGCGTGTAAAAAGAAGAAATTGGAAGCCTGCTACAGTAATTTCGACGGGTCCTAGAGCACGATCTTTCATCGTCCAGACACCTGACGGTACGACCTACCGCCGAAATTCTTGGTTCCTACGTCCAGATCCCACATAGACTTCTGGTAGTTCCAGTTCGCCGAAGGTGCCTCTCCCATTGAACAATGAAACTCGAGATAGTCATGACTTTAGCTCAGATACTGCTAGTTCTAGTGTTGTGAATTCCTCTCAGAATGTTGTTACTAATCCCCCAGATGTTAATACTAATTTACCTAGTACTGGTCCTGTTAATTTAAATAATTGTGATTTGAATGGTAGTCAGTCTATACCTAGTGATAAACCTAAAGTAAATAATAGTAATAATACAAATGCTTATGTAACTCGTAGTGGTAGAGTTAGTAGAAATCCTGACAGGTATGGAACATAAATGTTTAAGTAGCCTACTTTTTTAAACTTTGTAATTATTATAGAATTGAAATATTTGAAAAGTTTAGTATTCTTTAAAAAAAATAGTTTGTGATATTTTAAATTAATATAGTTTGAATTTATCTTTTATTAAAAAAAAAAGGGGATGTCACGTGTATGGCACGTGGCGTGACTGTAACCACTGTAACTTCAACCTAAGCTCGTTGTCATGGATACATCGTTGTGTCATGGCTGCTGTTCTATTACTGAAAAAATATCTTGTTCTCGTCATTGCGCATCTTATTATTACAGGGGGCTGGGGAGCCCAGTCGGTTAAGCACTCGCTTAGCATGCGGAAGGTCCCAGGTTCGGGTCCGGGCATCGCCGAAATAGCTGCCGACCTATAAACGGCCCGTGCAGCCAAAAATGTCCGACGAATAATACCCCGTGTAAGGGAGTGCACGTTAAATATCCTTCAAAGTCCTAACGCTGCGTACGATGTCGCCCTTAACGGTTGCGTTGGGTGCCTATTCAGGTGTGGCTCGTCACTTGACTGTGGTTCTAAAATACGACGCCCGTCGCCAATAGCCCTCGTGTAGCTCTAGTGCGACGATAATTCAAACCTAACCTAACCTTATTATTACAGAAGGTATTACAAAGCACCGTGTGATCTTTCATGTAATTTTTAAACTACTCAATATGCAAGTATAATTTTTTATATGTAATTCTACAAGATTTATTTAATATAAAACGAATTTTAAAATTTATGAAACTTTAGCCAAAACTAAATAAAATGATATTGAATATAAAGCTATTTGAACACATTGAGATTAGGCTTGCGCGGCAAATTTTGGGGTCAAATTGAAAAAATGACCAAGAAAATGACTTTATATTGTACAAATGTGTACAAACAAAGACATACCTAAATTCTCAGCTCAATTTTAATTAGAAATTATTAAAAAAAAAATTAAATCAAAGTTTAAAATTTTTATTAATTTTTTGAGAAAAAAGTTCTTTAAATAATTTCTAATTTAAATTGAGCTGAGAATTTAGGTATAAATCTTTGTTTGTACATATTTGTACAATATAAAGTCATTTTCTTGGTCATTTTTTCAATTTTGACCTCAAAATTTGCCTTACTTATATATTGAGTAGTTAAAAAATTACATGATAGATCAAACTACACTGTGTAGTACCTTCTCAGCACATTTTTAAGACTCCTATGACCCCTTAAACCTCCGACAGGATCACTCCAAAAAAGCGGTTTTAACTCAGTCTGAGTTAATATTCACTCCTTTCCAGCGTCGGAAATGCACTTCTCCTCCTTGGATTTCACTCCTTTGTTTTAAGAGTTGTAAATAATTTATTCCTTCCTTCTATTATTAAAGTAATGAAAGTCATATACTTTGAAATATCGTTACGTCATTTCACAATATCTTTTGATTATGTATTGAATTCTTGAAGTTTGTCTCCAATTTAAATCCTATGGTGCAAATTAGTTCGTCTTTAATTTTCCAGATCACATGACAGCACTCAGAATAAAAACATGTTTTAAATTAACCCTTTCAGTCCCAAAAATTTACTACACTACAGAAACATCTGATATTCACAAAATAAGCTTATTTTAGGTCAAATATACGAATTCCATAAGGAAAAAAAATCCATTTAAATTTTTTATTTGGTTTTTGAAACAATGCCAAAATTCTCTAACTGTGGAAAACAACAAAATAAAAAAATATATATTACCTAAAAACGCTTCGAGTAATATATTTTAAGGTATCTGACCGTATTATTAAAAAAAAATTTAGTAATTATTTTAATCGAAATAGTTTAAATTGTGTTTTAAATATGTGGAACTGAAGTGAACTTATCAAAAATCAGGAGAAACGCTTGTTGACTATTTTCTAAATAAAAAAAAATAGTAGTTCTGACTTCTATTGAGATTAAAGTAAAATTTTGTCTGATAGAACAAAGTGTGAAGAATCGAATGATGTGTGTTTGGATGTCATAGCGGGACATAAACATTTTGAAAAAAATATTGAAAGTGATGATGCCAAATGGCATCACTGGGACTGAAAGGGTTAAGGTAGGCGAGTACCCAAAATTCTAAAATTTTTACTATTACTTTAATCTTTTCCAAATTTGGCATAGTGATTTCAAATATAATGAACAATGCTTTTTGGGGAATTTTCTTTATTTAAATATAATTGATTTATTTTAAACTCTGTTTTTCACATGAAAAAAGGGTTTACGCCAGCACTTCTAGTATAAAAAGTTTTACATTAATTTACCTGACACTTTTTACAGATGTTATTTCGATATATATCTGTGCCATGAACCTCTAACATCTGGTGTAAATATACAAGTTTTTTTTAAAAATGTACAGGTGTAAGTTAATCGAAAAAATCTTTTTTTGGTGTTAATTTATAACATTTTTCTTAATAACTTATTTTCTTGTAATTTGTATGTAACTTTGGAGGGTCATTGCATGCATCAGTTCAAAACGAAGAATTTAACACATAATTAATGTTTATAGGATGAAAATTCAATGTGGTAGACTTGTTAGCGTAAACCTCTTTTTTTTTTAGTAGAAAAACACCGTCTAAAATAAATAAATTATATTTAAATAAATAAATAGAATTAACCCTCTAATGCATGAAATTTTATTTTCATCCCAAAAAATATATATGTATCTTTAATACTCACACACATTATGGGAAAAATACTAAACAAAATTTAACTGCATTAGAATTAAAATAATTTCAATTTTTAAATTTTTTTCCATGTGACAAAAACCAACTTCAAAATTCCAATTTTGATAATAATGACTAGAAAACTACTAAAAATATTTCAAAATAACCCTTTTTATTTATGATTAATTTTTCAAAACAATTTATTAGTATTTAGTACTAATATTATTATTCTTTAAATACTGCCAAAAAACCTAATTTCACAAAAGTTAATAATCTCACTCTTTAATTTTGAATACACTTTTACTACTGTCATCTATGAGGATTATTAGTAACTAAAACTTTAAAATGAAATGTAATAGATGAAACAAACGCAGATTTGTCTAGGAGGACCTCTAATTTAATAGAATAAAGTGGATTATGTTACTTGTTACCAAACGGTAACAGTATGCATTAGAGGGTTAATCATTATATTTGAAATCACTATGCCAAATTTGGAAAAGATTAAAGTAATAGTAAAATTTTTAGAATTTTGGGTATTCGCCTACCTTAAGTTAACTTATCAATGTTCTAGAAACGTAAAGAACAACGTCATCTGAATTCAGTGAATGTTTTAAAGTGATATCTTGCTCTACTGTTGTGAAGAGATTTTTTTAGAAATTATTTTTTTTTTCAGGGAGACCTCGATTACTCTTCTGTGAACAAGCTGCAATACTTAGATGAAGTTATTCACGAGTCCCTCCGGTTGTTCCCACCAGTACATCAGTAAGTTCAAACAATTGAAGAGTACACGAGAAGAACCGATTGATTTATTAGGCGGACGCCCGCAATTGTCTGCTTGGCGAAAATTGGCGGCAGAAAACCGGTTTCTCTATTTCTTCTTCGCTGGTCCAAGCGTCGGGATCGTCAATCGCCTGAATCTTGGTAGCTAGGAACCACAGAGATAGTAGTTACAGTATTAGAATGGCAGATCACGTGACCTACAACACTGGATTCATTGGAGCTTCATTAACTGCGCGTCCCGTCGTTAGCATTGGAGGTCACGTGATCTGCTACTCTATTACTTTAACTATGATCTCTGTGGTAGGAACTGGTTTCCTTGCACAAGTTTAGGCGATCACTCGCTATCATCGCCGAAGTGGCCTGCTAAGGAAACTTCTCTACAAAATCAATCGGTTTTTCCCGTGTACTCTTCAAATGGCATTAATTTACTTTCACATATAGTTTGATATTTACCCTACCCACGCTCTATGTTTTTAAAGTTTTCCCCATTAAGTTTATGGCTGATATGTATAATTACGGACGAAAACTTGTTTTTTAGAAGAAATAAATTGGCTTACGATAACAATGTAATTGTATTGTGTGCATTCCCCCCCCCCAATGTTCTTGACTCATAAGTAACTCGTTACGCAGCCGGCCCGCTGGCGCAATGGTTAGTGTACTAGCCTTTGGAGCTGCTGGGGTCGGGTTCGAATTCCGGTAAAGGCATGGATGTTTGTGCTTGTCAATAAATGTTGTTATTTGTCTATGTGTGTTTGTGTCGTTCTTCTTTGTGTGTCTCTTGTGACTGTCTTTTCTGGCGAGCTGGGTAATGGCCTGTAAGCCTACACTCTCCCTTTTAGAGGGCACTTTCACTGTCAATTGTCATTTGTCAAGTCGTTACGCAACTTCTTGCTGTTGATGCATTCAAAAAAGACACATTACGCAATCCCGTTCACTTAAGGGGTCATAGGAGTCTTCAAAATGTGCAAATAAGGTACTCCAAAACATAGTTTGATCTTTCATGTCATTTTTTAACTACTTAATAAATGAGTATAATTTTTTTATATGTAATTCTACAAGATTTATTTATTATAAAACTAGTTTAAAAATTTATGAAACTTTAGCCAAAACTAAAATAAATGATATTAAACATGAAGCTATTTGAACACATTGGGATTAGGCTTGCGCGGCAAATTTTGAGGTCAAAATTGAAAAAATGACCAAGAAAACGACTTTATATTGTACAAATATGTACAAACTAGGACTTATACCTAAATTATCAGCTCAATTGTAATTAGAAATTATTTTAAGAACTTTTTTCTAAAAAAATTAATAAAAATTTAAAAATTTTGATTTTAAACTTTTTAAAAAATAATTTCTAATTAAAATTGAGCTGAGAATTTAGGTATAAGTCTTTGTTTGTACATATTTGTACAATATAAAGTCATTTTCTTGGTCATTTTTTCAATTTTGACCTCACAATTTGCCGCGCAAACCTAATCACAATGTGTTCAAATAGCTTCATGTTTAATATTATTTATTTTAGTTTTGGCTAAAGTTTCATACATTTTAAAACTTGTTTTATAATAAATAAATCTTGTAGAATTACGCATAAAAAATTATACTAATACATTGAGTAGTTCAAAAATGACATGAAAGATCAAACTGTTTTGTAGTACCTTCTTTGCACATTTTTAAGACTCCTGTGAAACCTTAAAACATAAAAAGGACATATTACGCAATTTCGTACAATCGGTATTAATCCTAAAATCAATTAATTATCTCTAGATTAAAAATGAATTCCATGCCTGCCATGTGAATAAAATAACAAAATAATATATCACGTAATTTTGTCCAAATGGCACATTATACAAGTTACATTACCCATTATGCTTGAGTTATAAGTAACCCATCATGTAACTTTGTGCTGTTGACAAATTACATAATCCTGCACAAACAATATCGGGTAGTTGATACATTAAAAGCGACACATTAAATAGTTTCGAATAGTTGACACATTATTCGTTTCCCTTAACCCGGCAGCACTCGCCTGGGGTCTAATGGACCCCAAATAGATTAAATACACTCTAAGATCTGAAACTCTGTTTGGATTACCATTATAAGGATTTTCTATATTGAAATTGATATAGACACTAACTCCCCCAATTGTGTCTAAGAAAACTAATGTAATCGTTTAAGGCTTCCTTTTTCTAGCCTCCTTTCGGAGCTTTAGCACAGTTGCGGTTTAGTTTGTTGTTTAACTATCTAGCTATAAAAAATTGCAAATAATGTATGTTTTATTTTTTTGTAGTTTTTTCAAACAAAAACAACCCAAAAAAATGAATTATGAAGATTAAATTATGATTTCATAGTCGAAAAGTTAATCACTGAAACAAATCTGGTTATTGGTTTTCGGTTCAATGATTAGTGACAGTTGATGAGTTATAAGATCGGAAAAGGCCAGGAACAGTTCCTCGTACTTTTATGACTAGCTGTAGTGTAGACAGCTTAGTTAGCGACAGTTTAGTAAGCGACGTTAGCGCTAAGATCGAAAATTTTAATTATCCATTCAAATCTGACGTATTATCGTACATTTCGAAGAAACAGAGCTGCAATCGGAAAGTTTAATTATGCCAATCACAAATCAATCGTTAATAGTGTATTAGTTCCGTTCGACACTTTGGAGGCGCTAGGCATCAGATTGAGTTCCCGATCTAGAAGGATCTTAGTCTATGCTAAGTTAGCGCGAGTGCTGCCGGGTTAAATTGACACGTTTAAAATGACACATTAAGCAATCCCGTACACTTAGCACAAAAAAAAGAACATATTCTTCGAGCAATTAATACTAATCCTAAAAATCTATTAATTATCTCTAGATTAAAATCAATTTCATGCCTGTCATGATAATATAAATAACATATCACGTAATTTTGCCCAAATGACACATTATACAAGTAACATTACCCATTATGCTTGAATTACAAGTAATCCATCATGTAACTTTATGCTGTTGACAAATTACATAATCCTGCACAAACAATATCGGGTAGTTGATACATTAAAAGCGACACATTAAAGAGTTTCGAATAGTTGACACATTATTCGTTTCCGTTAAATTGACACGTTTAAAATGACACATTAAGCAATCCCGTACACTTAGCACAAAAAAAGAACATATTCTTCGAGCAATTAATACTAATCCTAAAAATCTATTTATTATCTCTCGATTAAAATCAATTTCATGTCTGTCATGTGAATATAAATAACACATTACGTAATTTTGCGCAAATGACACATTATACAAATTACATTACCCATTATGCTTGAATCATAAGCAATCCATCATGTAAGTTTGCTGACAAATTACATAATCCTTTACAAACAATATCGGGTAGTTGATACATTAAAAGCGACACATTAAAGAGTTTCGAATAGTTGACACATTATTCGTTTCCGTTTAATTGACACATTAAAAAATGACACATTACGCATTTCCTTGCAGGTTTGTCTCCAGGGAGGTCGCAGAAGACGTGGACCTCGGCAAATACAAACTCAAAAAAGGAGTCACTGTGCAAGTCCCCTCCTATCACTTGCACAGGGATCCGGATCTCTGGGGACCGGATGCCGAGGAATTCAAACCAGAAAGGTACGTTAAGATACAAGATATTGGCAAACAAAAGTGGCCCATGTCTAGTGATAAGAATATGACAAAAATGTTGCCAAGTCTAAAACCAATACAAAAACAGGTATGCTAACTGAAGCTATTGATCGCTTCAATATTAAGCCCAAACAAACGCTTGGCGACGTATTTGCCGGCAACTATGCCACGGTTTTAGAAGCTGGTTGAAATGAAATATATAAACGAGGTTTGTAGATCTGATCAAGAAAAGTTCAAACTAGTGATTAATTTGGTCGTTACTTTTGCCTAGCGAATCGGACCTTTTTGTTTTGGTAATACAAAACATTCTAAATTGATTGCAAGACACAAAATTTGCATTATGGGACGTCTTCAAACAATACGAACTAAGATCTGAACTCACCACTAGTCTATGAGTAGCTCTAATGTGAAGCTAATCCGATCCAACCAATGCAAAAACAGGTTTCAGGCGGCTTCAAGAGTTTTTCTCGCCAAGCATTTCAACGTATTCCTATCTCTAGACCGGGACCACTTTTATTTGCCTTACACTGTACGGATAGGTGGAGAACGAGCCGACTTTCGGTTGTTGCTGGCAGTTGGTGATGGTTTTGAGCAATACCACCTAGATTAGAAAGCCGGCGAACTAAGGGCTTGACGTCAAATTAGTGGACCGATTCTGTGGTTTTGACCAATGATCATTCGTGACTAGATCTTGTATTTGAATAAATTTTTAAGATAAGATGAATCAAGATGCGACGTCATCTTAAGATACGACGTTATTGGTCATCAAATCGAAATTGGTCCACTAGTGTGACGTTGTGTTGCTTAGTTCTTCGGCCTTCTAATCTAGGTGGTATTGTTTTGAGTTAGGAACAAAGTCGTTTATTTTAGGTAATTTATTTTTTTGGAGAAAATCGTAAAGAGGTGTTATATTCGTTTTGGGATTTTCATATTGTAAAAATAAAATGATGTTAAAGGTTGCTCGACACGTTTTGGTGACAGGCGAAAAGGATTCGTGTTAGTATTTCATAGCCAGTACAACATAAAGTGGCTGGTTTTGAAGATCAGATAACTTTAGTAAACAAACCACTTTTGTACCTTTTTGAGGAATACATTGGTTGACAATAACCTTATTCTGCCGCCTAAAAGCAAGGGCTACGCTACAAGTTTTCGGAAAAGAACTGAGGACATTTTAAATTTGAATTCGTAATTATGAATATCAAAAATGGTCATGCTTCGTATATATGAAGAGTACATGAGAAAAACCGATTGATTTTGTAGAGAAGTTTCCTTAGCAGGCCGCTTTGGCGATGATAGCCAGAAATCGCTTAAACTGGTGTAAGGAAATCAGTTCCTACCATAGAGATCATAGTTAAAGTAATAGAGTGGCAGATCGCGTGACCTATAATGCTAACGACGGGACGCGCAAGGAGCTCCCAGAAGAGTTCCAATGAGGACAGTGTTGAAGGTCACGTGAACTGCCACTCTAATACTTTAACTACTATCTCTGTGGTTCCTAGCTACCAATATTCAGGCGATTGACAATCCCGACGCTTGGACCAAGCTAAGAAGAAAGCGAGAAACCGGTTTTCTGCCGCCAATATCCGCCAAGTAGACAATTGCGGGCGTCCACCTACTAAATCAATCGGTTTTTCCACTGTACTCTTCATATGATTTAGGAATCTTAACGTAACTCGTAGAAAACTTAGCACATAGTTGGTTAACTGTTTTTTTCTTCCTTTTTTTGTAGATTCTCGCCAGAAAACAAGAATAAGATCCACCCCATGGCCTTCCAGTCATTCGGAGCAGGGCCGAGAAACTGCGTGGGAATGCGATTCGCCTACATGGAGGCGAAGCTGGCGCTCGCCAGATTGCTCGCCAAGTACAGGCTGGTCACTTCCTCCAAGACAGAATCGCTGGTAAAAAGTCTTGTTAGTTTGTGAGAAAATTCCGCATTGTGTACAGGGTGGTTATAAAATAACGCTCGCTATTCGGAGTGGTCTGTAGCTTGAATGAATAATCTAAATGCATCAAAAATTGAGGCACTTACTAATCAAGAAGGGGGGAAAAGAATGGAATCATAAAAAAGAAAGAATCCTAAAAAAAAAATAATCATAAAAAATAATAATCATAAAAAACAAACTCGCCTCTTGATCAGAATATAAATTACGAGGCGGCGTCAATTATGGCCAATTACGGCCAACACGGCTAATTACGCCTCGTAATTTAGAACCCTGGGCAAGAGACGAGTTTATTTTTTACGAAAAAGAATGAAATCATAAAAAAGAAACTCGTATCTTGACCAAGGTTCTAATTACGAGGCGTTGACAATTATGGCTAATTACGGCATACACATCCCATTACGCCTCGTAATTTAGAACCCTGGTTAGGAGTTTGTTTTTTATGATTCCATTCCCCCCCCCCCCCCCCCTTCTTGATTAGTAAGTGTCTCAATGTTTGAAGCATTCGGATTATTCATTCAAGCTACAGACCACTCCGAATAGCGAGCGTTATTTTATAACCACCCTTTACGAAATGGCCGGCTTGTAATGAAACGTAGAGAAGGAATGGAAGTTATTGAGAATCAGTAACCCTGTTCTGCGAAGGACAAAGCTAGGCCAATTTTGGTGCTGTTGTTCACTGAATTTTAATGCAAAAGGCCATTAATTTTCAACAATTGACCTAGATTTTTTCAATGCCACGATTGTTTCATTTAAAAGTACAACACAATAGTTTTGTGTTTTTAAACTACAAACCTTTTAAGAATATTTACTCGCGGTTCCACTCTGAACAGCGTTACCTACCAAACCCTTAACCAGTTATTAGTTTCTAAAAGTATAAAAATCTTTTTTTTTCGCGATTTATATGATACGGAATTTATATGACGGAAGAAGCTACTTTTTCGCACCTGTGCTTAAGAGTAACTTTTGAAAATCGGCTACTTAAAAGCATGACTTTACACGCGGCTATTGCTTTTAATAAGTGATATTTTTTAACGGAGTTTAAAGTACACTCTAAAAAAATATCTGTAAGGTTACTAAGAATTCTCTAGGAAACTCAGCTTCCATAAGTTTTTTTAGTAGTGTTACGTAAGAAATATGTGTATATATTACTAATTAAAGCTTAGTAAGTTATACTAAGAAAAATGTAGTAGATTTTACAGGGGATTTTCTTGTATGTCTACAAAGAAACTAGTAGTAAACTGGTTACAAAAGTTTAAAAACAGAGGGCGCCACTAATTTTTCTGTTAGTCAGATTTTATTTCGAATTTCTCGAGGACAGAACCCAAGATTATCGGGATCCGTGGAACTGCGCGTTGGACCTCTCTGCTATCGGGGACTTGCATTTTGATTGCGGGTAAATAAAGAGGTTAAAATCTTGATCGTTAAAGGCGTTTTATGTTATTGATTAAGAAATTTTAAGATTTATTTTTTTTGGGGGGATGTGAAGTTTTCGAAATAATTTAACGTAATTTTTGTATACTAAAATAAAAAAACCCACGTTTTTAGGTTTTTTATTGTTGCGATATCGATTCGTCATAATCTCTAGAAAAGATAGCCAGGGGGCGCTGTAAGCGTTACATCAATTTACTTAGAATTGCTTAGTATTTCTACAGTAGTTTCTTCAGGTTACAGATGATTTTCTAGTAAATGGTGAAAATCTGTAAAGTTACTAAGTAATCGTTAGTAAATTCAAGCCAGATTTTTTACAGTGTAGATATATTAGTATATTATGTTTAAGGGGGTATGGGACACTTTCAACTTTTTTTTTTAATATTGCAGATATCAATATAATTTTTTTTTCAATAAATGTATACTAAATATACTTACACTTTTAGAAAGTCAAAGGTTTTAAATTATCATTATTTATTTTTTAAAAAAATAAAATGTGTCAAAAAGTGATGTCTCTTATTTTTGTTATAAGTCAAAAACTTATTTATTGGCAAACAAATATTTAGCATTTTTATAAACAGAAAAATGTATTTAACAAACTGTCTTTACCGATTTTTCTTATTTGCCATAGTTTTTTAAAAAAAGTTATTGAAGTTTTTTTTAATAATTTCACAGGTTCACTTTTTTTTAAATAAAAATTAATAAAAAAAATAAACTATTTACAACTAATCCCTAAAGACAAATTAAAGATATATGTTTGAAAAATATGAGTGGAAAATTTGGACACTATATGGGCAGTAGATTTTGAGTTATATCAATTTAAAGTCAAAAATCATCGAAAACACGATCAAGGAGAAAAACAGCTTTGAAGTTTATCCCTTTCCTTACTGAAGCGCTCCAAACCGACCGAACAACTAAGGATTCGATTACGTTATTCCTATCTAATATTACGAGGAAGCAAAAATTATAAACGTGGTTGGCCAACACAGATGTCATGACACAAAAAACTACACATCTCACGTTCTACTGCAGATATAAATAAATTTTTTAAAAAAAATTATTCTAAAATATATTTGTGTTATTTTTTATGATAATAATAATTTTTTTTTTGATTTTTTTGTGAAGATTTTGTGGCCTATACCCCCTTAATAATTCTATTTTTAATAGAAACCTTTCGTGTTGTTTCACAGGATGGAATTACTTTGAAGATAGCACCAGCTCTGCTTAACCCGAGAAATGGAATCTGGCTCAAGGCAGTTCCTGTCTGAATTTTTTCTATGAACTGGAAAAAAATAACTTCCAACTTTTTTTTTGGTAATCTTGCAAAAGAAACAAAACAAACAAACAAACAAACAAAAAGTTGTGAGACCAGAAAGCTGAAAAAGTTACTTGTACATAATATTTTATCATTTTATGTTTGTAATAATAAAATGTTGATTATTTATTAAAATTCTTTATTTATTCTGTAAAATTCTTTATTTATTATTTTCTATTATTCTTTATTATTCCCAAAAATTATTTATTATTCTCTATAATTCTTTATTTTCCTCTATTATTCTTTATGTATTATTTTATGTTATTCTTTATTATTCTCTAAAATTCTTTATTTATTCTGTAACAAATACTGAATACTTATTTCCGCAGTTTTCAATTTGTTCTGTGCATTCGACCCCACGACGAATTTAACGTGCACCAGGGTTATTATGCCCGTGTTGCAATTGTTTTCCCATTTAGATTCCTTGATGTCTATCTGATTTTAGAGGGCTGGGGAGCCCAGTCGGTTAAGGGGTCTAAGGAGTCTTAAAAATGTGCAAAGAAGGAACTACAAAGTATAGTTTGATCTGTCATGTAATTTTTTAACTACTCAATATACAAGTATGATTTTTTTATATGTAATTCTTCAAGATTTATTTATTATAAAACAAATTTTAAAATTCATGAAACTTTAGCCAAAACTAAAATAAATGATATTAAACATAAAGCTATTTTAACACATTGTGATTAGGCTTGCGCGGCAAATTGTGAGGTCAAAATTGAAAAAATGACCAAGAAAATGACTTTATATTGTACAAATATGTGCAAACTAGGACTTATACCTAAATTCTCAGCTCAATTTTAATTAGAAATTATTTAAAAATGAATTTAAAATCAAAATTTAAAATTTTTTATTAATTTTTTTAGAAAAAAGTTCTTAAAATAATTTCTAATTAAAATTGAGCTGAGAATTTAGGTATAAGTCCTTGTTTGTACATATTTGTACATAATAAAGTCATTTTCTTGGTCATTTTTTCAATTTTGACCTCACAATTTGCCGCGCAAGCCTAATCACAATGTGTTAAAATAGCTTTATGTTTAATATCATTTATTTTAGTTTTGGCTAAAGTTTC
This sequence comes from Hylyphantes graminicola, assembly GCA_023701765.1. NCBI lineage: Eukaryota > Metazoa > Arthropoda > Arachnida > Araneae > Linyphiidae > Hylyphantes > Hylyphantes graminicola. The sequence goes on along the minus strand of CM043114.1, from coordinate 2,067,811 downwards.
ATAAATTTTAAAATTTGTTTTATAATAAATAAATCTTGTAGAATTACATATAAAAAAAATCATACTTGTATATTGAGTAGTTAAAAAATTACATGACAGATCAAACTATGTTTTGTAGTTCCTTCTTTGCACATTTTTAAGACTCCTTAGACCCCTTAAGCACTCGCTTAGCATGCGGAAGGTCCCAGGTTCGGGTCCTGGCATCGTCAAAAATAGCTGCCGACCTATAAACGGCCCGCGCAACCAAAAATTTCCGACGAATAATACCCCGTGTAAGGGAGTGCACGTTAAATATCCTTCAAAGTCCTAACGCTGCGTATGATGTCGCCCTTAACGGTTGCGTTGGGTGCCTATTCAGGTGTTGGTTCGTCACCTGACTGTGGTTCTAAAATACGACGCCCGTCGCCAATAGCCCTCGTGTAGCTCTAGTGCGACGATAATTCATACCAAACCAAAAACTATCTGATTTTAAAAGGTGCTTGAGTGAAATGCAAATAACAAATCTGCTCCAAAAATAAAATTTAGCTATTTTTTTTTTTGCTACTGTGCAATAAGTGTACCCAAAAGGCTTTCGTTTAAAATCACTTATTAAATATTTCATTCAACTTATGGAAAAAGTTGTTTGTAAAATAAACGTTTGTAGCTGTAACACTTAAGGGGTTCGGACACCCCCATTCCCTGTCCTACCTCGATCGGGCTGGCTAATGCTAAGTCTATGTTGAAAAAAAAAAATGTTTTTTGTTCCAAAAAAAAAAAAAAAAAAAAAAAAAAAGCAAAGAAATATTTTGATGCGGTTTTTTTTAATTCATAAATCTCCAATAAAGTTGTGCTTTTAGAGGTTATTTTTTTTAAAAGACGCTGTGGCTGCACTAAGACAATCGTCACTGCACCACCATTGCGCTGCGTTTCAAAGAAGAGCTTGTGCAAGGTCGCATGAACCACCATCGACTTGTATCATTTCAATGCATTCTTACAATTTATGCAAATGTTTAGGCTTATATAAAGCCCCTGCAAAGTCCTCTGAATTCAGATGCTGAGACGCTACTCTCAACCACGTTGCTCTGTTCCTGCAATAATTAGTCCTTAACGTGTCTTTGTAAATATGTTTAATTAAACTAAGTTATTTTAATTATGCTCCAGTTCATTCTAAAATAGTAAACACCTTTCGCCTGCCCGTCACAACGCTATTTACTTTTTTTTATCTAAATTATTTTCGATTAAAAAAAAGTAAATAACGTTTAAAAAAATAAAGCACAACTTTATTGGAGTTTTATGAATTTTTTAAAAAAACCTCATCAAAATATTCCTATGATTTCTTCTTTTTTTTTTGGAACAAAAACCATTTTCCCCCATAAACTTAGCATTAGCCAGCCCGATCGAGGTAGGACAGGGAATGGGGGTGTCTGATCCCCTTATGACAAATGACAGTGATTGCGCCCTCGAGAAGGGAAAGTGTAGGCTTTATAGCCCATTACCCAGCTCGCCAGAAGAGACAGTCACAAGAGACACACAAAGAAGGACGACACAAACACATAGACAAATAACATTTATTGACGGTCACAAACATCCATACCTGACCGGGATTCGAACCCGACCCCAGCAGCTCCAAAGGCCAGCATCGTAACGATTGAGCCACCGGGGCGGCCCAATCCCCTTAAATCACACTTCCGTGTGATTTAAGACATGTGTAAGAGGAAAAAAAAACTCTCTTTAATAGCATAAATTCTTCAAAGAAATATTTACTTAAGCACAACATAAATAACTAAGAGTGCTTAGATTTTTCATTAATGCTCATTAAAAAAAAGCATTTTCATTAAAACAGCACCTATAAGTATTGTAAAAATTTTATGGCATTTCTATCTATATCTCCACCCATTTAACTAAAGTCTTCGGTTTTATGTAACTGAGATATACTTTTTAATAGTTCGCTTTGCAATCTGTGGCACACATGTTTTAAGGAGGCTAATTTTTATTAGAAAGCAATAAAGTTTACGGTTTTATCAAGTAAATAACTTGTTTTTGATTTTCCTTACAAAGAGAAAAAAAAATGTAAATTTAATATGCAGTAACGACTATAAAACTATATTATGTAATCACCTCAACTTGCTGCAAAAACAATTATGATAATTTTACGATATATTTTTACTACTTAAAATACAATTTTTGGGATCTCAAGTAAATAAAAACACAACGGGATATTTAATATTATATAAGGAGTTTTGGTATAAATTTTAACATGGTTGAGACAGCTTTTTGAACTGATATGCTTGTTATTTCATCAAATTGATATTATGGCCATATTTCTCTAATTCATATATTTTGAAAGAATTGATGTTTTTATTAGGAAATTAACAACTATATATTGTTAAAAGTTTATTTTATGTATGTTAAAACCGCATTTTATAGCAGTATATTTTAATAGTTATTTTCTCTTAAAAATCTAGTGAATTCAGTAACTGTGCGCTGGAGTTTGTTTACAGTTAAGTTCAACTTGAAAGTAATCTGAAATGAAATCTTAGGACTTTTGAACCACGACTTACTTTAGCGTGCATCAGGCATCAGGTATTGAAAGTGGTTCAAATATTTTGGGTAAAATTATTTGTTGAAAAAATGAAATCGTACCAATTTCAAAATGTGGGATTTATTGTTGTTGGTAGACATATATATTTTCAAGCTTGTGTGCCTGGTCAGAGACCCGCTTATAAACCTTCGTCAAGTTAGATAGACACAACACACACATGCATATATGTGACAGATGCTGCTAACTATCGTGCACCCCCTTCCTAATTTAGACATGAACCTGAATTGGAGGGATGTAGTCTCCAGGGACCTGTACCCTTGAGAAACTGCGCAATGACCACCCAAAGGACTTACGGACCCAACAGATTTAACGAGCACGTACTCCGCATATACTCGACAAACACAAACACCCATGCCTTGTCGGGATTCGAACCCGGACCCAGACCCAGAGGCTCCAAAGGCTAGCTCCCTAATCATTGCGCCGCCGGATCGGCGTTTGACATGTTAATCAGCTACATCTAGCCTGTGAAAAAAACTCTTTTTAAAAATATTCAATACAGCCGCAGAAATGTGGCAAATATCTTTTTCTCCATTGAATTATCACAGAGGCACTCTGGTTTGGAGACCCAAAATCATTCGAGCTCATTCGCCCTTACCGTGCAGCAATTACAGGATGGTTATAAAATAACGCTCGCTATTTGGAGTGATCTGTAGCTTTAATGAATAATTCAAATGCAAAAAACTTTGAGACACTTACTAATCAAGAAGGCGGGTGGGGGGGGGGGGGATGAATGGAATCATAAAAAACAAACTCGTCTTTTGACCAAGGTTTTAAATGACGAGGCGTAATTTGATGTGTTGGCCGTAATTAGTCATAATTGACTACGCCTCGCAATTTAGAACCTTGTTCAAGATACGAGTTTCGTTTTAGGATTCCATTCTCTTTCGAAAAGAAGAAACTCGTCTCTTGACCCAAGTTCTAAATTACGAGGCGTAATTAGCTGTGTTGGCCGTAATTGGACATAATTGACGATGCCTCGTAACCTAGAACCCTGGTCAAGAGACGAGTTTGTTTTTTTGATTATTCTTTTTTAAGATTCTATCTTTTTTTTTATTCCATTCTTTTCCCTCCTTCTTGATTAGTAAGTGTCACAATTTTTGAAGCATTTGGATTATTCAAGCTACAGATCACTCCGAATAGCTAGGGTTACCAGGTCAAAAAAGTAAAAAACAGGACACATTCTTTTAAAAAGCAGGAAAAGCAGGACACATTTAAAATTGACCTTATTATTAGCGCAAAACCTTTTTATTAGCACAATATTACATTATATTATTTAAACATTATTATTAGCATATTCTTCTACGGAACCAACGCTGCTTACTAAATGCCTTGTAATTTAGAGTAATGTATAGAACACGTTTTGGAGTAAACTAAAAAAAAATAAGCTATTACACTTTGAAATGTATACAAACTTCTTTAAAAATCTTCACAATAAATTAAATTTTCAAAAATACGGACATTTAGGGATTTTCAAAAAATAAATACGGACGGCAGGACAGAGCCTCTAAATACGGATGTGTCCTGCTAAATACGGACGTCTGGTAACCCTACGAATAGCGAGCGTTATTTTATAACCACCCTGTATAATTAGCGTAAACGGGTAAGTCTTCGGCAGGATAAGTGTGCTCGCAACCTATAACATGTTAGTCCAACCAAAATAATTTCTTTAGAGAATGCACATACCAAAGAATTGCTTGTTTGAAGTAGGCTTATGTAACTAAATGGGGCTGGGGAGCCTAGTCGGTTAGGCATTCGTCTAGTATGCGAAAGCTCCTAGGCTCGGGTACAGGCATCTCCAAAATAACTGCCCACCTATAAACGGCCCGTGCGAACAAAAATGTCCGAAGGATATTTAACGTCCACTCCCTCCTCTTGTGGAGGGAGTGCACGTTAAATATTCTTCGGTCATAACGCTGAGTACGATGTCGACCTTTAGGTTGCGTTGTGTGCTTACTCAGGAGTTCTTGGCTTGTCACTTGACTATAGTTCCGAAATACGGCTCTCGTCGCCAATAGCCCTCTTGTAGCTCTAGTAAGACGATAATTCAAACTAAACTAAACCAAAGCTATCCAACCAATCACAAAAGCGTAAAGCAGTACCAAGACATAATTCGCCTTTTGCTTGGGTAAGTGATTGGTCAGAGCGTACTACTCGCACTACGTCACAGGTACCCGTGCAGATTCCTTGTTTACAAGAAGCGTTTGTTGGTTGGTTGGTATACATATATTTTCAGGTTTGTGTGCTTGCTCAGAAAGCCGCTTATGAACCTTCGTCAAGTAAGACAGTCACAACACACACTCACACTCACATGCACACATATACGTAACAGATGCTGCCATGTATCACGCGCCACCTCCACAATTTAGACACGTCCCTAAAAGGGAGGGAAATAGTCTCCAGGAACCTGTACCCCAGGGAAACTGCGCAATGACCGCCCACAGAACTTTCGGGCCCAACAGATTTAACGAGCACGTACTCCTCATATACTCGGTGAGTTTTCAGCGACCAGGACTCGATCGAGGGACCTGTGGCGACGCGCTGATTCTAGAAGTTCGTGAGATCGGCAGTGGCGGCGCTCTTCTCCTGTGTACACCAGTGGTGGCGCTCAAGTACTGTGAATGCCAATACGCATGCACCACACTTCAAGCCAGTTTATAAAAGGACTGCACGCCAGACTATCTTTCTCTTTTACAGTAACTTTTTACCAAGTTTACTGCCTGCGTGCGGTGCCAGTAATCAAAGCAACTTTTAATTATTTACATTTAATAATAACCTTCTTGTTAATGTTTTTGTTTAATAAATTTTGTTACAAGCGTTGAATTAGATGGTAGTTATTTAACCCAGCATTCACTCACGCCTGTACAGTGGTGACTATGGACTTAAGAAATTTCGCAACTTTAAGTTTATTTTGAAACGCGCTGCACCGCACGCGGGTAAACGCCCCCCAAACACGTTTCAACGCTACAACTTCAACGCTCCAGTTCAACTTCAACGCTCCAGTTCAACTTCAACGCTCCAGTTCAACTTCAACGCTCCAGTTCAACTTCAACACTCCAGTTCAACTTTCAAGTTTTTCAAATGGTTGTTGGTGAGTGGAAATTTCATCGCTTTTTTCTCTTGACCGTGTTGTTTAATATTTGATATTTTTTCTGTGCAATTTTACGTAGCTCTCTCGTTTGTTTACTGTTCGCGAGCCATTTCATCGTCGTATTTTGTAAACAATACTTTAAAGGTCAACTTAAAAAAAAAAAAATCGTAATGTCAAATGGTGATGAAGCCTCACTTGAAACGCCCCCCACCCCGTATGTAAACCGGTCTGCTTATTTGTCTGAATTAAAATCGCTTATGGAGGATATTGCCTCACTTAAGGCGGAAGTTAAACGTTTAACTGCTGAATCCAAAAATTGCAATAGAAGTCATAGTCGTGACAGGTCACGAAGTCGGGGTAGCTCTAGTAATAGGTCTGAAACACGCGGGCAATGCTGGTATCACAGACGGTTCGGTAATAAAGCACGGTCTTGCAATCAACCATGTAACTTTTCGGAAAACTTTTAAGCTCGTCTGTTTCTTCGGCGGCAGATGAAAATTTAAGCTCCAGCCGTTTATTTTTAATTGACAAAAATACTGGTTATCAGTTTTTGGTTGATTGTGGCGCGGCTTGTAGTTGTGTTCCGGCTACACTGGTAAAAAATTGCAAACCAACCGAACTCGTTCTGTATGCCGCAAATAACTCGACTATCAAAACCTACGGCACTAAAACTTACGATTTAAATTTCGGGTTGCGTAGGCCAATGCGTTGGACATTCTTGGTGGCTGATGTTTCCCAACCCATTTTGGGTGCTGACTTTTTGGAAAGGTTCGGATTAATGGTTGACGTTAAAAACCGCCAGCTTGTGGACGGGCTAACTTCCCTCCGAACTAAGGGAACAATTTCTTCTGCTCCTTCTTTAGGATTAACTTATATTTCGGAGGAATCCCAATACCACAAAGTGGTTTCTAAATTTCCGCAACTATTCGACCCGAATTCGAACCTTCAACCAAAAACTCATGGGGTTACACACTGCATTGAGACACGAGGTCCTCCAGTGTACTCAAAAGCAAGACGTTTGTCCCCTGAAAAACTAAAAGCAGCAAAATCCGAATTTCAAACCCTTTTGGAAAAAGGCGTGATTCGACCTTCTAGTAGCCCTTACGCTAGTCCCATACACCTAGTACCTAAGAAAAATGGTGAATGGCGTGTTTGCGGTGATTTCAGGCGTCTTAACCAGCAAACTACGGCTGACCGATATCCACTCCCACACATTCAGGATTTTTCCTTTGGGTTGTCAGGCAAAAAGATTTTTTCAAAAATCGATCTGGTAAAAGCATACCACCAAATTCCTGTTGAACCCAAGGACATTCCTAAAACTGCTGTAATTACTCCGTTTGGACTTTATGAGTATGTTAAAATGTGTTTTGGACTCCGTAATGCCGGCCAAACTTTCCAAAGGTTTATGGATGAAGTTTTGCTCGGTTTAGATTGTTGCTACGCATATCTGGACGACGTACTTGTCGCGTCATGCGACCCTAAAACTCACGAGGCTGATCTTGAAAAAGTGTTCAATCGCCTTAGTGAATATGGGGTGGAAATTAACCTCGCCAAGTGCGAATTCGGAAAAAGTGAGATCGAATTTCTCGGTTTTAACGTTTCTGGAGACGGTATAGCCCCACTTCCCAATAAGGTTAAAGCGTTGCAGGACTATCAACTTCCTAAAACCGTTGACGAACTCCGTCGTTTTTTGGCAATGCTTAATTTTTACCACAAATTTCTCAAAAACACTGCTGCCACGCAGGCTTGCTTGTATGAATTAACTAAAGGTAAAGCTAAAAAAGACAAAACGCCAATAGTTTGGACGGAACAAACTGAAAACGCCTTTTTAGAGTGCAAAACTGTCCTGGCTAACGCTGCCTTATTGGCTCACCCTGCTCCAAACGCCGATTTGTCTCTGGTGACTGATGCATCAGATGTTTCTATTGGTGCTGCTTTGCATCAGTCAGTAGACAACAAAATCGAACCTTTGGGTTTCTTTTCTCGTAAACTAACCCCTGCGGAGTGTAAATATAGTACTTATGACAGGGAATTACTAGCAATATATTCTGCTGTACGTTATTTTCGGCACATGTTAGAAGGACGGGAATTCGTGGTGTTTACCGACCATAAACCCATAACTTTTGCCTTCGTACAAAAATCGGATAAAACGTCCCCTAGACAGCAACGTCACTTGGAATATATTGCTCAATTCACTACTGACATAAGACACATTTCTGGGCACGAAAATTCTGTTGCCGACGCATTTTCGCGCATATCTGCAATTCAAGTCCCTGGTTTTTTAGATTACGATGAAATGGCTTGCGCGCAGGATTCCGATGAGGAGTTGCGAGCTTTGCTCCAATCTGAAAATACCGGTCTTGAGTTAAAGCCTTTGACTTTTCCCTCGTCAAACAAACCTATATACTGTGACACCGCAAAAGAACATGTGAGACCCTACGTACCAAGAGATTTCAGGCACAGAGTCTTTGAAAGCTGCCATGGACTCTCACACCCTGGTGTCAAGGCCACGATAGATCTTGTACGCAAACGTTACGTCTGGAAGAACCTTTCTAAAGACTGTTCAAACTGGTGTAAAACTTGCATTCCTTGCCAAAAGTCGAAAGTCAATCGTCACACAAAGACTAAGTTTAAAGAGTTTCCTATTCCAGACTCTCGTTTCAGCCACATTCACATTGACATCGTTGGTCCCTTGCCGCCCTCACAAGAGTTCCGGTACGTCCTCACATGTGTGGACAGGTACACCAAATGGCCGGAGGCGATTCCACTGAAGGATCAAACAGCGGATACAGTAGCAAAAGCCTCTTACTCTAACTGGATCGCTCGCTTCGGAGTTCCTGATGTCATCACCTCAGACCGAGGAACGAACTTCGAATCTAACCTGTTTTCTTCTCTCTCTAAGCTCTTAGGTGTACGCCGAATCCGGACTACCTCTTACCACCCGATCAGCAACGGACTGGTGGAGAGAATGCACCGACAGCTAAAAGCCGCTGTCAAGTGCCATGCTACAGATCGATGGACGGATACTCTCCCTACAGTTCTCCTAGGGATCCGCAGCTGCTTGAAGGACGACATCCAGGGCTCGGTGGCCGAAATGGTTTACGGTACCACCTTGAAACTCCCCGGAGAATTCTTCCGCAACTCTTCCTCGACTCCAGAGATGTCAGAAGCGGGTTTCGTCCAACGTCTGCGTTCACAGATGCGACAGTTGCGCCCAGCTACTGTTACTTGCCATGCCTCCCAGAAGACGTTCGTCCACAAGGATCTCCTGAGAACGTCGCATGTCTTCATCAGGACTGATGCTGTGAGACGACCACTTGAACAACCTTACAAGGGTCCCTTCAAGGTCATATCCCGATCTGACAAGTTCTTCACCCTCGACATCAACGGGCGTCAAGATACAGTGTCCCTAGATCGACTCAAACCAGCATTCATCCTCCACGAAGACGACTCTCCTCAGGATACGAGCAAGGCTACGACGGTACCTTCCACTTCGACGGTCCCGAAGGCTTCCACTTCGACGGGCCCGAAGGCTTCCACTTCGACGGGCCCGAAGGCTTCCACTTCGACGGGCCCGAAGGCTTCCACTTCTACTGTCCCAGATACTTCCACCACAGAACCGAGGTCTTATACTACACGATCTGGAAGGCGCGTACGCTTTGTTGATCGTTGAACTATCGTCCTTCGGACTGGTGGGGGACCCCTGTGGCGACGCGCTGATTCTAGAAGTTCGTGAGATCGGCAGTGGCGGCGCTCTTCTCCTGTGTACACCAGTGGTGGCGCTCAAGTACTGTGAATGCCAATACGCATGCACCACACTTCAAGCCAGTTTATAAAAGGACTGCACGCCAGACTATCTTTCTCTTTTACAGTAACTTTTTACCAAGTTTACTGCCTGCGTGCGGTGCCAGTAATCAAAGCAACTTTTAATTATTTACATTTAATAATAACCTTCTTGTTAATGTTTTTGTTTAATAAATTTTGTTACAAGCGTTGAATTAGATGGTAGTTATTTAACCCAGCATTCACTCACGCCTGTACAGACCTTCCGACCCGTAGATCGAGACACTGACCACAGGGCGCCTCACAGCCTCTACATGAAGCGTTATTGTTTCAACACTTTCGAACCAGGATATTCTGTCCCGAGAGATGACTGCTTCTTCCTTCGATAAATTTCCGAAATGAAAATCTGAAATGCTATATTAATTTAGTCTTTAAACTTTCTTTTAAACATGACGGATGATTAAAGAGGCCCGTTCGTTTTTAGCATTAATCATCAATTTATTTTCTTAAGTTTCGGTAATTAATAACAAATGCGGATGTTATCGACATATATAACAGAGAAGGCACAATATTAATTTTCTTAGACTAATCATTTACTATTTTTTTTATTCGGTAAATTAAATAATAAAGCAATATATTTTCTAATTAATCTTTTATTAGCTTCAGCATTTATATTGGAATTAAAATGTAATCTTCTTGAGTAGGAGCATAAATCATTCGGATAAATCATAAAATGATTGCTGTTAAAAAGTAACCTATTTGGGGGTACAAATTAGTTAAACTGTGTCAAGTTTTATAAAAGATTATAAAGAGTAATGGCTGTCTGTGTGAAAGTACAGTAGTCTAGCATCTACTGTTTGAGAGTCAATGAGTTTAATGTAAAAACGTTTAAATTTGCCCGAAAGTACTAAATTTATCCATTTATTCTGCTATACAATTGATTTATTTAAATTCATATCCTTTTTGGTATTGTCTAAAATCATATCTTAGGTTCGAATTATAAGTATTACAGTAAAAAAGCATTTATTTTATAAACAACTTTTTACTACACTCCTTACCAACGTAACTAGGGTAAAAACAAAGTGTGAAAAGCAGAAGGAAAAGCGCGATTGGTCCGTTAGTCGGAAACTCCTGTAAGGTACACTCTTAAGGGGTCACAGGAGTCTTAAAAATGTGCAAAGAAGATACTACATAGCATAGTTTAATCTCTCTTGTAATTTTTTAACTACTCAATAAATGAGTATAATTTTTTTATATGTAATTCTACAAGATTTATATATTATAAAACAAGTTTTAAAATTTATGAAACTTTAGCCAAAACTAAAATAAATGATATTAAACATGAAGGTACTTGAACACACTGTGATTAGGCTTGCGCGGCAAATTGTGAGATCAAAATTGAACACATGACCAAGAAAATGACTTTATATTGTACAAATATGTACAAACTAGGACTTATACCTAAATTCTCAGCTCAATTTTAATTAGAAATTATTTTAAGAACTTTTTTCTAAAAAAATTAATAAAAATTTAAAAATTTTGATTTTAAATTTTTAAAAAAATAATTTCTAATTAAAATTGAGCTGAGAATTTAGGTATAAGTCTTTGTTTGTACATATTTGTACAATATAAAGTCATTTTTTTATTCATTTTTTCAATTTTGACCTCACAATTTGCCGCGCAAGCCTAATCACAGTGTGTTCAAGTACCTTCATGTTTAATATCATTTATTTTAGTTTTTGCTAAAGTTTCATAAATTTTAAAACTTGTTTTATAATAAATAAATCTTGTAGAATTACATATAAAAAAATTATACTTATACATTGAGTAGTTAAAAAATGACATGAAAGATCAGACTATGCTTTGTAGTATCTTCTTTGCACATTTTTAAGACTCCTTAGACCCCTTAAAACAAAAGTGAAATACACTCCAGTAGGAGAAGTGCATTTTCGACACTGGAAAGGAGTGAATATTAACTTAGTCTGAGTAAAAATCACTCGTTTGGAGTGATCCTGTCGGAGGTTTAACACACAAAGGATCCACTACTTTCAGGGAAGTGCATTTTCAAGACTAGAGGTGTGAAAATTAACTCAGACTGGGTTAAAATCGCTCGTTTGCTTTAAGAGTGTAATATTTACGTTACGTACAAAATGAACTGAGTGCAATTTAACCAAAATACACTTTTCATTCCGGTTCACCTTTACTGTACGGTAACCATTGGCGCGATTTTCCGATTTGGCGATAAATAGCTTTTGGTGGCAACCTGTCTGACCTGACCGAAACGCATAATGGTTAGATAGGGTTGCCGGAAAACGTCATCGTTGTAAAGAGAGCATGTCGTCAAAAGTCGCCAGCATACGGACTTCTGGCGCGATTTCGGAAAGTTCGCCAATGGTTACCGTACAGTAAATTTCTACCTTTCATTCTGATAAAATTGTCAAATTTTCTCAGATAATATTCAAATCTGTTATACTTCACACTTTATACAATTCGATTTGTACATTAACCTTACGTTAAATTTCCAAGTCGCTAATCATGAACTGGCCATTATATCATAGTTCTACCGTCGCTTTCATTTGCGCCATCTCGATCTGGCTGTGCGCATTTTTTTTTTTGCTTTGTCGCCTAGGGTATGGGTTCTCCTAAGATTTTGCCTAAATTTTTCAGACAAAAACATCATCCAACCACTTTTTGCGATTTCCAACCAAATCTGGAGATAATTAAGAGCTAAAAGTCTTTATTTTTATATGCTTAACATACACTTTTACTTAACATAACTGCATAATACAAATAATTTAGTGTGAAAAGTCCCAAACAATTTCAATTAAAATGCAATAAAAAATATTGTCATTTCTTAAACTAAACTTTTAGATTTATTATAATAACCACAATTGTTTCCACAATTTAAAGCGAAACAGTTGGTGAGATTTAAGAAAGAATAGTTCATTTTTCAACTTCATATTTTTGTAAACATATTTATGGATAAATATTTTCTTTTGGAGTTTTGAAGCTTTTTTACACAGCTTTTTGCTCCAACTTATTCTTCGAACGTCCAGCTGTATCCTTATTTAGGTATTCGTAAAATCATAAGCGAATGTGAACTTGCGTCTTTTCTTGGCTTTGCTAGTTTTGCTGTTGAGCATTCAATTCTAAACTGTTTTGTTCCTGTCTAATTCCAAAGTGTTTGGCGAAGAACCCGATAGTTCGTTCATGTTTCGACAAGAAAACCTTCAAGTAGTTCTCGTATAAATATCTTCCACCATTAAAGTGAGGATTGATGAGCCACATATAAGTTATCAGCACAATTATGTTGTAGAATGGAAGCCAGGAACCAAAAATAGAATCTGTCACACACAGAGCTTGCTTAAACAGAACGTAGGTGATCCAATGCTTCAGCCATTTCTTGAGATCTTCGATGTTGCCTTGTTCCATTGCCTTGTAGGACCAGAAAATCGGGAAATAAAGGCCATGAATCAAGATGAACTGATTTGCAATTCCGTCAAACATTTTTCTTATTTGAAAAACAGAAAATGGCAAGTAAAATTTCAGATATGTAAGTATATCCAATCAAGCCAACAGACTCGAAGTTACAATTTTTTTTCCGATTTCGATGGATTAATTTTAAAGTTATTTCACAACTGGAATGTTTGCGCATGAGGCACGCGAGATGTAAATGGCTTACACGCTAAAAAAATATGATGCCACGATCCTCTGAAACTTAATTTTCGGATTTCAGATTCATGAATGTTGGCTAAAATAGTATCATGTTCCGTATTTGAATTTTGAACTAAAACAAATGTATAGCATTATTTCTTTAACAGTTTTCTTTGAAACACACACATTTTTTTTTAATTTTATGAAGTATTTAAAAAAATTAAATACAAAGTCGGCCTCGTTTGAGAAAAATTTACATTTATCTCCTGCTAATTAAAAAAAATATTTACTTTTCTGTAAGAGGCGCGAGATTTGGATCAATTTTCCGTTGTCATTTTGCAACGGTTGTCTCTGCTCCGCCTACATCATAGTGTGTAGTGATTATATTTCCAGGTACACTGTTGAAAATGAATCGGAAACTAATCTTGCATTATCTTTTTTTTTTCAACTAAGTAAAATGTAGATAAAGCTTCGGACGAATTCAATCATCGTTATCTAGGACCTACATTTTATTTATCTAACTTCTGGTCCCACAAAGCCTTGAAACAAGGCAACATCGAAGATGTCAAGAAATGGCTGGCGCACTGGATCACCTACGTTCCGTTCAAGGAAGCTTTGTGTGCGACTGATTCTATTTTCGGTCCCTGGCTCCCAATCTTCAATATAATTGTGCTGACAACTTTCTTGTGGTTCATCAATCCTCAGTTTGGTAGAAATTTACTGTACGGTAACCATTGGCGAACTTTCCGAAATCGCGCCAGAAGTCCGTATTCTGGCGACTTTTGACGTCATGCTCTCTTCACAACGATGACGCTTTCCGGCAACCCTATCTAACCATTATGCGTTTCGGTCAGGTCAGACAGGTTGCCATCAAAAACTATTTATCGCCACATCGGAAAATCGCGCCAATGGTTACCGTACAGTAAAGGTGAACCCTCAATGGTGGGAGATAATTTTACGTAAAAAGGGGTTACAAAAGTAAATGACATAATTTATGTCATGCTTAGCACTAACACATACTTAGTTTGCGAAGCAAAATGGATATTAAAAATTACAAAAAGAGTAAAATTTCTTATAGGTTCGTGTTGTTATTATATAATTACACAAAAAGATTAAAGATCAGACTTAATTTACAAAATAAGTTAACCTTTAAACTAAAGAATCGTGGCCAGATTTGGCGTCTTTTCAAAAATATCGCCACGGTCGAGTGACAACAAACCCCGGCGCGTGCCGAAATAACCAATAAATGACCGCAGCATGGAGAACGCGCGCGCGCGCGAGACATGATACACTCTTAAAACAAACACTCCTAATTTAACTCAGTCTGAGAGGATTTCACTCCTCCAGACTGGAAAATGCACTTCTCCTTTTGGAGTGGATCCTTTGTGTGTTAAACCTCCGACAGGATCACTCCAAACGAGTGATTTTAACTCAGTCTGAGTTAATATTCACTCCTTTCCAGTGCCGAAAATGCACTTCTCCTACTGGAGTGTATTTCACTTTTGTTTTAAGAGTGTACCTTACAGGAGTAATATGCATGCCTTTAGGGTGTCGAAAATGCACTTCTCCAACTGGAGTGGATTTCACTCTTTTGTTTTAAGAGTGTAAGAAACTTTCCCATTGCTAATCTATTCCCGCTTCGTAGTGAGGTGTGGGTGCAGATGGCAGCTCAGTACGAGTCGTCCCCTACCCACCCTATTATAGAACTCTTTGCTTGAAATAAGGGAATCTCAAATAATTTGACATTGATACTACTTTAGACATTATCATCGATCATAAAGCCATATCCGAAATGCTTTTCGCTTTATGTGTGAAAGCTCCAATTGACTTAACATTGCCACTGGGGATCATGATGCAAAGTAAGCAGGGTAAAAATTTGTGGAATAACACTGCGTGTGAAACTGCCCAATAAATAATAAAAGAGGGCTGTGGGGCGTCCTGTGGTCAGAGTCTCTCCGGATTGGAAGGCCTCGCGATCGAGTCCTGGTCGCTGAAAACCCACCGAGAAAATGCGGAGTACGTACTCGTTAAATCTGTTGGGGCCAAAAGTCCTGTGGGTGGTCATTGCGCAGTTTCCCATGGGTACAGGTTCCTTTAGACTATTTCCCTCCCCTTCAGGGACATGTCTAAATTGGGAGGTGGCGCTCGATAGATGGCAGCATCTGTCACGTAGGTGTGTGTCTGTGTGTGAGTGTGTTGTGTCTGTCTTACTTGACGAAAGTTTATAAGCTGGTCTCTGACCAAGCACACAAGCCTGAAAATATATGTATACCAACTAACAATACTAAAAAGAGCTGTTTTTCGGTTATATCGTTTTTGATCTAATGCAAATGTCGGGAGTAACCACCGAAAGGATGAATTCAAATAATTACAGCCACAAAATGTTTATTTTACAAACATCTTTAGCCATAAGTTAAATAAAATATTTAATAGGTGATTTTAGACATAAGACAGTTGGGAATTTTTTTTGCATGGAAGCAAAATGTTATTTTTATAGCAGATATGCAATTTGTATTTTTCTCGCGAACTTTTTAAAATCAGATAGACATGAAACGGAAGCCCTTTGGAAGCACAGTCATAATTATACTGGTGCACATTAAATCTGTCGATGTCCACCCAAACAAGTTAAAAGTGTTCTATGAATATCTAATGTTTTGTTAATACTATGAAAATAATAAATAAAAAACTTTAACAATAAATAATCAATATTTTATAATTACAAACACAAACTGATAAAATACTATGTACAAGTAACTTTACAAGCGTTCTGGTCACATAACGATTTATAGTAAGATTTCAAAAAAAAAAAAAAAAAAATAATAATAAAAATAATAATTGTTTTCCCAGTTCATGGAAAAAATTCAGACGGGAACTGCTTTGAGCCATATTCCATTTCGTGGGTTCAGCACCGCTGGTGCTATCTTTAATGTAATTCCATCCTGTGAAATAACAACAAAAAAACATGATTATAGTAATATTAAAAATAATAAGATTAATATACAGGGTGGTTATAAAATAACGCTCCCTATTCGGAGTGGTCTGTTGCTTGAATGAATAATCCAAATGCAACAAAAATTGAGACACCTACTAATCAAGAAGGGGGGAAAAGAATGGGATCATAAAAAAGACAAAATCCTTAAAAATAATCATAAAAAAGAATCTTCATAAAAAAAACTCGTCTTTTGACCAGAATCTAAATTACGAAACGTCGTCAATTATGGCCAATTACTGCCAACACAGCTAATTACGCCTCGTAATTTAGAACCCCGGTCAAGAGACGAGTTTCTTTTTTACGAAAAAGAATGGAATTATAACACAGAAACTCGTCTCTTGACCAAGGTTGACCAAGGTTATAATTACGAAGAGTAGCCAATTACGGCTAATTACGACCAACACATCCAATTACGCCTCTTAATTTAGAACCCTGGTCAAGTGACGAGTTTGTTTTTTATGATTCCATTCTTTTCCCCCCTTCTTGATTAGTAAGTGCCCAAAGTTTTTTTACATTTGGATTATTCATTCAAGCTACAGACCACTCCGAATAGGGTGCGTTATTTTATAACCACCCTGTACTAACATTTTTCGCAACGGGGTGCTTTTTTGGCGTATTAAGAAATTTGCAGACTCGGCAAATTTCCCAGAACCAATAGACATTTTTATGTTGTTGTTTCTAATGCCACTAGGTAACCGAGCCCAGAATAGAGGACTACCCGATTTAAGGCGAAGAGGGCGGCTTCCGTTTTTATTGAGCGCCACAAGGGAGGAAGTCCGACTGTTGCCCGTCAGCATGACACATCCGTTTTACAGGAAGGTCCCTTTCACACATCCATTCTCACTCACATATCGGAATTTTGATCCAGATCAAAGGCCGATAACCCACTGATCTGGCACCCCCAGAGGTATTAATTTGGTATGGGAACATGGATGACTTTGTGACCACGACATATTTAACGTGCCCCAGCCACCATTAGTCAACACGGCAGTCTTTAGCCGAGTACAAGCGCCGACCCAGTGACCATCAGAATTGCGAGCGCCGCCGAGGACAGTACCCACAACCCTTCCGATGCGAGCACGACGCCTCACACGACTGAGCTACCGCGGCTCTCGAGACTTTTTTATGGCACCCGCTAGGCTGCTCTCGTCACCAAGTTTGACGCTTATACATAGCACTCCTTGCCAACCTAAGTTGGGTAAATATAGAAATATGCTTGGTTTGGTTTGGTTTGAATTATCGTCGCACTAGAGCAACACGAGGGCTATTGGCGACGGGCGTCGTATTTTAGAACCACAGTCAGGTGACGAGCCACACCTGAATAGGCACCCAACGCAACCGTTAAGGGCGACATCGTACGCAGCGTTAGGACTTTGAAGGATATTTAACGTGCACTCCCTTACACGGGGTATTATTCGTCGGACATTTTTGGCTGCACGGGCCGTTTATAGGTCGGCAGCTATTTGGCGATGCCCGGACCCGAACCTGGGACCTTCCGCATGCTAAGCGAGTGCTTAACCGACTGGGCTCCCCAGCCCCCATAGAAATATGCTATGGAGAAGATCCTTCAGCGGATGTAAAGAGTTTTATAAATTATTTGTGAATCGACCCAGAAAACATATTTAAAAAATTAATTTCGTTTAGGGTCTAACAGATTTGAATATTATTTGAGAAAATTTGGCAATTTTTTATTACAATGGAAAGTGTATTTTGGTTAAATTGTATTCAGATAAATTTTGTATGTAAATATTACTTTACAAGAGTTTCCAACTAATGGACGAATCACGCTTTTCCCTCTGCCTTTTCACTCTTTGTTTTTAACCTAAGTTAGGTTGGCAAGAATGAATCTGAGTTCTGTATGAATATTAGAGTACGCCAAGATATAATTTTGCCGAGAGAACCCAAGCCAAATGGGTACTCAAAGAATTTTGATAGTGTGACAGGAGTACCGACGATTTTCCCATCATCCTGAACATCTGTCTACTCAGGAAAGGCTGGAAAGCGATCTAAAAAAAATCTAGTTAAGGTCAGTGGTTGACAATTTCATGGCCATACAACTCAGTATCACTTAATCAAAAACAGGGTTAATTAATACAGCTTAAGGGGTCATAGGAGTCTTAAAAATGTGCAAAGACGGAACTATAAAACATAGTTTGATCTTTCATGTCATTTTTGAACTACTCAATGTATAAGTATAATTTTTTTATCTGTACAAACTTTATATTGTACAAATATGTACAAACAAAGACTTATACCTAAATTCTTAGCTCAATTTTAATTCGAAATTATTTTGAAAAAAAATTTAATCAAAATTTTAAAATTTGTATTAATTTTTTTAGAAAAAAGTTCTTAAAATAATTTCTAATTAAAATTGAGCTGTTTCGTAAATTTTAAAACTTGTTTTATAATAAACAAATCCTGTAGAATTACATATAAAAAAAATTATACTTATACATTGAGTAGTTCAAAAATGACATGAAAGATCAAACTATGCTTTGTAGTATCTTCTTTGCACATTTTTAAGACTCCTGTGACCCCTTAAACACAGATCCGGAAACGGTTTTAGTTTCGACCTCAGCAAAACTGTGTTACTATTTCTCTGCTGCCAATCCTTTTCCACGGTCTATTACATGCAGGACACATCAAAAATCCGTAATTTTCACAAACAAGCAACACTCGCCAGCGATTCTACTAAGAAAAGGCTGGAACTAGTGATCTTAAAAAAATCTGGTTTAGGTTAGTTGTTGACAATTTTTTTAGATATTATACCTCAATATCACTTAATCAAAAACAGGGATAATTAATACAGCTTTAAAACAGATCCGGAAACGCTTTTACTTTTGACCTGAGCACAACTGTGTTACCATTCCTCTACTTCCAATCTTTTTTCACGGTCTACCACATATGCAGTACATATCCTTAAGTTAAACAATTCGTAATTTTCACAAACAAACACTTGCCAGCGATTCTGTCTTGGAGGAAGTGACCAGCCTGTACTTGGCGAGCAATTTGGCGAGCGCCAGCTTCGCCTCCATGTAGGCGAATCGCATTCCCACGCAGTTTCTCGGCCCAGCTCCGAATGTCTGGAAGGCCATGGGGTGGATCTTTTTCTTGTTTTCTGGCGAGAATCTAAAAAAAAAAAAAAAAAAAAAAAAACAGTTTACCAACTATGTGCTAAGTTGCTTACGAACTACGTTTAGCTTTCTCTAAACATTAGTACCATACCAAAGCATAACTAGTTTTGATGGCTAGTTACGAATTTAAATTTAAAATGTCCTTATAGTGGCTACTTTCTAGTACCTTTAAGGCGCGTTTACATGAGCCATCGAATCCATGGATTGAAGAGCAAACTCAGTAATTTTTTCCACTTGGGGATTTTCTCCCAGATGGAACCGGAATTGCAGGGTTCAGTGGGGGGTTTCTCAAACCCTTCAATGAAGGAGGGTTTGATGTTTCAAACCATGGATTCGGCCACCGACTATCATTTGGGTTAGAAATCCTGCTCCACATCTTTTTCCTCTTTTGGGGATTTTGGCATTCCATGGCTTCGATGGTTATTCGATGGCTCATGTAAACGTGCCTTTAGTCTAGTTCTTTGCTTTGTGGATGCAGGAACAATTTTATTGTCAACTAATATATTTCACTAAAATTTGCCAAAGTTATCTGTCCTCTAAATAGTAATCCAATCGGCAACCATAGTCACTACAATACCGGTTTTCTATATGAACTCATATGAATCCTACATGGGTCCTGTACGTTTGTCATTAAAACAGTATTGTTTATCAACATTAACCCATTAACGACGCATTTCGAAACACCATTAACAAATCCTAAATTCGTCCTATTCCGAATAAAAACATTAAAGCATTTTAAATAATTTTTCTAAAAACTTAATTTTTCTTATATGATGAGTACAAGGGAAAAGCCGCTTGATTTCGTAGAAGGCTTTCCTCAATAGGCCTCTTTGGCAATGACAGCGAGAAATCGCCTATAAACTGGTATAAAGAAACCGGTCACCCGCTTTGTTTTCGTTTGCGGCAACCCTGATTCACGCCGGAGATCAGTAGACACGAGTCACAAGTTTGTACCACAAATGAAGAACCCGAACGAAAAACCGGTTTCCGGTCGCCAACGTTCACCAAGCAGACACAATTACGGAAAGACTCTAAAGGAATCAAGCGGTTCTTCCCCTGTACTCTTCATATATGGAATGTGGAAGGGATATGGTTCAGGAATACGGAGGGCTCAGAATACAAGTGAACCAAGTCCATAAAATGCTACTTTGTGCAGTGTGCATTGTAATCGTTTCGGGCCGCCTATTTCAAGCCTCCTTGTAGGAGCTTTAACACAGCCAATAACACCTCGTAATTTAGAACCCTGGTCAAGTGACGAGGTCGACACCTGAGCGGGCACCCAGCGAAACTTCGAGCGACATCGTACGCTGACGCCGTAGGGACTTTGGACTCCACATATTTAACGAACACGTCTATACCAGTGTACTCGGGCCCATCCGTCACGAGTTGGATTTTCTGCTCTTTTCCAGTACAGATATCCGATTTATAGGATGACTGGCAGTAGGTGGTATTCAAACCCCTGCACTCCTGAGATGCTACTTTGTGCTACAGACGTTTAAAGTTGAAGCTCTTCGCTAGGCAGTACCAATCGAAAACATTTTTTTTAAAATTGCTGATGCCTTGCGCATATCTGAACTGGGAACTTTTTCATTATTGCACTGAAATTCTACATAAATTGTGCATGCAATAACGCTTCTTACTCGAAAATGATAAAAAGTGAAATGGGTTCGCTTGTATTCTACACCCCCCCTCCATTTGGTCTTCATTTCTTACGGTTTGAATTATCGTCGCACTAGAGCTACACGAGGGCTATTGGCGAACTTCAATTCCTACAGTTCGTTTATTTAGATAAACTTAGCAGAAAGCGCATTTACGATGGGCAAATTTTCTTGCCAACCGTCATCAATTGATAAACATATTATTTCTTTTATACTCAAACGAACAAATTAATTTCTAACTCTGAACAATGGGCTTGTTTCATAACTTTGCCACAAAAAACAAAACAACAAATGGCATCACAATTCGGTTCGCGTGGCCATTTTAAACCAATGAGCTGTTTCGACACTTTGTCAAAGAAAACCAAACAACCAATGAAATCGCAGTTCAGAGAGCGTGACGTCAGAAGAATTATACCCACCACTAACCCAAAGTGACCGAAAGTACGTGCATTCTGTTCGGCACCTACAGGGTGAGGTAAACAAAAGTGGCCCCGTCTAGAGATAGGAATACGTTGAAATGCTTGGCGAGAAAAACTCTTGAACCCGCCTGTAACCTGTTTTTGCATTGTTTGGTAGGATAAGCTTCACATTAGAGCTACTCATAGACTAGTGGTGAGTTCAGATCTTAGTTCGCATTGTTTGAAGACGTCCCATAATGCAAATTTTGTGTCTTGCAATCAATTTAGAATGTTTTGTATTACCAAAACAAAAAGGTCCGATTCGCTAGGAAAAATAACGACCGAATTAATCACTAGTGGGAACTTTTCTTGATCAGATCTACAAACCTCGTTTATATATTTCATTTTAACCAGCTTCTAAAACCGTGGCGTAGTTGCCGGCAAATAAGTCGCCAAGCGTTTGTTTGGGCTTAATATTGGAGGGATCAATAGCTTCAGTTAGCAAACCTGTTTTTGTATTGGTTTTAGACTTGCCGGCAAATAAGTCGCCAAGCGTTTGTTTGGGCTTAATATTGAAGCGATCAATAGCTTCAGTTAGCAAACCTGTTTTTGTATTGGTTTTAGACTTGGCAACATTTCTGTCGTATTCTTATCTCTAGGCCGGGGCCACTTTTGTTTGCCTCACCATGTATCTTTACGTACCTTTCTGGTTTGAATTCATCAACATCCGGTCCCCAGAGATCCGGATCCCTGTGCATGTGATAGGCGGGAACTTGCACAGCGACTCCCTTTTTGAGTTTGTATTTGCCGAGGTCCACGTCTTCAGCAACCTCCCTGGAGACAAACCTGCAAGGATTGCGTAATGGGTCATTTTAATGTATTCTGTATAAAGGTAAGTAAATCTAAATAGTCGCCAATTGTTTGAACTTACTGATATATAGGTGGGAATAACCGGAGGGACTCGTGAATAACTTCATCTAGGTATTGTAGCTTGTTCACAGAAGAGTAATCGAGGTCTCCCTGAAAAAAAAAAGATTTTTTTAATAACCTGTTGCTCCCGATGAACAAAAAATCACTTTAAAAATGATTTTCTTACTTCAGATGTCTATTTTATGTTTCTTTAATACAGGGTGTCCGTAAAAGAATGTCTGAGTTTAAAATTGTAACAGTATCAGCTGCAATCGTTCGATAGTTGTAATCGAAGGTGACGAATAAAGAATAACTCCAAAAGTTCAAAATAAGCGCATGTGATTGTACAGCTGTGGAAATAAAAAAGTACCCACTTGAGGTTATTTCCTCCGTTATTCATCCTAAAGAATCGGACCTTTTTGACATTGTGAACAATTAACATTCTGAGTTAATTGCATGACACAAAATTTGCATAAGGGGCCATCTTCATATTAAAAATGTTACTAACTTTAAAATTTCCAATAGCAACACCCCTTTTTGAATCCATATTTCAAATCTCTGACCAATGTTAATACGAAATGCCAAATTTTGTTAGTTTTTAAGCATTATTAGAGGAGTTAGAGACGTGCAAAGTTTAGGTCCCATAATGTTAAATGAGTTGCACATAAAAAACTATCCCGATTTATAAATAATTAAGATAATGAAACGAATTTTTTACTGAAAAGAAATTATAATAACCCAAACAAAAGGCATTCAATATTGGGGTATTTAAGACAATTTTATATTTTAAAATAATTATTATATTGATTTTAAAAAAAAATATGAATGGAAACCCCTTAATATTTTTAAAGAAATAAATTTAAGACAAGAAGTTTAAGCGAAATCCCAATATTTAAAAATGTTTATTCATAATTTGCTGAGTAAATCACAAAATACTTTTTAATTACCCTTTAGGGGACTGTGTATAAGATTACGTGTGTAATTGATAAATAAAGACGGCTTTGCATGCATGCTTGCTTGTCATTTTAGAGATGGACCCCAAAAGGTCCACAAGTGATTCGATTGAATAACTCGTCAAATATTCATCCAAATGTAACAAAAACTTAGATTTAAGGGTTTTTAAGAGTGCTTAACATTTCTAAGTTATTAAAATTGGGTGTTGCTATTGGAAATTTCAAAGATCGTAATATTTTTAATATGAAGACGGCCCCTTATGCAAATTTTGTATCCTGCAATTAACTCAGAATGTTAATTGTACACAATCTCAAAAAGGTCCGATTCTCTAGGGTGACTACCGGATGAAATAACCTCAAGTGGGTACTTTTTTATTTCCACAGCTGTACCACTACATCGTTTTCACAGTTGCAGAGGCTGTTGCTACCATAACTCCGGACTTGCTGCAGACAGTAGGGGAATAATTGCATTTTCGTTTGGATGTGTGCCGTCTCACTAAAGGCGCACACATTGAGCACTTATGGAAAAAACAAGGTTAGTTTTCCTTCAATTTCATGTATGATTTGTTATATTTAACCCTGTTAATTTATTTGTTAAATTAAACTCCTGTAATATATCATTAAAACTCGGACATTCTTTTACGGATACCCTGTATAATAACGTGTCACACAAGTTTTTATTCTGAGTACGGTTATAGAATCTTTAAAATTTTAGGTGCATATGTGAACTTCAAAAATCAACTGCAGAAAAATACTTCAATATTTCAGGAGAATGGCAAAACATATATTAAAATCATGATACTTCAGAGAGTATACATCTACATTACTTAAATAATAATATAAAGAGAAATAAATTATTTACACCGTAGCGATCTAATCTAAGACCCCATTTTCAAAAATAAACATCTTAAGAGGGTCATCGTATATTGGCAAGAAACTTGTGAGCTGCTTTAGATTTCGTAATTTTGAGACGCCATAATATTCACGTTTGTAATATAGCAGTAGATATTGAAAAGCACTTCTTAATGAAAATATTATTGTGTCAAGTGAATTCTAAAAAGATTCTCGCATGTGGATCTCTGGATTGAAGCAGTTAACAAATAAAAAAAGAAAGAAATTTAAACACAAGGCCGTTCTCCCTTAAGGGGTCACAGGAGTCTTAAAAATGTGCAAAAAGGATACTACAAAGCATAGTTTGATCTTTCATGTCATTTTTTAACTACTCTATAAATGAGTATAATTTTTTTATATGTAATTCTACAGGATTTATTTATTATAAAACAAGTTTTAAAATTTATAAAACTTTAGCCAAAACTAAAATAAATGATATTAAACATGAAGCTATTTGAACACATTGTTATTAGGCTTGCGCGGCAAATTGTGAGGTCAAAATTAAACAAGTTGGTTTGTTACAGAACCTGTCACTAAAACCGCTTCCACACCATATTTATGCTCACAGGAAACACACTTATTATACACCTCAGAAAGAAATTCGCCTAACAGAGACTTCTAATTTAGAATTGTAAACTCCAAAATTAACTATTTTCATTAATATACTTTGTCAAATTAAAAATTACTCATTATCGTTTGCTAAATTTGTTTATAATTCGTGGAATAATGATGAATATTTTTAATAAATATAATTCTTTTAGTCGCCGGAATTTAATTTACAGTTTGAAAAATATATAATTAGTAAAAACGATACAAAAGAGAAACTTTGCATATATTTTATGCAAAATTAGAATTCTTTATACATCTTTCTTCATACATATATAATGAACCATCAAAAGAAGTCTATTGTGATATTTCAACAATCCAAACCAAATTTTATCACAAAAATAAATTTTCTTTCAAAGGTTTTATTTTTATTTTAAATAAAGTTTCTCGTACGTTTGACGAAATGGCAACAGTGAAAATATTGAGTGAAAATGGAATTTGCATGTTATTTCAATGTAGATTAAATTTTTAGTTATTTAAATTTTAAATATACTTCTAATTTAAATTTTTTAATGAAATTTGGGATGTAACCTAGCCCGATTTTTTGTTTTAAAATGATGTATTCCAATTGTTTGTGCGACTTTTGGTTCGCTCATTGAATGAAAATGGAATTTGCATGTTATTTCAATGCAGATTAAAATTTTAGTTATTTAAATTTTAAATATACTTCTAATTTAAATTTTTTAATGAAATTTGAGATGTAACCTAGCCCGATTTTTTGCTTTAAAATGACGTATCCCAATTGTTTGTGCGACTTTTGGTTCGCTCTGTGAAAGTGGGTGACGGACGGACGGACAGACGGACAGACGGACTGAACGATTATAAAACCTTCCACTTTTTACGTTATAAACGTAATGTGGAAGCTAAAAAATGACCAAGAAAATGACTTTATATTGTACAAATATGTACAAACAAAGACTTATACCTAAATTCTCAGCTCAATTTTAATTAGAAATTATTTTAAGAACTTTTTTCTAAAAAAATTAATAAAAATTAAAAAAATTTGATTTTAAATATTTTTAAAAATAATTTCTAATTAAAATTGAGCTGAGAATTTAGGTATAAGTCCTTGTTTGTACATATTTGTACAATATAAAGTCATTTTCTTGGTCATTTTTTTTAATTTTGACCTCACAATTTGCCGCGCAAGCCTAATCACAATGTGTTCAAATAGCTTCATGTTTAATATCATTTATTTTAGTTTTGGCTAAAGTTTCATAAATTTTAAAACTTGTTTTATAATAAATAAATCCTGTAGAATTACATATAAAAAAATTATACTTATACATTGAGTAGTTCAAAAATGACATGAAAGATCAAACTATGTTTTGTAGTACCTTCTTTGCACATTTTTAACACTTTACCTACGGGCGTCGACTGACCCATAGACTAAGAACACTCTAAGTTCAAACTCTCATTGGAGAATTTCTACATTGAAATTGACATAGAAACTAGCGCGCCCCCTTTGTGTGTAAGGGAACTAATGAAATGGTTTCTGGCTGCCTATTTGCCGACACCTTTAGGAGATTTAACAGAGCCAATGACATCTCGTAATTTGGAACCCTTATCAAGTGACGATAGGGATCTATTTTTTACTACAACTTATTTTCGACTTTATTTTTGATTATATACAGCTACTCATTGACTTTTATATCCCTCGTAGGCCCATCCTCAAGATTTTTGACCTTGTGCTTCTTTTTCTCCATTAATAAACCTACAGACTGACTACGCTTGTCATTTTAGACATGGTCCCCCAAAGATCCACAAGTGATTCGATTGAATAACTCGTCAAATATTCATCCAAATGTAACAAAAACTTAGATTTAGGGGTTTTCGAGGGTTTTTCACATTTCTAAGTAATTAAAATTGGGTGTTGCTATTGAAAATTTTAAAGTTCGTAACATTTTTAATATTAAGACGGACCCTTATGCAAATTTTGTGTCATGCAATTAACTCAAAATGTTATTTGTTCACATAGTCAAAAAGGTCCGATGTAAAAGGATGACTAACGGTTGAAATAATCACTAGTGGGTAACTTTTTTTTAACAGAGAACATTCCGAAGAAACAGTAGTCGACAATTATGCCAATCAACAAATCAACCTTTAATAGTGTTTTAGTTGCTTTCGACACGTTAGAAGAGCTAGGCATTAGATTAAGTTGCTGGTCTAGAAGATTTTTAGTCTACGGGTCAGTCGACGCCCGTAGGTAAAGTGTTAAGACTCCTATGACCCTTTAAATGAAAGAAATGAACACGGTGGAAACATGTGCTGCTTCCATGTTTGCGGTGTAACGTTACACCGCAAACTTTGTAAACATATTAATGAACATAGGTATTCTAATTTATACCCTTTAGAAAAAAATATAGACCCGATATAGAAAAAATAGTTGTTGGTACTATTTTTATTACTGTAATATATAAGAGTAATAGTAGGGGAAAGGTGTTGTTCCTTTGACCACTTCACACATTTTTTTTAAAACTTTAATATTAAAGCTAACTTCAATTTTCTTATTTTATTCCAATCTGTACCTTATTTTTTTATCATATTTAATTGTTTCAAGCTTTTAGTTTTAATTTAAAAATTATTTATTTCATTTAAAAAAAAATAATGGAACTGTGGTTTCAAAGGAACAATATAGTGTTGTACTTTTGACCAGTTTAAATATCATTTGAAATTCAGGAAATATATTTACCAAGAGGGAAGATAATTAAAAGCAGGATAGTTTAGATGAGCAATTTTCTAATTATTTAATTTTATTCACCTTATTTATTCATATTTTTGCTACTGGGCCCCACAGCCTAGGTGGTCAAAGAAACAATATGGTCAGAGGTACAACACCTTCCCCTACACCATTTGTAACGTTAAACCAGGCAGGTGTATCGAGTAAGTTACACGAAAGTTTTACATTGAGTAAAACTTCCAGTACAATATTAATTTACAGAGTGTTGCAGTTATGAATGAATTTAGGCATTTACCTCTGCCTCGATCAAATTCTGCACCTCTTGCCGTATCTTCTCTTGGGCATCAGGATAATGGATCAGAAAATGAGTTGTAAAGGCCAGTGCAGTGCTAGTGGTTTCATACCTACAATAAAAGGGTGTAGCTTTTTCACAGAAGTAATAATTATTTTAATGAGTAATGGACTTGTTTTCACACTTTGCCTCAAAAATCAAAATAACCAATGAAATCGCAGTTCGGAGAGCATAAAGCTATAAAAAACCAATGAGTTTGTTTCAACACTTGTCAAAGAAAACAAAACAACCAATGGCATAGCAGTATGAAGAGACTGACATCATAAGAAATGAAGCGAAAAAAGTTGCCTTGACAATTCAAGACAACTTCTCATCCTTATTTGTGATTGAAGCTTGACAATTCAAGACAAACTTCAATCACAAATAAGGATGAGAAGTTGCAAGGCTAAAAAACAAAAACAATTGACTGACTTTTTTGTGCAATTGTAAATCTTAAAATGTCATACCTGTTACGTTTTTTTTAAATACACTGTTCAGAACAATTAGGGGAATGCATGGTTTACCATTTCGGCCCCAATGATTCCATTTGGTATCATCAGCTTCCGATTTTATTTCTCACTAAGTTGAACTCTTTTTATTTATCGTTAGATGGAAGAATCACGTATTTTGAAGAAATAAATAATGTTTTTTTTATAAATTGAGTAAAAATATGAAAAACATATTGGTAAAATAAAATTCACTCCCAAAAAATTTTATGAAATAAATTGAACCTAAATTCTTCAGGCTTGCATTCTTAGAAGTCTAAAATTTGATTTGATTTTTTTTATAATTTAAATTTTGAAAAAAGTTTATTGAAAAGTTATGATTCAAATTTTTTGCCCCTTAAATTTTAGTTATAAAAATTAAGATTTGTTTTCCTGTTTTTTACTATTTCAATCTGGATGCATAAGGAATCCTTTTCACAAATTTTAGATTTTTGTAATAAAAATACAATAAGAAGTTGGAACTGGACGGGTAAACGAAAGTAAGTAAAGTGCTTCCCTAAATTGTTTTGAGCAGTGTAGTATAATACTACGTTAACTGTACTAGACTTTAATAAAACTAGAAGCAATTTATTGGATATTCTCTTTGATTTGCGGATTATCTGCGAATTCGCTGATCCGCGGATGTTGTGCCACCCGATTCCGCTGATAATAAGGAGTTTGCTGTATTCAAATTGGATTTAATCTTTTTATAAATCAGAAAAAACTTACCCTGCCAGGAAAAACAAAACAGAATTGTCCAAAATGTCAGCGTCGGTCATTCGTCGCGTAAGTTTTCCTGATGACGCACCTGGAGAGAAAGAATGGCGAGCTTTAGAGATGAAATTCGAACACTTGTCAATTTATCTGTAGAGTAAGTGGCATTTTTAAAAAGTAGAGTAAGTGGCAAATTGTCAATAAACAACTATGCTTTTTGTCGGTTACTTAATAATATTATTTTTGACATTAACAAAAAGAAAATTCGAAATATTTGCAGTTATCAACTAGAATCAACTCAGCAATCATGATAAAAAAATTATAAAAGCGCAATTTTAGTACAGATTTTTCCTACGCCAATCGCCGCCTTCTTTAGGTGATGCATCGTCACAAAATTCCCTCTTGTTTCATTACGTTTCTCCTCTAGATAGTGTGTGATAGCGCACGGTTTTTCTATCTCTATGGAAAAAAACCTCTGCATTTGATCCTAACACTATAACCGAGTTCTACCGAACTATTGCAATATATGTACCTGCAGTTTTCTCTTCGCTGTCATCCTTAGCTGTCAGATCGTCAGATGTGATGGTGGACGTGTCGTCGATTTCAGCGTCGATCATCAGTTGTAGGAGATCGTTTCTTCGGTTCTTCATGGAAAAATAAAAATAAAATCAGATGAATAGTCCGTCTGTAGAATAGGATTTGGAGAATTGTAGTAGAGTTTTTTCTAGTGATTTTAAGGGGAAACGCGATACCTAAAATATTATTTCTAGAAATAATAACTTAAACTTGTAAATTATAGTGGTTTTATATTCATACAACATTTTCTAGCAATAAAAATAAATAATTACAAGTAGTTTATCATTAATTAAAAAAAAGTGGAAATTTTGGACTTTTTTTTAAAACGCTACTCCTCCTTCAATTTTGAGAATAACTCCACAAAAACTTTTATAGTTTGTTTTTAGTACTTTTTGTTTAAGAACTGTGCATGGATTTTAAAATGTGAGCTACAGTTAGAAACTAACGTGCATTTATAATAAAAATCACAAAAAAAAAAAATACTGAATACAACATTTTGTTACAAAAAATTATACATGTAGGGGAGAGAAGGGGAATGGCGCCACCTTAAGGGAAATTGAATTTTCATGCAGAATTGTGTTGCAATTAATGGAAATTGTAATGAGCATAGCATACTACAGTTCATAACCTATCTTATAGTGATTTTTAAAAATTTAAATCTTTAATAGAAACTGAATAAAATTGTATTTTTCTAAAGCTCGCACAGTGGCGGGATTACCCCGGTATCTGGGGTAATGCCGCCACATCAATAAACAAAGCAAATAATCTATAAATAATGGAAAATTACATAATAAAGCAATCTATATATAGAACTAAAATAGGTTTAATTAACTTTGGAATGGTAAATTGTACAGGGTACAGCTCTTTTATTAACTTCTTATGTGCAACTAACTATGCAGGTGTTTTTTTTTTTAGTTTCGTTGGTCTATTTGACCAGTTCAGTTATTCTTTTTCGGATACGTGGCATCTCTAAAGAAAACTAATAGGTTGTAGGGCCAATATATGAAATTTCTATTTTACGGATTATGCCGCCATCCTTTTGCACGTGGCGGCATAACCCCAGAGTGATGTGGCGGCATTACCCCAGTAAGACAAAATGGCATAGACGGCTTGTTTAAAGAAAGGTAGTTAGCCTAGCGTCCAAACTAACAACGTGATAAAATAGCCAAATAATTACTCTTTTAAATTATATATAACTGATTTATCTATCTTAGAGGTAGCAGTCAATTATCGCTTAATTTCAGAAGGCTCAAGATTAGATGAAAATCACTAAAAACCGTATTTTTTAAATAACTTTTCACCAACTTATCGCAAGGCCATTAGCGTCGATACTACAAATTACTTTGTTTCCTGCTACAGGTCAGCGCTCCCAGCCCCCCTCCCACACACACCTCTGGTGAGATACAAGGGGTGGCGGCATTACCCGAGGTGGCGGGATTCCCCTGCTCTCCCCTAGACCTTATTCCATGCACAATTTTGTCCACCATTTATATAAAACACAGATTTAAAATTTTAAAATTCTAACTTAGTTAGCAAAAAAGCCCGAGGGATTTGTGAAACCCAAGAATTGAAGAACGCGAAACAGCGAAATAAAGGTTAAAAGCTGACGAAATACGCATTCAAACTTACAGGAAAGACTCCAGAAAATAGTTAAAATAACTTTTTAAAACAACGTGCCAAAAAAGTTCACTTTTTTATATCATATTCCTTCATAAATCGTTGCGAAAATGACACTTTACGTGCTTACGTAACAGACAGTGCCGAAAGTGGAAGTTTCGGCACTAGTGCGGTAAAGTAAATAAGAGTATCTTATTGGTGGAAAAACAAAATGATGTCATGAATATCTCCATGGAAACTAAATGATCATGAATGGTCAATGGTCACTTATTTCAATTGGTATTTTACTTTTGCATTTTCTAATATCTCCATGGAATCTACAAGTACTAATAAATTAAAAGAAATTAAATAAGACAAAAGTAAAAACACAAACTTCATGCTATTGCACGTTATTATAAAAATATTGTAAGCAAGCACGTGCCAAATAATAATTTATTAAGCTCTTGCCATTATTTCACTCGACCTACGGTCTATTGAAATAAAAGCCACCCACATAATAAAGTGTTATTTTCGGCACTAACTACTTAAATAACTATTTTTCTACAGAATATATCATTCTGAAACTTTCAGTAAATGTTCAGAAAGATATTGTGAATAATAAGTAAAAACTGAAAATTCAATATTTTGACCCGTATTACCTTAACCAGTGATTAACCACAAGTTTTTTATACCAATGCTGATATCAGAACGGGATGATATTATAATATAATTATGGGGTGCTGACCTACTAGTAGAGAAGAGATTAAGTGTCATAAAATAAAAGATGGTACAGCTATGATATAATGGCCGGACTGTTCATCGGCGACTTTCGGCGAGCATGCAAATTTGATTAGGTTAGGTTTGAATTATCGTCGCACTAGAGCTACACGAGGGCTATTGGCGACGGGCGTCGAATTTTAGAACCACAGTCAGGTGACGAGCCAACACCTGAATAGGCACCCCAACGCAACCGTTAAGGGCGACATCGTACGCAGCGTTAGGACTTTGAAGGATATTTAACGTGCACTCCCTTACACGGGGTATTATTCGTCGGACATTTTTGGCTGCACGGGCCGTTTATAGGTCGGCAGCTATTTTGGCGATGCCCGGACCCGAACCTGGGACCTTCCGCATGCTAAGCGAGTGCTTAACCGACTGGGCTCCCCAGCCCCCCATGCAAATTTGAGGTATGGTGGTTATACCTGTCTAGTTGTATGAAAGAAAAGCTGTGATAAAATACCGGGTCACGATTTAGCGTTTTTTACGTTGAGAAGAAACGAATATTCACAAAAGAGGTTAAAATTTCACTTCAAATTTCAAGCAATTCGATGGGTATAATTAAGTTAAATTACACAGCAAACATTGCAATATTAAATCACACAGCAAACTTTGCAAACACTTAATTTCAATTAAATTCGATTTGATACTGATAAATTAAATTGCAAAATTTTAAAGCTCGCCAAAAGTCATTCCGGCCATTACATCAAAGCTAAGCGTCATCTTAAGCGTAAAACCGTGTTTATAAAGCTTGTGTTACCTATTCTGGTGGAAAAGGAAGTTCAGTACGCAGTTCTGGCCGGGGATGAACCTTGTTTTTGATATCATTAAAATATTAAGTTCTTAAAATCACGCTTTTTTGTTTTATATTTAAAATGAAGCAAAAGGGTTTAGCTTCTTATATTAAATATATTATTAAAGAGAGAAAAAGAAAAAAATACAAATGTTGTAAAGAAAGCCACTCAAATATATATTTTAAATTAAATTTGTTTGGAACTTAGAAGATTCCAATCTCTTGGATACCTTGGAATTATTTCTGTTGGTCTCAATTGCGCCATCTCGTAACTCTGATTGTTTTCATTTGGCATCCACCTTGCCTTGTTACATTCACTTGCGGCCTTTAACGCTTTGGAACATATTTAATTGACCGATTTGGCGATTTGAGTTTTGTTGCCAAGCGCCCAAAATGCTCAAATGCGGTAAACATTCTACTTCAAATTTTTTACAATTCGATGGGAACAGTAACCATACGTTATATTTAACAGTCGCCAATTGTGGACCGGCCATTATATCATAGCTCTGCCGTTGTTTTCGTTTGCGCCATCTCGATCTGGCAGTGAGCATATTTTTTTTGTTTTGTCACCAAGGGATCTCCTAAGATTTTATGAAAAATTTTCATACAAAAATATCATCCAACTATTTATAGCTTATATATACTTTATAGCTTATATAATACTTTTCCAACCAAATCTGGAGATAATTAGAAGCTAAAAGTCTTTATTTTTATATGCTTAACCTACACTTTTACTTAACATAACTGCATAATACAAACAATTTAGTGAAAAGTCTCAAACAATTTCAATTAAAATGCAGCAGGTAATGTAGTGATTTCTTAAACTTAACTTTCAAACTAATAATAACCACAATTTTTTCCAAAGTTAAAGCGAAACATTTTATGGGATTTAAGAAAGAATAGTTCATTTTTCAGCTTCATATATTTGCAAACATATTTTTTGGGAACTATTTGTTTTTGGGCTTTGAAGCTTTTACACGGCTTTTTGCTCCAACCTCATTCTTCGAACTTCCTTCTGTTTCCTGATTTGGATATTCGTAAGGAATCATAAGCAAATTTGAACATGTGTCTTTTCCTTTCTTTGCGCGTTTTGGTCTTGAGTATTCATTAAATCCTAAACTGATTTGTTCCTTTCCAAGCCTTTCATCAAAAGCTGAATTTGAACAATTTATCAGCGGGTCATCGCCTCGTCCAAAACAGTTTGAGCTTTCTTCAAACAGCACATCAGCTCTTTGTTTTGACCAGTTATTCTGTGATTCTTTGCCATGTCCTGAACGTTTTCGGCCATCTTCAAAAAGCTCGTCAGTTTTTGGTTTTGATTCGTTTTTTAATAAGTCTACTTCCACGTTTTTGTCTTCGACGAGCAACATATCTGTTCTTGATTTGCTTTCTTTAGACGAAGAGTCTCCTTTACTTCGTACACAGTTCTTGTATTCCTTCAGCAGACCATCGCTACTATTCTTGTTAAGATCATTGCCCGAATGTTCAGCGTTGTTTTTCTTAGTCACAATTCTGTTTATGTGGCTGCACACATCGCTCAGCTCCCGACTGTATTTTCTCAAGATCCAGATCAGGCAGTTCTTCAAATATTCGGCTACTTCATAACCAGCTTTGATGGTAAACTTGAAAAGGCACTTACCAACAGATTTGTTGAAAGTAACGATGGTTTGTTCATGCTTCGACAAGAAAATCTTCAAGTGGTTCTCGTAAAAATATCTTCCACCATTAAACTGAGGAGTGATGAACCACAAAAAAGTTGTCAACACAATTATGTTGTAGAATGGGAGCCAGGAACCGAAAATAGAATCAGTCACACACAAAGCATGCTTAAACAGAACGTAGGTGATCCAATGCATCAGCCATTGCTTGAGATCTTCGATGTTGCCTTGTTCCATTGCCTTGTGGGACCAGAAAATTGGCAGATAAAGGCCATAGATCAAAATGATTATATTCGTAAAAAGCTTCAACATTTTACTTATTTGAAGAAAAGACAACTAAAAGTTCAGATTTTTAGGTAAATATCAAGAAACTAGCAGAGTTAAAGCAACAATTTTGTTTTTCAAACTTCGAAGGACTAATTTTGAAGTTGTTTCACAACTAGAATGTTTGCGTATGAGGCACGCGAGATTCAAATGAATTGCACGTTAAAAAAATATGATGCCACCATGCTCTAAAACTTATTTTTTGGTTTTCAGATGCATGAATGCTGATTAAAATATTATTGAGTTTCAAAAAGTAATATTTCTCTTCTGATAATTTAAAAGAAGATTTACTTTTCGACAAGAAGATTTTTCTGAAGATTCACTTTCCGAGACCTGGATCACTGCACTTTGTTCTTGTCATTTTCTTTTGTCAAATTAGTAAAATGTTGATGAAGCTTCAGACGAACTTAATCATCTTTATCTTTGGCTTATATTTTGTTTACAGATTTTCTGGTCCCATACAAAGATCTGGAACAAGGCAACATAGAAGATTTTAAGAAATGGCTGACGAATTGGATCACCTACGTTCTGTTTAAGGAAGCTTTGTTAGGACCAACCAATTTTGGAATAATGTAAAAAAAAAAGAATTGATAACTGGTCCATAAGAGCCCAGATTACACTGTTCCCGAATTTGAAAGAATGCATGTTTTGATATGTAGAATAACTGATAAAAAATTCATCAATCATATCAAATTAAAATTTTTATGGGGGGATGGAAGAGAGGGGGGAAAAGTATGCTTCAGCTTTGAAATCTACGTCGGGAATACCTATAGATATCGTGGTGAGCCAGCTAGAGAACGAGTACATTTTTCGCTGACACGTGGATTTACACTGAAGATAAACACTAAATCTAATACGAGCTGTAATCTCACTAGCGATGTGCCACTAGTCTGTGTTTATATTACTTAAAGTTGAGTGGTGAAGCTCTATAAACTTATTGAATTATTAGTACATGTGTGATCTCAAATTTTTGTTTTCCAAGTATTTATTTTTTTATTTTTGAGGAAATTTTTCTCATAATAAAGTGATCATTTTTGTGAGTTTCATGTATGAACAGTGCAATGTTACCTCTTTGTTTCTTCGCCTGGAAGCGATGACGTCCTTGACGGACTGGATGAGCTCGTTTACGGGATTGATGCCCTTGTTGGTGGCCCGTAGTTTTAGCCGCCCCACGGCAGTCCAAAAGAAGTCCAGAAACTGGAAGCTGGCTGATGAAAAAGAACATATATCTGAGAGTTTCAAAGCATTACAACCGCATTCCAAACTTGCAGAAAAAGAGGGTACAAAAATAAACCACGCGATGGAAAAAGAAGGAGCGCAATACCTGGAAACTTAATTAAATCTTGTCTTTTCATTTATATAAACCTACACTGTAAATAATTTTGGTGTATCTTCACACCAAAAATGGTGGCAACAAAGTAGCCACCAAAAGTGGTGTAAGGAAGCACCACCAGTAAATCGGTGTAATGAAACACCGATAGCTAACTGGTGTGTAGAAACACCACATTTGGTGGCTACTCTGTTGCCACCATTTTTGGTGTGATAAAACGCCACCATTGATTTGGTGTGCGTAAACACCTAACGACCTAACAGGGTGTTCTGGTACTAATTTCTTAATGCGTTAACTGTAAACGTACATATAGTACTAATATTTAATAACAAACATGGCTGCTGCGAGAGCAAATGCTCTCTTTCCCCCCCGATTTGGAAGTTGAAAAAAAATTGTATAAATATTTTAAAAAAATCGCATATTTCGCTTTCTATTTCGAGTGTAATGTTACATAGATGATTCTAATTTGTAAACAGAAAAATATAGTCAAGAAACCTATATCTGGGATATCTTATAAGGGAAGTGGGGAAAGGAAAAACTCCCTTCAGACGCCAATAAAAAAAATGCTCAAATATATTCAATCGTAGCCTACAGGCGGCAAATCTTTAAATCTGGCCCTGGTCATTAGCTAATTAGAATTAGTTTTTATGGTTTAAACCAAATGACTATCTGTCGTTATTATCAATATCATTGACAAATGACAGTGATTGCGCCCTCTAGAAGGGAGAGTGTAGGCTTTATAGCCATTTATCGGTATCATTACATGTTCCTAATTATTCTATTCAAAAAGAAACCAAAAGGCAGATCTTTTGCATGTGAAACCAGCCTTCGACTTACCTGAAAGGAGCACGATGGGGTTCTTCATGTCGCTCTGGAAGAGCACCTTGGCGCACCTGAGGAAGAGATCGTCGGGGTTGTTCTGGACGTCGGTCTGGATGCCGAACGCCGTCCGCCCGATCACGTCCATGGTCAGCCCCTGGTACATGCCGTAGATGTCGAACTCGGCCCCGCCCTGCTTCTCAATGTTGCCCAGCAGCGAGTCGATGGCGCCGTTCATGATCGGGGTCATCTATAAAGAGACAGAAGGCGGTGTGAAAAAAAAACCCCACACGACTTAACATTACCAAACATTTTAGAACGAATGAATAAGAATTAGCTTTAAAACTTTCTGACATGACATCATATCAAACACAGAGACTTATTTGAAACGACCCAAATTATCATCTATTAACCCTCTAATGCATACTGTTACCGTTTGGTAACAAGTAACATAATCCACTTTATTCTATTAAATTAGCTCCTCCTAGACAAATCTGTGTTTTTTTTCATCTATTACATTTCATTTTAAAGTTTTAGTTACTAATAACTCTCATGGATGACAGTAGTAAAAGTGTATTCAAAATTAAAGAGTGAGGTTATTAACTGTTGTGAAATTACGTTTTTGGCAGTGTTCAAAGTATAATAATATTAATACTACTGAATACAAATATATAGTTTTGGAAAATTAATCAGAGTTAAAGAGGGTTATTTTGAAATATATTTAGTATTTTCTAGTCATTATTATCAAAATTGGAAATTTGTAGTTGGTTTTTGTCATATGGAATTTTTTTTTAAAAAATTAAATTATTTAAATTCTAATGCACTTAATTTTTTTCAGCATTGTCCCCATAATGTTTGAGTATTAAAGATGCATATATATTTTTTCGGGATGAAAAAAATCATGCATTAGAGGGATAAAGGCATGAAAATATCTCCAGATGACCACCTCAAGATCCTAACCTTTCTTTAGAAATTTTCCGGAAACCCAACTAACTCCAGACCGTTTCTTTGACTGCAAGGCAATTGCTGTCTCTCTTTTTGGGCTTGGCGCACCACCACAAGACGTACTTTATAGTCTCCAGGCCCATGACCTGGTGACTCTCCTCATCTACGCTTTTGGTCCTATATATTAATAGCTTTACATGGAAGCGATAACAATAACAGCATAGTCTGCTGATTTAGATCCCGGAAACTCTTGGTTTTTTTTGACTAAAATAGAACCGTCTGTGATATATCTGTAAATAACTCAAAAAGCTCTCAACCGATTCTTATAAAATTTGGTATAGTTCTTCTCTGTAGTATTATCTTCTGTAGTTGAACCTCAAAAATGCCAATTTTTTTTTTTAAATTACAGTTTTTTTACCCCAAAACCTTAACCCGACATTTGGTAAGTTTTAAATATTTAACGTTGTATTGCTACACCTATCGACTGGCATGAAATAAGAATCGGAATGTTGACCACATATTAGGGCATTTTCATTGCTTGGCAACGTAACACAAATCACTAATTCGAGACCAGCTATCATATCTACCATCTTAAAACTCTAATTCTGTCCAGCAGCTCCATTATTCTATTGCAAGTTAATCCCTTTTCCAGACATTTTCGATGAAGGAGTAAGGACGCTTCGCGCCTATACTCGCCAGTTAGACTTCCGATTTCCGGCTATCATATCATAGCTGTTCCCAATTTTTGGCTTCTTATCGCGGATTTTGGATTTAAATTAGATGGAGAGTTTTAGTTATTTAGCTGTAGAGTGTTTTGAGACAGACAGACGGACCAATTTCGAAAATTCATTTTTTTTCTTCTAATTCGGTATCCTCCAAAAGGCGATTTTCAACCATCGAAAATACTGGACATTTCAGCAAAAGTGACGCGTATTTTTTTAAAAAATTGTACAGTAAAAAAATATTTGGCGTCTAATCGCTGACTTTGGCGTGACCACTATCACGGGGTACTCACCTGCTTCATCTTGGATGCGGTGAAGGTTGGCGTGATGATGGAGCGAATCTCCTTCCACCTCTTGTCCCGCAGTGTCACAAGATGTTGGCTGAACCCTTCCACCCGCTTGTTATCACCCTTTTTGTCACGACGGATGGGACGCACCAGGTTCTGTAGGGAAAGAGAACCAGAAAATCGTCACTTAAATTCCCAATGTGCTATCTCACTTGGCACAAAGGATCAAATTTACTGTACCCTTGGCGTGATTTTTTCGGATTTGTCTATAAATATTTTTTTTGCGGCAAACTTTCTGATTCGACTGATGAATCGAATTTTTTGACTTCGCAACGAAGACGTTTTCCGGCAACCCTATCTGACCATTATAAATTAGCGCAGTATAGAGGGCGTGACGTGAGAAGTCGCCAGAATACGGATTTCTGGAACGATTTTGGAAAGTTCGCCAAGTGTTACCGTACAGTAAAACTGATCTGTTGTGCAAAGTGAGATGGCACGTGTGGGAACTTAAGTGACGAAATATTATATATTCAAGCTGTTAAAATTTTTTATAATTCATCTATTAAAATAAAGTTTAATTTTGAGCACTATAAAAAATAGTTGTGTTAAATTCTTTTTTTTAAAAAACTAATGTAGGATATTAGCAACTTAAAACACATTTTGAATTCAAGCAACTAAACTCTTGATAAGTTTAAAAAATAAAATCAAGATAATATTTCAGCAAAAAATATTTTTAATTTTAACAATTTAAAAGAAGGGTAAATTATTTTTTTAAAAAGAGCTTTGTTTATTTCAAAAATTTTAAAACACAGGCATGATGATAACAGCCTTAAAGATAGATCCATTTTGCTTAAAAAATAAAGCTTGTTAAATTTATTAATTTTAAAACACGTGCATGATTTTAATAACTTAAAATAAATATGTCATTTAAATAATTGGTAACGAACGATTACTCTAACATTTTAAAACAAATTTAAATAATAAATTTAGTAAATAATTGTACTACTCATAAATTTGAGTAGTAAATTTTATTTTAATTGAAGGAATGTTAAAAACATTTTGTCTTCCAAAAGTTTAAAACAAATGTAACATAATTATAAATGAAAAGTAACATATTTTTAACATCTTTAAAAAACACTTTTATAATTGTTAGAAGTTTCAGTGTTTTATAAATTATTTTTAACTTACTGGTCGGTTTATAAACTTATGGAAATCTGAAACCAATATCTTTTTCAAAAGATCTGGGTCTGCAACTAATACAACTGGGTTTGCTCCGAAATAATAGCTAAAAAATAAAAAAAGTAATTTTATTGAAAAATATCCAAGAAGTGCATGGTTTTAAGGCATAGAGCTCGAAAATGAGAATGTTTCAGATTCCAAAAACTTCGCGTTTTGACTTTCATAACTGTTAGTTAGTTGAAGAATCTCTCTAGATACATTTTAATTTTTTTTTTTGAGATTCTTTAATTATGCATTTTACTTAAAGTCACTATGTTTGATTACAATGAATCTGTTCTCTCTGTGGATGTTAAATCTCGGCATACTTTACAATCCACAGAGAGCTCAGATTCATTGTAATCTGGGCGTCAAAAATTGGAGGCTAGATTCGCCTAGATGGTGCCACAAATAAATGGCTCTCAGTTCTGGGGAATATGCCGTGTCTGCAAAGGCTTGACCGCCAATGTTGCAGCCCCATTTGAAAAAAAAAAAAGTTATGAAAATGTGTAAAAACTACATTATTGAAAAAATTCCTGACATTATACCATCATCACTATTTTACATTCTTTTTTAATTCGGTTTTTCTTTTGTATTTAAAAACTAGAGGTTGTTGATTATCTTTGATAAATTTATACATTTTGTTTTAGCATAAAGAAACTATCCCTCAATTTAAATTCAGTAACTAAGTGCACGAAACCTTTTCTCTGATAACGTGTTAAAATTATTAGGCATTGTTTTGAAAGATTAAAAAGGAAAATTTTTTTCGCTAGGGATATATAATAGGGATTTCTTATTGAATTTAATTCTCCCCAGAGAGATAGATACCCCCTTAGAGTAACTCAAAGAGTTCTGGCATTACTTCTATATATATAAAATAAGTGATAAAAAATATTCTAAATTGAAGGTTAATAATAAAACAGGTTAATAATATAATACAGGTTAATAATAATACTGAGGTTAATAAATAACACTGAAATAATACTGAAGGTTTTTCATTTATCCAAAATGCTACTATTTTTCAGAATGAGTTTTAGGCTAAATTTTTTATAGCATTTTTGTAATTTTTTCATTAATTATGCATAAAAATTCCCTTTCATCCTTACCCTACGACCTTTCCATATTTTTTCATCCATTCTCCATAACATTCAAGTGGGTTCTGCAAAGAAATTTGTTTTTGAAAAATTACACTGTTAAAAAATTTGGCGCAAGATTTCACTGAAATCCTGGTACTTTTTAGTTGCCAACGCTATTTGGAGCATGAATTTACCGATTTCGTGGTAAAACCATAACTTTGATGCACCGCAAAAGCGGTGAATCAACTCTACGAATAGTGGTGGCAGCTAGAAAGTTCCAAGATTCTGATGCAATCTTGCGCCAAAATTTTTAACTAGCTGAACCATAACCATCAACCATAAATCAAACAAATATAATTAATTTTGTGTAATAATGTGTAGCAGACGATCTTTTAAACTTGTAGTGCCAAAATACAGTAAAGCTTTCACTTAAATCATTTTAACGTGGTATTTTTCTATTAAATTGTTTGAAAATATACCTCAATAGTAAATTTTAAAATTAGATGTTTTGTAAATTGTTTAACAAAAAAAATAATTTTGTTTTTGAAACTTGGCAAACTAAGAATTGATGTGTTCATCTCTATGGTTGCTTACAATTTTATAATACAATTGAAGAGTTAGTGGACGAGCGTACGCTAAGTGAAATAACAAAAATATATATTTGTGTCAATGAACATGTTATTCTCTCCTTTATATAAAAAAATAACAAGAGATTCCCTCTATACATAAACTTTAAGTTACTTTTTAAGTGCTTTTTTTAAGAGGGACAATCAGCCCCATGGAGCTAATGCATGAGTTTTGGAATCACAACTTTATCAGAAGTTTTGTTCTGCCATGTGTGTGTAAGCTCTTTGGTAAAGGAATCAACACAACATCGAAATGAAA
Source organism: Hylyphantes graminicola (assembly GCA_023701765.1). Taxonomy (NCBI): domain Eukaryota; kingdom Metazoa; phylum Arthropoda; class Arachnida; order Araneae; family Linyphiidae; genus Hylyphantes; species Hylyphantes graminicola. Next base: position 2,025,951 of record CM043114.1, on the reverse strand, counting down.
CAAACTTAAAACGAAAATTGTTATCCAGTTAGTTAATTATATAATTTTGAAGTTATAAAATGCCAAAAAATATGTAGCAGATGGCGACACTGTCTTAAAACTTTATAAATTAATAATTAAATAACCGGATGTTATTTCCTTTTCAATTTTGTTTTAAATTGATGTCATGATGATTCCCATACTTAGTGAAAAAGGGATAACATGACAAGTCAATTCTTTTACCAAAGTTGTGATTTCAAAACTAATGCATTCGTTCTAAGGAACTAACAGTCCCCTTAGGGGCAACTATAAACTTTAGGGCTCCCTTTCTCGTTTTCACCTTTTTGTAACTTAACATGTTCTATCACTATAAGCTCTTCAATTTTGCACCAGTATTAAACAGATATTCACTCGCAGAAATAACACTTTCATTTTCGACGATTCATGAATCCTCAAGCCTCATTTCGCTAATTTTACAGATTGTTTCGTCAAACTATCACGTGACTTTTGAGTACACGCGAATCCTCACTTTTACGATCGTGATTTGACGATTCTGTATCTTGATTTTGAGGAAACTGAATATCATTGTTGTACTCACATGCTCAAAAATGACGAAATATTTCTTTGGATTAGACGACATTCAAATCCTGATAAAAATGACGATTCAAATTTCCTCACTTCGAGGAAACGAAAACTCGGAGCATTTGCCAGTAACGCTAAAATTAAGGATAATTTCGCCGTTTTTGATCATTCATTTTTTAGAGTGTATGGCGCGTTGGTGGCTATTGGAAAAGCCACACAGTTTTACTCTTTACTCACATGAAATACTTACTTTTCTCATTAGGTCCAACAGATTTCCGAATAGAAGGCTCGGTTCTGGACCTGGAATCCCTTGTTCCTTCAAGGAAGAAAACCATTTTTTCCTGTATCTGAAATACGTAATTTTTGTAAATGTTTCAATCCCGTGAAAGATCTATATAAATACTGATATTCACAGCGAAATCGCCCTGGTTGTACCTCCTTCCTCTGTGACAGTTAAAATTCTTTCTGTGTCTGTCTTACTTGACGGGAAGGCTTAGATAAGCTGGCCTGATCAAGCACACAAGCCGGAATACATACTTTACACTCTTAAAACAAACGAGCGATTTTAACTCAGTCTGAGTTAATTTTCACTCATTTCGGTGTCGAAAATGCACTTTCCCTATATGAGTGGATTTCACACTTTTGTGTTGTTAAAATTCCAACAATATTAACAACAAACGAGCTATTTTAAGACGATTATAAGTGATTTAGGAGTTAATTTTCACTCCTTTCCAGAGTCGAAAATGCACTTCTCCTGTAGGAGTGGATTTCACTCTTTTGTTTTAAGAGTGTACCCTGTACCCTGCACAGTGAAAACTGTAAAAATAAAAATACCCTCACTTTTTTGGAAATGTTCCATGTATTAGACGGTCAAAACTGTTTCTCTTACGTTAGCGTAACAGCAACAACATATTTCATTAGCTTCAATTTGTCAGTAGATTAGGTAGCCTAGTTGATAACTCAATGCTTTTGCATTCTCGAATAGAACCCAGCGAGAAACCGTTTCTCTACTTTGAAATGTGTACATATTTTCTTAAAAAATCCCCCGTATTTTTAATTGAGTTTATTGTTATCAATATAAAAAAATTTCCTTGATCTGCCTTGTTTTAGCCCCTCAGGTACTGGTTGAAACCGTATTTTTTTCAGTGCCGAATGAGTTCACATTTGGGGGACAGACATTCATAATATTCCTAAAGTCATTAAAATTCAAAGCCTTTTGCATTACGACAAACACTCCAAGATTATAGTAGGCTCATTTTTTAGTATGGTTAGATAAAAATTACAAGAATTAAAGGAAAAAAGTTTGCACCGTCACGAAATCGCAATTTTTGCTATTTTCAGAATCATAAAGTGCCCTCACTTTATGTATAATTAAATAAAAAACAATCTTGGGTTGTGAAACAATATTGTTTTAAAAGATTATTAACTTACACCAAAACCGACCTTAAGTTTGCAGTATACAAATGTTCTACGAGAAAAAGGGTAAATAGTTCTCATTTTTGAGTGCGAGAATCGAATACAAAAATGTATTTCACATTCAATAAACAAATTTATTTGTTAATTCAAGACATAAATTTATTATTTTTATTATTTTAGCTTCAGTTAGAGTGTTATTTTAATTATTTTTTTTCCTTCGATTTTGACGTAACAGGGAGCACGAATATCAGGGTCGAAGGAGCAGCCAATAGGAGCAGGCGAAATTTCGGCGCCAGCAGCGTTGTTTACGCAGATTCCTCCGCCTAGTACATTTCTCTGCTGCAAACTTAAGGTCGGTTTTGGTATAGCTTCGCGATTCCTTTATTAAAAAAGTTATTTGATATTTATTGGCATCTTAGATTAAGTTTTCGCTAAGATTGTTGAGAAATAAATATAAAAATTATGTATATACAAAAACTATATAATTATGAGAACTACAAAAAAAAAGATTGTATGGATGTGTTCGCGAAGCCAACTTTTTTTCTGATAGATAAACGGATTTATCCTATTGTTTATTAATCTACTGATAAGAGCAACGTAGATTTTTATCATCACATAAAAAATGGCATTGAGATTTGATGACTTTGAGATTTCTAACTCGCAATCTCACTTTTGTTTTACATAACTAAATGAAAAGTATTTCCTTATTTAACTATTCTCATTTTCAAAGTGCAGCCAAAAATATCCGACGAATAATTTCCTTTAAGCACGTTTTTGGAAATAAATAAAAAACTTTTAATTCACAATAATCGTTTGTTTCCTTGGCATTGGGTGACATCTGTCTTCAATCAAATGAGGGAAGTGATTCTCACAATTTCTCATTTTTGCAGAATCTAGTTTGGATTATACCTTATGGATTGAAATCCAAACCATTTAGTAACACACACAGCTGTAGAATATATTTTAAGTTATTTATTTACTCATTCTTGTAATTAAGTTTGGTCTATAATTTGGAGAAGCACAAGGGCTTATCAGCATTTCGGTGGCCGAGAGGTTAAACGTGACCGCCTCGTAAGCCCAAGATCGGCTGAGTTGTTGCTCTGGCTGAGTTGTCAGATTTTCTGGATGGGAAAATCTTGGGCACGAATTTCATATGATTATGTGGCATGTAAACGATCCTTGGACGGCCCATTTGGCTTGGGTTCTTTTGGTAAAATTAAATCTCGGCATACTTTAACATCCACAGAGAGCTCCAGATTCATTATAATCTGAGCGTCAAAATTGATAGCGAGAGTCGCCTAGAGGTGCCCCAAAAATGGCTCTAAGTTCTGAGGAATATGCCTAGTCTGCAAAGGCTTGACCGCGAATGTCGCAGCCCCCATTGGAGAAAAAAAAACAGTAAAAAACATTGGCGTATTATTGGGAATGCGTGGTTCAAATATCACCTTCCGTGCAGTGGAGGGTAGGGTCTTCAAAAAATTTAATCCTCATATAATTAATTTTAAATTACATCTGAAATTTGTATTTCGCGATATATTTTTTGCAGTGGTGTATCAATCTTGCGTAAAAAATGTTTTTGGTGACAGTTACTGTAACAAATGTACAGCTTTTTGATAAGAAATTTTTTGAGTTTTTAAGTCCTAGGTAATTTTTAGAACTTCTTGATTTCATAGTGATATACAAAATGTATACCATAGTTGAATTGCAGTTTAAAATTTATGATTGCGGTTGGTTTAAAAAAATATTGATGTTGAAATAAAAATATTACAATGAAAGTAAGTAATTTATAATGAAATTCGGTTTAATCTTTTAAAAATCAAATGCACATCAAATCAAGCAAATAAAATTTTAACTCAATCAAAATATTCATTAAATTAAAATTATCTCATATTTATTTTTAATAAAGTTTAATTTTTAAACATCAAGCAAATTTAACAAATGACAATATATATTTACTGACGAAATCTAATAAAATAACTATTACAAATAAAATTGAGTATAAAAATGTAAATTTGAAATAAATATTTATTTTCTTTTTCTCGAATTTCGCTGGTTTAAAACTTTCAGTCCCAATGACAATTTGGCATCACCATTTTAGAATTTTTTTTCCTATCGTCGATAGCCATTTATGATTACAAAAAGCACATCATTCAATTCTTAAAACTTTTTCTATTATAAAATATTTTTTGTTATTAAAAATAGATGTTTGCCCTATTATTATTTTTAATTATGATCAGAAACATGATGATGCCAAATGGCATCACTGGGACTAAAAGGGTTAAGCTTGCAATCTTTTTGAGTGAAACCGATCTTAAGTTAAAGTCCTTTTTACAAATCATTTTGTACCTAGAGGAGTTAAATAAATAAAAATAAAAATACTTACAATAGCCACAAAACTATGGCAACAGCAATGAGAGTGTACGTCCACATGATTGTTTACAAGTGAAAGCGGAAGATGAAACTACGAATTTGTGTCCGCCTCATGTTTTATCAGCTGATAAAGAGGTGTAAAGATTTCCCCTTTTGTCGAATCATTGTGGTTATTTACTTGCGTTGACATTGCTGTAAAAAACGATAAAAGCAAGTTAGGTAAAAGCCGCTTATCCGAAAGGTACGGGACCAAAATTGAGCAGCAAAAATGAAAAATTATTGCATATATTGAGAAATAAATAAAACTTTGTAATTGCGTATTTATTTTTTGTGTATTTATTTATGCGTGTACATTTCTTATTTTAACTGAAAGGCTCGGGATTTTTTTTGTTGATAAACTGAATTTCGGATAACCGGGATTCGGATAAACGGGACTCTACTGACACGGGCATAGGGAATTATAACATGTTTTCTTGTTTTGTATCCACTGCCATTGTCTTAAACTATAAAAAATACCCTCAGTTTTATTTTTTTCTGAGACCTCTGTAATTTTTTAAAACTAATATTTGAAAATATAACTATTCTAGATGTTAATCTGAAACAGGAAGTAACGTGATATTCAGCGGAGTGACTTATATACAGGGTGGTTATAAAATAAGGTTTGCTATTCGGAGTGGTCTGTAGCTTGAATGAATGATCCAAATGCATCAAAAATTGAGACACTTACTAATAAAAAAGAGGGGAAAAGAATGGAATCATAAAAAAGATAGAATCCTAAAAAAGGAATCATAAAAAAGAATAATCATAAAAAACAAACTCGTCTCTTGACCAGAGTTCTAAATTACGAGGCGTCGTCAATTATGGCCATTTACGGCCAACACAGCTAATTAAGCCTCGTAATTTAGAACCCTGGTCAAGAGACGAGTTTCTTATTTTCGAAAAAGAATGGAATCATAAAAAACCCTCTTTTCTTGACCAAGTTTCTAAATTACGAGGCGCAGCCAATTATGGCTAATTACGGCCAACACGTTCAATTACGCCTCGTAATTTAGAACCATGGCCAAGTTTGTTTTGAGGCCAAGTTTGTTTTTTATGATTCCGCTCTTTCCCCCCTTCTTGAATAGTAAGTGTCTCAATTTTTTTTTTGCATTTGGAATATTCATTAAAGCTACAGACCACTCCGAATAGTGAGCGTTATTTTATAACCATCCTGTATATAGTGTCTCGATGGGTATATGTACAAATCGGTGGAGCTTTCTTCGAAAGCATTGAAGTTTAGCGAGTTTCAGCTTGAGTTATGGAGATTGAGAAACAATGAATCTCCACGTCTAAATCTAACTCAAAATGAACTGAGCATATATTTTGGCTCATTTTATTCAAATAAACAAAGAACTATTTTTGTAAAGATTTTTTAGCGAAGTTCTGCAATAACCTTTGGGGACATTGTATTAAAAAGCCACGCGTGTTTTTACAAGTGGCTTGAGCATGTTGCCTAAGTATTGAAGGGTAGCGGAAAAAAAAAAAATACCTACTCAAACTTAAGGTCCCCCGCGATCGAGTCCCGGTACCACTGAAAACCTACCGAGTACATGCGGAGTACGTGCTCTTTAAATCTGTAGGTCCAAAAGTCCCGTGGGTGGTCATTACGCAGTTTCCCACGAGTACAGGTCTCTGAAGACTTTCTTTTTCCTTCACGAACACGTCTAAATTGAGGAGGTGGCAATAGATGGCAGCATCTGTCACGTATGGGTGTGTTTTGTCTGTCTTACTTGACGAAGGTTTATAGGCGGGTCTGTGACCAATCACCCAAGCCTGAAAATGTATTTCTACCAACCAACTTAAGTCCCGAAAAGCTTTGCATGACGTTAAGATTTCTGTCCAGTTCAGTGCTTTCTTGCTTTTCACTGAGGGGCTTTCTGCTTAGGTTAGGTTAGGTTTGAATTATCGTCGCACTAGAGCTGCACGAGGGCTATTGGCGACGGGCGTCGTATTTTAGAACCACAGTCAGGTGACGAGCCAACACCTGAATAGGCACCCAACGCAACCGCTTTCTGCTTAGGAGTTTGCTCTGCCAAAGTGGCAAGCCGAAACTAATGTGGGTGATTTTCAGAGAGCGCCATTTCGGCAAAAATATTGGAGATAATAAAAATAAGATAATAATGATTCTTACGAAATTGGTCACATAATTGTTAATTTTTTAAAAAAATTAACTCTTAAAATATCGTCGGTAATTTATCGAAAGACAATCCATCAAATGTAAGGGGCTGTGAGGCGCCTTGTGATGGTCAGAGTGGCAATCTACTGATCGGAAGGTCCCACGATCGAAACCTGGTCGCTGAAAACTCACCGAGTATATGCGGAGTACGTGCTCGTTAAATCTGTTGGGTCCGAAAGTCCTGTGGGCGGTCATTGCGCAGTTTCCCACGGGTACAGGTTCCTGGAGACTATTTCCCTCCCCTTCAGGGACATGTCTAAATTGTGGAGGTGGCGCGCGATAGATGGCAGCATCTGTCACGTATATGTGTGCATGTGAGTGTGTTGTGACTGTCTTACTTGACGAAGGTTTATAAGCGGCTCTCTGAGCAAGCACACAAGCCTGAAAATTTCTGTACATCAACCAACCAACCAATCAAATGTAAGCGTCCCTCATTTTTTTAAAATCAAATATAGGGTATTACTACTACTGAGACTTAAAAAAAAATAGGATTTAACATTGGAAAGGTTTTGAAATCTGTGAAGATTTTTGGAACAGCTACCTCATAGAAGTCGTAAAAAGCCAGCATCCATGCTTAATTTTACAATAGACATCCAAGTCGTCGCTCAACTTCAATCAACAATCTTTCAAAAGCAATTGGCTCCTCAAATTTAACTAATCTGACCAAATATTTCTGCACCACCAGAGTAACTTTGTTACCAAACGGAACGATGAATGATTAAAATCTCCCACGAGACTGCAATCCACAATGGATTTAATTTCTGATTTAGGGACCCTATAAAATATGCATGGCCACTCGTTGTATGCACTCTTATTATCACAACTCCAGGGAAAACTAGCATGTTTATACTTTATACCATTGTCCAAAGCAAGTCCGTATATTCGTGAAGTGCATTCGTTTTACAAAAGTGTAACTGAGATTTGGTAATCTATGTATATATTTTTTAACCTCTTAAAAACCAAACCACCTCCCTTTTAACCTCCTCAAAATCCTACACGTACATTCTAAATCTAAACATACTTTTCATACAAATATATGCTAAAAAGTATGTTTTTCAAAGAACTTAGGGACACTTACTTAGGGACGCGCCTTAAACTCTAAAAACACACATTTTTTGTGTGCTATAAATGCAACAGAAAAGGCCAGATAATTTATTTGTAGTTAACAGATTATTTTAACATCGTTTTTATTGCAAAATGTCTTTTAAAATTAAATACTAACAGGCTGAAAACTGATATTTGGATCTTCTTCTATCGGACCAGGTCAATTTCATAGTCTATTAACGTGTTAATTGCTTGTGGGATGGTTTTAAGAAACGTCCCCAGCGATGGGGACACCAGGTTGTAAGAGGTTAAGTTTTAGTAATTATTGTAAAAAATTCTGTAACTTTTGTGTGCGTGTTTACTAAACAACATCTTCCTTTAGAAATACCGGCAAAATCAGTTACAGCGACCACATTTACAAAGTCAGAACGCTTATAACGTCGTAAACTCATATTGTCGCCCATATTGTTTATATACCTTAACGTTATATATAATGCCTTGCTTATAATGATTTTTTTTTTATTTTCCAGATTATAACGCTCAAAATATACGTTTATACGTTACAACACTACTATACGTGAACAAAGCACCAATTAATGCCTTCTATTAAGAGGGATTGTCAGTCCCATAGAGCTAATTGCATTAGTTTTGGAATCACAACTTCTGCCGAAGTATAAATTTGAAATGTTAGCCTTTTCCCCTCATGTATGGGAATAAAAAACCCATCGAAATGAAACAAATTTGAAAGGAAAATGTAATCTAGTTACTTAGTTATATATTTTTGAAGTTTTCAACTGCCAAAAATATACAGCAGATGGCAGCACAATTTCAAAACTTTATCAATTAATAATTAAATAACCCAATGTTATTTTCTTTCCAACTTTGTTATAAATTGATGTTTTGATGATTCCAATACTTGTTGCAAAAGGGATATCATGGCAAAACAATTCTTTCTCAAAAGTTTTGATTTAAAAACTATTGCTTTATGGAACTGACTTTTAATAGAAAACCAGTCGAGCTTCTCATGCAGTTTTGTCAATTCGAAATAGCTAAGTCAAACTGCTGAATCAATAATGTATGTGATTTAATAAACATGGATTGCTGCGGTTACCTTAAATTTCAATATTCGTAGTTACAAAGACAGCCCTTAATTAGCTAAACATTGATATACGAGTTTTGATAAGTATGCCTGGTTTATGTAAACGCGGTGTTTGAAAGGTTCGCTCGGCATTGTATGTTTAGTCATTGGGGGATTTTTAAAGTGAGTTGGGGGCCCGTGTGGCCTAGTGGGTTCGATCGCAGCCCATTAAGTTTACAGTCTCTGCACTGTACCGGGGTGCGAGTTCGATTGTCGCCTTTGCCCTGGATGTACTTTCTCTCTCTGTGCCAGTAAAAATATTCTCTGTGTGTCTATCTTACTTGACGAAGGTTTATAAGCTGATCATCAAACACAGAAAACGGAAAATATATGTATCAACCTACCTACCTAAAGTGAGATGCCTCAAACGACGATCTATATTAAGATATATTCGACTATATACTATATTACGATCTATATTAAGAATAAGCGACCGATTTTCAGATACCAGGAGACAACATTTTGGTTACTAATCGACCAATTTTAGTACATTATGGCTATCATTTAGCGATGAAGTTTAAAAAGAAGCTCCAAATGACTTGACTTTTTGCGTAACCAGTAATTTTAAAATTGCATTTACAAAATTAGAAAAATAATTTCTTTTAAATTTTTTCCCCTGAAAAACAAATATTTTGCTTGATTACCAAATTAATAGTTTAACAAAGATAATAAATAATATTAAATGTTTTTACTAGGAAATACAATTGTTTGAAAGTTTATAGGGGGTATTATGAATAAATGTTGGATATATTATCAGAGCCATTTAATAAAAATTTGTTTGAGAAACTATTTAAAGCCTAGTTAATTTATTATTTATGCATAGTTAAAATTAAGCTTGATTGTTTGAATGGAGATGGCACCACTAGAGGTTTAGTCTAGAGAAGGTAATAATAAACATATTAGAAAATTATTGATTTTTAATATCCTAATGGTTCTAATACTAACGTTGCGTGTCATTTAAACATACAATTGTTTACTTTTTAATGAAAATAATCTAATGCACCCGCAGTTACCTTTATAAAAAATGCTGTCTTAATCCAGAATTAATCTAAGAGCAAATAGTTTTTATTATTTGAAGTAGAAGTTATCAAGAAATTTATGTTTTTTTAAACGGACCAACGTTCTTTTCATTATAACAAGTTTACAAGTCGAATATTCATTTACTTCGCAACAGCCTTTTTCGATGACAAATGCCTAGCCTGGCAGACAATGTGTGTATAGATTATTAAAACTTAATTAACTATGCAAAATGGGAAAACTTTATAATCTGATGCATAAGAGAAATATTCACATAAATATTAATACAATATAGAGATAGCTGGTGTTTGTATATTAATGTAATAACTAATTTACAAATATGGTGGTCTCTAATCTTTTCAATCGCATTATTTTGGTTTCGAATGAATTTTGGAGTTCGCCTGTAACATTAATATGCAAGGACAAAAGTTCAGAATGAGTGTGATTTGCAGTTTGTCGATTAATTTACTTAAGCAAAGTTAATTACGGCCCTAAACAAACACTGAGAATTATCCCAATTGTTACGCGTATCCCCTTCTTTCAGTTCCGCGAATCCATTATTTAATTTAACGGTTTCGAACGCCTCATGCTTCAAAGGACTTAATTTCCTTCTGTTGAAGAACTTTGTAACCGACGGTTCTGCGATAGTTTGACAACAATTTAACTGATTTGGTTTTATTTGAATTTCGTCGCACTAGAGCTACTGGCAACAGGCTTCGTATTTTAGAATAACAGTCAAGTGACGAGCCGACACCTGAGTTGGCAACCAACGCAACCGTTAACTGCGACATCGTACACAGCGTTGGGACTTTGAAGGATATTTAACGTGCACTCCCTTACACGGGGGAAAATTTGTCGGTCATTTTTGGCTGCACGGGCCGTTTATAGAACGACAGAATTTTTTGGCTATTCAAGGACCCGAACCTGGGACTCTTTCGCATGCTAGGCGAATGCCTAAACGACTAGGCTCCCTAGCCCCACAATTTTAACTGAAATTCGCAGACTGGGTACTGAAGGGCTAGGTAGCTAGCCAGGCAGTCAGGAGGTCACGGGTTCTTATCCAAGTATGTTGGCATAGATATATGTATTGTGTGTTTATCTGTATTTGACTTGAGTACATTGCGACATAAATTGAATCATCGTTGAATCTGTGGAGTCTAATGTCCCAAACAAGTGTGCAACTATGTCTGATACTCCGATAGTGCCACTGGTTCGCTTTGGGTGCCAACCAGGGTCCTAAATTACTAGGTGTAATTGGTTGCGTTAAAGCTCCATGGTGGCTAGAAATATAAAACTGGAAAACTCGCAGCTTAACTAATATGAAAATCAACGAATTTGAGTTCGGGTACAGGTCCAAGGAGACTATTTCCCTTCCCTTCAGGGAATGTCTAAATTGCGGAGGTGGCGTTATAGGGCAGCATCTGTCACGTATGTGTGAGTGTTGTGTCTGTATTCTTGAGGTTTGTAAGCGAATCTCTTACCAAGCACACAAGCCTGAAAATATATGTCTACCAACCAACCAATTAACGAAATTGAAGTAATATATATTGTATATATCCTTAAATATACTGTCAAATGGATCCTGGTTACGATCCTATAAAGAATTATAGTTAACACATTTTCTCCGAAATTTTTCATCATTATATGGAGAAGTGATTTTAGGAATTTAAATTTAATTTAGGGTTAGAACCTAACAATGCACTCTTTATGAGAACTACGTGGAAATTTCAGTTTGTCTGTCCAGTCCCCCCGTTACAACTTTTCAACTTTCGACCGATTTAACATGTTTTAGAGGCGTGCAACCACAGAGACAAATTTTTATATGTCAATATACAATAAAACTTACTAATTAGGACCTATACATAATATGTTTTAAGGAATTATATTTTCTCTATTAATGTACTACTATTGACTTCTAAGTAAATATAGCTTAATTTTGTCTTACAAACCTTCTTACTGTCTTCGTCTGTCTTACTTACCTTCTCTTACAAAATAACTTAGATGTAATTTGTATTTTGTTATTCGTCTTTTTTCCTCCAAAGTATACGTCCGTTGAGACTTAAATTCAATTCTCAAATCAGCAGTGGACACAAATGTAAAGTTTATTTCAGACTAAATGTTCTCTTACAATTTCGCCAAATTAATGTTGCGAGTTACACACTATGGGAAAAAGCTTATTGACATTTTCTTGCTAATTCCATTAACTGATGGTTGCTTTTAATTCAAACATGGTATATTTCGCACTTTAATTAAAGTAACGAGCGGTTAGAAATTTATCACCCGCACTATGTAACTTTACTTTGTTGGTATTGTATTAGAGCTAGTAAATAACGCAACTCAATTATCTACACTTCCACTAATTAAATTTTTTGGTGGAACCTGATACACTGTAATGTAAAACGTTTGGTGTACCGCTACAGAAACAACGGTGTAAACTTAGACCAAAGCTTAATAGCTATTCATCACAGAAAAGGTAAGGTTACTCTAAAAATCCTGATACACTGTAGTGTAACACGTTTGGTGTAACACTACACAACGACCGTGTAAACTTGCTTAAAGCTATTCATCACAGAAACGGAAAAATGTTACTCGAAAAAACCGGATACACTGTAGTGTAAAATGTTGGGTGTAACGTTACACAAACAACGGTGTTAACTTAGACCAAAGCTTAATAGCTATTCATCACAGAAACGGAGTAAGGTTACTCTAAAAATCCTGATACATTGTAGTGTAAAATGTTGGGTGTAACGTTACACAAACAACGGTGTAAACTTAGACCAAAGCTTAATAGCTATTCATCACAGAAACGGAAAAATGTTACTCGAAAAAACCGGATACACTGTAGTGTAAAATGTTGGGTGTAACGTTACACAAACAACGGTGTAAACTTAGACCAAAGCTTAATAGCTATTCATCACGGAAACGGAGTAAGATTACTCTAAAAATCCTGATACACTGTAGTGTAAAAAGTTTGGTGTAACGCTACAGAAACAACGGCGTAAACTTACAACAAAGCTTAATAGCGATTCCTCACAGAAACGGAGTAGGGTTACAAAAGACCTGATGTGTACCGCTATAGCTATTCATCACAGAAACGGAGCAAGGTTACTGTAAAAAGAATGCTGAGGAAGGTTTCATCACAAAGCGGAGGTAAAAAAACCCAAGTTGCACAAAGCTGTCTACGAATTTAAAGTGAAACTTAAAAATATATTTGTACAGTCAAGTAAAACTTTGTAGCGATATATTTTGTGGCAATTTTTTTATAGCTTCGTACCCAAGACAAAGATAAAGTTAGGCAAGGTTTTGTCCTTTCTTTGGTTACACTTTATAAATAAACTCTTAAAAATGAGTGCAAGAATGTTCACATATTATTATGAGAACAATATTATCTAAATAAAATATGTTAAAAAGTCAGATTTAGGATCATACACTCTTAAAACAAAAGAAAGAAATACACTCCAGTAGGAGAAGTGCATTTTCGACACTGGAAATAAGTGAATATTAACTCAGACTGAGTTACTTCAAATCACTCGTTTGGAGTATGCTGTCGGCAACCACTCCTTTCGGGGAAGTGCATTTTCTAGACTGGAGGAGTGAAAATTAACTCTGATTGAGTAAAAATCGCTCGTTCGTTTTAAGAGTGTACATGTTTTTAAGTTTTAATGACACTCGTGTTCCAAATACCCTTCATTAGAGAAGTGTATGCACAAGATAAAGCTTCAACTAGTTTAATAGTTATTCGTTAAATAAAGAAACTGAAAAAAGATTGTTGAAAATATGCTCTCAAATACAGAAAAATGTTCTCAAAAATAAGACACTTGTTCTTAAATTTAAAAATTATGTTTTTATTTCTGAGAAAATCACTGGTTCATAATACTTCCGTATACATTATTGTCAAATTTGCGATTATTCTATTATTAAAGTTCAAAGTGTAGATCATGTTTCATATATATCTGTTTTGTGAAAGCTAATTCGCAATAAAACCAACGATTTAACTTAAACTTTCAGGATAAGGTAGAATACCCCCTTTTTAAGTTTCAAATAACGAAACAGAAAGAGCTACTATCTTGTTGGAGGTAAAAGGTTAACTAAGCCTTTGAAGTCCCCTAACTCTTTTATTATCACAGATAAAGACATCTTTTTAACATCTTTTTGACTTTTTTGTTGTAGTATATAAACGTAATATTTTTACCAAAACAATTGCTTTCTCCTTATCTTTCAAAGTAAATTGCCAAAAAGGTATTTTCATTGTTATTCGGAAAAATAAAAACAATCGTATGTTTAAGTCACACGCATAGTTAGTATTAGAACTATTAATATATTAAAAATCAATAATTTTCTAATATATTTATTATAACCATCTAGACTAAAACTCTAGTAGTGCCATCTCCATTCAAACAATGAAGCTTAATTTAACTATGCATATATAATACACTAGGCTTTAAAGTTTCTAGAACAAATTTTTATTAAATGACTCTCTAAATATATCCAACATGTCTTCATAACAACCCCTGTAAAATTTCAAACAATTGTATTTCCTATTCAAACATTTAATTTATTGTCTTTATTTAAACTATTAATTTGGTAATCTGGCAAAATATACGTTTTTAAGGAAATTTTTTAAAAATTTATTTTTCTAATTTTGAAACTACAATTTATGCCGCCTCGGTGGCTGAATGGTTAGTGTACTAGTCTTTGGAGCTGCTGAGGTCGGGTTCGAATCCCGGTCAGGCATGGATGTTTGTGACAGTCAATAAATGCTGTTATTTTGTCGATGTGTTATTCATTTCTTTGTGACTGTAAAATTTCTTTCTGTGTCTGTCCCACTTGACGAAAGCTTATAAGCGGTTCTCTGAACAAGCACACAAGCTGGAATATATATGTATCATACCATACCATACCATACTACAATTTAAAAATTATGGTAAGGTAGAAGTTTGCTGTGTTAAATATCACGAATTTTTCTAACATTTTTTCGAATCTTCTTCTTGTCATGTCCATGAAAGTGCAGGGTTATATAAGGGCCGAAACATCTGCCATATGTGTTTGTGTGTGTCTTGTGTTGTCCTACTTGACGATGGTTTATAAGCGGGACCTTGCGACCAAGCAAACAAGCGTGAAAATATATGTCAACCAACCAACCAACCAACCAACCAAAGGCCGAAGCTGTCGTAGACAGCTTCAGCAACTTCAACCGCCTTTTCAGAGTGAAGCAGATCCTCTGTCCCTCGGTTGAAAATTTTAATCCTTTCAAATGTCATGTCCGTAGTCTGTTTATTGTCGAAGCTAATGCACGGTAACAATTTAGAGCAGGGATGGAGTATTTAAAATTATTATTGATAAGTCCTCGGCTGTCAGTTGCATTGGCGTCTACTAGAGTTGTGAGGTTCGATAATTGCGGAAAAGCACTTGATTCTTTATTTTTTCGAGGTATTTAGTAAAAAAAAACGATTTTTAAAATTATTTTTTCATTACATGAAAAAAACAGAAAAAATTATAATTTAAAACAGTTATTTAAAACTTTATTTGGTCCAAAAGTAAATAAATTTAAAAAGAAAGGATAATTTTTGTAAAACTTATTTTTAACATCTTTCGGCAAAATAAGAGGGAAATTAAATTCTGTCCAAAAAAGCTCCTTTTTAGTCATTGTTTTTAGTAAAAAAAAACTTTAAACGGTAATACATATATTTAGGCATTGAACTTCCAAACACAATTTTAAAAAATATTAAAAAGCTGCTTTTAAAAAGTATATTAAAATTTAATTTGAATACTTTTATACTTTATCATGTTAAGGTAATCCAAACACAATTTTGTTTGCAACATAAACACTCTTATACGCAATATAATATAATAATACCATAACCGTTTTGTTAAAATTATATTGAGTTTGAAAGAAAAATAAGGTCTTACGCTCTTAAATACAACACATAAATTTTACTTGGGGCCACATTTTTCAAACTTCAGTTTCCCTTGTTTCAGAGCATAATTAGATTGAGAAAAATAAAACCGGAGCATCCTTAACAACGTAAACAAATAATGAAGGGGATCTAATGAGACGCCCTGTTATTATTTTCGCATGTTCAAGTTTCATTTTAAATTTGATTTTTTGAAAATTTAATAATGGTTGTTTCTTTTTTGTTGAAGTTTGTAGAGTATTAGGGTATTAAGTTGATACATAAGAGACGTTATTTAATTGGGATCCGGTTTTTTGTGTGTGGATATTTTGTATCTCGAAACAGTTTTATGTATTAGAATCCAAAAAAACAAAAACAAAGTAAGCGCAATGTTGTCATAAGAGAAATATGACTTATTAATTATTGTTTTCATGGTGGAATTCTTCACAAGATTAATTTTAACTACAATTCGGTCTCTAACAAGTTAAGTAGAACTCGCTTAACGGGCAGTTTGGCTTGATATGAATCAAAATCCTTTACACAGCCTCTTAGTTTGAACAAATGTAACGAATTTTTCTTAACAATGTGTACCTAAACAAATATCCCACTTAGCAAGAATGTTTTTTATCAGCTCCTATTTTTTCTAATATGCAATCTGTGAAGATTTTTTTTTTAAAAAGAAAACTTATTACTTTCATGTTTTTCGTTTTTACTTATAACATTTATTTAGCAAAATTTAACTGGCCGTTAATATAATGTGGGTAAAGGTCCCTGGAGACTATTTGCCTCCCCTTCAGGGATATGTCTAAGTTGTGTAGGTGGCGCGCGATGGATGGCAGCATCTGTCGCGTATGTATACGTGTGTTGTGCCTGCCGTTCGTGCCCGAACCCAGGAGCTCCAAAGGCTAGCTCACTAACCATTGTGCTGCCGGGTTGGATGTACGTCAGATTTGTTTAGATTGGATAAGTGAGCACCATAGAGTTAGGAAAGAGAATAGAGCGGCCCATGTATGTGCGCAGTAACGCACAAAAGAGGCAGGCTGGAACGGTGCATCTTGGGACACCTCAGTGCCAGTCTCGGTTACTATGTGATGCGCAGTAGCTTCAAATACCGCTAAAGTGGTGCATCTTTACTCTCAAAAATAACCCTTTCATTTTTGACGATTCATGAATCCTCAAGCCTCATTTCGTTAATTTTGAGGATTGTTTCGTCAAACTATCACGTGACCTTTGAGTAAACGCAAATCCTCACTTTTACGATCGTGATTTGACGATTCTGTATCTTGATTTTGAGGAAACTGAATCTCATTGTTGTACTCACATGCTCAAATATGGCGAAATATTTCTTTAGATTAGACGACATTCAAATCCTCATAAAAATGACGATTCAAATTTCCTCACTTTGAGGAAACGAAAACTCGGAGCATTTGCCAGTAATGGAATCGTCAAAATTAAGAAAATTTCGTCGTTTTTGAGCATTCATTTTTAAAAGTGTTGGGATACCTCAGTGCCGGTATATTATGTGCTGTAGCTCGAAAGGCCTGTCAGTCCTGCTTCAAACCATTTGAACTGATAGACCCCTCTACTCCTACTTCCTAACTCTATGGTGAGCGCGAACAGTAGTTACATCGACGTTTGTACTATGACATGTTTTGTTACATTACCATTACTAGAGATAAGCCTAGTAGTTTCACATATTAAATTATACTTTTAAATCTTCAATCGACAAGGTACAAAATTAAGAGGCGTTATGTTACAGCGATAAAACTTGACATGTTTTGTTACATTACCATTACTAGCGATAAGTCTAGTATTTTCACATATAAAATTGTACTTTTAAATCTGCAATTGACAAGGTACAAAATTAAGAGGCGTTTTGTTACTGCGATAAAACTCAATATACAGAGACTACAAAGAACTGCCGGAAACGTTCAACGAAAAATCCTACGCAAATACAAATTCTCTTTAAACTTCCATGAATAAATTTACATAGCCTTCAAAAATACAAAAAAAAAATTGAAATTTCATTCAATTAAACCTAACCAAGTCACAAACTTACATTTGAGTAAAACATGCAAATTTAAGTCATTCGTCATAAACATTCAAATACGAAATTCTGTTTCCCGAAATAAAGTCTTTTTTCAAAGATTTCGGGTTCCTGTAAAGTTTTAAATTCCAGGAAACTCCACGCTACTTTCGTTTTTTTTTTTAAAGTTTCCTCTTTCTAAAATCTAAAACAAGTGAGGTAATTTTTATGTTTTCATTTCCCCGAATTTCGAATTCTCAGGAGATGGCGGCCAAATTTAATTAAGGATTCGCGGCACTCAAGCGAACCATTTGTGCCGAACTCCATTACTATGCATTACACAAATACAAACACGAGCGTCACATGCCCTTACCCTCGAATAAGTGGGGGGCTCGGCCCAAAGACCTGCAAGAAATGGGCAGAGCACCTAATGGTAAGAGCAATCGGATTTGGAGAGGTTAATATCGATCGTCAAATTGGCGGGTAAGGGTGATGTGTCTTCAAGAGGATAAAAAAAAAACCGAAGATTTTTCATATATTTCTTCACTTCATTGTCATTTCCCCATTGAAAGCTAAATAAAAATACGAAACTGCTACAAAAATATATTACCATTATTGGTGAGTAAAATGACTATTTAAGAAAATTTCTTTAAAAAACAAGAAGTTCTTAACGAACTAAAATAGCCTACTTTCCTGTTACTTAAATACTTACTAATATTCTTATCTTGAAAAAACTGGGTTCGTAACAGTAAGTGACATAAACAACCGTTTTTCCACATTAAATTTTAAATAAATTTCACTAAACGCAGCATCTAACTAAACACAGCATCTTTCACTAAACACAGCTTTATTTGCAATTATAAATAAATATTTAATTTTTCGTAGAACAAAAACCGAAAAAATACTCCTCAATAAGCATTTACTTGCTAAATTCAGCTGGTTTCATTTATTTTATTTCGAAAATTAAATAATTATAACTTAAATCGTTTGCAAAAATTTATATTTCAAAGAATAAATATGTAATATTCCTCGCTTTTAAATAGAATGAACACAATTTATATCACCATACAAAGATTCGCAGTGAAATATATATTTGACGTCATCTTAAATTGATCGATGTCTCAAAAATAAATTTATTTTAGTTTATTGTCTAAAAGAATTAAAGTTTCTCAAGCAATTGTTATGATGGCAATGGTGATTTAATTCTAATAACAAGAAGTTCTATAAGAACTAAAATAGCCTACTTTCCTGTTACTTAAATACTTACTAAAATTCTTATCTTGAAAAACTAGGTTCGTTACAGTAAGTGACGTCAGCAACCGTTTCTACATTAAATTTACATACATTAGAATAAATTTCACTAAACACAGCATCCAGCTATAATTTCAACTTCTAAAGCAATTATTTTAATTAATTTTCTATCGCCAATAAAATAAATATTACTTATCGTCTGCATTATTATTTGCAGTTATAAATAAACATTTAATTATTCGCAGAACAAAAACCATAAAACTACTTCAAAATTCACTTAAAATAGGAAATGTAAATTAACAAGTAGGCTTGTAACAGATCTGTCACTTAACCCGCTTCCACAGGTAAGAAGGCGCCAAACACAGCATTAATTCTATATTAAAAATTTACCCGCTATAAATTCGGCTAGTTTCATTTATTTTATTTCGAAAATTAAGTAATTATTACTTAAATCGTTTGCAAACATTTATATTTCAAGGAATAAATATGTAAAAGTTCTCGCTTTTAAATGACAACATTGCATACCATCATACAGAATCTCAAAGTGAAATATATTTGACGTCATTTCAAACTGATCGATGTCGCAAAAATAAATTTATTTTAATTTATTGTCTAAAAGAATGAAAGTTTCTTGAGCGATTGTTGTGATGGCAATGGTGATTTAATTCTAATAAAAATGGCTTCCTATGCTATTTAAATGAGCATTAAACTTTGCAGTTTTTTAAATAATTGAGGTACTTAGAATTCGAATTCTTTTCTGAAATTTTCAATGTATTCTCATTTCGATGCGCTGAATTTTTTGATGTATCTCACTTGTCCGTAGCATTTGTAGTTAAATTCAGCGATTTAAATGACTCGAAATTGAATTTCAATGCTAGTTCAATGGGAAATTCGTCGACAAATAGTAGATTTATGTCCGTCCGATCTTACAGACAGACGGACAAAAAGTATGAAAATTGGGTCTCTGAGGTCATAGCTTTCCAACAAAAAAAGAATTTTTAAGATCGGATGGATAGAACCGATTTTGGAAGGGGGGTACGGACAGACGGACGGACGGACGGACAGACGGACAGACAGACAGACAGACGGACGGACGGACGGACATCGACCGCATGTCAATACCTACTTTTTAATTTTTTTAATTCTTCGAATTAAAAAAAAAAGAAAAGTAGGCTAAAAATGGCTTCCTATGCTTTTTAAATGAGCATTAAATTTTGACGTTTTTTTAAATAATTGAAGTACTTCGAATTCGAATTCTTTTCTGAAATTTTCAATGTATTCCAACTTCGATGCGCTGAATTTTTTGACGTATCTCACGTGTCCGTTGCATTTGTAGTTAAATTCAGCGATCTAAATGACTCGAAATTGAATTTCAATGCTAATTCAATGGGAAATTTGTCATCAAATAGTAGATTTATGTCCGTCCTATCGCACAGACAGACGGACAAAAAGTATGAAAGTTGGGTGTCTGAGGTTATACCTTTCTAATAAAAAAAGAATTTTTAAGATCGGATAGATAGAACTGATTTTGGAAGGGGGGTACGGACAGACGGACAGACGGACAGACAGACAGACAGACAGACAGACAGACAGACAGACGGACGGACGGACATCGACCGCATGTCAATACCTACTTTTTCATTTTTTTTAAATTCTTCGAATTAAAAAAAAAGAAAAGTAGGCTAAAAATGTAAGTGCTTGTTATAAATACATTGAGTAAGCAAATAGACTGCGCTTTGATAAAAAGGGATCTACCTAAATCACGCGACTTTTAAAGCAACAACTTGGTGTGGTTTAGGGATCAAAGAATATTTGCATTACAATTTTTAGTATGTTTCCATTTCGCGAGCGCAAATCTCGCCAAATGGAATTGTTGGTAAAATATTAAATTATCTGGCGACAAAAACACCATAAACACTGTTAAAGGAGCACAGTATACACAGTCAAAGGAACACAGTATACACAGGCAAAGGAACACAGTAAACACAGATAAAGGAACACAGATAAAGGAACACAGAATACACAATTAAAGGAACACAGTATACACAGTCAAAGGAACACAGTATACACAGTCAAAGGAACACATTATACACAGATAAACGAACACAGTATACACAGGTAAAGGAACAAAGTATACACATTCAAAGGAACACAGTATACACATGTAAAGGAACACAGTATACACATGTAAAGGAACACAGTATACACACGTAAAGGAACACACTATACACAGTCAAAGGTTGCCATTGGAAATATTCTCTATCCTCGAACAAGTGATGGCTCGACCTCATTAGGTGGGCCAAGTATCTAATGGTAAGAACAAACGGATTGAGAGAGTCTAATATAAATCGCCAAATTGTCTGTAAACTTGGCGTGTGCTACAGGATAGAAAAAAAAAAACACAATGTTGAATAAGAAAATGTGTCTTTATTTTTACTTTAAATTGCTGTTTTCAAAGACTTTTAGTGAGAATGCACATTGATAAGAGAGGACCAACACAACTACTACAATCATGCTATTTTGGCGAAACAACTTACCGTGGTTTCGGGACTAGTGAGAAGATTTGCACAAAAACTTGGAAATTTTCTATTATTTGCGAGCTCAAATCTCGCCAAACGGAATCTTTGGTAAAAAAATTTAATTTTTTTGTTGACCATACACTGTAGACACAGTTAAAGAAACACAGTAATACAGGGTGGTTACAAAATAACGCTCGCTATTCGGAGTGGTCTGTAGCTTGAATGAATAATCCAAATGCATCAAAATTTGAGACACTTACTAATCAAGAAGGGGGAAAAAGAATGGAATCATAAAAAAGAAACTCGTCTCTTGATCAAGGTTCTAAATTATGAGGCATAGCCAATTATGGCTACTGTCTTGCACCCACCCCACAAGCAAATTACGCTCTGCCCCTTTCAAATTATCCCAAATATTCAAGTGGCTAGTCGTGAAAACGCGCTTAAGTCATTGCTTAAAAATCATGTGACTTGGGCAGTTGGTTGGAGCCATGCTGGAACCCGTTTGCCATTGCTGAATCCATTCTCACCCCACGTCTTTGGCAGAAACCGTTTGTTCCGTTACTTCAACGGCATAAATTAAATAAACTGCTAATCTTACCATAAAAAGGCCGTTTGGGGCGAGAAACAAAGATGAATGGCTTAGTGCGAAAAATTCCCACATTTGGCTATTTATTGCTGCCATTTGCGAAAGCACCAAAAGAAGTTAAAAGAATATTTTTAACAATAACTTTTTGCTTTTAATTATCTAATATGAAGTATGAAGTAATTAAAGTATTGGAATTTGGGTGAAAATCTGAAATAGCGAGTTTGTGTTTTCTACACGTTTTGGAGGGTAATGATAAGAAAAAGGTGGTTTTCGAACATTGGTCGGCGCCAAGTGACCCAAAAATAGGCTTCACCAGCTTTTCATGGGATGCTCCTTTCATTTGAGTTCAGTTCAGTGGGACTACACTGTGGCAATATTATTACCTTTGAATGTATGTATAAATTTATTAAACGATAATTGAAATTCTTATAATGCTACACACTCCTAGCTTCTTTATAGTTTCGTCATGTGTGAAAGTAAACTGGATCGCTGCTCTGGTAGTGGCAAATACATTGAGAAACCCAGGGAAAATTGGCGAATGATCCTCCGCAATCCAGACTCGTCATCTGTCTTCAAGAGTGAGGTTATTGCAATTGATACGGGCCTAGAGGTTATCCTTCACGAAGTGGACTATGAGGACCTTTGAATTTTTGCAGACAGTCGCAACTCCCTTCAACACCTCTATAATTGAATCGGTGAGTGCAGAAACAACGTCTGTCACGAAATTCCAATTTTTTCAGGAGGGAGAAAAAACGTAATAACTCCTCCTCTATTTCTGCACTCAACACTCGTAACAAACGTCCTGTACTTACGGAACTACTCAACAGACTAACGTAGTTTTCGCACCCAACACGCATCTTGCCTTTCTACGCTTATTTTCATTGAAAACGAGTTTTCGGATTTTTTTGACTGAAGTGGTTTCTGCACTCACCGATTCAATTGGATTGCGGATGGAGATCAGGCTAGTATTTCCATTCTCCACAAATTGAAGCTTATTTCAGAGACCCATAATATTTTTCTACATTGGATAACATCCCATGTTGACATATTTGGAAATGAGCAGGCATATAGTCTTGCCAAGGAAAGTTGTAGTCACTCCAATCCCTCCTCTTCTGCCCTTACCTTCTTAGAACACCAATCCATTGGATACTGCGTAATTTCGAAGGAGTTTAGAATCTCTCCGAGTCATTACTGGTATGTGGGCAAGGAGCCAGGCTCTTCACTGGTTCTCAATTGTGACACCGCACTTACACGCTTCAAGCGTTTGATTCCAGCAGCCATTTGAGCGTGACCTTTATTTTATCAAGGTAACAATTTAACAAGCAGATACTCTAAGCTTCTGCTGAAACTGGCGCTCAAGGTCACGAACACATCTCGTTTGGTTTAGTGACCTTGAGCGCCAGTTTCGGCGGAAGCTTAGAGTATCTGCTTGTTAAATTGTTACATTGATAAAGGACACGCTCAAATGGCTGCTGGAATAAATCGCTCGAAGCGTGTAACTGCGGTTGACAGAGCCACCTGTACTGCGGTCGTCAGAGGCCGCCTAAAATGTCTCTCGTTCTCACAAGCAAGAAGAACTTTGCAACAAGCTCTAAATGCCAAGTTCACCAGGCCTCCCTAGAGTATATTTTGGACAGCGTCGGACTATCCAGAGATGATGTTTTCTTATTCCCTCTACTCGTTATAGACTTTCTGCGGGTCAGCGATCTTTTGGACGTAGTCAGACCACTCCGAACAGCGAATGTTATTTCCCTGTATGTTCAATTCGTAAATTGTCATGTTAAAAATATTGCTTACTTTCATTTAAAGTATTTAAAAAGTAAAAGCATTGTGTTCAGAATTATACAAATTTTGGCTAGTCTAACTCACGTGATTTGAACTGAACTCCAAACGACTGACGTCAGTCTCCCTTTAGGTTTGCCAAAGTTCATTGCCCATCTTCGTCAAAAGGTCTTTCGTTCCAACTGTTTGTTCGATTCTGTTCACACTCTTCCGTGACACCCAAAATGAAGTAATCGAATAGATTTCGAACAAAAAGCGGCTTCCTGTCCGCGATAACGAGGTTATTCTATTTGCTCTTTCCACTTCGTCTACCTCGATATTTTTTATTTTCACACGATGGTTTGGTTGACCCTCTAATGCATGAATTTTCATTTTCATTCCAAAAAAATATAGATGTATCTTTAATACTCAAACATTACGGGAAAAATGCTGATTTTTTTTTTAACTGCATTAGAATTTGAATAATTTTAATTTTTAAAATTTTTCCATACGACAAAAACCAAGTACAAAATTCCAATTTTGATAACAGTGACAAGAAAACTATTAAATATATTTCAAAATAACCCTTTTAACTATAATTAATTTTTCAAAACAATTTATTTGTATTTAGTACTAATATTATTATTCTTTTAATACTGCCAAAAATGTAATTTCACAACAATTAATAACCTCACTCTTAAATTTTGAATATACTTTTACTACTGTCATCTAAGAGGATTATTAGTAACTAAAACTTCAAAATGGAATGTAATAGCTGAAAAAAAACACAAATGTGTCGAGAGGGAGCTCTAATTTAATAAAATAAAGTGGATTATGTCACTTGTTGCCAAACGGCTACAGTATGCATTAGAGCGTTAAAATGAACAATCGAATTTGTTACTCATCAGTCAGTTTGTTGAAACGAAAATTTATGAAGAGCGATTTTACATTGCATGGATTAAAAATATTAAATCAATCAAATTGTTCGTACAATTTAATTTGCTATGTGTTAAAAGCTTATGTTATGATTCCCTTCCATTATAAAGCATTTCTTATATTAACTTATAATTTAAGAATCCAAACTACGCAATATAATGCACATCCTCACAACTCAAAAAATTAAACTCATAATGAACTTAGTTTCATAGTAATTTCCCTCATAAATACCAGTTAAACCATAGAAACCATTGAAATAAAATCTCAATTATATAGAAAAAAACACAATTTCACCTATTCGCATTTGCCCCATTTATATGGCAGTAATTTGGCTAGAAAAATGACAAATTTGTCACAAAAAAAATGTGTATACAAATCGTAAAAAATGCATATTTTATTCTGATTTTTTAAAAATATCTTTATGATGCCAAAGGTTTTCGAAACGTAAATTCCCCCAATCTAATACACATCTCATTAAATACACAAATTAAAAAAAAAAATCAATTCCTTCCAAGAAATATTTATATTGAAAATTATTTCCAACTTATGTTGTTTTAACTCATTAAAAGCTGAATAAAAATACGAAAGTACTGGAAAAAAAAATTTGCGATTATTACTAAGAAAAATGGCTTAATAACATTTCCTTATTTTTACTTGAAATGGCTGTTTTCAAAGACTTGATGAGAAAGACTGTGCACTTATTACTAAGAAAAATGGCTGAATAACATTTTTTTAAATTTTACGTGAAATGGCTGGTTTCTGGTTTCAAAGACCTTTAATAAGAAAGACTGTGCACTAAAAGGGCCCAACATCACTAACCAAACCACTATAGTGTAGCGCAACAGGGTACAAGGGAAAAAACCGATTGATTTTGTAGAGAAGTTTCCTTAGGCAGGCCACTTTGGCGATGATAGCGAGTGATCGCCTAAACTTGTGTAAGGAAATCAGTTCCTATCACAGTGTTCATAGCTATAGTTATATAGTGGCAGATCACGTGACCCCCAATGCTAACGACGGGACGCGCGAGGAGCTCCCAGAAGAGATCCAATGAAGCCAGTGTTGTAGGTCCCGTGATCTACCTCTCTAATACTTTAACTACTATGTCTGTGGTTCCTAGCTACCAAGATTCAGGCGATTGACGATCCCGACGCTTGGACCCAAGCCAAGAAGAAAGAGGGAAACTGTTTTTCTGTCGCCAATGTCCGCCAAGCAGACAACTGCGGGCGTCCACCTAACAAATCAATCTGTTCTTCCCGTGTACTCTTCATAGTATATGAAGTTTCTTTTAGGCGAGTCCAAACTATCACTAGTAAAACGAAATGGGGTAAGGAAGATTTTGGTTCAAACCAGAGTTACTATGTTTGGCGATTCATTGCTATTGCAGGTGCATATTTCTTTAAGGTTTAGAAAGTTTTTTTTTAGTTTCTCAACTGAAGGACAGTTCGAACTTGCATGGGCTCACTATTATTGCATAGCTATATTTTAACTTATAGCGGTCCCCAAAGTAAAACTGAATATAATACATATTACAAATATAAATATATTGACGATCAATTCAAGATAGAAAAGAAATGCACGCGCAATTGATGGCGACCATCAGCAATTAACTATAATCCTCCTTTCCCGAATAACCAATATGTATTTTCAGCGTGACACATTATTTCCAACCAAACTAACCCAACATTAGTCCCCAAGGCACGCCAAACACCCACAATGGAATCGGCAACCCTACCTCCTATAGAATCTCTACCTTTTTACAAAGTAGACTCTTTCACAATCAAAATATTTTGATGCTAAGAAGTGGCATTTGGCCTATAATGTTATAGACCACCACATTGAATATACGCAACAAAATAGATACCAATTATCCCTATTTTTAATGTTTCTTTGCAAATGGCGATAAATTGCCAAAACTATCAGCCTATCTCTCTACTTCGGTAATTTATCGTGGCCCCCTAGCGAACCAGTATTTTTATTATTAAATTATTGGTACGTTTCATTCATGTTCTAGGTTGTTTCTGGTTTCTTAGAAGTAAAAAATCGCAAAATGCAAATTCCGTACCTTATTTTTATGAGCCATTTCCACGATCGTTTTAAGCAATCTTATGGAGAGAAGAAATTATTTATGGCAACATTTTCGATTCATTACACTCTACGAATTTTCTTTTTGCCGTTATTTTTGGTTCATACTTATGTCGTAAAAGTTTTCCTTTTCTTAAAAAAATAAACTATAATCTCATAAATATTAGGAAAGAATTCCCGTGTGAAAAATCTCGAAGTCCTGGAAAGTTTAATAATAAGAATTTAATAGAGTTTTTGTTACAGCCATTAAATCTTAGCATTGAAGACAAAATTTAATTGTTTTTTAAAGGTCAACAGTTACACGTGAAGAACAAAGTATACGCTTTAACCTTTTTAGGCCCTTATAGTACCTCTCATTTCAATGGAGAATTTTTTCGAGCCTTGATTTAAAATTTTAAGAACAAATATTCAGTTATTTCTTTCCAGCGTATTTATTAGAAAATATTTTATCGGCTGCTTGTGTGCATATTTTATAGGATTATAATCGACTCCTGCACAATTTTAATTTTTAACTTTGGGAAAATCATAAAATTTATAAATTTTTTTATATTTTGTGTGCATTGTAGAAATACCAGGCATATTATTGTTTTTTTATGTCTGTGTAACAAAGAGGATTTTTGAAAATTGAAAATAAAATATTTTTTTTCTATCAAAACAATTTTTACTGGCAAATGTTTCATATTTTAATTTGCTTATTACGTTCTTTTCGAGAAATCTGATGCGTTTATACACAATAAAATAAGAAAAAAAAGAAGCAATTTTAAGTTTTTTTCTATGAAAATAACCAGACGTTTCCTTTCTGCAGCTATGTTTTAAAGTTATAAGAAAATTTATTAATTTGTGCAACTAACATTTATTTTTAGTTTAAGACTGTGCAAATGTATCCAATTTCTAGATTAGTCATTAGCTTTAGTTTCCGTATCATACTCATCTCATTTTTTTTCAACTTTGGATTGTTAAAGTAGACGACAGACAAATCGATTATAATAACTTCCGTTTCTTTATTAATTGGATTTTTCCTTTTATTCATTGTAAAAAAAAACGAAATAAAAAAATTCTTGATGCATCGTCTAATAAGCTTTTTTAATACCTTCTATAAAATAAAAGTTTTCCTTCCTCAAATTTTCTTTCTCTGACGTTAGAAAAAAAATACAAATTTGACATCGTTCGTGAGTTACTTAATTTTGGTGACACATATTCCAGCTTTTCCTGTCATATCAAACTTATCACATCGGTAATATTTTTAATTTAATTCTCTCAGATCATTCAATTGTCTCCTTTTGTCAGACAAGAAAAGTTGAAGCGAGTGTAATTTTTATAAAAAAAGTTTTATTCTGACACGTTTCAACGTTTAATTAGTTTAACCCATCAGTGTTCTAAGTTCATTTGCTTCGAACCTTTAGATAAAAATATACATTGCTTTTTCGTGACGATTAAGAATACAAATAAAGGGATTTGTAATTTAAAAAGCTTTTTCACTTTTCACATTACCTATCCAAATGTAATCAAACCAATGTAATCAAATTATCCAAACATTATTTTTTTACCATGAAAACCGAAGCAAAAAGTTTTTTCCCCGTAAAAGTCATGGAGGAGTAGGGATTATGCTTTATTTAGTTATTTAGGACATAATTCTACTATGGTTAATAAATAGAGGACAGTAAAATAGAAACAATCTTTCATAGAGAAAACCGTAGCTCAAATCGTATTATTTCAGAAATGCGCGACTGTTGAAGTAATGACTTGAACTGTTGTAAGTAAAGTGATTTTAGCTTTCATTTTCTTTAAAGGTTTGAAATGTACCACATCTTAAAGTCTTTCTCTATGCTTCTTCTTTGATTTAGCCCTCTTAAATCCAACGCAACAAATTATAAGTAATCTATTAATATTATAGCGTTCTTATAACAGATAAAGCAAACAGAAGTTGTGACTGATACGACCTTGCTACTGACATTACAAAATTAAACTGTGTTTGAAACCCGAATTTTAAATATGTGGAATTACGTAAAGGTTAATATGGAAAGAAAATATCTAAAAAATTTTTTAAACAAAGCTTTATTTTAAAAAGTTATAGAATTTTTGGTTTTTTTTTCGTTACTTGCACTACAGCCAAAGCAGAGATTTAGAATGTGTGTTCAATGTCTGTGAATTAAAAATTTGTTTTCAAGGTAGTTAATGATATTTAACTTAAAATTCGGGAATTCAAAGTGATGAAAAACCATGACACATGATTTAAAAAAAAGCAGCCACTTTTAAATTTCTGAAAATTGCCACTGAAAAAAAATAACAGTTTTTGATGTAAAATTTATACAGTTCAAACTTTTTTAAATCACATATACAAATTTAAACTTGAATAAAATTTTTTTTTTAAAATTATTTGAATTGAACTGTTCTTAATTACATTTAGTAAACAGTTTTTCATAATTTTCGCATTTAAATATTTCCATCTTTGAAATTGGTACCTTGTGTTTCAATCTAACTATATTTATTAAATTATCTTAAGAACTAACACGTTTAAGCACTTTTTTACTAAACAGATAAAATAAAATCCATAAGAGACACTATAAAAACACAAAAAAGGTAAGCAATATTTGAAAAGAACAATAGAATAATGACTAAACCTCTAAGAAGATCTTTACTTTTTTACAAACCTAAACTTAAAACGCTTTTGTTTGCAGCAAAGTCAGCTAATACATCAGACTAATTAATTTATGAAACAAGCAAATTTTAATTAAAATAAAAAATAGTGCTTTTTTTTACCTACTTTTTATTTACACAATCATAAAATTGCGTTTAACCACACAATTAAAAAAAACCAAGGAGTTCAATTAAAAAAATCTTTATTTTGTTGCGATGACAAATAAATTGAAATCTTGTGTTTATTTGTCAAAAAAAATTAGATTAATTGTCCTTTAAAGTAGTTGATAAAAAAATCTCTACTTGAGATAAAAATGGTTGTTTTAAAGTAGTAAAGAGAAAACGAAGACGTTATTAAGAACTGAAGCACTCCCCTAAAGTATCGTCAAGTATCTTTTTGATAAAAAAAATATAAGAATTGATTTCTTTTTAAGTTCTTAATCTCCTACTTCCCTTATGGTACTCAAGCTTCGATCTGGGAAAGAAAATTAAATAAGTTTCTGTATCAATCACAATTTTAAACTATTTGATCCAGCTTTTGTTGCGTCGTTTAATAAAATGTATCCATAAATTGTTGAAGTTAAGAAATAGTTATTAAAAGTAAGAATAATATAATATTTAGTAACATTATTCATCTAATGTGGAAGGTACACCTCAGAACACTTATTTCAATTTATTAAAAAATAAAATAGCACTACAATTTTTTGTCCAATTTGTTTTTTCCCCTACCTATTTTTCATGTACTTTTAAAAACAAGGCCTTTCATCCCTTGAGTGGGTCGATAAAATGGGTACCAAGTATGGTTGGGAACTAAACACTGGGGGTTCCACGTGAGGCTGAGCACCTTACCGGAACATATGCCTTGTGGCGATTGGGTCTGGCAACACGAAGTGTGACCGGATTCGATCGCCAGAGGGCTTTTAGTATATAAACCCCAGTTGTGCTGAGCGCGGGCGCTTAGAAACAGTGACCATGCCATGCTGTTAAAATAAACTTAACTTAGTGAATTAGTCTCGTCTCCTATTAGTCAACATGAATTACTTCAACCATAGATACTAGCAACCAAATATTGGTGACCCGGACGTGATTGCCCTGTGATATGATCGATAATTCCAAGACTCAGTTTGTCAATGAAGAATTTGTGAATCAACTGCGGACAGCTATGCGTAACCTCAACCTTGTGGCGACATCTGCTCATGGTTCAGTGAGGACATATGTGAACCCGTCTATTAAAACTTGCACTCATGTGTTCCTGAGGGTGGATTGTGTCAGACCACCTTTGCGACAGCCTTATACGGGACCACATAAAATTGTGAAACGATCGAACAAGACAGTGTGCATAGAACTTAACCGTAAAAAGTCTACAGTGTCAATTGACAGAGTAAAACCTGCATACTTGATGTCGGACGATGCAGTGCAATTGACTGATAAAAACATTCCCTCAAATAAGGACACTCTGCCAGGAGATTCGAGTCAAGACAGAGTTATTGTGACCAGATCAGGCAGACGTGTGCATTTTCCAAAACATCTTTCGACCATAATTAGTTAGCGAATTATATTTTGTTAAAAGCATAACTAATTTCTTAAATTGCATTATTATTGGTTATAGTTATTGTATTTATAGATTGTTAATTTGCAATTATTAATTGTATTATCATGTAAACTATGTATGTCGTTCCCGCGTTCGGTCACTGGGGGGATACTCTGTGGCGATTGGGTCTGGCAACACGAAGTGTGACCGGATTCGATCGCCAGAGGGCTTTTAGTATATAAACCCCAGTTGTGCTGAGCGCGGACGCGCATTTCATTCACATCATTCTCATTTTTAACATTCTGCATCATGTCAGGACGAAGCAAAGGCGAAGTTGAGATGAAGGAATTCTGGGAGTCGCCGACCGTTGCCATAGCGAGAGAGAGGCTTATCTTCATCAGGAAGCAATGCCGGCTCAAAAATGCAATGTCTGCATTTCTCCCTATTGCTGAGAGGATTCATAACGAGCAAGTTAGACTCGTGATTATGAACGATATTAGAAAAGGATTTCTGGACAACCCGTTAGCGGTTTCGGATTTCCCGACAAACGACAAGCCTCGGCCCGTGGCAAGCGTCCCTGTCCCAATGCAACTCGATGCGGAAACACACGAAGAGCCTCGGCACGTGGCAAACGTCCCTGTTTCAAACAAGTTTGATCCTTTGGCCGAGTCCAATGGTCCGACGTCGGATGCCCAATGCCCGGCGTCGGGGACTGCAACCGGCTCGGTTTGCTCGGATCCCTCGGCGGCTAAGAAAGCCAAATTTTCCGGCTCGGAAACTTTTGACCCTAAGACCCCTGATGCCCAATCCCAGGTGACACTCAAACCATTGCCAATTCTCTTCCTTGGTGGAGAGTCTGGCGAAGCAATTTGCAAAAGCATCGCTGAGACGGTGGCGGATGATATCGGCTCAAAACCCTTTCACAAGTTTGTGAAAGTTTTTCCTCGGTCCGTGGAAGAGGAGGCAAAGATCCTTGCCATCCTAGCCGAAGAGAAGTATGGTTACTTCCGTCACTCCCATCGTAAGCGCTCCTTTATTAAGACGGTGGTCAAAGGCCTGCCCTGCACCACCGATCCTGCTACCATCACCGCCGCACTCGCCGCGGAAGGCTTCATTATCAACAAGGTGGCCCAGCTGATCGGGTCCCGGTCCAAAGCCCCTTTGCCAATTTTCCAAGTCCTTGTTGTTCGGACGGGCAACTTCAAGGCAATTTACCAGCAAGGCAGTCTCCTAGGCAAGAAGGTCTCCTTCGAGCCGTACAGGAAACCTGCGAGGGTCCCTCAATGCTATAACTGCCAGGGGTTTGGCCATGTGAGCAGTCTCTGCCACATGGGCCCCAAGTGCCGCTATTGTGGCCTCGGCCACGACTCTCGTGCGTGTCCCACCCGAGATGATCTTCATACCCGGCGCTGTGCGAACTGTTGTGGGCCCCACCTCAGTTCCTCAGCGGCCTGCCCGGAGAGGCCAAAGCCCCCCAAAAGGGAGCTTCCAGAAAGTTCCACCAGGTGGCAGAACCGACATAAGCCACGCCTAGAGGAGGAAGGTCCTACCTCCCTATTGGCTGCCCTGAGATCCGTCAAAGACGGCATTGCTGACGTTTTCGGAGATCTAGAGGCATTCAAGAAAAACGCAGCTGCCCTGGCAGCTTGCTCCAGCAAGGAGGAGAAGATGTTGGCCCTGTTCAGCATGCTTGCTCCATAGACTCTCGGCTCGTGAGTTCTAGTTTTCGTCCCAGGACTCTCGGCTCGTGAGTTCTTATTCTCATCTTTTAGACCAGCCGGTTCGCCTGGCTATTTGATTCTTGTTTTTAAGTTATGCCCTATGGGACGTTTTCGATGAATGTGAAAGGGCGCTTCGCGCCGATGCACAGATTGTTAGTTCATGATTTCAGATTTCAGCGCGGGCGCTTAGAAACAGTGACCACGCCATGCTGTTAAAATAAACTTAACTTATTAAGTGAATTAGTCTCGTCTCCTATTAGTCAACATGAATTACTTCAACCATAGATACTAGCAACCAAAGCCTAGCACACCAGAGCCCTAGGTTACAAAAACTGAAATGGGCACGGCAGGCCTTGGCCCAGTAATGAGCTGCTGAGCCGGGGAGTTTAGTTTTAGTTTTAAAAACAAGTTTGAACTTCTTATTTAAAACTAAATCTGCATAAATTGTGTTTCTATTTGTAATAATTTTTTATCGACGTTGTTAAAATCATCTTTTTTTGCCTTAATGCAATTAATTAAACCCTGTGGCGGGACTATTCATATTTGAAAATGGCCTGCTGTGTCCCGTTCAGCTACTTTTCAATCAAGGGCCCTGGGTTGCAAAGTATATGTCCTTATCAGGTGGTTAACCCTCTAATGCATGAATTTTTATTTTCATCCCCAAAAAATAGATATGTATATTTAATACTCAGGCATTATGGGAAATATACTTAAAAAAATTAACTGCATTAGAAATTAAATAATTTCAATTTTTAAATTTTTTTTAAATATGACAAAAAACCAACTGCAAAATTCCAATTTTGATAAGAATGACTAGAAAACTACTAAAAATATTTCTAAATAACCCTTTTTAACTATGATTAATTTTTCAAAACAATTTATTAGTATTTAGTACTAATATTATTATTCTTTGAATATTGCCAAAAACGTAATTTCACAAAAGTTAACAACCTCACTCTTTAATTTTGAATACACCTTTACTACTGTCATCTATGAGGATTATTAGTAACTAAAACTTTAAAATGAAATGTAATAGATGAAAAAAACACAGATTTGTCTAGGAGAAACTCTAATTTAATAGAATAAAGTGGATTATGTTACTTGTTACCAAACGGTAACAGTATGCATTAGAGGGTTAAACTCATGTGAAAAAGTGTATGAAAATTGTATTTTTCGGAAGTTCATACGGAAGTGCATAAACAAGCTTGGTTCTCATTTATATACCCCCTTATGCGATGAAAGGTACAGGGAACTTTTTTATGATATTTTATTTTCAATGTCTTCTTATTTCGTCGCATATGTATACGTAAGTCATTTGTCTGTTGAATTCGTAGTTTGGGCTATGAAAGTGAGTGACGGACAGACAGACGGACATAACCTTTATAAATAATCTTTATCTATTATTTTTTCCACTTTTTACGTTATAAACGTAGTGCGGAATCTAAACAACCAGGGACGCTTGCGATATGCAAGAGTAGCTTTTTTTTTGTTATTGAAGAAGTTGATAAAAACGAAATTGCTTTGTCGCATCGGTAAACTTCATGTTATAAAATCTTCATGCATATACGTGTTTGAAAACTTAAACATACAACACAGAATTCAAAAGAAAACAAGGTAACCATAGAGACAGAAAGATATTTTGCATATACCCTAGAGCAATTTTACAAACTAGACACGTTTTGAATTTTAGTTTCAAATTTTAAATGTGGGCCGCTTCTTTTTAACTACTTGCGTGCTAATGTTAAATCTAAGTAAAGTCTGGCTTTAAAATTCTAGATTTCTTTACAAAAAAGTAAGAGTTTTAAATATTTGAAGGAAAGTTTTAAATTATCCAGATGCTTTTATGTGTTTAAAAATGTGTTTAAAAATTAAGGCGACTGTAGGAGTTGATATAAGAAACCTAGAATATTTTATAAACATATTACATATCCAATTACTATGTTGCTAAATTTTCTTGCTGGTGCCGATTTATGCATTTGTTAGTAAAAGACTTCCACACAATATTTACCGCTTCCACACAATATTTACGCTCAGCAGGAAACACACTAACAGCACTTCTGAAAGAAATTCGCCAAACAGGGAATTTAGCTAGTTCTAATTCAAACTTTTATAAGCCAAAATTAATAATTGTTTTTATTCTTCTTTTGAAGATTTGATAATTAATCGTTATCGTTTGCTATTTTTTTTTAAAGTTCGAAGAATAATGAGGTATTTTTTAAATAAATACCTTTTTGAACACTCAAGTTTACCTTTCGAAAATAAATTAGTAAATGTTGCATTAAAAATAAAAGCGAAACTTTGCATATTTTTTTTATGCAAAACCTAGAATTTTTTATGCATTTTTCTTCATTCATATATAATGAACCTTCAAAATAACTTTATTGCGCTATTACAACAATCCAAATTGAATTATTACAGAAAAATAAATATTTTTTTCAAGAATTTTATATTTATTTTAAATAAAGCATCTCGTACGTTTGATGTAATGGCAACAGTGAAAATATTAAATAAAAATGGAATTTGCATGTTATTTCAATGTCGTATCCCACTTGTTTGCGAGACTTTCGGTTCGTTCTGTGAAAGTGGGTGACAGACAGACGGACGCACGACAGACGGACGCACGACGGACTGCACGATTATAAAACCTTCCACTTTTTTGTTATAAACGTAGTGTGGAAGCTTAAATATAAATTAATTTAGTTAAATTATTAATATTTTTGTACCTTGTAAGTACTTTTGCAGCCCAACAACAAATGACACACGTGATTATATATAATAAAGCACAATTGATATTCATTTGGTTCGTTCGAATTTTAAGCCCAGAGATAGTAATGGAAGTTCAATTTAAATAGAGGAAAATTGTATTCAGCATTCATTTAATTTTGAAAGGGCAAACATTGCCCAATGGTTTGGATGAAAGACCACTACGTTAGCATTTTGCGATCTGTAACTTGTGCGGGTTCGATTCCCGCCTTCACCCTGGGTGTAATTTTTTTTAGTGACAGTAAATATTCTTTCTGTGTCTGTCTTATTTGATGGAAGGCTTATGAAGCGGGTCTCTGATCAAGCACCTATGCTGGAATATGTATCAACCCGTCTACCCCCAAAATTTAAAACCTTAGAATGGTACTTTTTAATAAAATATTTATTATATTATAGACAGAATTAAAAAAAAAAGGAAAAATTGTAATACAAACAAAATTTATTTCGATGAAGAAATTTTAGAGTTTTGGTTTTAATTCTTTAACAACAATATAAATATTAATTATTATTTTATTTTACTTTAAAACGATTGATGTGCAAATCAATGTTTTAATAAAAACATTTATTTTTTTTTAATTCTGCGACTTTCAAATAAATCTACCAAACAATTTGTAATATTAAGTAAAATAAATAATTTCAAATATAACTAGGCCACAAAAAGAAAAAATAAATGGGATTATTATTAATGATTTAAAAATATTTATCCTAAGTTTTTTTTGTTTGATAATAAAAAGTTCACAAAAAAAACCAAAAAATGTGTTTTTTTTTGTTTATTTCGAACTCACATGAAATTGTTATGCTTCAAGTAAAAAGTTAGTTTATTTAATTAAAATTGAATTATGCATTTTATTAAATTATAAAATCTAACATATTGACTGTTACATATATCTACTATTGGCTTGTTTCAAGTGAAATAATTTTTCCAGCTTTTATTCCTGCTGTTTTTCGCATCAGTATTCCGATTGGTCCTTTTTTCTCATATGACATCTATTCACCAATCGAGGCTCGTGTGCTTGGTCAGAGATACGCTTATAAAGCTTCGTTAAGTACGACAGACCCAAAACACTCACACACACAGCGAGACAGGCGCTGCCATCTATCGCGCTTCTCGTCCACAATTTAGACATGTCTCTGGGGAGGAAATAGTCTCCAGGGACCTGTACCCTTGGGAAAATGCGCAATGACCGCCCACAGAGCTTTCGGACCCAACAGATTTAACGTGCACGTACTCCGCATATACTCGGTGGGTCTTCAGTGGTACCGAGATTCGATCGCGGGGCCTTCCGATCCAGAGATCGAGATCCTTACCACAAGGCTCCCCACAGCCCCGAACGAATTTATTTTCATTCAGCATCTTTGTTGCCACTCAAGACCTGAAAAATTTACAATAGGCCATTTTCATAGTAAGTAGCTAAGTAGCAATAGTTATTGAAAGTCACTAAATCTTATAGTAAAATGTTTACAATTTTATAAACGAATGGCCAAATAAATCTTTAGAAAGAGTAGTTATAAAACATCAAAATAGTAATTCCGAGTAAATGTAATTCAGTTCTTAGTTCTTTTTCAATGAAGTATGTTTTTATTTAAAAGAAAATAAATGCCGCCATAAATGTGGTAAAAGTTATGAATAAAAGATGAGGGAATCTATCAAACTACATAACTCGTAAACCATTTTAAAAGCCCCAAATTGTCCAAATGGTAAAGTACCAATAAATTGTTTTGGAAGACTCTGAGTTATATTCGGCTTTTATTTTCTAAATATAAAAGTCGTAAATAAAATGTTTAAAATTCTGGACTACTATAAGCTTCAAGACAATAGTTAAACACTTTCTAAATTTAACTAAAACATTGATGGCAATTTAAAATGTGTTGGGTAATTAATTTATTTTTGTTGTAAAAGTTGTAGTTTCAAAATGTCAATTATGCAAAATAATGAACATCTAAAATTACAGACACTCTACTAGTTGAAAAAATCTGCCTATATTCGTTATTAAAATGGGTGTAGGTGCATAGATGTTATTTTTTAATATTTAATAAGGTTCTGTGGTTTTACACAATGATGTGATTTTCAACACGCTCAGAATTTTTTTGATACGAAGTTCAAAATAAAATATTTCCATGGCTAGTGCTCGTTAAATAACTTGTCTTTAAATTTATTGTGTAAAGTCGAGAAATAATTTGGTGCACAATTTGGTCTCTAACTTACCCGTTGTTCAACAGTACGAGGTCCGCCGCCGCAAGCCTTAGTATTCTGCTTTATTTTGTTACTTTTATATACAATATTTACATGCAATACATAGGAACCTACAATAAGCATAGAATATTTATTGGTTAGCTTAATATCTTTTAAGTTGCAAGAGAAATTGGAAGATCTTTTAAACCATGAGATATCTATTTTTTCTATTAGCGAAAGTAGTTTTTAACTATAATATTTACTTAAGCTTCATAGAAAAGCATTATTTTGTCTAATAAAAAAATCAGTATTTCTTTTATCATTGATAAATTTGGAATGCAAATTTAAATAAATTAAACAATCTATAGAAATACATAAGCACGATCGTGTATAGGGCTCAATGGCTTGAAGCTATTTAAAATTGTTGGGAGTCTATTCCAATTCAATAAATATCTAAGAATGTGAAACTCCAACAAGTAATTTGCAAATGTCGAAAAACTTTTGAGCCTTATCCGTTCTTCAAAGTGTTCGTTAAGTCGGAACTTGCGAATTACGTAGAGGATTTCGAAGCTTTTAACCAAATTAATGTAATTTAGTTGAGTGATCAGCAAACATTCAACTTTGTTAGAAAAGGAAAAGTTTTTTTTCTGGAAGTAAATACACAGTGGATCGTGTATCTGAAGATTTTGGGTAGGAATAAACTGAAGATTGAAAAAATTGACGGAAAATATTTATTACAAGTAACTGCCCAGGTCACGTGGCGTGGGTTTGGTGCCCTGCTTCTAAGCGTTTTTCACAATATGAGCGTTGCTTAGTTTAGTTTGAATATCGAAGCACTAGAGCTACACGAGGGCTATTGGCGACGGGCGTCGTATTTTAGAACCACAGTCAACAATATGCGTTGGCTGGTGGACATATACTTTTAAGCTAGTGTATATACAGGGTGGTTATAAAATAACGCTCGCTATTCGGAGTGGTCTGTAGCTAGAATGAATAATCCAAATGCATCAAAAATTGAGACATTTACTCAATCAAGAAGGGGGGAAAAGAATGTAATAATAAAAAGATAGAATTATAAAAAATAATCATAAAAAAAACCTCTTCTCTTGACCAGGGTTCTAAATTACTAGGCGTAGTCAATTATTGCCAATAACGGTTAACACAGCTAATTACGCATAGTAATTTAGAACCCTGGTCAAGAGACGAGTTTGTTTTTTTGAAAAAGAATGGTATCATATAAAAGAAACTCGTCTCTTGTTCAAGGTTCTAAATTACGAGGCGTAGCCAGTTATTGCAAATTACAGCCAACACAGCCAATAACACCTCGTAATTTAGAACCCTGGTCAAGAGACGAGTTTGTTTTTTATGGTTCCATTCTTTTTTCCCCTTTCATGAATAGTAACGGTCGTATCCACCAGCCACGGGATCAACCTCGGATTGCCTAATCTAACTTTAGTGTTCGAACTGCGTGATCGTGCTTTAGTCCGTCGTCCGTATCCACCATCCCAGGATTAAGTTATCAGCAGCCTATCTTCCGGAAGTCTTCTCTGATTGGCTAACTGCAATTTCGTGCTTTATTCAAATCACTTTGATACGGATTGTAAGGGCCTTTTCCCACGGAGCACCTTGATCACGGAACTTCCATAGGGGGGAATAACATGGAGAACCGCTGTAGAGAATTTTTCATTGAATTTTTTCGTGGAGACACGAAAATCGGTGAACCGGTTTTGCTGAGAGATATAGGTAGCCAATTAGCATCAAGTATAGCTCTGGCGTCTTGTTGGCGAAATCGAGTTTGCCAAATGGAGAAAAATGTACTTGATGCTTGCCAATGTTGATTTTTGAAGTTAGTAATCCTTGCTTAATCGGCTGTGGGGAGCCTTGTGGTTGAGATCTCGATCTCGACATCGTAAGGTCTCGCGATCGAGTCTCAGTACCACTGAAGACCCACCGAATATGCGGAGTACGTGAACGTTAAATCTGTTGGAACCGAAAGTCCTGTGAGTGGTCATTGCGCAGTTTCCCACGGGTACAGGCCCCTGGAGACTATTTCCCTCCCGTTCA
Source organism: Hylyphantes graminicola (assembly GCA_023701765.1). Taxonomy (NCBI): domain Eukaryota; kingdom Metazoa; phylum Arthropoda; class Arachnida; order Araneae; family Linyphiidae; genus Hylyphantes; species Hylyphantes graminicola. Next base: position 1,986,246 of record CM043114.1, on the reverse strand, counting down.
GGAACTTGTCTAAATTGTGGAGGTGGCGCGTGATAGATGGCAGCATCAGTTACGTATGTGAGTGTGCTTTGTGTCTGTCTTACTTGACGAAGGTTTATAAGCAGATCCACAAGCCTGAAATTATATGTATACCAACAAACGAATCCCCTACACGTGATAGAAATTTGTAAAAATATTGAAAATTGAAAAAAAGTGCCAAGATTAGCGATAAGTATCATTCACAACAACCCCTCCAGGAACGTGTGACGGCAGAATCTGGGAAGGTGGAGAACCTTGTTCGAGCAATTCCGTGCTCAAGGAATACCGTGTGAAAAGGCATTTCGAAACGTAGTGAAATAAATATGTTCATTTTTCAACTTTTTATAGCGTTAAACAATACTTTTTTTTTCAGTTCCGTTGGGTGCCCGCTCAGGCGTCGACCTCGTCACTTGACCAGGGTTTTAAATTACGAGGCGTTATTGACTGTGGTAAAGCTCCTAATGGAGGCTAGAAATAGGCAGTTGGAATCGATTACACTACACTACACTAAGAATACTTTTTTGCGTATTTTTGGTAGCTCTGTGGTGGTTGTTTTCCTAGTTGAATGGATAAGCTTTCGAAAAACTTTACTCCTTTGGAGGAGGAAATTTTGCTAAATAGTGTAGGGGCGCATTAACCCAGCAGCACTCGCCTGGGGTCTAATGGACCCCAGATAGATTAAATACACTTCTAGATCTGAAACTCTAATTGGATTACCATTATAAGGATTTTCTACATTAAAATTGACTTAGACACTAACTCCCTCAATTGTGTCTAAGAGAAATAATGTAATGGTTCACGGCTGCCTTTTTCTAGCCTCCTTTAGGAGCTTTAGCGCAGTCAATTGCGCCTCGTAATTAAGAACCCTGGTCAAGAGACAAGTTTCTTTTTTTCTAAAAAGAATGGAATCATAAAACGAAACTCGTTTCTTGACTAAGGTTTTAAATTACGAGGCACAGCCAATTATGGCTAATTACGGTCAACACATCCAATTACGCCAATTTAGAACCCTGGTCAAGTGACGAGTTTGTTTTTCATGATTCTATTCTTTTCCCCCCTTCTTGATTAGTAAGTGTCTCAAAGTTTTTTTGCGTTTGGATTATTCATTCAAGCTACAGACCACTCCGAATAGCGAGCGTTATTTTATAGCCACCCTATACATTTCGAAGAAACAGTAGAGCTGCAATCGGAAAGTTCAATTATGCCAATTACAAATCAATCATTAACCCGGCAGCACTCGCGCTAACTTACCATAGACTAAGAATCTTCTAAACCAAGAACTCAATCTGATGCCTAGCGCCCCCAAAGTGTCGAACGGAACTAATACATTAATGATTGATTTGTGATTGGCATAATTGAACTTTCCGATTGCAAATCTACTGTTTCTTCGAAATGTACAGGGTGGTTATGAAATAACGCTCGCTATTCGGAGTGGTCTGTAGCTTGAATGAATAATCCAAACGCAAAAAAACTTTGAGACACTTACTGATCAAGAAGGGGGAAGGGACTAATCAAGAAGGGGAAAAAAAGAATAGAATCATAAAAAACAAACTCGTCACTTGACCAGGGTTCTAAATTATGAAGCGTTATTGGATGTGTTGGCCGTAATTAGCCATAATTGGCTATGCTTCGTTATTTAAAACCTTGGTCAAGAAACGAGTTTCGTTTTATGATTCCATTCTTTTTAGAAAAAAGGGAACTTGTCTCTTGACCAGGGTTCTAAATTACGAGGCGCAATTGGCTGTGCTGAAGCTCCTAAAGGAGGCTAGAAAAAGCAGCCGTGAACCATTACATTAGTTCTCTTAGACACAATTGGGGGAGTTAGTGTCTAAGTCGATTTTAATATAGAAAATCCTTATAATGGTTATCCAATCAGAGTTTCAGATCTAGAAGTGTATTTAATCTATCTGGGGTCCATTAGACCCCAGGCGAGTGCTGCCGGGTTAATAGTGTATTAGTTCCGTTCGACACTCTGGGGGCGCTAGGCATCAGATTGAGTTCTCGGTTTAGAAGATTCTTAGTCTATGGTAAGTTAGCGCGAGTGCTGCCGGGTTAAGAAAAGATTGAATGCAAAGAAACTAATGCATTAACATTAGATGAAAAACTCGAAGCATGGTTTTGCGGTGACGGAGCTTTACAATTCACAAAGCTCTGTCACCAAACGAACCATGAATCAGCTGAAATTATAGTACAAAAACTTGAAAGCTGCAAGCCGTAAGAGACTAGCAAGTGAAAAGGTTGAAGTTTTTGTGACCGGAGGTTTAAGTAAAAAAATTGTCGCGACGGGCGCAGATGCACTCTTCGTGGCGAATGGGGCTGTTCTACGGCATCCTTTGAACAGTTGGGACAGCGATGCCCCCTACGAAGCAGTGACATCAGGTGAGTAAATTTTTACTTTTTTTCTAATAACCTGCACAGCATTATTATAAATGCAGTATGAACGTCTGTGGTTATTGTACCTTTTAGTTTTCGGCAAACACGTTGGAACTACATCCTTTAAATTTTGCTATTTGACTAAATGTTTCACAAGTCGAAATTTGTTTTCCTAAAATTTAGTTATTTTTAGGTAGAAGTTAAAATTATAGTACACACTTCAAGATTTTGGATCTGCAAAGGTGATTGAAACTTCTAATTATTAAGTTGAGTCTCTTATAAACGTTAAATGATTGTACTACTCATTATTATGATTAAAGTTAAATTTTCTGCAAATAAATTAAACATTTGACATGTTAAGCATTGCTCGGAATGGCTTGGTTTTTAATATTTGCACAGCCTTGTAATGATAACATTTACGACAATAAAATTTAATTTGTAAAATAATTCACCAATTAAATCTTAAGTATGTGTACGTATCTAATTAGTTTGTTTTGAAATTATATTTTCAGTTGCACATAACGGCAGCATGAGCATCCTTTTCCCCCCCTCCCAGCTGAGGTGCAGGAGGCAGGATCTTCCGCATTAACTGACGGCCTCGTGTGTGTTTTGGAAGTTTTGGAGGATGAAGCTCATGTTGTAAGTTTGACATGTCACTGTAGTGATAATATTTATAATCAAATGATCGAAGGATTTCTGTAAAACTAATGTGGTCCCCCATTATGTTGTCTCTTTTTTTTGTTTATCCTGGTCCATTTTTTAATCTTTAGAGAGCTTTATGACAAAAGGGCTGAGTTTTCTTTCTGATCACTGAATACCAAATTTGACAAAATAACGAACATTCGGCCAAAGTCTTGGGAGAATACCAAATATTCGGCTTACAAATTTTAATTTTTTGTCAGATCAAAGTAAGTTGTATTTATTATTCATCAATTTGAATTCAACATAAACATTTAAGTACACAATTGCACAATAAGGTAAATCTTAAGAATCCGGGTCTGCTTGGCGCATGTCCAAAAACAACAAATCCTTGGCGAAACACTCGTGTTTTACGATTGTCAGATTCTTTCTTCTTTCACACCGATGCAGGATGCAGTAAGCAGAGTTAATCACCTCAAGCAGAGTTAGTGCTGCACTGTCTCTTTTCGGAAACGATATCTGTCAAAAAAGTTTTCATCGTCCAATACATTTAAATCATCATTCCTTTCCACCTCAATTAGATTTCGTCTTTCTATATATTCCAATTCGTTAAGATCATCCTCATCAAATGACTCGTAGTAGTCGGAGTCGGCCATCATTTATGTTTACAAAACTGCTCGTAAGCTATTGGTTGATGAATCTAATCCAAGGCTATTCCAAGCCTAAACCACCTCGAGAGGGGGTATAAGTTTCGAGCACCTAGTCTAAGATTAGTCTCGCGATTACGTGGTGGTGAATACCGTTTTGCGGCTAGTCCCGCACTAGAACCGGATCAGAGATAAAACCGCGCCTAATTGTGGTTGGTGGATACGGCCGAGAAAATCATAAAAAACAAACTCGTTTCTTGACCAGGGTTCTAAATTACGAGGCGTAGTCAATTATGACCAATAACGGTCAACACAGCTAATTACGCATCGTAATTTAGAACCCTGGTCAAGAGACGAGTTTGTTTTTTATGATTCCATTCTTTTACCCCCTTCATGAATAGTAAGTATCTCAATTACTGTTGCATTTGGATTATTCATTTGAGGGGTCATAGGAGTCTTAAAAATGTGCAAAGAAGGTACTACAATATATAGTTTGATCTTTCATGTCATTTTTGAACTACTCAATGTATAAGTATAATTTTTTTTATATATAATTCTAGAAGATTCATTTATTATAAAACAAGTTTTAAAATTTATGAAACTTTAGCCAAAACTAAAATAAATAATATTAAACATGAAGCTATTTGAACACATTGTGATTAGGCTTGCGCGGCAAATTGTGAGGTCAAAATTGAAAAAATGACCAAGGAAATGACTTTATATTGTACAAATATGTACAAAAAAAGACTTATACCTAAATTCTCAGCTCAATTTTAATTAGAAATTATTTTTAAAAAAATTTAAAATCAAAATTTAAAAAATTATATAAATTTTTTTAGAAAAAAGTTCTTAAAATAATTTCTAATTAAAATTGAGCTGGGAATTTAGGTTTAAGTCTTTGTTTGTACATATTTGTACAATATAAAGTCATTTTCTTGGTCATTTTTTCAATTTTGACTTCACAATTTGCCGCGCAAGCCTAATCACAATGTGTTCAAATAGCTTCATGTTTAATATCACTTATTTTAGTTTTGGCTAAAGTTTCATATATTTTAAAACTTGTTTTATAATAAATAAATCCTGTAGAATTACATATAAAAAATTATACTCATTTATTGAATAGTTAAAAAATTACATGAAAGATCAATTAATGCTTTGTAGTACCTTCTTTGCACATTTTTAAGACTCCTGTGACCCCTTAAGCTACAGACCACTCCGTCGAATAGCGAGCGTTATTTTACAACCACTCTGTATATAACAGCAAGTTTAAAACACTGTTCTGGCGTTAATAAAAGGAAAAAAAACTATTCCTTATTCTATTAAGGGGGCTCTCTGAGTTTTTTATTGTTGTATTTATCTTGAAAATCAACATAATGAGGAATTATGACAATTGCGTTATATTCATACAATATAAATGTTTTCGATGTTTTAATGCAGATATCGAAAATTTATTTAATTGCATCTGAATTTTATAAGGAAATAAAAATATGTATATAGTATTACATAAACACAGTAAATTCTACGTATACCGTATGAAGATTTATATTATTTTATTTATTCATCCAATTTATTTTATAAATACGTTCTTTCATCTTTTATAGTCTTTTCCTTAGAATTTCTATCGCACTTTCTTACAGTTTAAAATGTCTTAGGCATCGGATTTCATACTACCAAAAGTGCATTCACGAAGAAAACCCATAAGGATTTGAAAACTAGTCTAAAAGATGGCATTTTTATACATAAACTGTCACTGCATTGCTTTTGTAAATACCAAAAGTAATATTAAAATATGGTATTTATAGCCTTTATTCGATTTCAAAAGTTTAGATGGGAAATTGCTATTTCAGATAAAGATGTGAATATATTAAGTTTGCAAAAAGAACTTTTATCTTGGGTAATCTTAGAATCTTTTTTAGATTTCTTGCGTTAAAAGGTTTAAATAACTGAAAGATTTTTTTTTAAAAAATAAACCGTAAACTTTTTAAAAAGGGTTTAGAATAAGGAAGGTAGTATTTTATGCTATGTTTATAATTCTATATAATGCATTTCTGTGTGTGCAACTACGTTTGACAATTAATGTACTTATTTAGTTAATAACTTCACTATATATGTGAGTATTAAGGGGACAGGGTAGGCAAAAGAAAAAATCATTTAGTTTGTGCCTAAAATTCGTGATTTTTTTTTGCAGTTTAATAACAATAATTTTTAAAGACTACACAATTTTTCAAAAATTTACAAACACTACTCTTTCAGAATTTTATTTTTTTTGTAGAAAAATTAAGTTTTATTGGACAACGACTAACGCTTATTTATTCAAAGAAATATAGCAGTCTAAGGTAGTGAATCCCACCTAGTTAAAACTATTATACCACTTCTAAACAAATGATCGCTAAAAATTTAAAATCAGTAATTAAGGAAAGAGAACTTGTCTTTCCTAAGTTATAAAGTCAATTGAAATCGCGAGTCTTCATTAAAGAAACTGACGCCCGAACTAACTCGAGCTCGAATGCAAACAAACACAATAGACTAACAGTTTTGAAATAAGCTCAATTTCCCCAAATCAAATATTAAGTTTAAATCTTAAGCTTTCCTTGGATTGGAAACTAGTTTCCCAATTCCATGCAAAATAAAAGGGGCAAGATCTCGAATTTCCAATCCAAACAGCATATTCATGCCTCGCAGCCTTTTATCGCTGCAAGACAAATACAGGGTGACGCAAATAAAAGTGGCCCCGGTCTAGCGATAGGAATACGTTGAAATGCTTGGCGAGAAAAACTTTTGAAGCCGCCTGAAACCTGTCTTTGCATTGGTTGGATCGGATTAGCTTCACTTTAGAGCTACTCGTAGACTAGTGGCGAGTTCAGATATTAATTCGTATTGTATGAAGACATCCCATAATGCAAATTTTGCGTCTTGCAATCAATTTAGAATGTTTTGCATTAACAAAAGCAAAAAGGACCGATTCTTTAGGATAAATAACGACCGAAATAATCACTAGTTTCTTGATCAGCTCTACAAACCTTGGTTATATTTCATTCCATCTAGCTTCTAAAACCGTAGCGTAGTTGCCTGCAAATAAGTCGCCAAGCAATTAGTTGGGCTTATTATTGAAGCGATGAATAGCTTCAGTTAGCGAAAATGTTTTTATATTGGTTTTAGGCTTGGCAACATATCTGTCTTGTTCTTATCTCCACGTTGGGGCCATTTTTATTTGCCTTGCCCTGTAGAAGGATTTCCTTTTACACTTTTCAACTGAATTTTTCCATCAACGATTTGATGAGATAGACTGAGTATCCTGTAGTGTTTAGTTTGAATTATCGTTGCACTAGAGCTACACGAGAGCTATTGCCGAAGAGCATCGTAATTTAGAGCCACAGCAGGTGACGAGCCGACATCTGAATAGGCACCCATCGCAACCATTAAGTGCGAAATTTTACGCAGCGGCGGGCCATTGAAGCATATTTAACGTGCAATCCTCCCACACGGGGTATTATTCGTCGGACATATTTGGCTCCACGGGTCGTTTATAGGTCGGCAGTTATTTTGCCGATGCCCGAACCCGAACCTGGGACCGTCCGCATGCGAATCCTGTAGTGAAAACGAGAAGGTTATATTAAAGGGCAATTGGATATGGGTCTCTACACCAAAGTGCCTCAATTAAGGGAGAATGGGCGCGCTTGACGGGGGGTCTCCAAACTCAAGTGCCTTAATGTTAATCCAAAGAAAAAAACTATTTTCTCTACCGCATTTATCCGGCTGTATTGGATATTTTTGCAAGCTGTTTTTTTTCTAAATAATAAATGTAGATAATGTACAGGTTTCTATAATCCCACTTTTTTAAATTGTTTGGAATACCTTCTGTAAAATTATTTATTCAATATTAAAAACAAACAAACTTAGAATTAATTTCAAAAAGTGGGATTGTCGGTACCTTTAAGTTAGCTACATTTTTCACATGAAAAATATTCAACACAGCCGGAGAAATGTGGCAGAGAAAATATTTTTTTCTCCATTGAATTAACAGTGAACACTTAGCTTTGGATACTCGCAATCCAGCGCGCCCTTCCCCCCTTAAATCAATGGAAAAGCAATTTTCTAAGTCACAATAATCCGGCTGTGTTGAAAACTTAAGTAGGGAAGCTATTTTTTCATTAGAAAATTCAAGACCTTCGGTGTTGCTTATGAGTAAGTCCAATGTGGGAAATAATTTTCTAAAATCAATTACTCCAGCTATTTGGAAGATTTTTAGAAATGGCTTTTTATATACGGCAAATGGTTGGTTAAAAGTATCTCTACACAATCATCTTTAAAAAAAAATTGGTTCATTGAAATTCATTGGTCGCGCGTTTTAATTTCCATGTATAACTTGACAATAAAATATTCAAATCGATTTTAAATAATAAAATTTTATCTAAGTTAGAATTATTATAGCGTGTGTAAAACTATTAAATTATAATACTTAATTTCTTCTGGTGAACCAGTAAAATCTTTGGGCTAAATACACGTGACTCAAGAAGCATGCTGTAGTCATGTTTGCCTGATATAGGGTTGCCAATGCTCAGTCTATTCTCGTCAGATGTCTTTGGGTTCTATCCTTTGAGCACAGAGTTCCATTCTCATCTTGTGACAACAACAAGGGTTCCGGGAAAGGTAATCATTGTCTCGTGGTACTTGGAGTGTCAAAATTGTAAGTGACATTTGGCTAGTTTTAATATTTAAATATCGTAATGGAGGTCTTATAGACCAACAACAAAGTTAGAGTACGCAGTATAGCTACACTCTTAAAACAAACGAACAATTTTAACTTGGTCTGAGTTAATTTTCACTTATCTTGTGTCAAAAATGCACTTCTCCTACAAGAGTGGATCCTTTGTATGTTGAATATGTGACAAGATCACTCCAAACGAGTGATTTTAACTCAGTCAGAGTTAATATTCACTACTTTCCAGTGCCAAAAATGCACTTCTCCTACAGGAATTTATTTCACTCCTTTGTTTTTAGAGTGAAAGTTAGTAACGCAACCACCTTAACCCTTTCATTCCTAAAATGACTCAGACTCACGTACAAGTAAGGATTAGGTAATGATATTCTATTACATCTTACATGGAAACAAAAATCATGCATAGCGAAAGTGTTAAATGAGATTCGATCTTTGGCACAACCATCTTCCAGACGTTGGTTGGTTGGTTAGTTGGATTGTGGTTCCACACAAGGATCTTTCTGACCATAAAAGCATTGTCTACACTCCTTGCCAACCTAACTTGGGTAAAAACAAAGGGTGAAAAGGCTGAGGAAAAAGTGCGATTGGTCTATTAGTTAGAAACTCTTGTAAGGTAATATTTACATACAAAATAATCTGCATAAAGTTTAACCAAAAATACACTTTTCATTCTGATAAAATTGCCAAATTATCTCAAATAGTAGTGAAATCTGTTAGACCTTAAGGTATCCGACTACCTTTCGTGCACTTTTTTTTAAAACCTAGAAATCATAAACTGTAAATGCAATGGAAAGGTAAAATGTACTATTGAAACATGAATTTAACACAAATTATAACTGTAAAATTTTTATTTTTTACAAAAATAGCGATTTTTAGTGAAAATTGACCATTAATTTGCTGGAACGGCTTTTAATGTAGAAGAAAAGTTTATCAATATAATTCATTTAAATTTTAACCATACATTACCAGCATATTCAGAAGTGTAATGAACTAAAAGCTAATTGATATCATAAAAAACTTTAATTTTACAGGGTATAATGTAAATTTTCATAAAAAATTCAAATATTTTCAAGGTTATTTTTGAATCATTCATCAATAAATATTTAAAATATGTAACTACATACACGCTTTTAGTTCATTACATTCTCTGAACTTTAACGAACCATCATATAAAATATCAGACTGTTATATTGATTACATTTTGAGATACAGCGAAAGCGGTAAGGCAAAGTTAGTGAAAAAGCAATTCTTCAGAAAACGCGATCAAAGTAAAAATTTCAAAAAAGGCATACCAGAAGGGCACTGTTTGTAAACATTTCAGTGTTGCCAAACTGAAATTAAAAATTATTCATTTTATTTTGGCCTTATTCTAGCAATATGTTTTTATGTTTAGTTATTTAAAAATGGTTTAAATTTTTTTTAAAAAAATGTTTTTTTAAGCTTACTTTCGGTTTTGGATTACCATTATGCCTATTTTGAAATCCACATATCTAAGCTTCTACTCAACGGAGCTTAAAACTAAAAGCAGATTTGAAAAGATAAATGTTCATATTATCTAAAAATAAAATAAAACAAATTGCACATTTTCATCGAAATTAACGTTTGAAAGGTAGTCGGATACCTTAAGGGGTCATAGGAGTTTTAAAAATGTGCAAAGAAGGTACTACTACAAAGTAGAGTTTGATCTTTCATGTAATTTTTTAACTACTCAATATATAAGTATAATTTTTTGATATGTAATTCTATAAGATTTTTTTAAAATAAAACAAATTTTAAAATTTGAAACTTTAGCCAAAACTAAAATAAATGATATTAAACATAAAGCTATTTGAACACATTGTGATTAGGCTTGCGCGGCAAATTGTGAGGTCAAAATTGAAAAAATGACCAGGAAAATAACTTTATATTGTACAAATATGTACAAACAAAGACTTTTACCTAAATTATAAGCTCAATTTTAATATGAAATTATTTTTAAAACAATTTAAATCAAAATTTTAAAATTTTTATTGATTTTTTTTAGAAAAAAGGTTTTTAAAATAATTTCTAATTAAAATTGAGCTGAGAATTTAGGTAAAAGTCTTTGTTTGTATATATTTGTACAATATAAAGTCATTTTCTTGGTCATTTTTTCAATTTTGACCTCAAAATTTGCCGCGCAAGCCTAATCACAATTTGTTCAAAAAGCTTTATGTTTAACATCATTTATTTTAGTTTTGGCTAAAGTTTCATAAATTTTAAAATTTGTTTTATAATAAATAAATAATATAGAATTACATATCAAAAAATTATACTTGCATATTGAGTAGTTTAAAAGTTATATGAAAGATCAAACTATGCTTTGTAGTACAGCTGGGGAAAAAAAAAACGCTCCACCCCACGTTTCTCAGCTGCTATTGGACAAGGAACTTTGTGAAAGGTGTCATTTTTCAGGAAATAGCGAAAGGAACTGAGAACTGGCAACAAAAATTGTATAAGGGGTCGTCTACATATTAAAATGTGTACCAACTTTGAAAATTCCAATGGCAACACCCAATTTTTTGACATAAAAATGTTCAACACCTTCAAAATACACCATGTGTAAAAAAGAATTATTGACTTTGCATTATTTGCTAAGCTATAAGCATTCAAAGTTGAACGCCCATTATGTTAAAAAAGTTTCATAAACTTTTATTCATATCTCCACAAATAAAAGGAATTAAAGAAAGTTTTTTTTTTCATTATATACTTCTTAATCTTCCAAAAACAAATCACACAAGTTTTTTCATCAATTTTTCAGTTTTAATAATTTTTTATTTAAATTTAAATAATAAAAAATAAAACATGAATAGCAACCCCAAATTTTTTTTACATAAATCGATAAAGTAGATCAAGTAGAACCAAAATCCCAAATTTTTTAATTCAAAAACCATTATTTGCCGAGTTATTGTAAAAAAACTGAAAAAGACGAATTTTAGGGATCGTGTAAAAAATTACTTGGCGAATTCGATCCTAACTTGCATAATCGTTTGGTGATTGAAAAGCATTTGCTGATAAATGTTTATTCAAATAAGTGATGTCTGAAAAAAAATCTAAAAATCTTTTCTTATTTTAAGTGCATGCAGTGTATTTTGTTTGTCGAATTAACTTTAAGGGGTCACAGGAGTCTTAAAAATGTGCAAAGATGGTACTGCAAAACATAGTTTGATCTTTCATGTCATTTTTGAACTACTCAATGTATAAGTATAATTTTTTTTATATGTAATTCTACAAGATTTATTTATTATAGAACAAGTTTTAAAAATTATTAAACTTTAGCCAAAATTAAAATAAATTATATTAAACATGAAGCTATTTAAACACATTGTGATTAGGCTTGCGCGGCAAATTGTGAGGTCAAAATTGAAACAATGACAATGAAAATGACTTTATATTGTACAAATATGTACAAACAAAGACTTATACCTAAATTCTCAGCTCAATTTTAATAAGAAATTATTAAAAAAAATTTTTAATCAAAATTTCAAAATTTTTAATAATTTTTTTTAGAAAAAAGTTCTTAAAATAATTTCTTATTAAAATTGAGCTGAGAATTTAGGTATAAGTCTTTGTTTGTACATATTTGTACAATATAAAGTCATTTTCATTGTCATTGTTTCAATTTTGACCTCACAATTTGCCGCGCAAGCCTAATCACAATGTGTTTAAATAGCTTCATGTTTAATATAATTTATTTTAATTTTGGCTAAAGTTTAATAATTTTTAAAACTTGTTCTATAATAAATAAATCTTGTAGAATTACATATAAAAAAAATTATACTTATACATTGAGTAGTTCAAAAATGACATGAAAGATCAAACTATGTTTTGCAGTACCTTCTTTGCACTTTTTTAAGACTCCTGTGACCCCTTAAATCATATCGATTACTATGTTTTTAAGTATGTGTTATTTCCAATACAATTTCAAGAAGTGAGTATCAAAAATAAATATGCTAAAATATAATTGGAATTCGGTTTACAGTAAATTTTATTGTTACCACATTGCTTATTTAAAATTATTAGTGGCCACTTTCCTTGATTACAAATCATTGCCCAATCATTCTGAATAATTTTATTTTGCTTTCCTTAAATATCGTGTTAAGGTTGTAACCCTCCCCCCGTTTTGAAATACGTGGTTTATATTACCGATAAAGGGCGAAAAAATTTTAACAAACTTTTTGCAGCAATATTAATGAAACAAAAATTTGCATAAAAAATGTGAAACATTAATGCAATAATCATGTTAGTCAATGTGATTATAACTAATCGCATTTGGAAATCTGTTCGTTATAAATAACCGTATATGCGACTTAAATTAAAATTAAAACTTTTTATCTTCTAATCTTTATTTTATTTCTGAATTTATAATTTCAAAATAAAAAAACATTAAAAAATCACAATATTAGTGAAGAAAGTTAAATTCTAGCATCCGTTGGCGAGATTATGTTAACCCAGTTAGTTTGTTGTTTTGAAAAGACGCAACCCAAATATTACTGTTTTCACTTTAGAGATTTCCCCCCAAACGAGTTCAAAATTAATGCTTTAATATCTCAGCAAATAATGCAAACTAGATAATACTTTTTTATACATGGGGTATTTTGAAGGTGCTGAACATTTTTATGTAAAAAAATGGGGTGTTGCCATTGGAATTTTCAAAGTTGGTACTCATTTTAATATGTAGACGACCCCTTATGCAATTTTTGTTGCCAGTTCTAAATTCCTTACGCTATTTCCTGAAAAATGACACCTTTCATAAAGTTCCTTGACCAATAGCAGCCGAGAAACGAAGGGTGGAGCGTTTTTTTTTTCCCCAGCTGTACCTTCTTTGCACATTTTTAAGACTCCTATGACCCCTTAAACGAAATGAATGTTTTGAACATGCTTTCTGGATGGATTCACAAATAATTTATGGCACTCTTTACATCCGCAGAAGGACCTTCTCCATAGCATATTTTTATTTACTCAACTTAGGTTGGCAAGGAGTGTATATACCCTGTGTGACACACGCAAGCAAATGTAAACATCTTAATTTTTATTGGCCATGTTTCAGACCATGGATGGCAACACAAATTATATATGAAAATAATTTTCTTTTTGAGTCTTGATTGGTGTATCGAGTGGTGTGGAGAAAATGCTAAGATGAAAGTTGAAGCAATTACGTCATCTGAAACTGGGTATGAGTCCGTTTTACGCAGTGTTCTATAGTAGGGTAGGGATTGAACCTATACCAACCGTACCATGGACCAACACGGAGACAATATAGGGTGGTATGTGGGGCCGGATGGCCGAGTGGTTTGGATCGCAGCCCACAACACTAGCAGTCCGTGCGCTGCAACGGGTGCTGGTTCAATTTCCACCTTTGCCCTGGGTGTATTTCTTTTCTCAGTGTCAAAATTATAAATTAACTAGCATTTTTATAACTCCATTCGTGCTCCGCAGTGAGTCATGGCTGCGATGGCAGCTCAGTACGAGTCGTTTTGTGGCGATAACTAATCCACTGTGGCCATAACCTATAATGTTACTGAATATTTTCTTAATTGTGGCATAAAAATGTAACCGACAAGCTACAAACTAGATTGTAAGCAAGTACCTTCTGAATTCGTAGTGTTCTAAAATAAATCGTTAAGTTTTCCTACAATAGTAATCTTCTTTCATCCCAACTTTAATTTTTTAAAATAATTAACTTTAATACCAAAATAGCAATAGTTTCTTAACCCTACTATAGAACTCTTTGGTTTCACGCTACCGCGAATCTGCAGCTAAAACAGAAGGTTGTAAATCGCCTGTATAAAATCTTGATCTTTTTACGTATCGTCCAAAAACATAACTAAACTACTTCGAGTACAACTTTTTCAATCCAGAGCCACTTTTTTTCCATCTTTGTTTTCCTGCAATCCTAAGAAGTGTGATAAATAAAAGAAAGAACTCCTTAAGACCCCTAAAATTGGCACTGCAACTTTTCCTGAGGCATTTGCCGAAGTCTCCGTTTGTAAAAAAAAGAACACTTTGTTTTGTAAACTGGTTCTTCCGTTCAATTTTCAACATAGAAAATCACCTAGGAAAAGATATTTCGCTTCTAAATATCAATTAGTTGTGATTTACACTTCACGTTGTGTACTATTTTGATTTCTTTTCGTATTTTTATACTTATTTTTAAATTTATTAAATTTAACGTACGCATAAATAAAATAAATATTTTCATTTTAGAAGTAGTAGAATACAAATATATGAATACTAACTAGGTATTTTTTACTGAATTTATAAGTTAAACATTATTAATTTACACATCACATGACTACAAACACCTTCAAAGCGTAAAATATTCTTAAATTTGGTAGCATGCCGTTTTAATGAATATAATTAAAAAATATTAGTTTCGAATTGTTGTAATTTGGATGAGTAAGTTGTTAAAATTACCTTGCAGAAATTTTTGTTGGGTATAAGTTAATTCCCCCCTCTTTCTCTATTTGGTTTTAAAAAGTAAGTTCAATACTTTTATTGAAAGGTACTTAAAACACAGCTTGTAAGCTAATTTATCAAAGAATGCACTAATTAAAACAAATTTCCAGGAATTTTTAAACAATAGATCTTTTTAATTAAAGCTATAAGTGAGTGCAAAAAATGTCTACCTTGGGCATTATCGCTTTTCAAAATTTATCTCTAAGGGGAAAAAAAAAGCACCTTAATAGGTTTTCTATCCAAAATTTATTTAAAAGTAAACATGGAATAAATAATATGCTTCACACATTTTTTTTAAAGAACTTAAGATGACAATAACCAATAGAGCAAAATAGGAAACAGATGAAAATGAGGCTTTAATTTGCAAAATTATACAATAAAATTTATTTTTCCAGTACGCAATATTCCAGTTTAATTAATTTGCCAAAACTGATATTTTTTTGTTGATTTAGAATGACAAAGCATGCAGCTCATAAATTATTAGTCTCTCAAATGTTGATTAAGAATGGTTTATAAAAACATCTTGTTAATCGTTAATACTTCACTGCTAATGAGTTATAAATTAATCTAGATTTATGAAAATAATTTTTCTGTTTTCTTTTTACTCATTAGAAATTCAAAAACAAAAATTGTACAAAAGCTAAGCTACTTGGTGAAGACAATGCCACTATTGTACATAGGATCACTTTTATTTAAAAAAAAATCTTATATTTTCCCACATTTTTTTTAAATTTTTAAAAAATATAATGGAGAAAGTGATTAGTCTATCGATACCGGACTTTTAAAAATCTTTTTTATCTACTTAAAACTTTAAATTTGCCTCATGTGTAGTTTTATAAGTATTTTTAAAAATCAGATCCTTGGTACAAGCATCTCCCCCAATAACAAGAAGTTCTAAAATAGCAGACCTACAGACTGACCAGCAAAAAGTATGATGGATGGTCTCTGATGTCATTCCTTTTTGAAAAAAAAAAAAGAGTTTTTAAGATTTGACGGATAGAATTTGTTTTGGTAGGAGGACATCTTCAGCATGTCAATACCAACTTTTTTTTTAATTCTTTCAAATTAAAAAGAAAAAATAGGCTAATAAACCCAATTTTACTCCTCTGTTCAAAACAATTAGAAACGTATGGTTTATGCCCTTTCACCCCCAGTGATTTCACTTGGAATCATCCGCTTGTGCGATTATTTTCTCCCGAAGTTACGCTAGCACTTATTTAAAATAAGTTTTAGCCAATTTTTTATACATTTTTCTATAAGATATACTTCCTTTTTGCATCGTTGAAGAATCATGTATTTTAAAGACTTACATAATGTTTGTTTTTAATTAAATGAAAATATGAAAAAACGTGTAAATTTAACTTCTCTCACTCTGGAACAATTTTATTATAGAATTTGAAGATAAATTCTTTACGCTTGCATTTTTAAATTCTTAAAAAAATTAACTATTTTTTAATAAATAAGGTTTAGAAATAGTTATTTATGCAACAAGTGTGAAAAGTAACACTTTCTAAAACTAGTGGATTTCATTTCACGAGCGAGGTACGAGCGAGTGAAATAATGACACGTGTTTTAAAAAGTTTACTTTTCGCACGTGTTGCATGCACTATTTTTTATAATTGTGTGAAAAAAATATCATTGGTCCAAAAATATTTCACGCGCATTTATATCTTTGAATAAAAGCAGATCGATAAATATCAGGATTTTATTAATGTTATGAAATAGAAATTTTAACTTGAAATGTTGGCATCTTATGAAAATAGTGAAAAAAGTCTTTTTTTCCCCATGCTTTTGGGTGAAAAAAAAGTACTTTTTTTTCACTGTTTCAAAAAATCTAAATTTTTGCACGCGTCTGATATTGAAATTATAATGTAAAAGTCGGTTTTTTTCACACATTTAGAAAAAAAAATATTGTTATAATTTATGTACAAGTTATTATTAAATTTTTGCCTTCAATTTTAGTTAAACAACTTTTCTTGGCCTGTTTTCAAAATTTCATTCAGAATGCATAATGAATGAACATATTTCAAAATTTTTAAATTTTTAGAATAAAAAATAATTAATTGAGATGAAATGGTTAAGTGAAAGGTTAACAAAATTAGGCAAAGTGCACCCCCAATTGTTTTGAGCAGTGTACTAAACGAAAACATGAATTACCCCTTTGCAAACAGCATTCTTTGAAAAGAACTTGTTCTGTTACTATCACTGCCAGCCAACAATGGATTTTAATAATACATCAGCAAGTCGTGGCTGTGAATGCGTAAACTCTCGTTGAAACAACATCGAGGATTTGTATAGATAACACTCACTCAGCGCAGCTTATTTGTTATTCTGGTTGTTTACCCCGGAGACAAAAGAGGCGATTCCGAGATGGAAATTCAAATAGGAAGAAAACCCCGAAAAGATTATGGAATGAAAATGGAAGTGAAAGATTTCAAATTTCAGTTTCATTTGAATAGTTAATTGAAAAAGGAAAAGATTTAGCCCGAGGAAAAAAAGCCGGCTTAAAATAAATTTTAATATAATTTTAAAGTCAATTATGAATTTAATCAAATAAATTTATATATATGAATAAAATAATCTAAATATTGAATGCAATAGAATACTAGAGCTTCAGAGCATGGGATACATATTGCATATGATATGACCGTTACACTCAAGAATTGAATTCGAGCCACCAAATTAATGTTTTTAAATTGAATTTTTAAAAGCAATTAATGTCAATAAGTTTCATTATTATTCCATAATAAAGTTTTCTGATATTTTATGTATTTGAATTGTAATATGTTAAAATTAAATTTTATTTATAGTTTTTATTGATTTAGAAGTAAAAAACAGAAATATTATAGGTTATAGCTCAATATATACACCTTTTTTTTACGGTTTTACTGATAGATTCTTAAATTTAAAATATTTGAATGCAGTTTTTTACTTTTAACATGCAAACTTTTAAATAAACTTATAATTTGATAACCCAATTTGTATGCATATATATTTTAAATTTTTTAAAAATAAACAAAACGTTTTTCTTTGCATGAAAAATCATACATAAAATAATTAAAAAAAATCTTAGATATCAGATTTGTACCTTTCTACATAGGTTTTTAATCGCAAGTAAAAGCTGTGGAAAAACCGTAATAAATATATATATAAAAAGTAAACACAAACTATAATAAAAAGAAAAAAACAAACACGAAATTTTTTAAATATAGTTTAATTTATCTGAAAATGTTTTTAGGTGGCATCTAAAAAGTCGTGTCTTCAAAAATAAATCCTTTAAAATTGCAACTAATCTTAAAAAAAAAAAAAAACTAATTCCCTCATTCCCTTAAACCCTTCAAACCAAAAACCCAATAAAAACTATACAATTTTCGCCGATAATTTAAATAAAAAATCCATATCTTGAAAAAAGATATCCCGCTAAAAATCAATGCTTCTAAAAAGTAATGGTTTCAAAAACAAATCCGTCAAAATCGCAAGTAATAATTCTCTCATTAAAAAAAATTAAAAATTAAAAAATAATTCTCTCATTCCCTCTTCTGCCTTTAAACCAAAAATCCAATACTAACTATATCATTTCCACCGATAACTGATTAAAAAAAATCCATATTTTGAAAAAAGATATCCCGCTAAAAATCAATGC
This sequence comes from Hylyphantes graminicola, assembly GCA_023701765.1. Classification (NCBI taxonomy): domain Eukaryota; kingdom Metazoa; phylum Arthropoda; class Arachnida; order Araneae; family Linyphiidae; genus Hylyphantes; species Hylyphantes graminicola. Next base: position 1,967,729 of record CM043114.1, on the reverse strand, counting down.
ATCTAAAAAGTAATGGTTTCAAAAACAAATCCGTCAAAATCGCATGTAATCATTAAAAAAAATTAAAAATTAAAAAATAATTATCTCATTCCCTCTTCTGCCTTTAAACCAAAAATTCAATACTAACTATATCATTTCCACCGATAACTGATTTAAAAAAATCCATATTTTGAAAAAAGATATCCCGCTAAAAATCAATGCATCTAAAAAGTAATGGTTTCAAAAACAAATCCGTCAAAATCGCATGTAATCATTAAAAAAATTAAAAATTAAAAAATAATTCTCTCATTCCCTCTTCTGCCTTTAAACCAAAAATCCAATACTAACTATATCATTTCCACCGATAACTGATTTAAAAAAAAATCCATATTTTGAAAAAAGATATCCCGCTAAAAATCAATGCATCTAAAAAGTAATGGTTTCAAAAACAAATCCGTCAAAATCGCATGTAATCATTAAAAAAAATTAAAAATTAAAAAATAATTCTCTCATTCCCTCTTCTGCCTTTAAACCAAAAATCCAATACTAACTATATCATTTCCACCGATAACTGATTTAAAAAAAAAATCCATATTTTGAAAAAAGATATCCCGCTAAAAATCAACGCATCTAAAAAGTAATGGTTTCAAAAACAAATCCGTCAAAATCGCATGTAATCATTAAAAAAATTAAAAATTAAAAAATAATTCTCTCATTCCCTCTTCTGCCTTTAAACCAAAAATCCAATACTAACTATATCATTTCCACCGATAACTGATTAAAAAAAATCCATATTTTGAAAAAAGATATCCCGCTAAAAATCAATGCATCTAAAAAGTAATGGTTTCAAAAACAAATCCGTCAAAACGCATGTAATCATTAAAAAAAATTAAAAATTAAAAAATAATTATCTCATTCCCTCTTCTGCCTTTAAACCAAAAATTCAATACTAACTATATCATTTCCACCGATAACTGATTTAAAAAAAATCCATATTTTGAAAAAAGATATCCCGCTAAAAATCAATGCATCTAAAAAGTAATGGTTTCAAAAACAAATCCGTCAAAATCGCATGTAATCATTAAAAAAAATTAAAAATTAAAAAATAATTCTCTCATTCCCTCTTCTGCCTTTAAACCAAAAATCCAATACTAACTATATCATTTCCACCGATAACTGATTTAAAAAAAAATCCATATTTTGAAAAAAGATATCCCGCTAAAAATCAATGCATCTAAAAAGTAATGGTTTCAAAAACAAATCCGTCAAAATCGCATGTAATCATTAAAAAAAATTAAAAATTAAAAAATAATTCTCTCATTCCCTCTTCTGCCTTTAAACCAAAAATCCAATACTAACTATATCATTTCCACCGATAACTGATTTAAAAAAAAAATCCATATTTTGAAAAAAGATATCCCGCTAAAAATCAACGCATCTAAAAAGTAATGGTTTCAAAAACAAATCCGTCAAAATCGCATGTAATCATTAAAAAAATTAAAAATTAAAAAATAATTCTCTCATTCCCTCTTCTGCCTTTAAACCAAAAATCCAATGCTAACTATATCATTTCCACCGATAACTGATTAAAAAAAAATCCATATTTTGAAAAAAGATATCCCGCTAAAAATCAATGCATCTAAAAAGTAATGGTTTCAAAAACAAATCCGTCAAAATCGCATGTAATCATTAAAAAAAATTAAAAATTAAAAAATAATTATCTCATTCCCTCTTCTGCCTTTAAACCAAAAATTCAATACTAACTATATCATTTCCACCGATAACTGATTTAAAAAAAATCCATATTTTGAAAAAAGATATCCCGCTAAAAATCAATGCATCTAAAAAGTAATGGTTTCAAAAACAAATCCGTCAAAATCGCATGTAATCATTAAAAAAAATTAAAAATTAAAAAATAATTCTCTCATTCCCTCTTCTGCCTTTAAACCAAAAATCCAATACTAACTATATCATTTCCACCGATAACTGATTTAAAAAAAAATCCATATTTTGAAAAAAAGATATCCCGCTAAAAATCAATGCATCTAAAAAGTAATGGTTTCAAAAACAAATCCGTCAAAATCGCATGTAATCATTAAAAAAAATTAAAAATTAAAAAATAATTCTCTCATTCCCTCTTCTGCCTTTAAACCAAAAATCCAATACTAACTATATCATTTCCACCGATAACTGATTTAAAAAAAAATCCATATTTTGAAAAAAGATATCCCGCTAAAAATCAACGCATCTAAAAAGTAATGGTTTCAAAAACAAAACCGTCAAAATCGCATGTAATCATTAAAAAAAATTAAAAATTAAAAAATAATTCTCTCATTCCCTCTTCTGCCTTTAAACCAAAAATCCAATACTAACTATATCATTTCCACCGATAACTGATTTAAAAAAAATCCATATTTTGAAAAAAGATATCCCGCTAAAAATCAATGCATCTAAAAAGTAATGGTTTCAAAAACAAATCCGTCAAAATCGCATGTAATCATTAAAAAAAATTAAAAATTAAAAAATAATTCTCTCATTCCCTCTTCTGCCTTTAAACCAAAAATCCAATGCTAACTATATCATTTCCACCGATAAATGATTTAAAAAAAAAATCCATATTTTGAAAAAAAAGATATCCCGCTAAAAATCAAAAATTGTAAAAAGTCATGTCTTCAAAAATAAATCTTTTAAAATCGCAACTAATCTTTAAAAAGAAACCTTAGTCCCTTGAACCCTTTAAACCAGAAATCCAATACTAATTATATCATTTCCACCGATAACTCTTATTTTTTAAAAATCCATATTTTGAAAAAAGATATCCCGCTAAAAATCAAAACATCTACAAAAGCATGTCTTCAAAAATAAATATTTTAAAATTGCACCTAATCATTAAAAAAAAAAGCTAATTTCCCCATTCCCTTCCACCTTTAAACCCAAAACCCAATGCTAACTATATCATTTCCACCGATAACTTTGATTTTTTAAGAAATCCATATTTTGAAAAAAAAATATCCCGCTAAAAATCAATACCACTGCATTTGCATTGAGTCAGAAAACCTATCCGGCGAAAAATAAACAGATTTTTATGATCCGTTCTCAAGCTATCCGATCCGCCCCCCTCGGAGTAGTATTTGAGATTATCGATTTGGGACAAAAGTATTGGAGAAACGGTCAAGTCGCCAGCGAGGGAAGGGCGTTTAGGGGTCATCATGGGGTAGAGAACAATAAGGGGGGGTGGGGAGTCAAACTCTTTTGCTTCCGGGTTTGGAGAACAAAAGTAATAGCTATTTAGGCTATTTAAAAGCTTTTGAATATAGATAATAGTTGATAAGTTAGATACTAATTTATTAGGTTATATACTAACTTATAAGGTTAGGTTATATAATAACTTATAAGTTAGAAACTAATTTTTAATGTTATTTAACAATTTATAAGGTTATGTACTAATTTATAAGCTAGAAACTAATTTATCATGTTATTTAATAATTTATAAGGTTATATACTAATTTATAAGGTTATATACTAATTTATAAGGTTATATACTAATTTATAAGATAGATACTAATTTATAATGTCATATGATAATTTATAGGTTAGATACTAAATTGTAATATTATATAATACTTAATAAGTTAGATAATAATTCATGATTTATGTATAAAGAGTGCACAAAAAATTACACAAAAAATCACACAATTACACACAATTTTTAACCCATTTAATACAACATATAGCAGTGACGAGAAGAATTTAAAATTTACATATGAAGAGTACTGGGGAAGAACCGCTTGATTTATTAGGAGTCATCCCGTAATTGTGTCTGCTTGTCCGACATTGGCGATAGAAAACCGGTATCTCTCTTCTTCGCTTGGTCCAAGCGTCGGAATCGTGGATCGCGTGAATCTCGGTAGGTAGAAACTGGTTTCCTTACACAAGTTTAGGCAATTACTCGCTATCATCGCCAAAGTGGCCTGCTGAGGAAAGTTCTCTACGAAATTAAGCGTTTTTTCCCCTGTACTCTTCATATGTGTGTTTTAAGTTCTTCTTGTCATTGCTATATGTTGCATTAAATTTAAAATATTTTTTTGTGTAATCGTTATAAGCCGTTGGTCAAATGACAAAACCACGAATGTACAGATTCCAGGGATTGGCGATTTTTGAAAACAGGTGGGCTTAACAATATCCATTCGTTCATGCCCGTGTTTTTGTCATTTGACCGACGAAGTGTTGTGGTATATTATTATTTTTTTATCACGATACACATAACAACATAACTTTTATATTAGCTAAAATAAAAAAAAAGTTTTTATAAATATAAAGATGTTTTCTTTTTTTCGCAGTCGCGATTGGGAAAGGACTATCTCTATAGCCATTTGAAAATTTTCAATTACAAATAATTTATAAGTTATATATGTTTGCATTAAATTATTTTTGTCATTGCTACATGTTGTATTAAACAGCGTAATATTTTTTCGTTATTATGTTATTTGTAGTAGTATTCTGTTTTTTTTGTTTTATTTTGTCTCGATAAACACAAAAATATTAACCTTTTCCCGACGAAGGAATTTTTGTTTCCTTGTAATATTTGATAGGAATAACGTTATCGAATCCCTAGTTGTTTGGGTGTTTTGGAGCGCTTAAGAAAAGGGTAAACGCGAGTAGTGTGAACCTGTGTCCATTTAGATAAATTATTTTTTTAGCTAACACAACAATTCAAAATTTCAACAACCTTTTTTAGGATTTTAATATAGTTATAAAATATATATTTTTAAAATTTCTTATTTATATTAACTTAAAAAATACATTTTTATTAAATATATAAAAATAATACAATTTACGTATACGAATGAAAAGATTGCACATCGAGAGGGTAAAAAACGTTAAACTTCTCCGGATTTTAGAAACAAAACCAAAAAGCTGAATCCAGAATATTTTTAAATAAATATTTCTCTTTGTTTTATGTTTTCTGGAAATAAAATATGAGTGCTTTGAATGGAAATGTTTGTTTTTAAATGTATGAAGTAATGCTTTTTTTGATGGGAAGTTATGGATTTAAGGAAGTTTTTGTTTGTATGAGGAAAGTTTTGAAGTTAAAAATCAGATGCAGAAGTTCACTTAGGGGTGACATTCACAGAGACACTATTCAAGACCAAGTCTGTTATAGCCTGTAAAAAGGGAGATATGTGATATTTATAGATAAGAAAAAATGCTAAAGTTTATTCAAAATTTTAACCTGAATTTCATATTAACATTAATAAAATAAATTCGCGTGTCTTTCAATTATTTTTAAACAGAACATCAGCGTTTTTAAACAGAACAGATAATCATTTTTATTTCTATTACATAAAACATTTTTTCACTAAAAACTTAATTGAAATTAATAAAAGATAAATAATTACTGGGTTCAAAAATATAATAAATTTTATTTTAAATTTATAGAATTTTGATTTTCAAATTTACAGATTTTTAAAAATATTATTTTGCGTAAAAAAACGTCTAACAATAAGATTAAAAATTTACATATGCTTATCTATTTTGAATATAACGATAATCAATAACAGGAAAAGCTTTTGATGGAAATAAGTTTCAATTGACAATTTGAAAAGACTGAAAGTCGAATGTCTTGATAGATTTTCCGTGCACTGAGTTTCCTAATTTGGTTTCCAAAAGCTTTTTCCCAATTCGTACATCCGAATTCAAGCTTTATGAACTACAAATTCAACAAGGCGTACATGTTCGCGTATTTTTTTTTAAAAAAGAAACCGCTTACGTGGTTTTACGCCCCTCCTCTGTGGTTACGCCATTCATATATGAAGAGTACTCGGGAAGAACCACTTGATTTTTTAGGAGTGTTACCTTGTTGCATGGCAGACATTGGCGACCGGAAACCGGTTTTTCTTTCGGTTCTTCATTCGCGGTACAAACGTGTACCCCATGGTGTCCACTGATCTCTGGCGTGAATCAGGGTTGACGCGAAAGAAAAACAAAGCGAGTGGCCGGTTTCTTTATGCTATAAGTTTAGGCGATTTCTCGCTATCATTGCCAAAGAGGCCTATTGAGGAAAGCCTTCTACGAAATTAAGTGGTTTTTTCCTTGTACTCCTCATATATGACCTTCAAATGTGCGAAGTATTTTCCCCTTCATTAGGTGGACGCATCTTGCCACAAATTTTATCACCTATTTTTGTGGCCAATTTTATCGGCTATTCGTAGAAAATTTGATTTTGAGGCGTTGAAATGTATTGGAAGCGTTTCTTAACTACTGTTAGCTCTTTCACTCCCAGTCTTAATTTCTCGAGGTAGAGAATTTTTTAAACTTTTCGACTATTTTTCTTTCAACTTTAAAATACGGGAGCAGGGGCCCTCGCTACATCCGCTAGCTACGAAACATTAGTACTAAATATACTTTAACGGTTAACGCATGCAATTATATAAATTATCAGTTTTCTTTCTTAAAAATATTATATCTTTATAATAATTCTTTATGCAGAACGCCGCTTTAATTGATTGTAAAATTAGCCACCCTCTAAAAATTCGTCGCTCTAGGCTACAGCCTACACTCTTAAAACAAATGAGTGATTTTAACTCAGTCTGAGTTAATATTCACTTCTTTCCAGTGTCGAAAACGCACTTCCCCTATAGGAGTGGACCCTTTGTTTGTTAAACCTCAGACAGGATCACTCTAAACGAGTGAATTTAACTCAGTCTGATATGATTTTCATTCTTTTCCAGTGTCGAAAATGCACTTCTCCTGTATGAGTGGATTTCATTCTTTTGTTTTAAGAGTGTACTTAGATTATTTAGAAATCCGGCCCTGAAATGCTGTTTAAGAGGAAAAAAAAACACCGATTGTTTTTTAAGAACCCCAGTACTGCATCCCTTCCGGCGACCCCTGCAATCAGAGTTAAGAGAAGTCTTCTGGCCAATCGATCGCATAGTACAGTAAGGAAAAGCAATTAAGCCTCCGAAAAATGGGGATTATTCGATTTCGATCTCGTCGAAAACGAGCGAATAGCGTGATCTCTTACTCGTTGGCCATTCTTTTTTCCCCTCTAAGATATCGTCTGCTTGTTGTTCCATGCTCTTTTTTTGAACGCCTGTGCCTGCGAGATAAAAGGAAGCTTGTACAAAACTCGAGACGGAATAGTTTTCGCCGTTTACTTGTAGAACAAAAAAAGGGTTAGAAAACACATTTAGGATTTAGGGTGAAAGGGGCGTAGCTACTTTGGTTAAGTTCACGTTGCAGACAAAAAATTGAAACAATTAGATATTTGTGGTCCAGGAAAAATTGAATAATTGTGGTCCAGACACTAGAAAAATACTAGTATCAATCATTTTGTTAGGAATTGTGCAATGTTATTGAGTTTATCTTTACCGAGCTATTTATTCGTGGGGGGGGGGGGGTTAAATTTTTCTATTAATAATTTTTTAAAAAAAAATCATAGACTCTCATCATTTTGTATTTGTAGTTACTTAATTTGAACGTTTTATATACTTCAATGTTTTTAGCCCACATATAAGTCAAAATGTAGCTAATGTTCAGCCAAACTTTCAGAAGTTTTTTTTTTTACATATTTGACACAAAATTTTCCAAAATTGGTTTTGCTAATAGGCTTTATTAATGCAAGATGCATCTGTGTATAGTATCTGAATAGTATAAGTTCATAAATAAAAAAAAATTGTGGAAGGTAGCGGGATATTAACTTACCGAGATATTCGGTACTAAGGGATACATACGTATAAAAACCGTTATTTTTCAGGTTTTCCAGCAACACACATCAAGTTTAAAACATTATCAATTTTATAATTTCATTAAATTTTAAACTGCGAGCTAGTCATTTAGGTTAGGTTTTGAATTTTCGTCGCACTAGAGCTACACGAGGGCTATTGGCGACGGGCGTCGTATTTTAGAGTCACAGTCAGGTGACGAGCCAACACCTGAATAGGCACCCAACGCAACCGTTAAGGGCGACATCGTACGCAGCGTTAGGACTTTGAAGAATATTTAACGTGCACTCCATTACACGGGGTATTATTCGTCGGACATTTTTTGCTGCACGAGCCGTTTATAGGTCGGCAACTATTTTGACGACGCCCGGACCCGAACCTGGAACCTTCCGCATGCTAAGCGAGTGCTTAACCTACTGAGCTCCCCAGCTCTTCCAGTCATTTATAATAATCGGCAATAGCGCAATTAATATAGGGGGCATGACTAACAAGTAACGTTGTCGTTACTAACCTACTTTCTCTTTTCAATAAAAAACTCACAGATATAAAAAACGATATTACATGTTACGTCACTCTTACTTTGAGGTGCAGTACTATGAAAAAGACATTTGTCCGAGTTCAAGAGCTATAAGATGGATCTGTAGGGGAAAAAAAAATCTAGCCTTCTTTGAGCATGGAAAAAAGTCACTAGGTAAAAAAAAAAGTGGTTAAAATCGATTGTCAAATGGTTTCCGATTCGAAATAGACTCATGTTCTACTGATTGATATTGAGTTCTAAACGATGACTTTTAGCTTTTACAACTACGTTTAGAACGTAAGAAAAGTTTTGTTATTAGATGTGTCGCGTATGTCCAGCGGAAATGTTAAGGCCCAAGAAAATAATGTTTATTTGTTGTTCATAAAATTTAGAAAGTCAAGTAGTTACATCGATTTTTTCTATCGTTTACCTTATTTCTACTTTAATTTATTTATCTACTTTTTTTTTAATCTTTGAAAACCTTTTCAAAGAATTTTTGGCTAGCTCCCAATTTTTCAATTAAAACATTCCTTATGAATTTACTATTGTTGTAGTTCATATCATCACAAAATACCGTACCCCTTTAAGACCGGTAACGTTATGGCGTTGATTTAAATTTTTGAGACTAAATTTTTTGAGTTCTATCGAATAAACTGTCTTAACACGCTCAAGCCGCCCCACAGAACAGTGTGACCCGCCGTTGGGCCACACCGGCGTGACCGTGTTAAACAGCATCAATGCCAGCAGCTCCTTAAAAACTAAGTCATTTTTTAAGCATATAACGAATGGTACAAGTCAGCTGCTTCGGTATCGATATTTTTGAAAAGCTTGAACATTCTGATTTATACCCTCACGATCTTGATAGCTCGGTCTAAAATGGATACATGACCAAGAATAAAAATTCGTTTCGAAGGGGTTACTTTAAACTTTTTAAATCGTGCTATTAATTTCAAAATATTTGCAGGAGAATTGGCACCTACTATTATACAGATTTCTATTCTTAATACCTGTACTTCTTTATTTTACTTCAACTATAAGAAAATCGATATAGACTACTAGTAAACTGCTTCTAATGTAATTTCATCGATTTACTAAAGTTTTGGCCCATCCGTGGCCGAGTGGGGGCATCAGCCTAGAGATTCAACCTTCTCAGGAGTGCGCGGTTTTGAATCCCAACTACTGCCAGTTATCCAATAAATCGGATCTGTGCTGGAAAAAAATTCCAAAAATCCTTAATCACGGATGTGCCCGAGTACACTGGGACAGACGTGCTACTGCGTGAAAACTGCGAAGTCCAAAGAAACTTCTGCGTGAAATCTATGCGAAATCTGCGGAGTCCAAAGTCCCAACTGGGTAGGATGTCGCTCGAAGTTCTGTTGGGTGCCCGCTAACGTGTCGACATTGTCACTTGACCAGGATTCTAAATAACGAGGCGTTATTTGCTGCGTTAAAGCTGAGGCTAGAAATAGGCGGCCGGAAACCATTACATTATTACTTAAGTTTTTGCTCTGCTTGAAATAAACCTTGACCTTTTGTAAGGTCAATAAATCAAAACAAACCCTTTAAAATTAACTGTATGGACCACTATACGGAAACCGGAAAAACATCGTTCCGGCGAGTTTCTTTATAGCTCCTTTCCACGCAAAAGTTGGATAGGATGTTTTTCCTTGATTAGAGTTTCCTCTCTAAATAGAGGGTCTCCAAACTTTTGCCTGTGAGCCGGTAACTGTAAAAAAAATCTGTGTTTTTTTTACGGAAAAGAAACAGTCAGGTGTTATACCAGGTATACCTTATAAATTAACAGAGAAAATATGTTTATTTTATACGATATTTTGCAATTTTAACTCAAGAGCTGGCGGAATAATGTGTCTGTCCGACTTGCTGGCCACAATGTTTGAAGAAATATTAACGACTGAACCAGGTTTCGAATCACGCTTTTTCAGTTTAATGATCTCCCAATTAAGGGGTCACAGGAGTCTTAAAAATGTGCAAAGAAGGTACTACAAAACATAGTTTGATCTTTCATGTTATTTTTGAACTACTCAATATATAAGAATAATTTTTTATATGTAATTCTACAAGATTTATTTATTATAAAACAAGTTTTAAAATGTATGAAACTTTAGCCAAAACTAAAATAAATGATATTAAACATGAAGCTATTTGAACACATTGTGATTAGGCTTGCGCGGCAAATTGTGAGGTCAAAATTGAAAAAATGACAAAGAAAATGACTTTATATTATACAAATATGTGCAAACAAAGACTTATACCTAAATTCTCAGCTCAATTTTAATTCGAAATTGTTTTTTAAAAAATTTTTAATTAAAATTTTTACATTTTTATTAATTTTTTTAGAAAAAAGTTCTTAAAATAATTTCTAATTCAAATTGAGCTGAGAATTTAGGTATAAGTCTTTGTTTGTACATATTTGTACAATAAAAAGTCATTTTCTTGGCCATTTTTTTCAATTTTGACATCACAATTTGCCGCGCAAGCCTAATCCCAATGTGTTAAAATAGTTTTATGCTTAATATAATTTATTTTAGTTCTGGCTAAAGTTTCATAAATTTTAAAACTAGTTTTATAATAAATAAATCTTGTAGAATTACATATAAAAAAATTATACTCATTTATTGAGTAGTTAAAAAATGACAAGAGAGGTCAAACTATGTTTTGTAGTACCTTCTTTGCACATTTTTAAGACTCCTGTGACCCCTTAAGCTTCTTTGGCACCCAAAGCCTCAAGAAATACTAAGATGTTTGCCGTGTAGCCAAAAAATGTCCGACGAATAATACCCCGTGCAGAAGGAGTGCACGCTAAGATATAAAAAAACTCATAATTTAAAATCAGCGCCACCTGACCACCGGCCGAAAAAGGATAGGTTTAGTTAATATATTCAAGCTAAAACATAGAAAGAAGCCACATTGATGTAAAAAAAAGTTTGGAGATCCCTGTTCTAAATCTTTAATATCGCATGAAATATTAAAATTACGCTGATCGCAGTCCCAAATGGAACGAACTGCAAACACACAGAGATTTGCACGCAACCTCTGCTTCCGATCCTCATAAATAAGAGGGAAATTATGGTTTGTTGGCTGGTTTGTTCTGTGAGGTATATCCGAATACTAAGTATCGTTGATAATATTACTGCAAACGCATCGTTTAATAGTATTTACTTTCTAATTGCGTTCACGATGTTAGCTCAACATCGATTTTTCTAAAAATTATGAACGCTGCGTACGATGTCGCCCTTAACGGTTGCGTTGGGTGCCTATTCAGGTGTCGGCTCGTCACTTGACTGTGGTTCTAAAATACGACGCCCGTCGTCAATAGACCTCGTGTAGATCTAGTGCGACGATATTCAAAACTAACTAACTGACCTTAAAATTAAAACTTGTTACACATTATTGAAGAGGCATAGTTTGGCTTTTGTTTGAATAATCATAGCATTAGAGCTACACGAGGGTTATTGGCGACAGGCGTTGTATTTTAGAACTACAGTCAAGTGATGAATCGACACCCGAATAGGCATCCTAAGTCACAACATCCCACTCAGCATTTGGACTTAGAAAGATATTTAACGTGCACTCCCTCTACACGGGTTATTATTCGTCAGACATTTTGGGCTGCACGGGGTCCTTTATAGGTCGGAAGTTATTTTGAGATGACCGGACCCGAGTCTGGGACCTATTGCGTGCTAGGCTGATGCCTAACCGTCTGGGCTCCCCAGCTAGAAAATTATTTTAATGTGAAAAGTGTCTGAATCAGTAATGTGGTTACATGTAGTTTACCTCCCCAAAGGCAGATTTGCTAAGCAAAAATAAGCTTTCTGCTTGAGCTTATCATTATAAAGAAAATAGAAGACAAATGAAAACATCGGAATGAAATATATTATGAAAACTTACTTACACAAAAAAAAACTAATTTTAAGACTTATGACTTCTTTGGTGGGGGGCAAGTTCGCCGAACACTGCGACCTTAAGTCTATTGTATTAAACCCCAAAAATGATACAGTCACAAGAGCCACACAAAGAAAGAGACGACACAAACACTTAGACAAATAACAACATTTATTGACGGACACAAACATCCATGCCATGACCGGGACTCGAACCCGAGCCCACCAGCTCCAAGGGCCAACACGTTAACCATTGCGCCAGTGGGCCGGCAATTTTAAGACTTAAAAATAGCGTTCCATTTGGTAAGGAAATGTGTTAATGGTGTTCACAAATGGTCGTTAATGGGCAGTAAAGCATGTCAGATAAAACATAAGTACGAAAAAGATAAATCAAGAAACTGTAATTATACGCTACAACTGAATCTTATTAAAAATATCACAAACGCAGCAGTTTTTTTTTTCGACTCGAAGAAAGAAAAACCTGAACAATATATGTCACCAATGCAAGCTCTCTCACAAAAGATGTCAAAGTTTTATTTTTTAAAACTATCTGATAAGGTAAGATAAAAATACCTTGTTCAGACAGCTCATAGGAATCAGTAGAATAAAAAAGAATTCTAAGAAGGTAACAAAGTTTTTGTAAAGTTGAAAGTCACCGTAAAGAAAATGTTTTATTTATTTAACTTTATTTTTTTAGTTTAAAATCACAAGTAAAATGTTTCTTAGATGCCCTTATCGATCTTGTGATACATGAATTTCTACACTATCAAAATAGAGAATATCTGGTATGAATTGATTCTAGATTTTTCGTCGTACATGTTATTTAGGTTATGTTTGAATTATCGTCGCACTAGAGCTACACGACGGCTATTGGCGACGGGCTTCGTATTTTAGAACCACAGTCAAGTGACGAGCCGACACCTGAATGTGCACCCAACGCAACCGTTAAGAACGACATCGTACGCAGCGTTAGGACTTTGAAGGATATTTAACGTGCACTCCCTCAACACGGGTTAATAATTCGTCGGGCATTTTTGGCTTCACGGGCCTGAGGTGTATACGACGAAATGCTAAGGTTAATATGTCCGAGAGCCGTCACTCAAACTTGCAATCTTGAAAGTTTAGGTTGGTTTGGTAGACATATATTTTCATGAATGTGAGCTTGGTCTGAGATCCGCTTTAACCTTCTAATGCATACTGTTACCGTTTGGTAACAAGTAACATAATCCACTTTATTCTATTAAAGTAGAGCTCTTCCTAGACAAATTTGTGTTTTTTCATCTATTACATTTCATTTTAAAGTTTAAGTTACCAATAATCCTCATAGATGACAGTAGTAAAAGTGTATTCAAAATTAAAGAGCGAGGTTATTAACTTTTGTGAAATTACGTTTGTAGCAGTATTCAAAGTATATTAGTATTTGGTACTAATATTATTAAATTGTTTTGAAAAATTAATCATAGTTAAAAAGGGTTATTTTGAAATATTTTTAGTAGTTTTCTAGTCATTATTATCAAAATTGGAATTTTGCAGTTGGTTTTTGTCATATGGAATTTTTTTAAAAAAATTTAAATTATTTAAATTATAATGCAGTTACATTTTTTTAAGTATTTTTCCCATAATGTGTGAGTATTAAAGATACATATATATTTTTGGGGGATGAAAATAAAAATTCATGCATTAGAGGGTTAATTCTTCGTTAAGTAAGACAGACATAACACACACAAACATGACGGATGTTGTCATCTATCGACATCTCCGCAATTTGGACATGTAACTGAAGGAGAGGGAAAAAGTTTACAGGGACCTGTACCCGTGGGAAACTGCGCAATGACAGCCCACAAGACTTTCTGACCCACAGGTTTAACGAGCACGTACTCCAATCTTGCAAGTGTACTCCTACTTTAGGTTGTACGTTTTTACCTACTATTTGTAGTCTCCATGAATCTGTAACACAGCCGAATTACGACTCGCAAAATTGGCTTTGTTGAAGCTCAATAGAGGCTAAATTAGGAACCGCGCGTCACTGTTCAATTCACAAGTTCGACACCAGATTAAGCTATTCCTATTTTGCTTAGTAACATAGCTTCAGAAATCTGGATGTACTTATGCTGCTGTTTTATCGAGCAATATTACATCGATGTTTTACAATATGTACAAAAAAAACCCTTATAATAAAATGATTCTTTTTAGTAAATGCTATTAATTGTGCGGTTGAGAATCAAACAATTGAATAGCTCTTTTAATGCATATTTGTTGTTCAAATGAAATTTTCGCACGTAATTTTCTAAAAGCTGCGGGCAGCTTGGTGCAACCAGTTTTATGGAGTAACGTTAAGCAAAAATGTTACTGCGCAATGGCGAGTCGAAAATAATTTTTCATTTGTTCATACGTTATAAAATAAAACTTTTTTAATGCATTTCATCGAAATTTTGAAATTCTACTTTGTTTATTAATATTTTTTAAATAATATTACATGAAAAAAAATATTCTAAAGATCTAAGCAATGGAAAAATAAGTATGTGGAAGAATAATAATACTAAACTTGCAATTAAAGTAAAATATTTCGATTTTTAAATAACACTACTGTTTTTTTTTTTTTAGTTTTTGTGTGCAGTAAACGCTAGTTAAAGACCAATTCAAATAGTTAAATAAAAAAATAAAAGTAATATTAATAAAAAAGGATTATTATTAAAATATTCAAGGGTTAAGGTTAAAAAAAAAGAATGGGCTGAGAAAAAAAATAAAGGATTAATATGTAATATAGCACAAGAGAAAAAAATTCGCTGAAGTAAAAAAAAATATTTTTTCCTGCTTTGATAGTTTTCACATTTCTAGATCATTATAATCACTACTAATAATGGTAAAGAATTAGTAATTTGTGTTTTGGCATAATAAAACAATTTACGATGGCCTTTGGCTAGCGTAATGACTTAAAAGCAGAGACAAAAAATTATTATTCTATAATATTAATAAATGTTATTCTCGGAAATTGCTCATAAAAAGCAAGTTATGTGTGCAAATTATGCACCAATTTTTGCACCCGGAAATGCAGGAACAGCCATTTTAATTAAAAGTAAGGAGTTTTTTCATTCAAAATTCTGAGAAATGATCGTGGCTAGTTTTTGTATGAGTAATTTGCGTTTCTATTCATATTTTAATGAGATTTAGCCTTCTTGAATAAGTTCAAAATGATTCCAATGTTTCTTTAGAAATATCTGTGTTTTTTATAGTGTTTCGTTAGGAAGATGTGCAAATATGTTTTCAGTTCTGTTGTAAAATTCATGTTTTTTTTTTAATTTAATCTGATAGTTAGTAAAAAAAAACATTATTTTTTCTTACACAGTATTTTGCATTAAAGACACAAATTAAACTGAATTTTAAAACAAACAATTGGGTAACAAAGGTTACAAAGTTACATAAATTGGGATTTTGGGATTTTGCGTAACAAAGTACATAAATTTTGTTTTAACTATTTAACTATTTTTTTAAATTCTTATTTTTACATTGCTGATACCTTCATGACTAAATTATACCATGGATATAATTATAAAATTTTTTATAAACGTAGTTCAAGACAAAATATAAACGGCCCGTGCAGCCAAAAATGTCCGACGAATAATACCCTGTGTAAGGGAGTGCACGTAAAATATCCTTCAAAGTCCTAACGCTGCGTACGATGTCGCCCTTAACGGTTGCGTTGGGTGCCTATTCAGGTGTTGACTCGTCACCTGACTGTGGTTCTAAAATACGACGCCCGTTGCCAATAGCCCTCGTGTAGCTCTAGTGCGACGATAATTCAAACCAAACCTAACCAAGACAAAATATGCTATAAAAGTTTGCACCTTTTGGTTTCACACCTAAAAAAAAATGTGTTAAGTTTGAAAATAGTACTCAAATAACTGTGCAAATATCAAAACTAAATTCTATGTTACACATTACAGCATATTATAAATTTTATAATGATTCAAATCAATGGATATTTATTTAAATGTTATTTTACTATACTTTTATTTTGCAAGTTATGTTTTCCGAAATGATCCGCTTTTAAAAAAATGTCGTTGAACAAAACTTAACGTTATTTGTAAATCCAATTCGAAACTTTATGGTTGAGCAATAAATGCATTTAAGTTCTGCACATGAGAGCGCTTGGAAATGGTAATCCTGAGTGCTATAGCATGAAAAACTTATAAAAACTTTGAAATAGAAATAAAACTTCGATACCATTTCAATAAAATGCGTGCTGTTGCATAACTGTTGCATGAACCAAACGACTAAAATTTATTTATATTTAATACAACGCTATTAAATTTTGAGTTCTGGTTTATTGAAAACCCGTCGATCAAACAGATAAAGAATTTTAACTCATAAGAAAATAGACGCGATTGAGCCATAAATTTCTACTTTTTAGAAAACTTTATTGTGTTCTATAAACTTAATATTTCATAGGAATATTTGTAAAACAATTTTTTGTACCTTGTTTTGCATGTTTACCCTGTTTACTTCTTTTCGCTACATAATTTTTTACGTAGAAAAAAATGTCATAGAAAAATATCTATCATTTTATAATTCTTTTAAATATATTGCATTAACTTATTTTGGATACCCTGTAAGCGTTTTTAAATAGTGGAACAAACTGTTTGAGGCAAACTTGTTGAAGAGTAATAGATGTTCTAGAATCTAGAAGCACCCATATATAGCCACCCATTATACGTATGATATAATTTAGACATATTTCCGATATGAATCTGACAATACGTTATTGATTTTACATCGGGCGATACATGTACGAAATAGTTTGCAACTAACAGAATGTGACGCGTTTGTTAGCATAAGTTTGAAAAACAATTTATAAACAACCAAACGAATCCTATTTTTATAAAATTATTATTCACTTTTTGCTACGACATTATCCTCTTGCAACCCGGCGTCCCCATTTGGGGACATATTTAAAAACCTCCCAACAAACATTTAACATGGTAATGAGTTCCGAAATTAACCTGGTTTGATAGAAGAAGATCCGAATACCAGTTTCAAACCTTTGATTACAGATATCAGTCATTTATTTCTATAAAACATGAAGTTGAACCAGGGTCAATACAATATTAGAGTTCTTAAAAAATTATTAATTTTTTTTTCAAACTTTTCAAAAACTTCTTTTAGTAGTTAATTTTAAGGGCAGTTTGCCTTAAAAAACAATGTTAAATTAGTTTATTAACTACAAATAAGTGATACGGATTTTTTTTTTTTTTGCATTTATAGCACGAAGAATGTGTAATTTTAGAGTTTAGGGTTTGTCCGTAAGTAACTATTAAAAATATTTTTAAAAAAAATTTATTTGAAGTGTTTAGTTTTATTTGTATGAAAAGTACGTTTAGATTAAGAATATGCGTGTAGGATTTTGCTCGGGTCTCAAGAGGTTATGACTGCAAACTAGATAACTACATACATGAAATATATAATTAGTACAATACATAGTTCCACATTCCTATTACGAATACTATTATTATTTCCAATCACCCTTTTCTTAGCAGTTTTACCTTAAATGGAGCTGGAAAACACTAGTTCGTTAATGGATAATTTTCGATTCGCATGGTATAAACGCATTAGCTAAACTAACTTCATTAACTATTCACATTCCGTCGGTATTTGTGTTAGTTTGGTAGTTTTCCAAGACTCGAGGTACTAAAGTATATTCATTTTTTTAATTTCCTAATAGAAAATTAACGCATTTCTGTATATATGTAGGTAAATTAGTGCTAATGGTTATAGATAAATAATAAAAAAAGAACAGCCTGTGTGTTTAGGTTTTTTTGTAGAATTATTTTTTGTTGCATGTTTAATACATATATTATAAGAACCGAAGCAAAAAAATAAGTATAATTAATTTTATGTAAAAGAATTTATTCCTTAGTAATATGAATAATCAGAATGATGTATTATAAATATTTTTTGTGGAAGTGTTTAGATCGCATTTTTATTATATTAAACACATATAAAAATATAACTAGTTTAGCTAATTCCACTCGTGACAGACATGATATAAGACAACTTTCTTGGCTCTTAAGCAGTACTAAATGTTAATTAACTGTTAAAAAATTGCCATGGGGAGATGCAAATAAAGATCTTGATTCTAAAAAACACTGAAATTTTCATTCAAAAGAAAATACTTAAAATTAATTGGGTTAAAATATGCCGTGACGCACATGACAAAATTGAGACACATATTTTGCGTGACCTTATTACCATTTTCTCTTAACTGGTATGCATTTCTAGAATTTTTTTGGAATCAATGTAAGATTCTGATGTGCCAACCAGAAAGAAAAAAATAAAGCAATTTATAAATAGTAAAATATTATAAAATATTTATGACGTGACGGACATGACAAATGTGGCAGACATGACAAAGTTTGATGTTCTATATTTCACTCAAGTTTTAAATTTAATTTCCGAATTTTTTTACGAGCTGTTCATTTTGAGGTATAACAAGAGAAAATAAAGTGTCAAGAATTTTTGCCGAGCATATTTTGTTTAAAATAAAAAAAAATGAAATTGAAAAAATGATGTCCATGCCTCATTTTCGTGGAATCAACCGATCATAAAAAAAATTCGTCGTATTTCTAAACATTTCCTCAGATTTGTCAGGCTTTCACTCGATAAAACTTTATCGTTATTTTTTTGAAATTTATGCTTCACAAAAACGCTATACATAAGACAATAAATTGTTATTTTGTAAAAAAAAATGCCAAAACATTTCTAATCGGTGTATTTTTATGCGTCGAAACACATTACTGATAAAGTTCCACGTTTTATTTACTTTTACCTTTTATGCAGAATTTTTATGACAAATTTTACAATTATTTTACTTTTCCCATAAAAATAAATCCATCGTAAATATTAAATTTAAAAGTAAAATGCCTTGAAACTGGCGAAGCATTAAAAATTTATATCGTTAATATTTTTTTTGTTTATTTTCTTTACGATATTAGTTTAGATATCGCCACTATCTTGCAAAGCAAAGCACTCTCTGTTGCCTCGTTACGAACAGGTTAAATTCACTTTACAGCACTGTAACGCTCCGACTGAAAAGTAACATGGCAACGTACTCGGGTGAAATATCCTTTTCTGATTGTTCATTAAGGTAGGCGAATACCCAAAATTCTACAATTTTTACTATTACTTTAATCTTTTCCAAATTTGGCATAATGATTTCAAATATAATGAATAATGCTTTTTAGGCAATTTTTTTTTATTTAAATATAATTGATTTATTTTAAACGGTGTTTTTCACCTAAAAAAAGGGGTTTACGCCAGCAGTACTAGTATAAAAAGTTTTACATTAATTTACCTGAAAATGTTTACAGATGCTATTTCAATATATATCTGTGCCATGAACCTCTAACATCTGGTGTAAATATATAAGTTTCTTTTAAAAAAATGTCCAAGTGTAAGTTAATCGAAAAAAATCCATTTTTGTGCCCAATTTATGAAATTTTTCTTAATAACTTCTTTTCTTGTAATTTGTATGTAACTCTAGAGGGTAATTGCATGCATCAGTTCAAAACGAAGAATTTAACACATAATTAATGTTTATAGAATGAAAATTCAATGTGGTAGACTTGTTAGCGTAAACCTCTTTTTTTAGTAGAAAAACACCGTTTAAAATAAGTAAATTATATTTAAATTTAAAAAATGCCTAAATAGTATTATTCATTATGCTTGAAATCACTATACCAAATTTGGAAAAGATTAAAGTAATAGTAAAAATTTTAGAATTTGGGGGAATCTTGGGTGTTCGCCTACCTTAATCTACCGGGTGGTTGTAAAATAACGCTCGCTATTCGGGGAGGTCTGTTGCTTGAATGAACAATCCGAATTCAACGAACATCGATACACTTACTATACCAGAAGGGGGGGGCATGGAATCATAAAAAAAGAAACTCGTTTCTTGACCAGGGTTCTAAATCACGCGGCCCCGTGCAGCCAAACTAATCCCGTGCAGCTAAAACTAACCCCGTGCAGCGACTAATATCCCGCGTAAGGGAGTGTTAAATATCCTTCAAAGTCCTAACGCTGCGTACGATGTCGCCTTTAACGGTTGCGTTAAGTCTTATTCAGGTGTCCGCTCGTCACTTGACTGTGGTTCTAAAATACGACGCCCGTCGCCAATAGCCATCGCGCAGCTCTAGTGCGACGATAATTCAAATCTAACCTAAACTAATTTCTTGAAATTGACATGCCCTTCAGCAAATACTGAACATAATTTTTTTTCTTTCTCAATATTACTTACAAAATACACTTTTTGTTATATATCTGCTTAAAAAATATTTTAATACCAAGAATGCCAATGTTGGATTTTTAGCATAAAATATTAATTCCTTAGCATTTTTATTTGCCACATCATTGGAAATAAGTAAAACTGCCTCAAGCATATTCCGAATACGAAATTTTAGTAAGAAGTCAAAATCTTTCCACCTTAAGCTGTCAGTTTGTGTAATATGACAACCAGCACATTTGAAAATATCCAAAACTTAAGTTCGAACTTTTCTTAAGAAAACACATTTTTTAGTTCTATATTATATTTGCCTGTGACATTTTAGAATGTTTGACGTTATTTAAATATCTCTTCTATATTATATCAAAAATGCTAGGGTAATAAAAATAACTTTGACATGAATTCATATATTCGCTGTTAACTAAAATATTTTTAGTAATTTATTATTGATATTTTTTTCTGAAGCGAAACACCAATAATATTTATTCTTAAAATTGCAATTCACCGCGAAATAAAATATATGATACAGTCATATCATATAATATTGTGAATATATTTTTGCTTTTTATTGAAATTCAGTATTTTTCCTGGCAGCCAATTTCCGAATACTTTTTAATAAATATTATACAGAGTAGGGCAAATAAAAGCGGCTCTGGTCTAAAGATAGGAATACGTTGAAATACTTGGCGAGAAAAACTCTTGAAGCCTCCTGAAACTTGTTTTTGAATTAGTTGAATAGGATTAGCTTAACATTAGAGCTACTCATAGACTAAAACGAGTTCAGATCTTAGTTCGTATTGTATGAAGACGTCCCATAATGCAAATTTTGTGTCTTGCAATCAATTTTCAATGTTTTTATTAACAAAAACAAAAAGGTCCGATTCTCTAGGATAAATAACGACCGAAATAATCATTAGTGGGAACCTTTTTTTATCAGCTCTACAAACCGTGTTTATATTTCATTTCAACTAGCTTCTCCTATCATAGCATAGTTGCCGGCAAATAAGTCGCCAAGCGTTTGTTTGGGCTTAACATTGAAGCGATTAACAGCTTCAATTAGCAAACCTGTTTTTGTACCGGCTTTTGACCAGGCAACATTTCTATTGTATTCTTATCTCCACGTTGGGGCCGGTTTTATTTGCCTCACCCTGTTCTTTGGAGAATGTGAGTTATCAACTACGCCCATTAATCAACAACAGATCTGCCTTTTCCATATTTTTTCAAAACTGAGGCAATTTGTGCAGTTGTATAAATTATGTAGTGCAAAAATCGATAGTTTTATTTATTGTAGTTTAAGTGAAATTATAAATCCCAGTGACATAATATATCAGCGCCAACAAAGCAATAAATATTAGTTTGTAAAGCGTCAAACAAATAGTAACGAAAAAGCCATAAAAGGTTTTTTTATTTGTATGGAAATTAGTTAAAACCGTAAATATTTTCCATACCATATTTCTGAATTAGTAGCTGTCGTAAAAACAGGAACGCAAGGCCATTTAAACCCATTATGTTTATTTATAATATCCATTTGTCAAATGCCGGAAACGGGTTGACAAATTGTGAAAGAAAATAATGTCGTGTGTAAGAATTGATGTTTATTGTGGTGAAAATAAACATCAATTCATACATACGACAAATTTTAGTGAAATGTTAGTAATTATAGTGCAGACCCGGCGGCGCAATGGTTAGGGTGCTTAATGCTGGGTTCGAGTTCGAATCCCGGGGCGGCATGGATGTTTGTGTTTGTCAATAAATGTTGTTATTTGTCTAGGTGTTTATGTCGTCTTTCTTTGGGTGTCGGTTGTGACTGTCTCTTCTGGCGAGCGGAGTAACGGGCTGTAAAGCCTATGCTCTTCAATTCTAGAGGGCGCACTCACTGTCATTTGTCAGTAATTATAGTGAACATATTTAATTATCTCGTTTTTTTCTGAATGACTTGTTTTCGATGCAATTATTCTCTAAGATATAACTGTTTTCAAATCGTATTCCGAAATTTTATAAACTAAATTAACTTTATTTTGTGTGCACCAACTAGTTTTATGGTTAGATAAAACATACAGTCTCTTTAAAAGTCACTTTCGATTTATTTAAAGACAAAACATGCTTTTGCACCATATGTACAAGTTGCTTTCCATGCAATTTACTGTATTTGAAATAAATATTTTGTATAAGTGTTCTGCGTTTTTACGGATTAAACTCTATTTTCTCTATTTTGTCGACATCAAATTATTCACAGCTAGAAGAAACATATAAAATCTGTTGATACTTAAATTTTTAGCTTGATTCATTTTTTTAGAATGCATAGTATATAATTTTAGCTATATTATTTTATTTTTTAATAAATTTCACTTCAATTCCACTTCGTTTATATTGCTTGTTTATTATCAAACTTAAGCATTGCACACTAAGAAATTTTCTGTGCATGTTTTAGAAATTTAATTTCGTGTTTATGTTTTTTGATAATTAGTGCATTTTATTTACCATAAACAAATATAAAGAACAATCGTTAATCCTTTCAGTCCCAATGACAATTTGGCAACACCATTTCAGAATTTTTTTTTTCTGATCGTCTCTAGCCATTTATGATATCAAAAGCACATTATTATATTCTTCAAACTTTTTTCTATTTGAAAATATAGTTGATTAATCTCAATAGATGTCAGCCCTATTAATTTTTGAATTTTGATCATAAATACGAGGATGCCATATGGCATCACTGGGATTGAAAGGGTTAAACGATTTTATGCCGATTCTTATAGGCTCGTTTCTTGACTACGATTGAACGAAACGACAACATTCCACTATACCTCACTAAAAGATCTAGTGCTATGTTGACAAATGACAAATGACAGTGATTGCGCCCTTTATAAAAGGGAGAATGTAGGCTTTATAGCCCATTACCCAGCTCTCCAGAAGAGACAGTCA
This sequence comes from Hylyphantes graminicola, assembly GCA_023701765.1. Classification (NCBI taxonomy): domain Eukaryota; kingdom Metazoa; phylum Arthropoda; class Arachnida; order Araneae; family Linyphiidae; genus Hylyphantes; species Hylyphantes graminicola. The sequence continues at coordinate 1,944,404 of CM043114.1, read as the reverse complement.
CAAGAAACACACAAAGAAGGATGACAGAAACACTTAGACACATAACATTTTATTAACAAGCGCAAACATCCATGCCTTAACCGGGATTCGAAACCGATCCCAGCAGCTCCAGAGGCTAGAATACTAGCCACTGCGTTGGCGGGCCGGCGCGCGAGTGTTATTTGTTAATCCAACCAATTATTTTATTTTTACAATTTGCTTCTTTTAGGTGACGTAATACTTTCAGCTTTCCTTCAATCGTTGGAGTGCCGAGGATTCCAGATAGTAGAGCACTTGTCTTGTATGCGGAAGTTCAAAGGTTTGTGCCAGGCCTTTGATAAAGTAACTGCCAAAAAATAAATGGTCTGTGAAGCCAAAATGCCTGATGAATACTATCCAAAGAGTTCTTAAGTAGGGTAGAGGAACGACTCGTACTGCGCTGCATGTGGCTCACTACGGAGCCCGAATAGAGAGTGGCAAAAGCGCTTGTTAATATGTAATTTTGATCCTGAGAAAGGAAGTACACCAAGGGCATAGGCGGGAATCGAACCCGTCCAGTTACAGCGAGTGGACTGCTAGCGTTATGGCCTGCGATCCAAACCACTCATCCATCGAGCCCCACATGTCACTCTATATTGTTTCCGTGTTGGTCCATCTTGCGGTTAGTAGGTTCAGTCTCTACCCTACTAAAGAACTCTTTGATGCTATCCCCTGTAGAAGAAGGAGTACACGTTAATTTATGCTCTAAAGTTCCGACGCTGAGTACGATGACGCTCCTAAAAAGAGTTGCGTTGGATGCCTACTAAGGATTCTGTTTGAAATGTGTTTTTAAATTCTTATGCTCGTTCCCAATTTGTCCTTGCGTAGCTCTAGTGCGATGATTTTTAACTCGACCCTTTCAATTGGTGTTCGGTTCTAGGTAACATGGATTCTCCAACCAAGACTCGAAAAAAAAAAAAACGTTACTGTTGCCTCCCAACGACCAGAAAAATACAGGGTGGTTATAAAATAACGCTCCCTATTCGGAGTGGTCTATAGCTTGAATGAATAATCCAAATGCAACAAAAATTGAGACACTTACTAATCAAGAAGGGGGAAAAAGAATGGTATGATAAAAAAGACAAAATCCTAAAAAATAATCACAACAGGGAATCATCATAAAAAAAACTCGTCTTTTGACCAGAATCTAAATTACGAAACGTTGTCAATTATGGCCAATTACTGCCAACACAGCTAATTACGCCTCGTAATTTAGAACCCTGGTCAAGAGACGAGTTTCTTTTTTACGAAAAAGAATGGAATTATAACACAGAAACTCGTCTCTTGACCAAGGTTATAATTACGAAGAGTAGCCAATTACGGCTAATTACGGCCAACACGTCCAATTACGCCTCGTAATTTAGAACCCTGGTCAAGTGACGAGTTTGTTTTTTATGATTCCATTCGTTTCCCCCCTTCTTGATTAGTAAGTGTCTCAATTTTTTTTTGCATTTGGATTAATCATTCAAGCTACAGACCACTCCGAATAGGGAGCGTTATTTTATAACCACCCTGTACATATTAAAATTTTCAACAAAAAAACTTTTTTGAAATAGAAAGTCAATTTTCCGCATGTTGTATTCCATTTACAATAAAGATCCGAAAAACCACTGACCTTTTCCCAATTTAAGTAAAACTCATCGCGACTACTCATTCGCGCTGAAACTACTTTTTGTCCTTTTAAGTAAAAGAAAAAGAGTTAATTGTCTTTCCAAGCGGCAACAATTCGATTATAAAAGTGGTAAATAAAAGTAAATTTTCTTCATGGTAGGGTGGTGTATCTCAAAATATCAGCCTTCATCAAATCAATCGGAATAATCCATTAAGAAATTGAAATAGTTCATTATATTTTAATCTGCAACTGTTATGTAAGAAAATATTGTGTCCCAAAACCACTCAGAAAGCTTTCGTGAAGCGTTACTCCTTAAACACGGTGGAAGCAGGAAAAATTGTGTCACCGTTTTCATGGAGTATACATCACTAAGTAGGAGGAAGTTTTAGAATTCCTTCATTACTAAGGTGTAACATTACGCAAAATTACTCCGTAAATTTTTTGTCAGCGATTTTTGCACGCTTAGATTTTTTCACGGAGAACATTTCACCAAGTTTTACAGTGAAAGATGACTTGTGCGTGCGTTTGAACGGATTCCGATTTAGTTGTTACACCTCAAAAACAAAACCTTTTATATGCAGTAGTTTATTCTAATATATAAAGGGGTTGGGGAGCAAGCCGGTTAGGCCAAGGCCACCTAGAAGAACAGGCCAGGACAGCTGTCGAACTTTGCCGAGTCACGTGACCAAAGAAGGGATCCTGTGGTCACGTGACTCGGCAAAGTTCGACAGCTGTCCTGGCCTGTTCTTCTAGGTGGCCTTGGTTAGGCACTCGCTTAGCATGCGAAAGGTCCCAGGTTCGGGTACGGGCATCGCCAAAATAACTGCCGACCTAGAAAAGGTCCGTGCAGCCAAACATGTCCGACGAATAATACCCCGTGTAAGGGAGCGCACGTTAAATATCCTTCAAAGTCCCAACATTGTCGCCCTTAACGGTTGCGTTGGGTGTCTATTCAGGTGTCGGCTTGTCACTTGACTGTGGTTCTAAAATATGATGCCCGTCGCCAATGGCCCTTGTGTAGATCTAGTGCGACAATAATTCAAATATAACCTAATATATAAAACTTTTGCACTCCAAATCAGCTGTTTTAATTTTTTCTTTTAATTTTTTAGTATTTTATGATAATTTGCTGCATTCATTGCCAATTAAAAATATAAACTAAAATGATATCAAATATTTATTAATCTAGACATGTTTATTTTTAAATGGCTACAAGCATGGGATTTAGAAAAAAAGGAGCTGCACCTCTTTGCATCTAAGCCTCTGTTTCTTTTCGGATAGAAATAAGAATAGCTTTAGTTTCTTAAGCCAATAATTTCTGTTTTTAGAGCCAAAAAAATGTTCAAAGTAATTAGATTTGCACCAGGAGGTATCCCAAAGATTGATTGCTAAACTGATTTTTTGTCAAGTTCTTGTGCGGAACTTTTTGTTTGGTGTGAAGTGGTAATCTCTAAGTAAAGTGAGAAACCTCAGTTATTTTTTTCAGGAAAATATCTCTTTGAAATTGACGTCTTTGGTGAGAGGAATTTCTTCGAAGTTGCCGGGACGTTTTATAAGTCGCGTATTGATTGCTCAGGGAAGATATTCTTAAGTAGAGATATTTTTTTTTATGATAGATATTTGTTTTAAGTAGCAGGTCGATTTAAAAAACTTATTTTTTTAGTAAACCAAGCCTTTTTCATGAATTTTGTGGCACATGAATTAGTATAATTTTAATTCTGAAATGTATTTTTTAAAATAAAAATAGGATAGGTGCCCAACGCTTTTTTCATAATTATATACATCTGGTTAGACGTATATAATTATGAAAAAAGTGTTCGTACCATTTTTGACTTTTTTACGCAAAAAAAGAGATTTATATTAAACATGAATTATGAAAATTCAATGATAATTTCATAGTCATAAAGTTAATCAACCGTACAAAAATGACCAGACAACTTAAAAGGCGTAAACGAATTATGCAAAATTACGCACTTCGTGCAAACCCATCTTGGGTAATAACAAAGAGTAAAATGGCAGGGGGAAAAGCGCTGTTGGTCCCGTTAGTTGAAAACTCTTGTAAGGTAATATTTACATACAAAATGATCTGAATACAATTCAACCAAAAAAATACGCTTTTCATTCTTTTAAAATTATCAAATTTTCTCAAATAATATTAAAACCTGTTAGACCTTAAACAAAATTAATGTTTTAAACATGTTTTCTGGATGGATTCACAAATAATTTATAGAACTCCTTACATCCGCGGAAGGATCTTCTCCATAGCATATTTCTATTTACCCAACTTAGGCTGGCAAGGGGCGTACTTTTATAATTATTATTTTGACATATTCTTAGCTATCCTTAATTCCAAAATGTTTATTCATATCTTATTGAGCATTGGGGTCTCATGAATGTTGATAAAAGACTTGAAATTATCCCAACTTATCTTCCTAATTTTCATAAATTCAATACTTCAACTACAGGGGGTGCAAGTTTAAAAAAAATAACTGATTGCAATTGGAAGCTTCTTTCGAAATTGCCACCCTATACTTTACATAGGATCAACAATGCTAAAAAGTTAGGACCTGATAATGATAGAGTTCTCTGCATGATAAATCGTAAAATAATTGAGCGCTTTAAGGAAGAAAATATTCGTGACGCTTGAAGTAACACACATTTCCAAAATGATTTTTAAAATTTGGTATTAACTTTAAAAGTTAGATGCCTATTGTGTAAAAATCATTTTTATTTCAATAAGATTATAATTTAAATATTTTTTTAATTAATTCATAGTTCAACTAATATTATTTTTTGAAACTTTGTTATTTTTAAATGTCAGGTAAAATACAAGTTATACAGTTTGAGGTGTGGACATACAATACACTTATTTACTTAATACTGTGTTCATTAAATTTATGAGTACACCTATTATATGTCGATTAATATATTTGTTAATATATTTGATATATCGTCACTTAAGTTACCACATGTGCTATCTCACTTTGGGCAACGGATCATAGTTACTGTACGGTAATATCGGAGAAAATTCTAAAATCGCGCCAAAAGTCCGTATTCTGGCGATTTTTAACGTCACGCTCCCTATGCTGCGCTATAAATAATGGTCATATAGGGTTGCCCGAAAACGTCATCGTTGCGATATAAAAGAATTCGAATCATCAGTCGAAGTCAGACGGGTTGCCGCAAAAAATATTTATCCCCAAATTTTTTGTGCAAAGTGAGATAGCACATGTGGGAACTTAGTGGCGATATGAATTATTATATTTTTTTTAGCAAACTATGGAAACATGTATGTAATAGTAGGGTAAAAGAGTGAGAGGACGAACTCAGTAAAACGATGAAAAAGATCTGCTTCATATCAATGGGAGGTACCAGAAATTTAACATTTAAATTTGAAGGCCCGGGTAACTAATGATAATGTTAACAGCAAATGATGAATAAAAGTTCAAGAGTGACTCAATAAAATAAAAGTTAGTTTACAAAACTGTGCTCTTTTGAAAAAAAAAAAAAACGCTAGCAACGTTCCCAAATCCACTAAAGTTTTTGCAAATAGCAATTGGATGTTCGCATCATATCACAGTTTTAAAGAAAATAATGTGTTGATTATGGTTTTATTTATATAAATAGTCAAATTAATTAGTTGTGCTACACTGAAAATCAACAAAAGCTTCAAACAGAAAATTTTATTTGACGTATTATAGTTTATTGCTTGACTTAGCTTTGCTATTTTACTGATATGGTTTGTAATACTTATATTTCACACAAAGAATCAATCGTTCATATAATTGCAAGGGTATTTTTTTTCAAATTACAGCTCTTCAAAATAAGCAACCTTAAATATAGTTTTTTATAAAGTAATACAATATAGCAGTTAACATTATACATTCAGTTAAAAGCAATTGGGACTATTCTTTAAAGAGACTCAAAAACTGTAACAAATTACACAAACTCATTCACTGCTCCTATGCACGAAGTAATTTCCATATATGCATAGAAAAAAAAGGAAAAATCCCTTTTTTCACAAAAAAGGACAAATAGTAAATCCACCTAATTAAAAAGGTTTACCCTAAAGGTTCTTGAATAGAACATTTCCTTGAACTCCTAATTTTCTGGTAACTAAATCAACGACTTCGGATTGGGATAAAATGAGCATTGTTAAATATAAACACGGGCAAAGATCAGTACATACTATTAACCTAAGTCCCATGAGTTAGATGCAATAACTTAAATATATTTCACAATCAAGCACTGAAAATATTTGAACTATTTCGGTTTATTTTTATAAGTATCGATGCTTTTTAATGTTGCTTTAAAATGGAAAAGTCAATGTATATTATTTGTTCCTTAGATCAGAAATAGGGGAGTAGATGAAGTGTAACCCTAAAGCACGATGTTCGTAGTTCGTGTCACGTGACTCCTGGCAGAAAATATCATTTTCCCCATGCTTTTTCAATGGCGATTTGTAAACATGGTCGCAAACGTACTATTTATTAATCATTGTTATTTTACATTTCTTACGGCATAACATGTATTTAAAATTTTATTTTAAAAATCAATTTAAATGAGGAAACTTTTATTAACGTTGTCAATTAAGTTTATATTAAAGTCGCCAAATCGAAATCCACGAAAAGTTTTTCGCCAAACGTAGCAGTCCTTCTGACCTGAATCACGTTGTGCATTCCGGAAAGCTTCCGACAGTAGAAACGAATGCGACTCGCGCGGTCAACTTCTATATCTCGTCTAAGATTCGTTCCCTATTACTTCTTGACAACCCCTATTATGTTCCCTATTACTCCAACAAGTGCGTAAAAAGGGGCTGCCGTACAACGCCACTGCATCCCAACGTTCAAAATCATATAACTCCTGCTTTACAAACTTTAGGTAAAACCATAATTACTGTTTTCACCATGGCGAACATTACCAAAATAGTTTCGTATGAAACCGATTTTAGGCTCTCGATCTTTCTTCACCGTGGTCGTTGACCCAAAGTGCCCCGAAACCAAAAGCAATTAGAGAAGACCCCTTCGTGCGAATCCCCTGGTATTAATTGCGAGAAATACTCATTTAAAAGAAAGAAAATTAAGGAACTACTGGGAAATAAGGGGATTACGAAGTAATCTTCCGTGTTAAACAATAGGTTTCTGCCCATTTCGCCAAAAATAATAGCAATTAGTACTTATTAGGCAGCTAATTTATGTGTATGTGCTCTGCTCGAATTAAATAAACGTTTCAGATGTTTTCTAGTTTTGCCTGCTCTCTTATTGCCATGGGAAGTTAATTACAAAATTTGTTGTATGGACGACTCACACGATGGAGGGGCGTGGTATGTTTTTTAGTAGAACTTAATGTTTGGCGTAGCTGTGACGTCATCATATACACTGACGTGCTAAATTGGGCGTATTAGTTGCCTGGTATGGCATTTTTGTAAGCTGTATAATAAAGTTTACGCAGTGCTGGAACGGAAGTCGCTGTCGTTCCAGTTTCTTATTACATGCATCTGGTTAACATGGTGTCTAGGTTAGGACTCAAAACCTTATGTTCACTCCCCTTCAGGGAGATGCCTAAATTGTGGAGGTGGCACAGATGGCAGCATCTGTCATTTGTGTATGTGTGTGTCTTGTGTTGTCCTACTTGACGATGATTTATAAGCGGGTCCTTGCGACCAAGCACACAAGCCTGAAAATATATGTCTACCAACCAACCTTACGTTCATAGTATACAAACAAACTAGTTATTTACATTTCTGTAACATGGATAAAGCTTGAGTTTCCAAAGCATCTTGATCTAGGCTTCGACCACGACAACCCCTTTATTCAGGAAATTTCTATACATTGATAGTTTTACATGAGCCATCCCCATCAAATCCATGGAAAACCTTAGAGGAAAAGTAATCGAGCGAGCAGGATTTCTAAACCAAACTCCACAATCAACCCCCTTCGTAGGTTTAGGTTAGATTTGAATTATCATCGCTTTAGATTAACACGAGGGCTATTGGCGACGGGCGTCGTATATTAGAACCACAGTCAAGTGACGAGCCGACACCTGAATAGGCACCCAACGCAAACGTTAAGGGCGACATCGTACGAAGCGTTAGGACTTTGAAGGATATTTAACGTGCACTCCTTACACGGGTAATATTCGTCGGACATTTTTGGCTTTATAGGTCGGCAGCTATTTTGGCGATGCCCGGACCCGAACCTGGGACCATTCGCATGCTGGGCGAGTACTTAACCGACTGGGCCCTCCAGCCCCCCCCCCCCCCCCCACCTTCGTAAAATATGGCGTTTACATGGGAATCGGGGTTTTGATAACGTAGGCGGGGGCTGGGGAGCCCAGTCGGTTAAGCACTCGCTTAGCATGCGGAAGGTCCCAGGTTCGGGTCCGGGCATCGCCAAAATAGCTGCCGACCTATAAACGGCCCGTGCAGCCAAAAATGTCCGACGAATAATACCCCGTGTAAGGGAGTGCACGTTAAATATCCTTCAAAGTCCTAACGCTGCGTACGATGTCGCCCTTAACGGTTGCGTTGGGTGCCTATTCAGGTGTTGGCTCGTCACCTGACTGTGGTTCTAAAATTCGACGCCCGTCGCCAATAGCCCTCGTGTAGCTCTAGTGCGACGATAATTCAAAACCTAACCTAATAACGTAGGCGTGATGGAGCTGCGCGGGACATCTCATATTTCTTGACAACTACATGTGGGTTTTGGTTAACATACGATCCAGCATGGACATTGAATGGACAATTGCGTTTTTAGCAATCAAACCAGCGATCAATTTGCGACAATTATTGAGTCGGCTACGAAGTTGATTGAAGTTGGAGTTCATTGGATAGCCGAATCCATGGGTGAAACGTCAAATCCTTTTTGATTGGAAGGTTTGCGAAACCCCTCAAATATCCCCAAGAGGGAAAAATAGTGGAGTTTGAACTTCAGTCCATGGATTCGATGGCTCATGTAAACGGGCCTGATGTTTCTTTTTCTGTGACATTTTTATCAACCTTCATACTCACATTACGTCACAGAGAAATAATGTGAGTGTGACCTCAACATTCAATTCTGTAACTTTTTTCGAAAGCTGAAATCATATGTTTTGTTTAATTATTTACTTATTTGTTCTTTTGTTTTTGCATTATCCTTTAGTTGATTAGCAATTAAAATGTCCGAATACTAAAAAAATGAATTTCAGTTCAAAAGACTGAGCTTGTTGGATAGTTGGAAGTATGATGAAATTGATAGGCACTACTTGTAACAATTAAAGCGTTAATTATTTTATAAATATCACTAATAAAGTTGATAGTAAATTTGAATATCATTTGTTATTGCCTACTCTTCTGAAAAATTTAGCTAATTTTTTCGACAGTTCGATAAATTATTAGAAAAAGTGTTCTGCGAATTAAAAACATACAATTATATAAAATAAAAATTAACTATTTTACTTAGCCAAAAAGTATTTCTTATTTTTTCTTCTTATTAAAAATTACAGAATAGCTTACTAAATTGTGAAGGTCTTAGGATAACAAGAAAAATATATTCTGAAGAATTAAAGGAAATTAAATAAATTAGTGGTGAGAAAAATGTCAAAATATAATGAAATGAAGGTGATTAATGTTCTTTTTTGCTAGAAAAAAAAGCTCGCTAGATCAGTAATTTTTTTTAACGAAATTTGAAATAAACGAATAACTTTTTGTATGTACAGATTTTTGCAGAAGGAAAGTAATTTATTTTTCAAATATCTATTTTTAATCAAATCAAATGAATGCATTTGTAATTAGGTAGCTCCATACTTTTTAATTTTGGGAATTCAAAACATATAATGCAAAAATACTTATATTTGGAAATTATGTATCTTCTCTCTTTCAAATATCTTCGAAAAATGCACAATAGTTCTCAAAAATATTGTATTATAAAATTGTTATAAACTGTACACCTTCGTATAAAATTTTACACGACATCGCTAAAGCATCTGATATCTCTAATATAATATAAAATTGTAATTGTCGGACGTTTGAAAGCCATGTGACTTACGCGGCTTCGCCAATCAGAAACGTCAGAAACGCTGAAAGTGTGTCGGTGTGCTTGCTTTGTGCCGGGACAGCTTCAGGTTGCGTCCCGTGGCTTTGGTAGAAATCGTGCTTAGTGCTAGAGCTACGTGAAGCCCTGGAGCAGTCCCACGGAAACTATCTTATTTTTCAACTGTTGGCATCGGTCTTGAATTTCCGCATCTTAAAAAACAGCCAAAGCCGATGCATCTTCCCTTTTTTGTCTTGGGCACTCTCCCCACTGGTCGGGACCTTTTAACTAAAATATCTTAGTCTTGCATGTTTGTTTGCGGAGCAAAGGGGAATTGCGTAGCAAATCTCGGGGGTTGGCGAGCTGGGGACATAAAGCGTGTTGTTAAATTCGGCGTTGATTAAGAATGGATAGTCGAAGTAAAAAGTGAGACTTAGGCTCAAAACGTAAACCTCATAATTAGTTCAGTTAGTTTGTATTAAAGTCACACCAGAGCTACACGAGGCCTGTTGGCGACGAAGTCAAGTGACGAGCCGATACCTGAGTAGGCACCCAACGCAACCGTTAAGGGAGACACCGTATGCAGAAGCAATTTCCCGACAGAATTCGTTAAATTTTTTAAGTGGTTGGTCAAAGAGGAATAGTCTCACTACAACATCCTCAAAATAGTAACCAGCGCAGAAGCTTTGTTTATAGGAGATGCTGGTTACTGCCGAGGCTACTTATTTTCCCGAGTTGGTTGGTTGATATACATATATTTTCAGGCTTGTGTGCTTGCTCAGAGAGCCGCTTATAAACCTTCGTCCAGTAAGACAATTTTCCCGAGTGTTCTTATAGCCTGGCTGTCACAACTTGACATCAAAAATATTTTGATTGTGGAACAGTCCACTTCGAAAAGAGGTAAGGAAGGTTCTGAATTTTGGCAAGAGTTACTGTGTTGGGCTATTTATTGTTTTTATGGGCGCAAATTTCTTTAAGGTTTAGAAACAGGTTCTCAATTGAAGGGTATACCGATAACAACAATCCTCGATCGACGATAACTGATGTGTTGTCACTCGAAGTTCCGCTGGGTGCCCGCTCAGGTGTCGATCTCGTCACTTAAGACCAGGGTTCTAAATTACGAGGCTTTATTGGCTGTGTTAAAGCTCCGAAAGGAGGCTAGAAATAGGCAGCCGGAAACGAATACATTACCATTACATTACCATAACTGTTGTGTAGTTCTAGTGTGAAATTTATTAACAATCGAACTAGACCAACAATCCCCTCTTCTTGTCAAACACCTTGGGCAGGCAACCCATCATCCTTCGGCCCAAAACCTTAATTCAAAGTGGAATCTTCCCAATCAAAATATTTGGGATTTCATGTTGTGGCAGCCAAACTATATTGATATCTGTATTAATCTATAGTATATTTTAATATTTTGTCTATTTTACAATTATCGCAACTCATAAATTCCAATTTGCTAACTTACACCATTTTCTGTTAAATAGTATATGTTCCCGAGGAAAGCTTCCAAATCGAATTATGCAAGTCTCCTTAGCTTCCCCCATGGTTGGTTAAGCGTAAAACAATCTCCCTTTGCGACATGTCCTTTCAAGCGGGAAAAATAAACCCTCTTTATTTTATTTTTGCTCTCCCCTTTGAGCTTTGGCTTCGTCCGTTTGATAAAATAAGGCCACATTAGCATATGATGGATCACCTGAAAAAGTCAAATGTATAATTAACTGCAAAGGAAGTTGTAGTAAGACTTCATGACACCGATGATACCTTAACTTTATAGCTGTTTGGACATTAAATTTTAATTATATTTGAAAGTAGAACGTTTTATAGAATAACTGAACTTTTAGAGCCGGTATAAAAACAAGCTTTTAATCAAATGCCACTTCGCATAAATTTTTCAAAGTACAGTCGAATCCCGTTTATCTGAATCCCGTTTATCCGAAATTCGGTTTATCAAAAAAAATATTCGAACCTTCCGGTTAAAATATAAAATGTGTACGAATAAATAAATACATAAAAAGATAAATACGTACTTACAAAGTTAGATTTATTTCTCAAAATATGCAGTAATTTTTTTGTTTTTGCTGCTCAATTTTGGTCCCGCACTTTTCGCATAAGTGGGACTTTACAGTAGATTAGTAAATGACTGTCGCAGATGTGCCATAGCTAAGAAACGGAAGGTTACATTTTTATACGAATAAGTTGAGAGTCTTTGGGAGCCTAGTTGGTAAGTTTGTCTTGCTTGCGAAAGGTCCCAGGTTAGCGTACGTGCATCGCTAAAGTAACTGCAGACCTATAAACAGACAGTGCAGCTTAACCCTTTAGTATCGGCGCGGTGGTCAGATGGTGCTGATTCAAGATTATGAGACTAAATTTATAGTTTGATCGAAAAAAAATGCGTTAAACAGCATCGATGCCAGAAACTCCTCAAAAACCAAAGTATTTTTTTTATACAAATAAACAATCCGCACGATCGTGATAGCTCGGTCGGAAAATGTTACTAGAATAAAGAGGATTATGTTATTTGTTGCCATATGCCACCAGTATGCACTTGAGGGTTAAAAGTCCTACGAATAAAGCCCTGGTTTGTAAGGACTGAAAACGCACGTCGGGGCGAGAAAAAATCGCCCTGTCCGGCGATATCAGCGTCTTCTCTTCGCAGGGTGGTTTGTTAGGACTCGCGTCTAGCGAAGCGTCGTTATCTTCTAGACTGCGTTGTGGACAAAGGCGACTCTTTATTTCACTGCGAAACTTATCATGCATCGTTCTTTATATTTTTTCGAATAAGTATTTCTAATTTTGACGTCTTTGTGCAATTATGCATTAATAAACGCTGGAAAGTAAATGAAAATTGTCTAGATTATTTAGGGGAAAAAAGTTAAAGCTCTCACTGCAGCTTTCTTAATACACATATATATGAGAAATAAAAAGAACTTGATTACCTTATAATATACTATACTGTAGTGTATACTGCAAATAACTTTAAAAAAATTACGGTATATTCTTTGACCCAATTGAAGTTTTAAAGGAATAGATGACGTTTAACTTCGATAAAATGTAGAAAATAGGCGCAAAGTTATTTTTTACAATATATAGTGCCAAATATTTAAGTCTTCTAAGCTTTAAAGTTCTATTCTAGGTTTAAATTTTGGGAAAAAAAATAATTTAGGAAAGTCACGGTGCAATTAAACAATCGAATTATATACTATTTTACTAGTTGATACTGTTTACAATTTGACTTCCTATCTTTGCAACCAGTTCGTAGAGTAACCCTTTCATCTTTGTTAAAACATAAAAAGCCAATTTATTTTCAGATTAATAAATTGGTATCGAATGGAAAGTTGTTTTGGGATTGGGCAATCGAAATGATTTTAGCAATTAGTCGCAAATTTACACAACATAGAGATATATCTATGCTGTTTGAAGAATAACTAGTTGATAATAAGCTTAAGGTGTAATTGCACTCATCGATTTCGACATTATGCAAGCAAACCTAACTTAAAGTGATATTTCAGTCAATTAATTTAAACTCCAATTCTAACAAAAATACTAATGCCATAGTTGAGAATCCATGTGATCAATGACGAAGCAAATAAACTTACAAATTAACGATGTCCATAACATTAAAAAAAACATTTTAAATAATTAATATTCAATAAACTATATTATTGCAAGTTAACAGTCCGCAACTATCTTTTCTTCTTCCGAATAGGTAGAAAAAACAGCCACCATCCCAGGCAGCAAGCCTAATCGGCAAAGGGTTGGCCAATCATCGATTTCGTCGGCAAATGATTGGAAGGTTTTTCACGAGGTCGGGAAGATCTCGCGCCAACTTGTCAATCCGACGTGTGAAAAAACTGGTCGGTTTGTGAGATCGGATAGAGATCGGGCTAAAGTCGTCTGCCAACCAGTAGATTTGTTGGTATTTTATGCATCGGTTTGCGAGATCTGCCCGACCTCGCCATTCGATCAATTAAAGGCGGTCGTTTGTAGAGATTGGCCCGATGTAGGTGCGATCTTTCAATTCGATCATGAAGATAATAAATTATATATATTTTATAGATTATTGTAACAAAAACAAAAACAAAAATGTAATGACTAACCGACACACCCTGTGACGGGTGAAACGAAGTTTTTTTTATTTATTTAAACTCAATAAGCTAAAAATGTTTCTGAAATGTAGTGTGCAAATACATTTATTAAAAATAAATAATCTTGATATTTTCAAAATGGATAACGATTTTGTCGAATCCTTTAATTTTTAATCTCGAACTTTGTAAACGAAAACATTACAATGGCAGAGGTTCCTTAAGTTACGTTGAGTGCCCGCACAGGTGCTGATTTCGTCACTTGACCAGATTTTAAAATTACGAAGCTAAAATGTGTGTGTTAAAGTTCGTTATAAGGATGGCTGGAAATAGACAGTTGGAGACGATGAACTACCCGCAGCAGAGTTTCTAACCCATCCTAAATAGGGCTGTGAGGCGCCTTGTGGTCAGCCCCTTGATCTACGGATCGGAAGGTCCCGCGATCGAGACCTGGTCGCTGAAAACTCACCGAGTATATGCGGAGTACGTGCTCGTTAAATCTGTTGGGTCCGAGAGTCCTGTGGGCGGTCATTGCGCAGTTTCCCATGGGTACAGGTTCATGGAGACTATTTCCCTCCCCTTCAGGGACATGTCTAAATTGTGGAAGTGGCGCGTGATAGATGGAAGCATCTGTCACGTATGTGTGTGCATGGGAGTGTGTGTGTGTTGTGACTGTCTTACTTGACGAAGGTTTATAAGCGGCTCTCTGAGCAAGTACACTTGTGTACTTGCTCAGAGATGGCTGGATGGTAGGATGGGTTGGTTGGTTGGTATACATATATTTTCAGGCTTGTAAGCCTGAAAATATATGTATACCAACCAACCAACCCATCCTACCCTATCCGTAAGTATATTGTGTAAGAAACCGGTGGGGATCCTCTCTAGTCTCTGTCTCTAAAAATTAGATGGATCCACTTATGTGTTTGTGTATGTGTTTTGTTTGTCTGACGAAGTTTTATAAGCGGGTCTCTGACCAAGCACACAAATCTGAATATATATGTCGACCAACAAACTAAAGAAACCGGTGGTCAACTATGGTAAGTAAATTTATAATTTATCTTTTTTTAAGTGTTTTGGTCTGTCGCTTAAAATACTAATAATACGATTTGTTTAGCTAAATTTGTGGACTATCAAAACCAGAGAGGTTGGAAGATTTCGTATCGGATTTCGTTATTTTGGTTGCTGATCTTGTCAGAGGATTTCGATTTAGTTTCAAAGGCCTTTATGTAACCACCTAATGAGTTAAGCTTCTGACTTCCAAACAATTGTTGATTTACATGTTATATATGATAAAATTTTAATTTGAAAACTTTATTTTTTATACTTATAATAAGTTAAACACGAATTAAAATTGTTTCGCAGCCAAATGAAATGTGTAATTTTTTAAGTTCTTTTAAGCAAATTTCGAAGTTAAGTAATTTATTTTACCAAGACCTATATTAGGCTGGAAAGCCCAATCGATTCGCCGTGCTCTTAGAAGGTCCTAGGTTCGGGTTCAGGCATTGGAAGTGTCAGCTCGTCACTTGACTGTGGTTCTAAATTACGACCCACGTCGCAATAGACCTCGTGCAGCTCTAGTGCAACGATTTTTCAAACTAATCTAACTAAGACCACTATTAGAGTTGTTGTAACTAAAATATTTTGATTTTTACTATCAACTCTACCTAAATCCGAGTGGGAGGGAAGGGGGCGAATACAGGTACAGCTGTGGAAATAAAAAAGTACCCACTTGAGGTTATTTCATCCGTTAGTCATCCTATAGAATCGCACCTTTTTGACATTTTGAACAATTAACATTCTGAGTTAATTGCATGAAACAAAATTTGCATAAGGGGCCATCTTCATTTTAAAAATGTTACTAACTTTAAAATTTCCAATAGTAACACCCCTTTTTGAGTCATATTTCAAATCTATGACCTATGTTAATACGAAATGCCAAATTTTGTTAGTTTTTAAGCATTATTAGGGGAGTTAGAGACGTGCAAAGTTTAGGTCCCATAATGTTAAATGAGTTACACATAAAAAACTATCCCAATCTATAAGTAATTAAGATAATCAAACGAATTTTTTACTGAAATGAAATTATAATTACCCAAACAAAATGCATTCAATATTGGGGTATTTAAAACAATTTTTATATTTTTAAATAATTATTATATTAATTTTTTTAAAAAATATGAATAGAAACCCCTTATTATTTTTAAAGAAATAAATTTAAGACAGGAAGTTTAAGCGAAATCCCGATTTTTTAAAAATTTTATTCATAATTTGCTGAGTAAATCACAAAATACTTTTTAATTACCCTTTAGGGGACTGTGTATAAGATTACGTGTGATTGATAAATAAAGACGACCTTGCATGCATGCTTGCTTGTCATTTTAGAGATGGTCCCTTAAAGGTCCACAAGTGATTCGATTAAATAACTCGTAAAATATTCATCCAAATGTAACAAAAACTTAGATTTAAGGGTTTTCAAAAGTGCTTAACATTTCTAAGTTATTAAAATTGGGTGTTGACATTGGAAATTTTAAAGTTCGTAATATTTTTAATATGAAGACGGCCCCTTATGCAAATTTTGTATCGTGCAATTAAATCAGAATGTTAATTGTACACAATCTCAAAAAGGTCCGATTCTATAGGGTGACTAACGGATGAAATAACCTCAATTGGGTACTTTTTTATTTCCACAGCTGTACACTCACGCCGTTTTAAAGTAATTAATATGAGTAGGTACAGCTGTGGAAATAAAAAAAAGTGCCACTAGTGATTATTTCAGCCGTTAGTCACCCTATAGAATCGGACTTGATTATGAGCAATTAACATTCTGAGTTGATTGCATGACACAAAATTTGCATAAGGGACCCTCTTCATATTAAAAAAGTTACTAACTTTAAAATTTCCAATAGCAACACCCCTTTTTGAGTCAATATTTCTAATCTATGAAATATTTTAAGACGAAATGCCAAATTTTGCTAGTTTTTAAGCATTATTAGGGGAGTAAGAGACATACAAAGTTTAGGTGCCATAATGTTAATTGAGTTGCACATAAAAAACTATCCCAATCTATAAATAATTGAGATAATGAAACAATTTTTTTTACTGAACAGTAATTATAATAACCCAAATTAAATGCATACCCTATTGGGGTCTTTAAAACAATTTTTTATATTTTTAAATAATTATTATATTAATTTTTAAAAAAAATATGAATAGAAACCCCTTAATATTTTTACAGAAATGCATTTAAGACAGGAAGTTTAAGCGAAATCCCAAATTTAATTTTTTATTCATAATTTGCTGAGTAAATCACAAAATACTTATTAATTTGCCTTTAGGGGACTGTGTATAAGATTATGTGTAATTGATAAATAAAGACGGCCTTGCAAAAGGAAGAACTAGACTACGCTTGTCATTTTAGAGATGATCCCCAAAAGGTCCACAAGTGATTCGATTGAATAACTCGTCAAATATTCATCCAAATGTAACAAAAACTTAGATTTATGGGATTTCAAGAGTGCTTACCTTTTTTAAGTTATTAAAAATTGTGTTGCTAATGGAAATGCTAAAGTTCGTAACATTTTTAATATGACGACGGCCCCTTATGCAAATTTTCTGTCATGCAATTAACTCAGAATGTTAATTGTTCATATTCTCTAAAAGGTCCGATTCTATAGAGTGACTAACGGCTGAAATAATCACAAGTGGAGCTTTTCTTTTTATTTCCACAGATTACTAGAAGAGTCTCGAAGCTTGCGTTGTAGTCAAGTCTTGCAGGTACTCTATGACCACTCAATTGCATTTTATTTTTCAGTGTTCGTGCTTTGGGAATTTCGGAGGATCGAGTATATAGGATAACCAGCTGAATCTCCAGTATAAAGGACTTTCCATTTAAGGGGATTGGCGAATTGGTCCCTGGTAAGTTCCCAATATTTTATTTTAACTTTACTTATAGTGCAATTATAGCACAATTATAATTATGTAAAGTACTTGTGTACTTATAAGTAACGTTACACATCCAAAATACTTAGTTATTAATTTCTTGATATTTTTTTCCATATTCTATTAAAAATGCGTTATAATGGGTTATATTATTTGACAGAAATTTAAATAGAAATAAACCAAAAAACTTATGGAACAATGACGAAGTAATGTAAAATTTGTCATCTCTACCACTTCCCAAATTAATCGAATTTTTTTAATGAACAAAATTAAGTATGTTTAGCAACTAAACTCTTGTCTAATATGTAATAACTATCCCTCTCCAAGCAATATATTTTATTAAATCTTAGTGATCTTTAGTGATCTAATGCATTGCATTTTTTCTTAATCATAGAAAAATACTGATTTTTTAAAATGTCTGATAATAAATAATTATTGATTGCATGAAAATGTTTGTTTAGATCAGTGTTTATGATATTCAAGTAGTTAAGATGTATTAAAAAATTTTATGGTATAAAAATTTGTTTTTATGCATTTTAATGACTTACAACACATGAGCATTAGCTAGTTATGTTAAAAATATAAATATATTAAGATGTAGTATTATCCCTGTTTATACTTATATTGTAAATTGTGGCTTTCAGCTGCTGTGAGACTGCTCAGTTTCAGGATACAGCAGATCATGTGATAGAAAGGAGCATCTTCAGGGCATAGACTACTAAAAAGTACTGCATTTTTATACATGTATTGTATTTTTATTGTTACCTATCATTTTGTTAATAAAAATAATTCAAGTAGTTTTTCTTTTTTCTTGTGTTTAAAATTAATTTTTGAATGTCCACTGGATTGCAGTTTTTAATGAATTTTAAATTAAGAGTAAGTTTAATAAGTAACTGTTAAAAAGTAGGTAATTAATTTGAAAAGTGGCGAAAATTTAAAATTGAAAAAATTTTACTGGACGAGGGCTTATGTGTGATATAATGTAGAGATTATTTGACTTCAATTGTTTTCTAATAAAGGATTAAGCTCCAAAATATCTTCAATGCTTTTAGTTGCATTGGTACGTTCTTGCTCCAGCATCGGGAGTATGTTGGTCAAACGTTGGGTAGAAACCGTTATTACGTTGGAAATACGTTAGAATCGACTCGGCTAAACATTGGGTAACCGCCTGCACAGCGGTAAATAGTCGTATGGGTTATCCCAGAACAACGCGAGAGAGGTTGGATTGACGTGGGTAAATGGTCTAGAGTAAAATCGGCAAGAAGTCGCTGCGATGGTCAACTACGATCAATAGCCGGCGATTTGACATCCAAAAAGGGCGGTAACTAATCGCAGAGATTGGCGAAGAGTCGGGCATTATACATCGGCCCGATGCGAGACCGAAAGGCATTTCCGATCTCTTTCCGACGTACCAAAATGCGTCGGTAAGTGGTCGCACATGATTGGCAAATGGTCGCTTGCCAAGGACGAAACGCAGTCGCTGCGATGGACATCGCCAATCAATTTCCGACGCATCGGCTCGATGTCGCAGAATGTTTTGCGACTTTTGGCCGATGCTCGGCCAATGATTATTTGCTGCTTGGGAAGTCGCTGCGTTGGTTAAATCGATCGATAACCGACTATTAGGGGTCGCAAAAAGGGTGGTAACTAGTCGCCGACGATTGGCGAAAGGTCGTGTTTTGTACATCGGCCCCATGTTCTGCCGATTGTCATTTCCGATCTTTTGCCGACTACCAAAATGCGTCGCTAAGTGGTCGCATCTGATTGGCAAATGGTCGCTTGCCAAGGACAAAACGCAGTCGCTGCGATGGACATCGCCAATCAATTTCCGACGCGTCGGCTCGATGTCGCAGTATTTTTGTGCGATGTTTGGCCGATACTCGGCCAACCGATCATTTGCTGCTTGGGATGCTGCGCGTTTGAACGCTGAAATCAAACCAGAACAGATACCGGTTTTTCGGACGTCGGGAGAAGCGATACTTCTGACGTAGTGGTCACGTGATATCTATGGTCAATAAGAAAGCGAACGCTTCAGACGCACGGCTCAACGGCCGAAAACGTGTTCTTACAAACCAGGGCTTAAAGCTCAATTCGGAAGGAAAATGTTTTTCAAAGCTTTTTAACGCCGTTTAAGATGTTGTCTAGAAGTTGCGTCCAAAAGTTGTCTTGGATGCCTACTCAGGTGTCGGCTCATCATTTTAGGATGTCATCTCAAAAGTCCATCGCCACTACTCAAGCAGCAAATGATCGGTTGGCCGAGTATCGGCCAAACATCGCACAAAAATACTGCGACATCGAGCCGACGCGTCGGAAATTGATTGGCGATGTCCATCGCAGCGGCTGCGTTTTGTCCTTGGCAAGCGACCATTTGCCAATCAGGTGCGACCAATTACCGACGCATTTTGTTAGTCGGCAAAAGATCGGAAATGACAATCGGCAGCACATGGGGCCGATGTACAAAACACGACCTTTCGCCAATCGTCGGCGACTAGTTACCACCCTTTTTGCGACCCCAAATAGTCGGTTATCGATCGATTTAACCAACGTAGCGACTTCCCAAGCAGCAAATAATCATTGGCCGAGCATCGGCCAAAAGTCGCAAAACATTGTGCGACATCGAGCCGATGCGTCGGAAATTGATTGGCGATGTCCATCGCAGCGACTGCGTTTTGTCCTTGGCAAGCGACCATTTGCCAATCATGTGCGACCACTTACCGACGCATTTTGGTACGTCGGAAAGAGATCGGAAATGCCTTTCGGTGTCGCATCGGGCCGATGTATAAAGCCCGACCCTTCGCCAATCTCTGCGATTAGTTACCGCCCTTTTTTGGATGTCAAATCGCCGGCTATTGATCGTAGTTGACCATCGCAGCGACTTCTTGCCAATTTCACTCTAGACCTTTACCCACGTCAATCCAACCTCTCTCGCGTTGTTCTGGGATAACCCATACGACTATTTACCGCTGTGCAGGCGGTTACCCAATGCTTAGCCGAGTCGATTCTAACGTATTTCCTACGTTATAACGGTTTCTACCCAACGTTTGACCAACATACTCCCGATGCTGGAGCAAGAACGTACCAATGCAACTAAAAGCATTGAAGATATTTTGGAGCTTAATCCTTTATTAGAAAACCATTGAAGTCAAATAATCTCTACACTATATCACACATAAGCCCTTGTCTAGTAAAATTTTTTCAATTTTAAATTTTCACCACTTTTCAAATTAATTACCTACTTTTTTTAACAGTTACTTATTGAACTTACTCTTAATTTAAAATTTATTAGAAACTGCAATCCTGTGGACACTCAAAAATTAATTTTAAACACAAGAAAAAAGAAACACTATTTGAATTATTTTTATTAACAAAATGATAGGTAACAATAAAAATACAATACATGTATAAAAATGCAGTACTTGGTAGTAGTCTATGCCCTGAAGATGTTCCTTTCTATCACATGATCTGCTGTATCCTGAAGCTGAGCAGTCTCACAGCAGCTGAAAGCAACAATTTACAATATAAGTATAAACCCCAGTGATAATACCACATCTTAATATATTTATATTTTTAACATAACTAGCTAATGATCATGTGTTGTAAGTCATTAAAATGCATAAAAACAAATTTTTATACTATAAAATTTTTTAAATACCTCTTAACTACTTGAATATCATAAACACTGATCTAAACAAACAATTTCATGCAATCAATAATTATTTATTATCAGACATTTTAAAAAATTAGTATTTTTCTATGATAAAGAAAAAATGCAATGCATTAGATCACTAAAGATCACTAAGATTTAATAAAATATATTGCTTAGAGAGGTATAGTTATTACACATTAGACAAGAGTTTAGTTGCTAAACATACTTAATTTTGTTCATTAAAAAATTCGATTTTTTGGGAAGTGGTAGAGATGACAAATTTTACATTACTTCATCATTGTTCCATAAGTTTTTTGGTTTATTTTTATTTAAATTTCTGTCAAATAATTTCCAATTTATAATCCATTATAACGCATTTTTAATAGAATATGGAAAAAATATCAAGAAATTAATAACTAAGTATTTTGGATATTTACCGTTACTTATAAGTACACAAGTACTTTACATCATTATAATTGTGCTATAATTGCACTATAAGTAAAGTTAAAATAAAATATTGGGAACTTACCAAGCATCAATTCACCAATCCCCTTCCATGGAAAGTCCTTTATACTGGAGATTCAGCTGGTTATCCTATATACTCGTTCTTTCGAAATTCCTAAGGCATGAACACTGAAAAATAAAATGCAATTGAGTGGTTATAGAGTACCTGTAAGACTTGACTACAACGCAAGCTTCGAGACTCTTCTAGTACAGCTGTGGAAATAAAAAAAAAGCGCCACTTGTGATTATTTCAGCCGCTAGTCACCCTATAGAATCGGACCTTGTAGAGATTATGAACAAATAACATTCTGAGTTAATTGCATGACACAAAATTTGCATAAGGGGCCGTCTTCATATTAAAAATGTTACGAACTTTACCATTTCCAATAGCAACACATAATTTTAATAACTTAAAAAAGGTAAACACTCCTGAAAACCCATAAATCTAAGTTTTTGTTACATTTGGATGACTATTTGACGAGTTATTCAATCGAATCACTTGTGGACCTTTTGGGGATCATCTCTTAAAATGACAAGCGTAGTCTATTTCTTCCTTTTGCAAGGCCGTCTTTAATTATCAATTACAAATTATCATACACAGTCCCCTAAAGGGTAATTAATAAGTATTTTGTGATTTACTCAGCAAATTATGAATAAAAAAAATTTAAATTTGGGATTTCGCTGAAACTTCCTGTCTTAAATGCATTTCTGTAAAAATATTAAGGGGTTTCTATTCATAATTTTTTTAAAAATTAATACAATAATTATTTAAAAATATAAAAATTGTTTTAAAGACCCCAATATTGAATGCATTTCGCTTGGGTTATTATAATTACTGTTCAGTAAAAAAATCGTTTAATTATTTCAATTATTTATAGATTGGAATAGTTTTTTATGTGCAACTCATTTAACATTATGGCACCTAAACTTTGCACTTCTCTAACTCCCCTAATAATGCTTAAAAACTAACAAAATTTGGCATTTCGTCTTAAAATATGTCGTAGATTAGAAATATGGACTCAAAAATGGGTGTTGCGATTGAAAATGTTAAAGTTAGTAACATTTTTAATATGAAGAGGGCCCCTTATGCAAATTTTGTGTCATGCAATTAACTCAGAATGTTGATTGTTCATAATCTCAAAAAAGTCCAATTCTATAGGGTGACTAACGGCTGAAATAATCACTAGTGGCACTTTATTTCCACAGCTGTACCTACTCATATTAATTACTTTAAAACGGCGTGAGTGTACCTGTATTCGCCCCCTTCCCTCCCACTCGGATTTAGGTAGAGTTGATAGTAAAAATCAAAATATTTTAGTTACAACAACTCTAATAGTGGTCTTAGTTAGATTGGTTTGAAATATCGTTGCACTAGAGCTACACGAGGTCTATTGCGAAGTGGGTCGTAATTTAAAACCGCAGTCAAGTGACGAGCTGACACTTCCAATGCCTGAACCCGAACCTAGGACCTTCTAAAAGCACGGCGAATCGATTGGGCTTTCCAGCCTAATATAGGTCTTGGTAAAATAAATTACTTAACTTCGAAATTTGATTAAAAGAACTTAAAAAAATTACATATTTCATTTGGCTGCGAAACAATTTTAATTCGTGTTTAACTTATTATAAGTATAAAAAATAAAGTTTTCAAATTAAAGTTTTATTATATATAACATGTAAATCTACCATTGTTTGGAAGTCAGAAGCTAAACTCATTAGGAGGTTACATAAATGCCTTTGAAACTAAATCGAAATCCTCTGACAAGTAGTCCAGTAAATCTGTCGTGAAAAGGGGGGGTTGCCTAACAAAAGGTCAAGTAGTTCTGATTTTTTGATATCTTTTAAATATTGGAGGTTTAATTAAGAATCCAAGTTTGTGACCTTGGGGCGCCGCCGCTAGCTGCGCCCCAAGGTCAAACGTGTGTCTTTTTTTAGTTTTTGCAGATTTACTCCATGAACGGTCAGTTTTACAAAAAAGTAATAAATATAAGAATTAAAGATAGATAAATATGCTACAATTTGAGTCCAAACTTGTGTTTTTAAGCCTAATAGTTCCTGAGATACAGCTCCTCAAAGTTAGTGTAAATTGGAAAAAAATTGCCATTTTCAAAATTTATCAATTTTTTTCTCCGAATTATTGATTTAATAGCAAGGTTATATCAGTGTAATTAATTTGTACACGTTACCAAAGGGTAATTTAAGTTTTCGGATGCTTTTTTATGTTTGTGTTTCATTTTTAAGATAAAAAAAAGCCTTGCCACCGCGCGTGCGCCCCAAATGGAAAATTTGGATATCGCGCCTCAATGTTCAGTAAATCTGTCGTAAAAGGTTGTTACCTTACAAGGGCCAAGTAGATTTTATTTTATGTATTGAAGGTTTAATTAAGAATTCAAGATTTTGACCTTGGGGCGCCACCGCGGGTGGCGCCCCATGTTCAAACGTCGGACTTTTCAATAGCCTAGTAGATTTTATTTTTGGATATATTTTATGTATTGAAGGTTTAATTAAGAATTCAAGATTTTGACCTTGGGGCGCCACCGCGGGTGGCGCCCCATGGTCAAACGTCGGACTTTTTTTTTTAGTTTTTGCAAAGTATGAATAGTTTTACAAAGTAATGAATACAACAATTAAACAGGAAAGAATATGCTACAATTTTAATGTAAGTTGGTTTTTTAACCCTGATAGTTTTGGTAAAACATCTCTTCACAATTTGGGAATTGAGAAAAATCTGAAATTTTCTCCATTTTGGCTGATTATTCCCCTGTGAAATTAATTTTATAGCGCATTTATTAAAGACTAAACATTCTGCATGAGCAAACACAAGTCAAGCAAATGTAATAGTAAAACAAGCATTTGAGGATGCAGACGTACTAATTGTGGAAACTGCTGTTTCATTTGCATCTCAGTATGACAACATTTTTATAGTTGGGGAGGACATTGACCTATTAGTCATTCTAACGGGATTAGCTCCAATGATACAGAGCTTGTACTTTCGGAAATGTGGAAAAAATGGAATGCCTGATGTTATATACTCTGCATCTTCATTTAAATACAAATGCAGTGAAATGATACTTTTCATTTACGCTTTCAGTGGGTGTGATACCACTAGTGCCCTCTTCGTTCAAGGGAAAGTTAAGTTTTGCTCACTTCTTGAAAAACACCAATTTCTGCAAACTGAATTACAAGTGTTCCTCAGCCCTGAAGCTACTAGTGATCAAGTGGCAAAGGCAGGCGAAATTTTCCTAATTAATTTGTATGGAGGTAATTCTAAAAACTCCACTTGCGATCTTAATGACTTGCGCTACCAACTTTTCACAAAATCAGCTACAAAGGCGAGGTTCAGTCCTGAACGCTTGCCTACAACAAAAGACGCAGCACAGTTTCAGTTGCGATCCTATTTTCAAGTACAGAACTGGTTGGGGCATGAAAAAAATCCTCTCGAATGGGGATGGGAACGCACGCGATGTGGTCTATCCCCCCCCTCAAAATGGAAAGGGATGCAGCTCCCGAATCCCTCCTTAAAATGATATCTTGCAACTGTAAAAAAGGCTGCAAGAATGCTTGTGGGTGTCGAAAAGCATGACTTTTATGTTCCTACCTATGCAGCTGTGACATGGGAGAGGCTTGTGAAAACATTGCGGATATTATTGTGCTTGACGCTGCTGATAATGAGGAGAACGATTCAATGTCCAATGAATTTATACATGAAGATGTGGAAGTTATCTCTATTTAATTGTTTGTTTCAATTTTGTAAAACTACCCTTTTCGAGAATAAATATGAAAAAAGGAAAATTTTGCCGTTTTTCTGATGTGGAGCAGCCCGCGGCGGCGCCCCAAGGTCTAAACTTGGATTCTCAAAAAGACTTCCAATGCATAAAACATATCAAAAATTCGAAACTACCCGAGCCCTGTAAGGTAACCTACTTTTTTTACAACAGGTCTACTGAACGTTGGGGCGCGATATCCAAATTTTCCATTTGGGGCGTGCTTTTTGTATACCACCATTTTACTGGACCATGGGGCGCCACCGCGGGTGGCG
This sequence comes from Hylyphantes graminicola, assembly GCA_023701765.1. NCBI lineage: Eukaryota > Metazoa > Arthropoda > Arachnida > Araneae > Linyphiidae > Hylyphantes > Hylyphantes graminicola. The sequence continues at coordinate 1,918,552 of CM043114.1, read as the reverse complement.
CCCCCAGGTCAAAATCTTGAATTCTTAATTAAACCTTCAATACATAAAATAAAATCTATTTGGGCCTTGTAAGGTAACAACCTTTTACGACAGATTTACTGAACATTGAGGCGCGATATCCAAATTTTCCATTTGGGGCGCACGCGCGGTGGCAAGGCTTTTTTTATCTTAAAAATGAAACACAAACATAAAAAAGCATCCGAAACCTTAAATTACCCTTTGGTAACGTGTACAAATTTATTACACTGATATAACCTTGCTATTAAATCAATACTTTGGAGAAAAGAATTGATAAATTTTGAAAATGGCAATTTTTTTCCAATTTACACTAACTTTGAGGAGCTGTATCTCAGGAACTATTAGGCTTAAAAACACAAGTTTGGACTCAAATTGTAGCATATTTATCTATCTTTAATTCTTACTTTTATTACTTTTTTGTAAAACTGACCGTTCATGGAGTAAATCTGCAAAAACTAAAAAAAGACCCACGTTTGACCTTGGGGCGCAGCTAGCGGCGGCGCCCCAAGGTCACAAACTTGGATTCTTAATTAAACCTCCAATATTTAAAACATATCCAAAAATCAGAACTACTTGACCTTTTGTATACCAACATGTTTTATTTTACTGGACTAAAGATCAGCATCCAAAATAACGAAATCCTATACTAAATCTCCCAACCTTTCTGGTTGTGATAGTCCACAAAAATTCAGATAAACAAATCGTATTATTAGTATTTCAAGCGACAGACCAAAACACTTAAAAAAAGATAAATTATAAATTTACTTACCATAGTTGCTTGACCACCGGTTTCTTTAGTTTGTTGGTCGACATATATATTCAGATTTGTGTGCTTGGTGAGAGACCCGCTTATAAAACTTCGTCAGACAGACAAAACACATACACAAACACATAAGTGGATCCATCTAATTTTTAGAAACCAGGACTAGAGAGGATCCTCACTGGTTTCTTTCACAATATACTTACGGGTAGGGGGAGGATGGATTGGTTGGTTGGTATACATATATTTTCAGGCTTGTGTACTTGCTCAGAGAGCCGCTTATAAACCTTCGTCAAGTAAGACAGTCACAACACACACACACTCCCATGCACACATATGCGTGACAGATGCTTCCATCTATCACGCGCCACCTCCACAATTTAGACATGTCCCTGAAGTGGAGGGAAATAGTCTCCAGGAACCTGTACCCATGGGAAACTGCGCAATGACCGCCCACAGGACTTTCGGACCCAACAGATTTAACGAGCACGTACTCCGCATATACTCGGTGAGTTTTCAGTGACCAGGACTCGATCGCGGGACCTTCCGATCCGTAGATCAAGACGCTGACCACAGGGCGCCTCACAGCCCTATTTAGGATGGGTTAGAAACTCTGCTGCGGGTAGTTCATCGTCTCCAATTGCCTATTTCCAGCCATCCTTATAACGGGCTTTAACACAGACATTTTAGATTCGTAATTTTAAACCCTGGTCAAGTGACGAAATCAGCACCTGTGCGGGCACTCAACGTAACTTAAAGAACCTCTGCCATTGCAATGTCTTCGTTTACAAAGTTCGAGATTAAAAATTAATGGATTCGAGAAAATCGTTATCCATTTTGAAAATATCAAGATTATTTATATTTGATAAATGTATTTGCACGCTACATTTCAGAAACATTTTAGCTTATTGAGTTTAAATAAATAAAAAAAAACTTCGTTTCACCCGTCACAGGGTGTGTCGGTTAGTCATTAGATTTTTTTTGTTTTTGTTACAATAATCTATAAAATATATATAATTTATTTTCTTCATGATCGAATTGAAAGATCGCACCTACATCGGCCCAATCTCTACAAACGACCTCTTTCAATTGATCGAATGACGAGGTCGGGCAGATCTCGCAAACCGATGCATAAAATACCAACAAATCTACTGGTTGGCAGACGACTTAAGCCCGATCTCTATCCGATCTCACAAACCGACCAGTTTTTTTAGACGTCGGATTGACTAGTTGGCGCGAGATCTTCCCGACCTCGTGAAAAAACTTCCAATCATTTGCCGACGAAATCGATGATTGGCCAACCATTTGCCGATTAGGCTTGCTGCCTGGGTAGCTTGGTGCTGTAGTGCGACACAAAAACTCAACTTAACACTACTAAATAGATTTGGTTGAACATACAGTGTGCCACAAAGTTGAGTATACACCTCATAAACTTTCAGACTTATTCGAATTACAAATTAAATATTGATTAAAAATGTATGATTTTTTTAAATACTTTAGCCTCAGCCTTAACATCCTTCAATAACACAATTACGTAGTTAATTTATTCTTTACGAAAAAATAATTTATTCTAAGAAAAGGTAGAAAATTTGCCTCAAAATTTAGTATGCATATCTTAAATTTGTAAATTTTACCACTATTTTTTTTAGTTTCAAATTTTCTTTTAAAAGTTTCAGAATTAGCTTACTTGTTACTTTTAACGCTTGGCTCAGTAAAAAAAAAAAGATCCAATTGTGAGTGCCTCTAAAAATTCTTATCGATGTTCTCTATAATCGGGAAAAAGATATCAGGTGCAAAAATTCGACGTACCCTTTAACAATATAGGTTTCACGGCCGGTACACTAATAAGAAAGCCACTCATCAATTATGTGAACAGACAAAAGAGGGTGATTTTTGCTAAAGAACATCTTTTAAAGCCTATTTCTTTTTAGAGCACTGAAGTATTTTCAGATGATAGAAAATTTAACCTTTACGGAAGCGATGGACGATTTAAAATACGGAGAGAACCTGGGAAACCACTGTATCCTATAAACACCATTAAAACAGTCAAGTACGGAGGTGGATCTGTCCTCGTTTGGGGTTGTATGTCGGCTGGAGGAGTTGGAGAGCATGTTTTTATTGATAGTATTATGGACAAAGATGAATATTTGGGGATTTTAAAGGATAACTTGAAAAAAAAAGTGCTAGTAAGCTGAGGCTTAGGGTTGTGCTTCATATTCCAGCAGGACAAGCCTCCCCGGTGGCGCAATCATTAGGATGCTAGCCTGTGGGGCTGCTGGGGTCGGGTTCGACTCCCGGTCTGGCAGGGATGTTTGTGACCGTCAATAAATGTTAATATTTGTCTATGTGTTTGTGTTGTCCCTTCTTTGTGTGACTCTTCCCAGCCAAAAAATTCTGCAAAATTGCTTCACAAAAAAACTTAAAAAAAACTTCAAAAAAACTTCACAAATTCTGAAGGGATTTGAAACACTTAGTCTGCAGAATTGCTTCAAGAAAACTGCAGTTTTTTTGAAGTTTTCGTAAAGCAGTTTTGAAGAATATTTTGGCCTTTTTTTAAGAAAACGTGGCGCCATCTAGCGAAATGTAATTAAAATAAAAATTATAAAGAAATAAATTATCGAACGAGTGGGCTGTTTTTCTGACCATTTTGGGAAGTAGGAGCGCGGGATTTGATCTGATGGGATTTGGGCAGCTGTCTAATGCTCTAACGACTATGCTACGGAAACTTGTTATGAAGTTGGTTCTGTAAATATATGAGCAAACTATATTTTAGTTAGAAAATATTCTCGCTCGTCTGTTGCTTCAAAATAACTATTTCTTTTTAAGTGCCGAAATGACTTTAGAATGGCTGTAGAATTGCTGTAAAAAAACTGCACATACACCTGTGGTCAATTTTTACATTTATATTGCTTCAAAATAGCTGCAGTTTTCTTGAAGCAATTCTTCAGACTAAGTGTTTCAAATCCCTTCAGAATTTGTGAAGTTTTTTAAAAGTTTTTTTGTGAAGTTTTTTTAAAGTTTTTTGTGAAGTTTTTTTTAAAGTTTTTTTGTGAAGCTATTCTGCAGAATTTTGCAGTTGAGAAGTGCCGAAATGACTTCAGAATGGTTGCAAAATTTCTAAAAAGTTGTAGATACAACCGTGGCCAGACTTCACATTTCTATTGCTTCAAAATATCTGCAGTTTTTTTAAAGTGACTAAATGACTTCAGAATGGCTGTAGAATTGCTGCATAAAAACCCGCAGATATATCCATAGTCAGGCTTCACTTTTCTATTGCTTCAAAATAACTGCAGTTTTTCTGAAGCATTAAAATGACTTTAGATTTGCTGCACAATTGCTACAGAAAAACTGCATAATCCCCATTCGATATACTTCAATTTTCTTTTGATTAAAAAAAACTGCAGATTTCTTAAAGATGACTGCAAGATCGAAATTTTTTTTGAAGCAATTCTGCAGAATTTTTTGGCTGGGTTGTGTCTGTAAAAACTCTTTCTGTGTCTTTTGCTTATAAGCGGTTCTCTGAACAAGCACACAAGCTGGAATATATATGTATCATACAATACCATACAATCCAGCAGGACAATAACCCTAAGCATACAGCGACGATTGTGCAGTTATATTTGCTGTACCATTGCAAGAAGCAATTTCACACTTCAGCCACGTCTCCGGACCAAAACGTCATCGAAAATGTGTGGTCGCAATTAGAGAAAGCTGTACAATCATGAACATGAAATCATGAGTAAGGAAGATCCGTAGAAGGTTCCGAGAGAAGAAAAGGGTAAAATTTACGTTGGAACCGGTAAAACACTAGTGGAATCTATACCCAAAAGATTACAAGCTGTAATCCAATCAAAAGGCTATGCAACAAAATATTAATCTACACTTTAAAAGGTTATAATTAAATGTGTATACTTAACTTTGTGGCGTTGTTTTTTCTCTCGTCCTAGATCTTACACTTTTTTGGAAAAAATAAACAAATTTAACAATTTTGTTAGTATAATACAGTAAAGCATAGACTAATGTATATTAGGTAAAATGTTCAATTATTTTAAAGCAATAAGTCTATTTTAAATACAAAATGTCTGCAAGTTCTTAAATTGTAGACTCAATTTTGTGAATCCACTGTATATGCAGGCAGAAGGGCTACACAAAGGCTAGTTATGTTCAAGTAGATATGATAAAAGAATGCCTGGTTTGTACACAAAATTAATTAATAATTAAATACGATTAAACAAGTTTTTTTTTATCATATACCTACTTAAATTATTAAAAATTGTCGAACTACCGACTGCAGATTAAAATTACGAGTAATTTAATATATTTAATTTCACACAATATATATCAATAATTCTAAAAATTTAAAAGCAATTTGCAGGATCAGCTTTGTAGTGAATGATTTTAAGTGCGATAAAAAATTTCTACAAGTTGTTATTAGTTTTTAAACTGTGATTATGCCTTTTGAAATCTAATACTCTTAGAGATCCTTTTTCATTAAAAAACACTTTGAAGAAAAACACGTTGAATTATGCATGCTAAGATAACAAAGGAAAGAACACTTTACTTTAATGCATTTTGCTGTTGGGACCAGGGTTGCTATTTTTTCAAAAGCCTTTTGCTATGGCATTAAAAACGCCAAATTTTTCTCTACTTAGGACTAAACTAAAAAAATGCTAACTAATTCTTTAAGCACTTAAGTTTTTCGTTAAAGTTTAGGATAATTTTTTAAAAAAAAAATATAACTTTATTATGGGGCTAAAACTGTTATTTAACTTTTTGATTTACAATTGTGGCTTAGAATAGACCTAAATAATGTTTATTTTGTGTTAAAAATACTTATTCTCATCTTCGCAGATTCTTCGCGGGGGGCTCATCTTCGCAGATTAAATCCGGGAACCCGCGATATTTTGTGGATTTTTAATTTGTATAACGATCATCATACTTATTATATCGTTATATAAGTATTATATCGATTACAATTATGTACGAACGATTGATACGCATTATATATGTATTATATCGATTATTATATCGGATTTTGCAAGGAAAACTGGAGTATGAAGAACATATAAAATTAACCGGTATAAGATGAGAGATGCAGTTTATAGGTCTTTTAATATTATAATGAAATGTAATGCATAATCTAAGCTTTTGAGAATGAAGAAAGCTACTTTAATTCTTATTACAAATGGTACATTATGTAAAAATTACTTCTTTCGATTTAAACACAAGGCAATCAAAGTGACGCATTACTGAAACTAAAAACAAAAACAATTCGCTATGATGAGTGTTTTTTTTTCTGAGTTGTGTATTCTTTGTGATGAAAATAGCCCTTTTGTGTTTCCATCTCTAAAAGTGCAAATTTTTGCATAATAAACTATTTGAGCAAAGGATCAACGATATGTTTTCTTCATAAATGTTCTATATCATGCATAAAGTTGAAGATATTCTCTGAATATTTTGACGATAGTCTTGAACACGTAGATTTTTGTCGATTCGCCAGTTTTTTGTGAGCTGTGGGATATGGCGAAATATTTTTTTTTTAAAAATGCGGTGAAACAGAATATTCATAAAAAAGTAAGTCAACAAAAATATTTGAAAATCAACTTTTTTCAATTGAATTATTCTATTGGTTAGACTTATTTATTTTAAAGGCTTTTAAAAATAACATCTTTATATAAATTGGTATAACATATTGGGTAACTAAACTGTAAAATTATAAAATTACAATACATATTACGGTTACTTTTACCTTTTCATATCACAATGCTGTGATGTTAGTTTCTTGCCACGCTGATTTTTTCATGGCGTAAATTCACATGAACATCCTATTTTAATAGCATTTAAACACAGGAAATACTTGCTTACAATCACTGATAGCGAAGCAAGCACACACTCTCAGAAATAACACTTTCATTTTTGACGATTCATGAATCCTCAAGCCTCATTTCGTTATATTTTGAGGATTGTTTCGTCAAACTATCACGTGACTTTTGAGTGAACGCGAATCCTCACTTTAGCGATCTTGATTTGACGATTCTGTATCTTGATTTTAAGGAAACTGAATCTCATTGTTGTACTCACATGCTCAAAAAATGACGAAATATTTCTTTAGATTAGACGACATTCAAATCCTCAAAAAAATGTCGATTCAAATTTCCTAACCTTGAGGAAACGAAAACTCGGAGCATTTGCCAGTAACGGAATCGTCAAAATTAATTAAAACTTCCTCGTTTTTGAGCATTCATTTTTTAGAGTGCATTCGTCTATAAAACATAATGAACTTTACATCGAATGTAAGTAGAAATAATATGGTGATGGCAGAACCCTTATCGTCACTATGTACTGGTAAGTTAGAAGTGTTTTTTACAATGATGCACCCCAAAATAAAAATTCAAATGTCTTGTAAGCAAATGAATAATAATTCAAAATAAATTATAGCCAAATATAAACTAGAAGCCAAATGTGGGTCGTTTTTTTAAAACTATTCTTCTTTCTTTTTTTGTGGCAGGTGAGATTAGTTTCACCCCACAAGGTTTTGCTGCATATTTTTTTTTTCTCTTTAATACCAACGTACCATTTTAAATGGTTTTTGCCCTTTTCTTTTTGTCAAGTCAGAAGCGCGTTTATTTGAGAGAAGAAAAGAAGTATGTTATTTTACAGTTTTATGTTTTCCTAGCAGTTTAATTTTAAATATTTTTGGTTATATTTCTACCTTTACCATTTTTACGGTTTTTTTATTTTTAATTGTTAGCAATTCCTTCAAATTTAAGGGTTTGGATTATTTTGTTAATCTATTAGGTTTTCGTTTTTGATAGTTATCTCAAAGTCAGTAAATAATTGTTTTAAATGTCTCAGGTGATTTTATAGTTAATTCAAATTTATTATACACTTGCAAATATAATGCTAATTAAAATTAAAGAACATTTTTTTTAAAATTAGGACTTTGTCAGTCAAGAATTTGCAGACTCGGCATATTCTCCAGAACTGAGTGCCTTTTTTTGTGGCACCATCTAGGCGGACTCTCGCTACCAATTTTGACGCACAGATTACAATGAATCTGAGCTCTCTGTGAAGTATGCCAGGATATATTTTTGCCCTCCAATGATCTATAATATGCCACATAATCATGTGACATGCTTGCCCAAGACCTTCCCATACAAAAAAATTCGATGCATCAGCCGGGACCCGAACCCGCTATCTTGGGACCCCTCTTTAACCTATCAGCCACTGAGCCATTTTAAAATTAAAGAACATCTACAATCAATAATTGTTTCAAGTAATTTGACAATATAGCCTACTTGATCTACAAATTCAAATATTTAGATTAAAAATATAATACCAGACGTAGATTATTGTTACCCGCCATCTTCTATTTTACTAAACTTTTATTTCCATTAAGGGAACCAGGAAGTGAGCAATAGCTGAAAAAGACAAAATTGAAGCAAGAGAATAAAGCTTCACGAAATATATTTATTTCTAGACATAGAGGAGTATATATTTTATTTATTGCTATAATTTTTTCATGTAATAGAAATTGTAAAATATGTAAATTTTAATGATAATAAATGTCTGTAAATAACACTTTTTTGAAAAGAGAGACGCCTTTTTGAAGAATTGGTCCCTTAGTTTTAAATTCTTGTAAGGTAATATTTACATACAAAATGATCTGAATACAATTTAACCAAAATACCCTTTTTATTCTGATAAAATTGCAAAATGTTCTCAAATAATATTCAAATTTGTTAGACCTTAAACGAATGAATGATTTAAACATGTTTTCTGGATGTGGATTCACAAATAATATATGGAACTCTTTACATGCGCGGAATTATCTCCTGCATAGCATATTTCTATTTACCTAACTTAGGTTGGCAAGTAGTGTAGAGTTGATTGGGGGTACATTTTTCTGATAAACTAACAAAATTTTCTTGAGAAAAAAAAACAATTGCATATCTACTAGAACATTTATTTGTTATGTTAAAGTTCAATGTTCTAAAAAATATTTTAAAAAATCAAAGAAATCTACTCTTTAAACTTGTACACAAAAAGTCACCCGTTTTCCAGCATTATAAAGCCTCTCAACATTAAAAATATAAATATATATGCATTTTTTAAAAACTTTAACATTACAAATAAATCTGCTAGTATAGTAAGTTATTGTTTTTTCTCACGAAAATTATGATAGTCTATCAGAAAAATGCACCAACAGTAGTCGGAATGTTTCCAAAAAGTGTCGCTGTAAAAAGTGCTATTACATAATATTATTGCCCATTAAAATTATTATATTTTATAATTTCATTTAGATGAAAATGTGATTAGCAACATATAAAAAATTAAACAATTGCATGTAAAATAAATATATTTCGAGAAGCTTTATTCTTGGGCTTCTATTTCGTTGTATTCAGCTATCGCTCACTTCCCAGTTCCCTGAAATTCATTATTTTCTTTTTAAGTTCAGAGCTTTAAATGTCACTATATTTCATTTAAAATGTTCGATATGCACTCAGAATAACATTTATGGTATTCAAAATCTGGTATTGATAAAAAAGACATTTCCGTTTGAAATTGTTGTTCACTGTTGAAGCAAATATAAGAGCTATGAAAAGCTTTTTTTGTAAATGCACTTATTTCCACTTGATGCATATTTACATTAATGGAAGCATTTTTTTGGTTTAGTAAGTTAGTTGTTGTTAAAGACAAGATAAAATTATCAGTGAAAGAAATACGTTAATATTCAGTTAAACATTATTTTTTTCATTCTACAGTTTTTAAGCACAAATAAAAATAAGTTTTCTGCTCAGTTTTGATGAAAACATTAGTGGGAAAATAACGTAATTTGCTCTTTCTTTAAATGAAGTAAAATTTTGGTTTTTATGAGCACTTAAATAGCTATACTGCCAAAATAACTTAATCTTACAGAAAAAAATGTTTTTTTTAGCAGAATTTTCGGTAAAATATGCTGTCTAATTTTTTGTGTGTTTTTAATGGCGTTAAATTGTTTACTATTAGAAATTCTATAACCAAGACAATTTTTCTTATTTTCCCAATTAAATGTCGGTTCACTAAAACTAAAAATAGCCAAAAAATATTTTATAATTACAACCTAAAATACGGTTATTAATTTTATCGGAACTCAGATTAAATCCGTAATCAGTCATGTGAAATGTATCTGTATAGAACAGATTTTTGTGTTTAATTTTGAAAAAGAAATTGAAATATATACTAATTACAACATTGCCCGCGTTATTGTCGTGTCCAGCAGACCTTTCTTTTATTCCATCGGAATTGGTTCACAATTCGGAAGGATACGCTATTTTTTTATTATCGTAACTAAACAGATCACTAATTTTCTGTTAAAAACATATTTTGCGCACAAATTAAGCACATTTTCTGCACAAAATAACCAAAATTTTTTACTTTTGTATCAGCTGACTGTTTTTTCTGTAAAAACAACATAAGATTTTATTCAGTGTGCTGTCGATTGTTGCAGCTTTGGCTAAAACATTAGACTGTATTGCTTACGTAACTTTATTATTCTGTAACTTTCAAGAAGTTTATATAGGGAGGAGATGCTTAGAATTTGAATTTAAATTACATTAAAATCTGCAAAACAAGTAAAAAAGTAAATGTATTCGTCGATATACATTGCTATATGCAAGCACAAAAAAATGTATTCGTCGACATACATTGTTATATGCAAGCACAAAAAAATGTATTCGTCGATATACATCGTTATATGCAAGCACAAAAAAATGTATTCGTCGATATACATCGTTATATGCAAGCACAAAAAAAATGTATTCGTCGATATGCATTGTTATATGCAAGCACAAAAAAATGTATTCGTCGATATACATTGAGATATGCTCGCGTAAGAAACACATGTTTCCAAACCAATAACGTGTTTCGGGGGGAGTGGGGATACAGGATAGGGTACATATATATTCCGGTTTGTGTGCTTGATCAGATACCCTCTTATGAAAGCCTTCGTCAAGTAAGACAGACACAGAAGGAATATTTACTTTCACAGAGAAAGGAAAGTACACCCAGGGTGAACCCGCTCCCGTTACAGCGCTCAAACTGCTGGCGTTATGGTCAAAACCACTCGGCCATCCGTGCCTCCCCCAATAAAAAACATTAGTTACTTAAAAACAAACAGGGATTTGTTTACAAACAAACCAGGGGTCAACAAACCATATACAATCATTACTTGCAAAAAAATGTGGTCGGACGTTTCTATCTGTTCTAAGGCTGATTTGGATTGATGGTTCTCTAAATGCTTCCTCCAGCCCAAAATAATAAATTAGGCTCTGAATAATTTACTGGAACCTACTCGACTTAATCTGGAATAAATTGTGAGTTATTCCCGCAACATTTAAGCGGAAGACCCCATTAAATTCCAACCCAATTTGGACAATTTTTTCGTATTAAACACATGCCCTAACAAAAGACGTTGCTTGTTGATGCGCATTAATATTAATAAAAGAATAAATCTAATTATTATTTCTTTTGTGGTGTTGGCTCTTTTTCGGTTGAACGGGCCTGATACACAGATCTAGTTTTACCAATGAGTTAGAACAAAACTGATGTAACTAATCTTGTCAATGTTTAGTTGTGCGTTTGATTTGATACTATCAAGTAATTTTTTTTAAAAAGAAATATAAATGTTTTTTTTGTGAGGAAAAAAATTATTTAACAAATATAATTATTTTATTTCTCAGGATTTCACAAAGTACCAACGAATGCGATGAAACCCACAATCCGTTTCAAGAATTATGCCAGAGGAATTATTTTATAATTATTAAGCTGCGTAGAAAAATATAATTTTTATTACAACGCGCAAAAAAGTTCACTTTTATTTATATCATATTCATTCATAAATCGTTGCGAAAATGACACTTTACGTGCTTACGTAACAGACAGTTCCGAAAGTAGTACTTTCGGCACTAGTGTGGTAAAGTAAATAAGAATATCTGATTAGTATAAAAACAAAATGATGTCATGTATATCTCCATGGAAATTACATGATGTCATGAAAATCACTTATTTCTATTGGTTGGTCATTACTTTCAATCACTCTTTGGTATAAATACTTTTTTGCATGTTATTATAAAAGGTATATCGTAAGCAAGCACGTGCCAAATAATACTTTATTAAGCTCTAGACCGTAGGTCGAGTGAAATAAAAGCCACTTGCTAAATAAAGTGGTTGCAGTATACTACTGGATGGTAAGCGTGGGCGCGCATGTGTAACCGAAGTGAATCAAAAAATGTACGCCAATTAAAACTGAAATGTCGCTAAAAGGTTTTTTAGGAAATTCTGCGGTTGGCAGGTGAACAACAGTAGCACAATAATCTCAAATTCTTTTAAAGTGATATGTCCATCAGAAAATATAATTTTTTTCTAATTTTTTGCGAAAAAAAAATTTGAAACATATTCTTGTTTGAAAAAATGTTTAAACAAATAATAAAATTAACATTGTGCTCCGTATCAAAGAGGTTAAAGCTCTGTTATCAGAATCTAGAAATCTATATCAATGAACCTATTAAAAAATCGTTCTCTAAATTTAATATTGAACTGTTCTTATCGCTTCAATTTAAATATTTTAAAGACGGCTAAAGTTCAAATGCAATGTTGGCAAACCCACTGGGTGGTTTGCTTAGGGTTTTTTAATGACTAGAATATGAAAGTTTTGTATAATTAAATTATGCATTGCTTTTCTTTCGACAAAGGTTCCCTTTTGTGTTGAAATGTGTAGAAACAAAATGGCGGTGCTCTTTGTTAGGGGAAAGTGGTTGGCGGAATCATGGAGGCTAGAATACTATGTAAATGGTGAATGGTCAAAGTCAAAGCTAAGAATGGGATGCTAAGAGAAACCTTTTATTGCACCTCTAGTACGCCCAAACTAGTACTTTTTCAATTACGTGGCACTAAGTTATCTATGATAACATTATTGAATAGGAATTAAAATCCTTCAAATGGTTGGTTGGTAGATATATATTTTCAGGCTTGTGTTCTTGGTCAGAGACCCGCCTATAAACTTTCGTCAAGAGACTGACACAACACACACAAACATACGCGAAAGATGCTGCCATCTAAATAACGCTCGCTATTCGGAGTGGTCTGTAGCTTGAATGAACAATCCAAATGCATCAAAACTGAGACACTTACTAATCAAGAGGGAGGAAAAAGAATGGAATCATAAAAAATATAGAATCCTAAAATAGATTCATAAAAAAGAATCATAAAAAAGAATAATCATAAAAACAAACTCGTCTCTTGACCAGAATCTAAATTACGCGGCGTCGTCAATTATGGCAATTGAGGCAAACACAGTTAATTACCCTTATAATTTAGAACCCTGGTCAAGAGACGAGTTTCTTTTTTTCGAAAAAGTATGGAATCATATGAAGAAACTCGTCTCTTGACCAAGGTTCTAAATTAAGAGGCATAGCCAATTATGGCTAATTACGGCCAACACATCCAATCCCGCCTCGTAATTTAGAACCCTGGTCAAGTGACGAATTTGTTTTTATGTTTCCATTCTTTCTCCTCCTTCTTGATTAGTAATTGTCTCAAAGTTTTTTTGCATTTGGATTATTCATTAAAGCTACAGACCACTCCAAATAGCGAGCGTTATTTTATAACCACCCTGTACTTAAAGTGGTTGTTTTTGGAAGGTGTATTAGGTTATGGTTAGGTTTAAATTATCGTAGCACTGGAGCTACACGAGGGCTATTGGCGACGCGCCAATTATTATAGAACCAATTATTTTAGAACCACAGTCAAGTGACGAGCTGACTCTTGATTAGAAGGTGTATTAACGATTCTTAAAAGGATATAGCATTAAAAAATATTTTGGCGAAGAGTAAAGATCTGAAATATATTCGGAAATATTTTTTGATAGATACTTTTTCGACTAAAATATTTTTTTAAAAGTATGTTCCTTCAAAATTTGTTCTTGAAACTGCGAGTGCATTTTAAGATAGCCTTAAAACCAAAATATTTGCCAAAGACTCATGTGACAAAAAACAGAAAATTGATGTTGACTGATGGATTTTCAACTTTTAAAATGTTTTTAGAAAAAAAAAACTAAACTTGGAAGACTTTTTCAATCCAATGTTTTGAAATACATATTTGTCAATCCAGAAAAAAAATATCAGAGTTCCAGCCAATTTTTTTACTGAAGCTTTAGGTATTTATGGTTTTCATTCTTTGATTTTCATCCGCTTATTTTGGAACAAATTTTTATTACTTTACTGCAATGGCTACGAGATAATCTAGAAAATTATCTAGAATATTTTTCTAGATTTTCTAGATTAGAAATCTAGAATATTTTTCTAATTAAGATACAAATATTATTGGAAACCTTTCATCCATGTTCACAAAGAGATACTTAAAATTACTCGAATGTTATTATTGAAATACGAAAAAATGATGATTTAGAAGAATTTTGGTTAGGTTAGGTTTGAAATATCGTCGCACTAGAGCTACACGAGGGCTATTGGCGACGGGCGTCGTATTTTAGAACCACAGTCAAGTGACCAGCCGACAACTAAATGGGCAGCCAACGCAATGGTTAAGGGCGACATCGTAAGCAGCGTTAGGATTTTGAAGGATATTTAGCGTGCACTACCTCTACACGGGGTTTTATTCGTCAGACATTTTTGGCTTTACGGATCGTTTACATGTCGGCAGTTACTTTGACGATGCCCAGACTCGAACCTGGGACCTTTCGAATGCTAGACAAGTGCCTAATCGACTGGGCTCCCCCAGCCCCTAGGAGAATTTTGAGTGCTGTGTTACCTTAAATATAAATTTTGTTGAATTATCACTGTGAGTGTGAGTGTGCAGTACGGTGTGGTTAGAAGCACACATTTTTGGCGACTTAAACATGGCTTCACTTTTTTTACACGCCAAACGTATTCATCATATTCTATTCTCCACGATCGGAATAGAATAAAAACGTGCACTATTCATGCGTTTAACATGTTGCCGTTTTGATGGTTGATGTTTTTTTTTATGGCGTTTAGCCCTAAGCTATGTTTTGGTTCAACAAACAAAATTAATGTTGTTTATCAAAAGAAGAAACATTCTTTTAAACATTCTAAATGAAAATGGTATTTTATGATATTAAAAATGTTTTTTTTTATTTGGGATCGCTTTACGATCACCATAACCCTATTTTTTATATGCTTTTACTCATTAAAATAAGATGAGGCTTTTTCTTCGAAAGAAGGAGTTTTTGAAATTTCGTTCTGAAACATCAATAAAGTACTTTTGAATTCAAGAGAATTGAAGTTTGGTAAAAACTTAACGCTACATGCTCTTTATTGTTGTTGTGTTCACATAGTTTTCAACTATACTAAGACATAAAATTGTTCTTGAATTTATTTGGTATATTTTATGTTTTTAAAATCCTACCAAATTTATTTTTATTCAATTCAAGATATTTTTAAAATAAAAGAATTACTGCTTAGTATTGATTAGTAATTTTAACTTAAAGTTAACTCGTAACTTAAAAGAATCAGCTGAAATTTAATTACCATATATTATCACATTTACATTCTTGTGGCACTAACAATGATTTTTTAAAACTCTAACCTAAATTGTTAATACAGGTTACAACTATTTATTAGCTTTTTCATCATTGGTTTCCAAAATCCTCGTTTCATATTCAATATCGACTAGATATTCATCTTTTTCTAAGGGTTATAAAATATGTTTCTCTATTATTGAATACCCTACTTTTACAAACAAAACAAACATTTCTCACATAAACATAAAGTAAAAACACAATAGGAAAAATATTTCAAGCTCCACATCACCGTTTTATACTGAAATAAAAACTTTACTAAACTATTCAATTTCGCTAGCTCTGATTGAATCTAAACAAAACAAAACAAAAGAAATTTCAAATATAACAAATACACACCACCAATGTTTTACATCGATATAAAAATCCTCCAAAAATATAACACCAGCATTTATATACAGGGTGAGGCAAATAAAAGTGGCCCAACGTGGATATAAGAATACGACAGAAGTGTTGCCAAGGCAAAAAACAATACAAAAACAGGTTTGCTAACTGAAGCTATTGATTGTTTCAATATTAAGCCCAAACAAACGTTTGGCGACTTATTTACCGGCAACTACGCTATGGTTTGAGAAGCTAGTTGAAATGAAATATAACTAAAGTTTGTAGAGCTAATAAAAAAAAAGTTCCCAATAGTGATTTTTTCGGCCGTTATTTATCCTAGAGAATCGGATCTTTTTGTTTGCAAGACAGAAAATTTGCATTATGGGACGTATTCATACAATACAAACTAAGATCTGAACTCGTAACTAGTCTATGAGTAGTTCTAATGTGAAGCTAATCCAATCCAACCAACGCAAAAACAGGTTTTAGGCGGCTTCAAGAGTTTTTCTCGCCAAGCATTTCAACGTATTCTTATCTCTAGACCGGGGCAACTTTTATTTGCCTCACTCTGTATATTATATACTAGCTGTTATACCCGACGTTGCACGGGAAGAGGTGAAAAATAATTTAATTGTCAATTTTATTTTTTTTCTTTCAATTGAGTTACATAAGATATGAAGATTACCCAGTAATTTTTTCCATTTAATTACCCAACTTGGATATAGTAATGATTAATATTAATTTCAAAAATACATTTGATAAGAAGCTCCAATTGAAAATAATACATATTTAAGTAAAACATAATCAGTAATAATTAAAAATAAGCTACCGTCAAAGCGGGTATCTTTGGCCACGGAGGGTAACTTTGGCCACGCGTCGGAAAAAGATTTGTTTCTTAATTTCTCGTCATAAAATGATCTCATCTTAAATTGTTTTACATTTTTGGAAAGATGGAAATATCGCCTTTCATTTCATGTAAAAAAAAATCTCATTCTAAATCTGGCAATACTACAAATGCTGTTTTCATTCTTACGAGCATAAAATGACAAAAATCTATCTCTTCCAACTTTTGTCTGGAACACTTAAAAAAATATTGAAAATATTTAAATAAAACACTCTATTCGATTCTTTTATTAATGAGGAAGAATATTACACCATTTGTTTTATTCTAAGTTGACTACTTTTTATGCTGTATTTAAATATTTGTAATTGGGAAGTTTTGCCGATGAATGCGGGTAAATTTGGCCATAGATGTAAATATTTCTTATTGGAACTTTGCACTTTAAAAAATGTATGTAAAAGTGTATTAAGTTTAACTATTTTTGAAAAAAATTTTTACTTTTATGATTACTCATTTTTTAGATATTTTTTTTTTAATCTCATGATTTTAAACATTAAAAAGATAAAGATAGAATGCAAGATACGTATTCCACTCAAAATCGCAAATGTCGAAAGGTAAACATTTTCAAATTCCTAATTATAAATATATTATTTTTCCCCTTTTATAATAAAATCGTTTGCTTTTTACAAATATATTTGTTATTAAATTTTGCTTCAAAAAAGTTCTTTTTTCCTTATTGAAATAGAAGTGTATTTTTCTTTCTTTTAAGCAACAAACAATACACTAGTATTCAACGTGTAATGCCATTCCACGATGCACTGCAATGTAAATGTTAAGTTATATACCATTTTAAATAACTATATGTCTTATAACTTTGTTATTTTTGTGTTTAAAGTTTTAATATTGCTATTAAAATCGTTAACACAGCTTTTAAGGATGTTAAAAAGTATGTTTCTTATGTATTTCTTGGGTGGCCAAAGTTACCCGCCCGGCTCCTAACAGTGTCTTATTTTTTTAAATTAATACCAATTTTTTATTAATTTATAAAATGTAACAAAAATGCCTGAAAATTATTCCTAAATGTACAATACTTAGAATGCATAAGGATTTTTAAGTGTTTAAATCGTTTTTGAAGTTAAATTTGTCTTCTTTTGTGAAAAAAACTATGATTTAGGCCAAAGTTACCCGCACTGACGGTACACCAGCAAACAGCAAACGATTTGCTTTTTTATATAGGTCAGTTCAATTCATCTATAATTTAATCCGTTATAAAATAACTTTATATTTATATTTTACCGTTCGTTATAAAGTACAGAATCCCGCCAGTTAAAATTCAAAAGTTTAAAAACGCTATAAATTCGCCGATAAAGTCATCGTAATTTCCCATCAAATAAAAACATTTTAGCTCATTTGGCCTTTTTTTGCGAATTTGGCGAGGAAAATATCTAGCTACGGACACACCCATTCAGCTCTGGCGCAATAACCATCGCACAACATACCAGCTAATAAAAAAATGCTCATTTGGCGCGTTTTTTGTAATAACTTAACGAGTTTAGCAAAGTATTTGGCGAGAAAAGGAAGATATAAAACCCCAACATGCATCTCTAGTGGGATGGCCTTCAAAAAACAACATAATTCAGAAAAGCTTAACTATGCTTTTAAAAAATTCATAGTTAAAATCATATATACACAATAAAATAATAGAATAGAGACTGGTAGGACTACGTCACTTGAAACATATCAATTATTTTTTCAAATTATTAATCTAGTTTCTGAAGGCAATAAACAAATATTAAAAAAATTAAACATTTTCAATTTCAATTGTTTTCTAAAAAGTTTTATTTAAATTTTTCTGCCCAATGGCATCATACGAAAGGGAAAACAATTATCGGATTTGAGCGAAAGTGGTGCATTTTTTCCATAAAGGGACACATAAAAACGTACTAAAACGATAGAAGGAATGGTCCAATTAAAAGAATTCTTAGTCTATGTTTGTTCCGGAGATAAGATGAATTTTTGTGCCAATTTTCATGACGATCTGTTGCGTGGCTCTTAAGATTTCGCGTCCCATACAAACAGATAAACAGAAGTCGCCTTTTATGTATATAGATACACACCACCAATGTTTTACATCGATATAAAAATCCTTCGAAAAACTACAACACCTGCATTTAGATAATTCAGTTTTTACTCCCTCACAAAACACTATTTTTTTTTCGCACAGAAAAACCTCCCTGTGATATCCCCAGTAGAGTCAAACAGCCGCAAAATCGTGTTACTTCCATGTTTCATTGGGAAAGGTAAGAACGGAGCCTCTGGTTTATTCATAGACTGACGGAGACGTTTCTTTTAGCCTCTTCAAAGGAATAAAAATGGTATTTTTGAAGAACTATTGCTAGCCTTGTCAATTAATCGAATAATCCTGAGTGCAACTAATCCAATAATCCGGATCTTATAAATATTATTTGTATTTTGTAATACATATATGTTCAATAAAACAATGTTCAATAAACTGATTGATATCAGTTCTTAGCCAAAGAAAAAAGGAGCTTATAAATTAAAGAGCTTTAAGAAAGGACGTGACAATTAACAAAAACGTGAAAACGCTTAAATGAGGGTTGAAGTTCGTAATTTGCATAGGTTTGTAACCAGTTTCTAAAACTAAATATTTGAAGTGTATTGATAACTGTGTTTCCAAGTTATTGACCCTTTACTTCTATAATAATTGGCTTTTGAATTTGAATATTATTTGGAAAAATTCAAAATGGACTGCATAAAATGGGCTGTAATAAAAAAAGCGAGTTGCCCGTAGGTTTGTAACCTGGGTCTAAAACTATAATATTTGAAGTGTATTACAACTGCTTCTCCAAGTTATTGACTTTTGGCCTCTCGAGTAATTGACCTTTGGATATGACATTTTTTTTGGAAATGGTCATCTTTGAGACCATGTAACTACCAAAGTAAAAGGTAACCCATGGTGTTTTATATTTTTTCTAAAAACTATCGTAGTGTGTGCAACTAATCCAATAATAAGTAGAAGGATGATATAATGTACATACACCATTTGTCCTTTACCTCGAACTTTGACTTCCTCTCAATTCACTTTTTCTTACTACTAACATATCCTGAAAGTTTCAAGAAAATCGAAGGTATCAACTATCACAAGTTGTCCCTCTTAAAAAAAATTACTCTTAAGTCACTCTGGTCCTAAGATCTTTAACATCGTCTTCCATCAAGCAAATTTTACCTGATTAAGTAAAAAAAAAACTAAACTAAATCATCAGATTGTTATTTCTTGCTCTTCGGCAGCTGATACCTGTGTTTGTGCTGGTCGGTGATCTCAATCAATCGTATAAATGGATCGTCGGCGACCCATTCCTAAGGGGGATGACTCACCTCTTGCATCGTTTGATATTGCCTTTTTTTAGCTCCAGTCGCACGGTGGAACGTGAGGGTAATATGATGGCTTCGTGGAGTCTAGCTTTCGCTTTTGGTAAATAAAGATTCAATTTAAGGATTGGTATATTTATATTGTAACCCATAGTCCACCAAAAGGATCCTCACGGCGGATATGAGTTACTTCGGCTTTTATACTATTGTTTTATACTATTGTTTTCATTGTTAACTAGATTACTGGTGGAAACGTAAATCAGCGCCATCTAGCCTGGCTGTGCATTTTTCAGGCTGCGCACGTGGTGGAAGACCACACCTGCTATCATTAAATCCCTCTTTCCCTAAAGTCTTAAACATTTTCTTTTGCTAAAAAATAATATCCTGCTTAGATTAAAAAACAAGATCAAAAGCGTTATCTCTTTCCCATCGGCAGCTGATACCTGTGTTTGTGCTGGTCGGTGATCTCAATCAATCGTATAAATGGATCGTCGGCGACCCATTCCTAAGGGGGATGACTCACCTCCTGTATCGTTTGATGTTGTTTTTTTTTTAGCTCCAGTCGCACAGAGAACGTGAGGGTAATATGATGGCTTCGTGGAGTCTAGCTTTCGCTTTTGGTAAATAAAGATTCAATTTAAGGATTGGTTTGTGCGATGTTTGTTTTGTTGCGTTTATTGGACTGAAACACATAAAAAAAGCTGATGTTGAACGATGCCCCGAAAGGTAAGATAGCTGGGCTTGATTTCATGGTATTGAGATTGTGGAAAGGATATTCAATTGAGGTTTTTATTTCGTTTTGAATTAGAGTCTTGTAAATCGATTTAAATAGGTCCTTAACAACAATGTTATTTCGGGCTTGATTGCGAACTTGAATTACACAGGAAATTTTACCTCTTATGAAACTGCAACTGCAACCTGTAAATTGTTTTCCTCTAATCCATTAAGTTCGTGGAGTCTAGCTTTCGCTTTTGGTAAATAAAGATTCAATTTAAGGATTGGTTTGTGGCATGTTTGTTTTGTTGTGTTTATTGAACTGGAACACATCAAAAAAGCTGATGTTGAACGATGCCCCGAAAGGTAGGATAGCTGGGCTTGATTTCATGGTATTGAGATTGTGGAAAGGATATTCAATTGAGGTTTTTATTTCGTTTTGAATTAGAGTCTTGTATATAGATTTCAATAGGTCCTTATCAACAATGTTATTTAGGGCTTGATTGCGAACTTGAATTACACAGGAAATTTTACCTCTTATGAAACTGCAACTGCAACCTGTAAATTGTTTTCCTCTAATCCATTAAGTTCGTGGAGTCTAGCTTACGCTTTTGGTAAATAAAGATTCAATTTAAGGATTGGTTTGTGCGATGTTTGTTTTGTTGTGTTCATTGGACCTGAAATGCATAAAAAAAAGCTGATGTTGAACGATGCGCCGAAAGGTAAGATATCTGGGATTGATTTCATGGTATTGAGATTGTGGAATGGATATTCAATTGAGGTTTTTATTTCGTTTGGAATTAGAGTCTTGTATATAGATTTAAATAGGTCCTTATCAACAATGTTATATCGGGCTTGATTGCGAACTTGAATTACACAGGAAATTTTACCTCTTATGAAACTTCAACTGCAACCTGTAAATTGTTTTCCTCCACTGTATAGAAACCGACCTCTAATATCGTGTCGCATCTAATCATTCAGTAAAAGCAGGATACTTAATTGAAATATTCAACCTTTACAGGAACTCAACTCTGAATCCAGTCAACAACTTCTAGGACTACTGCAATCGGAAAATAGGATTACTTCTGTTGTTTTTTATATGATGACCCCTTTAAAAAACCATGTGTTGCCAATCTTGAAAAAAATACATGTATATTCAGCATGTCTTCTGATTTTATAGTACTCTCTCATAGATGTAGTATGTTGCAGATCTACCACAGGAGAAAAGGTGAAGCCACCTTTGAACCAGTATCCCATAAGGCAGTTTGCAAGCCCTCGCCCATGGCACGCCATAAGCCACTAGATGGCACCATGAGATAAATTCGACTAATAAAAAATATATATTTAATATTAACTAATTGAAACTTTTTTCTAGTTTTGTTAGCATAAGTTTCTAGCTGGATATGTATTGATAACTTCTAGCAGATATAAGGTATATATTTTTAAAAGAAGCATATTAAAATAGATTAGGATAGATAGGAATTATTAGGGTAGATAAATCACCCTCTTCCCTTTAGAATTGCAAAGATTCATAAGTTTTGTTATGTTGTATGACTTCCGATAGTGCTTTTAAGTTGTTGACACAGCACTGCATTGTCGATATTGTTGTCGTTGAGTACTTCATTATGATGGATCAGATAATTATATCAGATATTGATCAGCTGAAGTATATCAGATAATTATCTGGGAAACATGTGAATAGACAAGCAAGATACTCATCTATACAAGGTATTTTTTTTAAAAAAATACGTTTATTAACAAAGACCACGACCCCAGTTTGGAACAAGAATTATGATAAAGTCTGCCCCCGGAGCTACATCCATGCTTTATCTGGGATTCAAACCTAGTAACACTTTGATGATGAAGAATCTTTCGTTGAAAAATAACTCATTGTTTGAAGAATCGTCCCCACACACAAAAAAAAAATGTTCAAAACTGGTATTAGTTGTCAAATTTTAGATATATGGGTCATGATAAACTTTCAACCTTGTGCTAAATACTCTTTACACAATTTAAATTCAACATATACTTACGCAAAACATAATTACAGAAGACTTCAATGCCTCCGTTTGGATAAAGAATTCTATCAAACTTCAAATGTTGTTTCGTAAAGAAAAACATTATCGTTTACGTTTGTTATTTTTTACGGTATTATTTTTTGCTAAAAACAAGCAAAACTAGTTTGATCAAAAATTGCTTTCTCAGAGAAATAAACAATTTTCAATATTTTAAAAAACTTTCTTCATCCTAATGATACAAAAACTAAAGAAAAATATTTCCTCCCATAAAACAATTTTAATAGTTTTCTCAAAAGATATCGAAAAGTAAACCCTTAATAATTCCTACAAAATTGAACCCAATGGGAGTCTCAAACCACTTTGTGCTTTTTTTTGTGTAAGTTTTTTCATCTATCCACCTCATTGAGTCTTTTTTCTACAATGACCCTAATAGCCCTAAGAAGACTGGCTTAAAGTATTACGCGGTTTGGACGACATCAGAAGGGTTTCCATGTGCAAAGATTACCGCGAGCCTCTAATCCTATGTAAGCTGATTTCTGGGAAAGCTCGACCATCGGGTTTTGGTCGCGAAATATATCACATATGACGAGGAGTTAAGGATCGAGAGAAACTAGTTTGACAAAGGTTTAACCTCTTAAGACCCGAACAAAATCCTACACGTATATTCCTTATATAAACGTACTTTTCATACATATATTTATATATTATATTTTCATACATATATACTATTCATACTCTATATGCTAAAAAGTATGTCTTTCAAAGAATTTAAAATAAAATAAAATATGTGTAATAGTTACTTAGGGACAAGTTTCAAACTCTAAAATGCACATGTTTTGTTCTATAAATGCAACAAAAAAAGCCGTATCACTTATTTGTATTTAACAGACTATTTTGACATTGTTTTTAAATGCAAAATGCCTTAAAAAGTAACTACTAAAAGTACTTTTCGAAAAGTTTGAATTTTTTTTAAATAAAGAATTTAGTTTAAATAATCATTTTGAGAACTCAAATATCGAATTGACCCTCGTTCAACTTCAGTTTTTATAAAAAAATTATATATTTAGACGAATTTTAAGATTACTTAAATTATTTTAAAATTAAGATGTCATTATTCAATCAAAAAAGTTTAGAAGATAATTAAAAATTACATCTATTTTTTAAAGAAAAAAAAAATCCAGTGAGTCTCTTTCAAAGCAAATAATACGATCCATAAAACAATCTCGTTGTGACATACAAAACGACGTCATTTTAAAATTGATTTATATGGCAAAAGTAAATTAAAGAGCTTAGTGAAAGAATATTCTAAGTGGCATTTTGGAAAAAAAAATTGAGATTTTTGTATCAATGGACATGTTATTCCATCCTTTAAATATTTCAAGATTGTACCTTTTCATAAAGTTTAAGTGAAGTATATTTATTACCTTTTTCTTAGGGCAGTTTTTGACGTATCTATGTAAGTGCTAACGAAAAAAAAAAATTAGAGCTCGTTTTCACCTTTTTGTCACTTAGCACGTTCTTCCACTAAGCTCTTCAATTTTCTTTACGAATAGACGGACATAGCCATTACAAAACGTTTAACCGTTTTACATTAGTAATGCAGTAAAATATATCTGAAAACACACAAAAAAAGTTCCGTTTGCGTTGATAAATGTAAGCTTAAATATTAACTTCATTTACAATGGTTTATGTGTTTTTTTTTGTTGTTATAGATTTGTGTAACTTATCAATATGCTTTTATTATGCTTAACGTAGGCTACAAAAGTCACGAACCATCTTAATGGAAATGGTTTCGATGATATTATTAAAACTTGTTCGCGGCTTGCCAAGGATGTCATTTTTACTTTGTGCTTATTACATTCAATGGGTACCAGGCATGCTTGCGAACTAAACACTCCGCGTGAGGCTGACCACCTTACCGGGACATGTTCTTAGCACCCCAGAGCCCTAGGTCACGAAAGCTGAAATGGGCACGGTAGGCCTTGGCTCAGTAATGGGCTGTGGCGCCGAGGAGTTTAGTTTAGTTTAGTTCTATTAAAATCTTTAAATTTTTTGTGTTAAAATATTTAATAGTTAAAATTCCTTTCCTGGACTTAGTAATGATAAAAAACAGTGAGGCTGGTAAAACAAAACTTGTGCTCTCTGTTTCTAACTATTTTTTTTTTTAAATTGGAACAAAAAAGTTTTTTAACCATTCCATAGACGAAATATCTAAAAATATGGTGATAAAAAAAGTTTACAATTATATTACGACTGATAAAAATTCTACAAATAGTATTAAGGTGCATTTTGAATAACATTTTGAATTAGAATGAGAAGTAGCTTTTAGTTTATAAATGCAAGTTATTTTTTTTCTTGAATTTTTTTTTCAGATTTACTGAATCCATTCCACTGAAAAGAAATCAGCGAATTTAACGAGTGGTTTGGCCATTGTAAAGGATTTCAGAAAATAAATTCCTTTGAATTCTGAATAAAATATCTGAATTGGTTCGAAATCATTCGTAAAGAACATATATCATTTGATGAATAAAATTCGCATTGCTTTATTTAAGACTAGCAGTATGGTCCCGCCTTTCTGGGAACCCGTTAACTTCGCATTGCTTCCTTTTAGAGGCATGCTTACTTGTGAAAATACACTCAAAATCAAAACAAAATTAAATCCGTGTTGGCGCATGCGCACTTAAAAAAGCAAACACTAATAGAGGATGAAGCAGCCTTAGTTCGAGCGCATATCTCAACCAAACACAATCAATCAAACTAATAAAGGATAGCGTCAAGCCCCCTTTTCGGCCCGGTCCATTTCTTTTCAAGCCCTGTTATGGTCCCGCAATCCCACGTGGATGACGTTTTTTTAAAAACTAATTATATTAATTAAAAATCACAATCAAATATGAAAAAACTAAGCCTCAGGTGCACACGTAGGTATTAAAAGGAATCTATATTAAAAATTTCGAATTTTTTAGAGCAGTCTAAGTAAGTTTTTTGCGATCCACAGACATACACACAGACAGACTCTTTCTTTTATTATTATAGAGGCCCTCGCCAGATAAGACGGTGAAAAATGCCCCCATTCCAATCGGGCTAATTTTTTTTCTGAAAATACCTCATAGTATGGACAACTTCTCAGCCAAGTTTCAGCTCAAAAATATGACGCAATTTTGAGTAAAAAATTAAAGTTTTTTTTCTTTTTAAATTGATTATTCCCTGAATATATTTGATAAATCCAAAAAACTACTCATGAGTTTTTAGATATCATTGAGTAGTATTCTCAGAAAAATCCGCTCATAAATCTGATCGAGCGATCATTCTTAAAAATGCGATTTTATTTTTCAAAAAAAAATTTCATGCCAAAATCGTTTGGTCACAACTTAGGATTTTGTCTCTACATATTCCTCTATTATCAATCTATAATATATTTTTTTCAGATTTTTAAAATTATTGGACGATAGTTTAAAAAAATAATTCTTAAAGCCTGATTTTTTTGCTCTAAAATCCATAGATTTAGAAATAGCATGCCCACCGATTGCGCAATCCCGTACAACGCAATGATGCGTGATGAATCCACATTTCGTCGTTTTCGCAATGCATCACGGGATACTGATTCACAAAAATGGTTTTTCCGAAGAGTTACATAGAATAAAAACTGCATTTTTAACTTGCTTCTTTTGTGAATATATACCTCATGCCTTACAGAAATTATCAATACGCATGCAGCTATAAAATTATGCTAGCGGAACTTGTAAAAAGTTTTAATTAGTTAATATTGAATATATATCTTTTATTAGTCGAATTATCTCATGGTGCCATCTGGTGGCGTATGGCATGCCATGTGCAAGAGCTTGCGAACTGCCTTATGGGATAATGGTCAACAAATGGCTTCACCTTTCCCCCTAGAGGCAGATCTGCTACTTTCTAAATCTATGCTAAATTCTTTAGTCCGAAAGAAATTCTCCCAGATTGAATTTCCCCGCCTTTGTTAGGAGTGCCATCTGCCGAGTAAGTAGTGCGAAAAGTCAGGTTTTAAGAATATTTTATTTTTTTAAAACTATCGTCCAATAATTTTAAAAATCTGAAAAAAATATATATTATAGATTGATAATAGAGGAATATGTAGAAACAAAATCCTAAGTTGTGACCAAACGATTTTGGCATGAAATTTTTTTTTGAAAAATAAAAATGCATTTTTAAGAATGATCGCTCGATCAGATTTTTGAGCGGATTTTTCTGAGAATACTACTCAATTATATCTAAAAACTCATGAGTAGTTTTTTGGATTTATCAAATATATTCAGGGAATAATCAATTTAAAAAGAAAAAAAACTTTAATTTTTTACTCAAAAATGCGTCAAATTTTTGAGCTGAAACTTGGCTGAGAAGTTGTCCATACTATGAGGTATTTTCAGAAAAAAAATTAGCCCGATTGGAATGGGGGCATTTTTCACCGTCTTATCTGGCGAGGGCCTTTGTGCGTGTAAGCTAAATATTAAGTATATGTATTTTAACTAGTACTTTATTAAAATAATTTCTTTCAAAACTGATAATCTAAAAGTCAAGATCTTATATGAATTGAAATTTAAATCTATAGCTAACTTTACTTATACATTGCATAAGCTATGTATTACAAATAAGAAGTACGACATCAGTTCAGTTTATATTGTGCATTATTTGTTAATATTAAAATCAACCTTCATATTCATGTTCGAAAAAAAAATTGGTACAGATAATTTTGTTTATTAAGATAATTTTGGTCATTCAAATAATTTTATTTTATTATATATTTTATTCCAGGGTCAAATAATCTAAGTTCTAAGTAAACTAATATAGAAACTCTAGAAATCGGTTATCGTAAATATTAATTTCCAAATCGAATTTTTTTATCTTAAATTTTAAATACCTTTTTTAAAAGTTATATTAATGACAAAAAACCCCCACCATTATTGTTCTTTTGCTAACTGTCAGAAGTTAGCTTTTTAAATATTACTTTTATATATCCATTGTATTGAATCGTGTGTTTAATTTGTATATACCTTATTAAACTATAGAATTTCTTAGGAAAGAGTACTGAAAAGTGTAATGTGAGTCCTTCAAGTTTTTAGAAGGTGGTATTGAGCTGTATATGGAATCACAGGTGATGTTGTTTTAGTGACATGTTAAAGTTTTTTTGAAAATATTTAAAAAAAAAAATTAAAATAAAAATTATATTTTTCCAATAAATTCTTAAACGATTTGAAAGTTTTAATCGTAACATGTTTTACGATTGACCCATCTTTTTCTTCAAAAACTGACGCTTTATCTTTATAGTAGAACTCGCACAGTGTGTTAAAATAGTGCTTTAAGTTATCCAATGAACGACTACTTTGTGCACACCATTAACACCTCCATTTACGAATTAATATCACAAACTTTGTAGTTTTTAAAATTCCTTTTTCTTTTGCGAAAATTTTTCTTACATAAATTGTTCAGGACTGTGTTTTCCATCGGTCTTATATTTGTTTATTTAGATAAACTTTAAGAGAAAGCTCATTTTACGCGTTTCATTTTTTTTTTTGCCAACCACCGTTATTGGGTTTTAAAATGAATACTAAAGCATTTCCCCACAATACTAGCATTACACTAGCCAATACTAGCATAATATTAACATTGCAAACTAGAATAAACCGTGCCTAACTATCCAAAACGAGATTTTTTTATAAGCTTTCTTTGGATTCAGTCAATCATACATTAAATGACCTCCCCACCAGATGCGTCAAACCTGAAACGGAACTACCAGACTTTCAAGATAAAACTTTCAAAGAACTATTTCTCGATTGAAAAAACAGTTGCTAAGTTCGACTCAAACACTTAGGGAACATTTCCATCCTCAATTGAGAATATTTTTTCTTGGAAAATCCCTGTCCCTTTTTATTTGACTAATTTTCCTTTAGCTCACAACCAAGCACTTTATTAACATAAAACAAACATTACAAGAAAAAAAATATCAGAAGAGGGTTAAAAATAATAAATATTTTCTTTCAGATTTTTTATTTCAAAAATAATCTAAAATAAATTTACGTTACAGCAAAATCATATAACACAATTATTAGCACATTTAAGACTAAATTATTATCGAAACGAAATATTTTATAGCCTTACCTTGGATTCGGTCAATCACACATCAAATGCATCAAACCCGAAACGAAACTACCAGACTTTCAAGATAAAACTTTCAAAGAACTATTTCTCGATTGAAAAAACAGTTGTTAAGTTCGACTCAAACACTTAGGGAACATTTCCATCCTCAATTGAGAATATTTTTTCTTGGAAAATCCCTGTCCCTTTTTATTTGACTAATTTTCCTTTAGCTCACAACCAAGCACTTTATTAACATAAAACAAACATTACAAGAAAAAAAATATCAGAAGAGGGTTAAAAATAATAAATATTTTCTTTCAGATTTTTTATTTCAAAAATAATCTAAAATAAATTTACGTTACAGCAAAATCATATAACACAATTATTAGCACATTTAAGACTAAATTATTATCGAAACGAAATATTTTATAGCCTTACCTTGGATTCGGTCAATCACACATCAAATGCATCAAACCCGAAACGAAACTACCAGACTTTCAAGATAAAACTTTCAAAGAACTATTTCTCGATTGAAAAAACAGTTGTTAAGTTCGACTCAAACACTTAGGGAACATTTCCATCCTCAATTGAGAATATTTTTTCTTGGAAAATCCCTGTCCCTTTTTATTTGACTAATTTTCCTTTAGCTCACAACCAAGCACTTTATTAACATAAAACAAACATTACAAGAAAAAAAATATCAGAAGAGGGTTAAAAATAATAAATATTTTCTTTCAGATTTTTTATTTCAAAAATAATCTAAAATAAATTTACGTTACAGCAAAATCATATAACACAATTATTAGCACATTTAAGACTAAATTATTATCGAAACGAAATATTTTATAGCCTTACCTTGGATTCGGTCAATCACACATCAAATGCATCAAACCCGAAACGAAACTACCAGACTTTCAAGATAAAACTTTCAAAGAACTATTTCTTGACTAACAACACAGTTGTTACGTTCAACTCAAACACTTAGGGAACATTTCCAGCCTCAATTGAGAACCTTTTTTTTCTGGGGGATATCCATGTCTCTTTTTGTTTGACCCTTTTCCCTTAAATAACAAACACTTCATTAACTTAAAACAAGCATTACAAGAAAAAATTTCGTCCAAGGGGGTCAAAAAAAATTCTGAATTTTTTTGCGAAAGCATTGTAAAATAAATTACACTACGGCAAAATCACATAACCACATTTAAGTCTAACTTATTATCAAAACGAAATATTTTATAGTCATTCCTTGTATTCAGTCAATCACACGTCCAATGCATCAAACCCGAAACGAAACTACCAGACTTTCAAGATAAAACTTTCAAAGAACTATTTCTTGACTAACAACACAGTTGTTACGTTCAACTCAAACACTTAGGGAACATTTCCAGCCTCAATTGAGAACCTTTTTTTTTCTTGGGGGAAAACCCTGTCCCTTTTTATTTGACTCCTTTTCCCTCTAAATAATCGTTCTTTTTCCTGATCTTTTATTGCGACTTCGGCGGCAGATTGCTATTGTCTACTGGAGTTTCTAATTTGCTCGATTTCTCGGCCTTTGGTTTGATCTTTGTTCCACACGATTGAGCAAAAAAAGCATCAATAGTTCCTTTGATTTTTTGGTTCAGTTCTTCTGATGTCTTAAAGCGAAGTTTAAATATTGTTTTAGTACATTTGTCTATATTTGACTTGATCTAAGTGTTTATATACTGTAACTTTTTCTACAGTATATAATGTTTAATAAATATAATTATATCATGTTTAATAATACAATTTTTTACTTTATAACGTTAAACAATATATTGTAAAAATATTTCTTAAAGAATACTTTTTTCCGTATAATTATTTAAAAAAATATTTGTTTCAGCAGTTTTCGATTGCAACAATAAATGGCATTTGAATAATTGAATTTATTTTGGTTGTGAATATATGTCCATGCTTTTTAAATTAAGGTAAAGGAGATATCCCCCCCCCCCCCAATATTTAGTCCTAATACAGAGTAAGACAGAAATTGATGAATACGAAAACATTCATCAAAACAAAATATCGTTTATTGCGAATTCGGCGGCAGATTGCTATTGTCTACTGGAGCTTCTAATTTGCTCGATTTCTCGGCCTTTGGTTTGATCTTTGTTCGACACGATTGCGCAAAAAAAGCATCAATAGTTTCTTTGATTTTTTGGTTCAGTTCTTTTGATGTCTTAAAGCGGAGTTTAAATATTGTTTTAGTACTTTTGTCTATATTTGACTTGATCTAAGTGTTTATATACTGTAATTTTTTCTACAGTATATAATGTTTAATAAATATAATTATATCATGTTTAATAATACAATTTTTAACTATATAACGTTAAACAATATATTGTAAAAAATATTCTTTAAAGAATACTTTTTTCCGTATAATTATTTAAAAAATATTTGTTTCAGTTTTCGATTGCAACAATAAATGGCATTTGAATAATTGAATTTATTTTGGTTGTGAATATATGTCCATGCTTTTTAAATTAAGGTAAAGGAGATATCCCCCCCCCCAATATTTAGTCCAATACAGAGTAAGACAGCAATTGATGAATACGAAAACATTCACAAAAACAAATATCGTTTATTGCGACTTCGGCGGCAGTTTGCTATTGTCTACTGGAGCTTCTAATTTGCTCGATTTCTCGGCCTTTGGTTTGATCTTTGTTCGACACGATTGCGCAAAAAAAGCATCAATAGTTTCTTTGACTTTTTGGTTCAGTTCTTTTGATGTCTTAAAGCGGAGTTTAAATATTGTTTTAGTACATTTGCCAATATTTAACTTTATCTAAGTGTTTATATATCGTAATTATCTCCTACAGTATATATTGTTTAATAAACGTAGTTATATAATGTTTAATAATATAATTTTTTACTATGTAACGTTAAAGAATATTTTTTACTATATATTTTTTAAAGAATATTTTTTATAATATAATTATTTAACGAAATATTTGTTTCAGTTTGTGATTGCTACAATAAATGAAATTTAAATAGTTGAATTTATTTTGGCTGTGAATATATATGTTTACTTTTATTTTAAGGAAAGGAGATTTTTTTTCAATACTTAGTCCTCATACAGAGTAAGACAGCAATTGGTGAATACGAAAACATTCATGCAAACAAATATCGTTTATTGCGACTTTGGCGGGCAGATTTCTATTGTCTACTGCTATCTTCTATTTTGCTCGATTTCTCGGCCTTTGGTTTGATCATTGTTAGACACGATTGCGCAAAAAAAAGCATCAATAGTTTCTTTGATTTTTTTGGTTCAGTTCTTTTGATGTCTTAGTATGGTATGGTATGGTATGGTATGGTATGGTATGATACATATATATTCCAGCTTGTGTGCTTGTTCAGAGAACCGCTTATAAGCTTTCGTCAAGTGGGACAGACACAGAATGAATTTTACAGTCACTAAGAAATGAATAACACATAGACAAATAACAACATTTACTGACTGTCACGAACATCCATGCCTGACCGGGATTCGAACCCGACCCCAGCAGCTCCAAAGGCTAGTACACTAACCATTCAGCCACCGGGGCGGCTTTCGATGTCTTAAGGGGTCTAAGGAGTCTTAAAAAATGTGCAAAGAAGGAACTACAAAGTATAGTTTGATCTCTCATGTAATTTTTTAACTACTCAATGTACAAGTACAATTTTTTTATATGTAATTCTACAAGATTTATTTATTATAAAACAAATTTTAAAATTTATGAAACTTTAGCCAAAACTAAAATAAATGATATTAAACATAAAGCTATTTTAACACATTGTGATTAGGCTTGCGCGGCAAATTTTGAGGTCAAAATTGAAAAAATGACCAAGAAAATGACTTTATATTGTACAAATATGTACAAACTAGGACTTATACCTAAATTCTCAGCTCAATTTTAATTAGAAATTATTTAAAAATAAATTTAAAATCAAAATTAAATTTTTTTTATTAATTTTTTTAGAAAAAAGTTCATAAATAATTTCTAATTAAAAATTGAGCTGAGAATTTAGGTATAAGTCCTAGTTTGTACATATTTGTACAATATAAAGTCATTTTCTTGGTTATTTTTTCAATTTTGACCTCAAAATTTGCCGCGCAAGCCTAATCACAATGTGTTAAAATAGCTTTATGTTTAATATCATTTATTTTAGTTTTGGCTAAAGTTTCATAAATTTTAAAATTTGTTTTATAATAAATAAATCTTGTAGAATTACATATAAAAAAATTATACTTGTATATTGAGTAGTTAAAAAATTACATGACAGATCAAACTATACTTTGTAGTTCCTTATTTGCACATTTTTAAGACTCCTTAGACCCCTTAAAGCGGAGTTTAAATATTGTTTTAATACATCTGTCTATATTTGACTTGTTCTAAGTGTTTATATACTGTAGAGGCTTATTTCAATATATAATGTTAAAAGAGTATTTTTAGACTATATAACGTTTAAAGAGTATTTTCTTTCTATATGATGTTTAAAGAATATTTGTTTACTATTTGATTAACTACAATAAATAAAATTTGAGGAGCTAAATTTATTGTGGTTATGTATATATATATATATATATGTGTACGTTTTTCATTTTTTAAGTTGAGGAGAATTGATTTGAAATTTAGTCTTTATGAAGGATGTGAAAAAAAATTAATGAAAAGTTAAAAAGTTCATAAAATTTTAGTATTGCTTAAAAAGATTTTGGGTTTGTGGGAATATGCTCAGAATGCTTTTGAATATTTTTACATAATTTTTTTTTTTTATAAGTGAGCAGCAACGTGGCGTTTTGAGGTCACAAGAATAGTAAAAATTCGACAAACTTTAACACGGCGTATATGGTGCATTATATGAAAAGCATCACGAAACAAATTCAATATTCTCATTTACAACTTTAAGTACTGGCCAATTAACAATATCTCGTGTATAAAGAACAATTTCAACTAAGTGAGTGAAGCTTAAAGTTGTCATTCAATACACCAGTAAGTTCGTATCCATGCCGATATATCCATGCCATTCTATATAGCATATTGAGATCGCATCGCTATATTTTTGGTTTGTTACGTTATGACGAGGCATATTCTCAAGCTGCCAAGAGTGCAAGCATCAATTATATCAGATTTCACAGAGCCTTAGTTCAAACTTTTAGATCAAGAAGACTTACCTTTTCGTTCCGAACTTTTAAAGTCATTTACGTGAGTAAACAGCTGTAACAATTTTCTTACTTTAATTTAGTCATATTCTTGAAGTCTTTGAATATTACGCATATTACGTCTTGCCTTGTATTCTTGCGTCATGCTTGAAGATATAATGTTAGCTCAGAAGATATAGTAGATATAATAGATCAGATGCAGCTCAATTTTTCCCTTTTACTAGACATTATATAAAATACTAAGTGTTGGCTCTTTATATAATTCTATATGTTTTGTAATAAATATTATATGCATTGAATAGATAGGCGCTCTATGAGTTAATTTTATGTTATTGACTGATTAGTGCTATTTAGGACAAATATAGAGAAATAACCCTACTATATCTTCTGAGCTTCAAAATTAGGTCACTTCAAAAATTTTCGAAAATGCAATCAATATTTTTCCAAACTTAGAAAATTTTATTTACTATCCATCAAATAAAAAAAGCTTAAAGAAAAAAAAATATACCCAAATAATACTTTATGAGTATGAGTAGTCTGATTTTCGTTTTTTAATTCCCCTTTATGCTTCCGTCAGTACATAAAATCTTCCCATTTCCATTATACAGCTCCCTAAGAAATCATAAGCAACAACTTTTAGTTGGCGCCTCTCATTTCTCTAGACATCATTACCATTATTCTAGTAATGAAGAATATCTAAGTCTCGGGGTTTGTTCGCCAAACTTCCCATTTGGCGCCAAACACTATATAACGTCAGCTAAGAAAGCACACCTGCTGTTTTTAAATGATGTCATTAAGTTATGTACTAGATTGTCCCTTTGCGTAAAAAAACATGCAATTTAATGTAAAAGAACTATTTAAATGATATTTGGGCAATTTTTCTTAAACGAATACTTAGAAAAGTAAAGCTTTAAAAGTGTTTTATATTGAGGGGGGGGGGGGGGATTAGGTACATATAAAATCCGGCTTGTGTGCTCGATCAGAGACCCGCTTATTTAAAGACAGACACATAAATAATTTTTAATGTCACACAGAGAAAGGAAATTATACCCAGGGTGAAGGCGGAAATCAAACCTGCACCCGTTTCAGTGGCGTTCTATGTTTATCTTAGGTCTTCGTTTATTTGAAGAACTTTGTGGAAGAATGTGCTAAGTTCCAAATGTGAAACTAGAAAATTAACTTCAAAACTTTTAGTTTGCACTCAGATTCGCTAACAACGGTACTTGAGTACTTGCAAACGTCAAAAAATGTACTTAACTTAAACTTTACGAATTAGCCCGTTCATCCACTAAGCTATTTATTTGAATCATCTAGTCTAGAGTATTATCCTTCGAATTTCTTTAAGATTAAAAAAAATGCTATTTTGTGTATTAAAAAGTAATTTATGTGAACCATTTTACATGCGCTATATGTTACACTCTTAAAACTCTTAAAGAGTGAAATCCACTCCAGTAGAAGAAGTGCATTTTCGACACTGGAAAGGAGTGAATATTAACTCAGACTGATTTAAAATCACTTGTTTGGAATGATCCTGTCTGAGGTTTAACACACAAAGGATCCACTCCTCTAGGAAAAGTGCACTTTCTAGACTGGAGGAGTGAAAATTAACTCAAACTGAGTTAAAATCGCTCGTTCGTTTTAAGAGTGTAGCGTCTCTTAGCATTATAATAATTCATATATAATTTTTTTGTTGTACTACATAATCACTTTTCAGTAAAATCGCAGGACGGTATTAGAAACTAAAAAATGTTGCAACGCATTTGGCGATAATCATAAAATTGGCGAAACAAACCCGCTAATTAGTTATTCACCACCCGAACAGCATTCCTTTCTCTAAGGCTGATGATTTCTTGAGCCGTCGGGGCTGTTGCTATTGATCTAATCAATCAAAAACTCAAAAATACGAAGCCACTCGCCAATAGGCCTCGTGTAGCTTTAGTGCGACAAAATTCAAACTAAACAAAGATAAGTCCAATCGCAGGGCAGTTGAGTTAGAATGAACCACTTTTGAAACACATTTGGCGACAATCATGAAATTGGCGAACAAACCCGCTAATTAGGAATTCTCCACCCTTACACCATTCCTTTCTCTCCGGGCTGCTGGCTCCTCGAGTAGTAGGGGGGGGGGGGGGGGGGCTGTTGCTATTGATTTTCTCCGTTCTCGGGGAACCTGTGGCCCGGAACAGCCAAACATCCCCTTGGAGGAGAGGGCTTTTCGAAAACTTTGAGAAACCACCCTGAGGAAAGAAGATAAACATTCTTCGCCTTCTCTTCTTCTTTCTTCGTTTGTTAAGATATGTTTAAGGTGAAGAGTGTTGCGTAGTTCTTGTTGAAGGAAGAAACATGTTAAGCAGAAGAAATGGTTAGTTCCAAACCTATCTTCACTTTAAAAACAAAAGAGTGAAATCCACTCCAGTTGGAGAAGTGCATTTTCGACACTGGAAAGGAGTGAATATTAACTCAGACTGAGTTAAAATCACTCGTTTGGAGTGATCCTGTCGCAGGTTCAACACACATTGGATCCACTCCAAAAGGAGAAGTGCATTTTCCAGACTGGAGGAGTGAAAATTAATCAGACTGAGTTAAAATCGCTCGTTCGTTTTAAGAGCGTTGTTTCTATTTAAATAGTATTGAAAACGTACACTCTTAAAACCAAAGAGTGAAATCAACTGCTATAGGGTAAGGGCATTTTTGACACCGAAGGGATTGAAAATTAACTCAGACTGAGTTAAAATCGCTCGTTTGTTTTAAGAGTGTACGAATGATATCTATTAAAAGAAAATATATTTGATGCAACTTACATGCACCTAACTCTTAAACGCCTTCTCTTCTTTCTTCGTTTGTTAAGATATGTTTAAGGTAAAGAGTGTTGCGTAGTTCTTGTTGAAGGAAGAAACATGTTAAGAAAAAGAAATGGTTTGTTTCAAACCTATCTTGTTTTTATTTCAATTGTATTGAAAACGTACATTCTTAAAACCAAAGAGTGAAATCTACTCCTATAGAGGAAGTGCATTTTTGACACCGAAAGGAGTGATAATTAACTCAGACTGAGTTAAAATCGCTCGTTTGCTTTGTGTACGAATGATATTTATTAAAAGAAAATATATTTGATACAACTTGCATACACCTAACTCTTGAATTCCTCCAATTTAGCGTTGTATTTTCATATTACGAAAGTGCTGGTGTCATCTGCGCCCTTTGTTCACAGTTCAAATTTCAAAGCGCATTCTGTGGATATTTATCTTATTAAAAAGCATTTATTTTGCAAATTTACTTCGAGTAAATTTTAATAAATTATTTTAATGCCAACATTTAACTGGGATACTTAGTTCATTCAAAATAATTTCTAAAAATATTTATGGAATTCTTTGCAATTACTTTAATACAAATAGTTATGTGATTAAAAATCAGGAAAAAAAACATATTTTTCTTGGTTGGCGTAATAAAGTAATTACCATTTTTATATTCTTTAATTATAACATTTAATTATGGGTAACAAGAGAAGATTAAATGTCATGGAAAACTCAACATCAATAAAATGTCAGGAAGAATTTTTTTTAACTCAAAGTTTAATTAATTTAATTAAAGTTTTCTACTTAGTTAAGCTTTTACTTTAAATGCTGGTATTTAAGAAGCTTAAAATTGAATTTATTTTTCGTAATAGTAAAATACGTAATATATTTGCGGATATTTAATATGTGCCTCATTTTAAAATTTCATGCACGAATAAACGTTGTTTTAATTTGTGGTTTCACTTAGGTGTAACGTAAATGATCTGTGATTTATTCAATCGCAAGTTTTGTGAACCCGGCGTTGCACGGATGCACCCATGAAAATTCAGTATTATAAGGAACCTATTTTTTGTATTTTTCAATCATACATTTTAAACAACTTTTTAAGTATTTGTTTAAAATGACTAAAAAATAACCTTTTATCTTTCAATTATCCATTTTCCTTTAAATTAAACTTAAACCTTCAAAATAACCTTTTCCTTTAATATACTTTTTCATAAATACTTAATTGTTGAGGATTTAATTTTTCACTTGAGGAGCATTTTAAAGGGAAATGGGTGCGCTGGACCGCGGTTCTCCAATTTCAGGTGCATCAATGTTAATCTAATGGGAAAAACAATTTTCTCTCCCACATTTCTGCGGCTGTAGTGTATATTTTTACGAACGGTTTCTTTTAAATAATAAATGTAGGTAACTTACTGCTCTCTATAATCCCACGTTTTAAAATTGCTTCGAATACTTTTACCGAAATTATTTATTGGAAATTAATCAAAACTATTTCAAAAAGTGGGAATGTCGGGACCTGTAAGTCTGCTACATTTATCACATAAAAATCCATTTGTAAAAATGTGTCAGAGAAAATATTTTTTTCTCCATTGGATTAAGACTAAAGCACTTTGCTTTGGAGACCCACTTTAAAGCAAGCCCATTCCCACTTTACGCTCACTTTTCTCCCTTAATTTTTCTTCAGAAAAGAAAATGATGTGCTTCGCAAAGTCACCAACATTTATTAAAAACTGGCATCTTGGCCTTAGAAAAAAAAGTTGCTTACCGTTACACTAATTTGAACTGTGAAATTCACATCTTTTACCCTTAATATTAGTTCCATGGTTGAATAATGCCTATAGCTAAGGAGAAACAACTTGTACAGAATAAAGCATTGGCTGGGAGCTGGGACCTCTGCTGAAGTAGAAAGGAGAAAGTTATAGACAGAATTCCAAAATCTTCTAATGCGACTAAGCGACGACGACATGGGAAGCTGAAGTCATCCGTCTAACTCACGTTTTTAATTTTTTTTATCAGTTATATAAATTTTAATATTTTTTGCTGCATTGAAATTATTTTGAATTAACTTTTTAAAAGATAAGTTATTGAAATTGTGGTGTATTTAAACAAATTTTAGGTGGATGGTGTGGTTTCACGCATACGCTCGAGTGTTCGGTAAAGTTATTATGGATATTTGGATGGATGGCCCGTGAATAATGCACCCGCTGATAATCCACAAAGCGGATAATCCACCCGTGGATAATCCACCCGCGAATAATCCACCCGCGGATAGTCCACCCGCGGATAATCGGGAATTTACTGTATTACAATTTATTACTAGAATAAACTGTATAAATAGGGTAATATCTAGTTAAAGTAGAGTTTTGTCCCATCATATATCCTTAATTTTTATAATTAAGAGGAGAAAGGTTTGCGTCAGGTGCAAATTCTTGAACGCTGAACGTTTAATTAAATGCATATGTTTTTAATAAATGTTGGCGAATTACCTATTTTCTATCTTACGAATTTTAAATGTAAATATATGCGCCAATTTATGAAAGTTTATTTCTAAAAGTATCAAAAAATAAAACACAATTTAAATACATAAAGTAGCAAAAAAATAACATTCAATACCCAGTAAACAGTGAACTGCTGGCCCAGCAGTTGATTAACTGCTGGAAGTGATGGTTTAGTGCTGGTGCATGCATATTTCTGCTGGAAAGGGCACCTTTACGTTGCCGGCATACGTGTGGTGATTATCTGAAGACAAAATGCTGGTGGGCCGCTGCTGGTCTACTAAATGCTGGATTAGTGCTGTCGTATTTCTGCTGGAAAGGGCACTTTTACGTTGCTGGCATACGTGTGGTGATTATCAGTTGACAAAATGTTGGTGTGCCGCTGCCGATCTACATATGCTGGATCGGTGCTGTCGGTTTGTCGTTCCAAAACAAAATTATCTGTATTTTCAGAAGCCTTTAATTAGCAAAAGTAGGTATATGCATCTTGAGCCGCGGTAGCTTAGTCGTGTGAAGCGTCGTGTTCGCATCGGAAGGGTTGTGGGATCTGTCCTCGGAGGTGCTGGGTTGGTTCTGGGTCTAATTGTTGTAGGGTTGGCACTTGTATTCGGTCTAAAGACCACCGTGTTGACTAATGATGGCTGGGTAACGTTAAATATGTAGTGGTCAAAAAGTTCTCCATGTTCTCATACCACATCAATACCTCTGGAAGTACTAGATCAGGGGGTTATCGGCCTTTGATCCGGATCTAAATTCCGATATGTGAGTGAGTCTGGATGTAGGTATTATTAAACAATCATTTTTTTATTCAATTAATTCTGTTTTATTATTATTCAATGTACAGTTTTATAAAGGATCCAAAGGCATAAAATCCTTGGTCGGCTATTGATATTTGCTGTGGCATCAGGGGTGCCTTTATTCTCCCTTAGGGTGCCATCACTTCATTTCCTGGGTCACTCTGGACTAGGGGTGCCATCCCTTCACCCTAGTTAAGGGTGCCGTATGACGCCTGTTGGGGTGTCGCTGACGGGACACGTCCTTTCACCCCTACAGGTGCCAAATGCCACCTTTAGTTTTAACAGTGCGGGGGGGGGGGACTGCTGCTGTAATATTGATGCTATCATTTGGCAGCGTTCTAAAAAGGTTGCAGGAAAATAACTGCTGAAATACTGCATTACTGCTGCTGTTATATTGCAGTTTTCCGGTAAGGTTGTTGGAAGAAATAACTGCTGAATTACCACCATATTGCTGTCGTCAATACAGCAGCATACTGCTGGGCGGCTTACTAGAAAAGTGCTGGCAAATCGGCACTTGCTGTTGGCCCGCTGCTAAATTGCCGCTGGAAAACAGCAGTAACTGTTGGGCGGCTTACTAGAAAAGTGCTGGAGAAAACGCAGCTGTCTGCGAACAAGTGATGGATCGCTGCTGGCCAGCACTGCTGGGCCAGCATTTTTCCCGCGGACACTTTATTGACTTTTAAGTACACTTTCTCCCGGCACTGAATCAGCAGTTCGGCTGCTGGAAGCCAGCAGTTTCCTGTTGCTGTCCCAGCAGATTTTTCCTTATTGGGATAGTTAATTAAACTTTTTACAATCCCTTAAACTTTTTACAATCCCTTAAGCCATGTTTGGAACACAAATAAAATCCTACTAATGCTTTATTATTTCAACTAAATAAATGTAAAAATTTTGACATTTTGTTTAAGGGATCATAGGAGTCTTAAAAATGTGCAAAGAAGTTACTACAAAGTTTGTTTGATCTTTCATGTCATTTTTTAACTACTCAATATATAAGTATAATTTTTTTATATGTAATTCTATAAGATTTTTATTTAACATAAAACAAATTTTAAAATTTATGAAACTTTAGCCAAAACTAAAATAAATGATATTAAACCTTAAGCTATTTGAACACATTGGGATTAGGCTTGCGCGGCAAATTGTGAGGTCAAAATTGAAAAAATGACAAAGAAAATGACTTTATATTGTATAAATATGTACAAACAAAGACTTATACCTAAATTCTCAGCTCAATTTTAATAAGAAATTATTTTAAAAAAATTTTAAATCAAAATTTTAAAATGTTTATTAATTTTTTTAGAAAAAAAACTCTTAAAATAATTTCTAATTACAATTGAGCTGAGAATTTAGGTATAAGTCTTTGTTTGTACATATTTGTACAATATAAAGTCATTTTCTTTGTCATTTTTTCAGTTTTGACCTCACAATTTGCCGCGCAAACCTAATCCCAATGTGTTCAAATAGCTTTATGCTTAATATCATTTATTTTAGTTTTGGCTAAAGTTTCATAAATTGTAAAATTTGTTTTACATTAAATAAATCTTTTAGAATTACGTATGAAAAATTATACTTATATATTGAGTAGTTAAAAAATGACATGAAAGATCAAACAAAACTTTGTAGTACCTTCTTTACACGTTTTGAAGACTCCTATGACCCCTTAACTCAATAAAAAACATTCTTTTATTATGAAACAATGGTTGTTCAATATAAGAGAAAAGAGCTAGTTTACTTAATATATCTTAAGATTATCTTTATTGAATTTAATCTCTTAAGTAACGACATTATTTTCCTTGATTATTAAAGTTCTGAGCTTAGCAGAGTAAAGCTTAAAAGTTCTGAGCTTAGAAAACAAGATTGCATGTTATTTAAAATTTTAAAATAAAATCATTCTTTATTAAAAAAATTCTTTTGAGATTATGCAATAGATTATTTAGCATTCCGATTTTTTTAGCTTTTAGATAAATATTATTTTGGTATACTGGGTAAGTATAGAATAGCATTCCGATTTTTTTAGCTTTTAGATAAATATTATTTTGGTATACTGGGTAAGTATAGAATAGCATTCCGATTTTTTTTTTTTTTTTAGCTTTTTGATAAATATTATTTTGGTATACTGGGTAGGGATAGAATAGCATTCCGAT
This sequence comes from Hylyphantes graminicola, assembly GCA_023701765.1. Lineage (NCBI taxonomy): Eukaryota > Metazoa > Arthropoda > Arachnida > Araneae > Linyphiidae > Hylyphantes > Hylyphantes graminicola. The sequence continues at coordinate 1,876,388 of CM043114.1, read as the reverse complement.
TTTTTTTAGCTTTTAGATAAATATTATTTTGGTATATTGGGGTAAGTATAGAATAGCATTCCGATTTTTTTTTTAGCTTTTAGATAAATATTATTTTGGCATATTGGGGTAGGTATAGAATAGCATTCCGATTTTTTTAGCTTTTAGATAAATATTATTTTGGTATATTGGGGTAAGTATAGAATAGCATTCCGATTTTTTTTTAGCTTTTAGATAAATATTATTTTGGCATATTGGGGTAGGTATAGAATAGCATTCCGATTTTTTTAGCTTTTAGATAAATATTATTTTGGTATATTGGGGTAAGTATTTAATAACAATAAAAAAGACTATTTCTCGAAGTGTACTGAACTAAGAAACTAATTTTAACATGTACATCTCATATTTTTTATTGAAATAACGAGATTATTTTTTTTTCAAATTTTTCGGATTTTTTTTATTTGTATTGCTAAGTATTTTTGACGAAGCGTAGAGATAATTAGTTAGAAATAAAATTTCATGACAATAATAATGTACATAATACAACAGACAATAATAAATACATAGACAATAATAAATACCTAGACAACAATAAATACATATACAATAATAAATACATAGACAATGATAAATAATAAAATACCGATTCACCCTTCGTGTGATTACGCTATGGTTCTGCGCTGCTTAAATATAAAAAAAGAACAAATTAATGTAAAGTACGTAAAATAACTTGCATTAATTGATATAAAATTATACACCTTTATTCTGCTTTGCATCCATACTAAATAACAATAGTTTTTTCTTAAATATCTGGTTATTGCTTACAATGCTTGTCTGTTTAAGATATTCGGCTTATCCGAAACAAGGGTACTAATCCTATTCGCTCACGGCAAACTATATTTTTAAATAGCAAACAAATTTCGTTCCTCTCTTTCGGAACAGCCGAAAAATGTATGAGCCACAGAGGGTTTGAAGAAACTGAACGAATGAAGATGATTAATATGGGCGGCAACCTCAAACAGCAATTTTTTTTATGGCATCGAAACTTGAATTACACTATTTATTACGACCAAGAAGTTTTATAGTAAGAGATTGGCATTCACTTATATCACGGCTTTTTTAGCGACAACTTTCATGATGACTTCTTTTTTGTAATAAAATAAATGCATCTTTTTTTTTTTAAAGAGGGATTGGCGTTTGTTTACTTCTACGAAGACATGCTGTTCCTTTGCTTGCTTTGACTTTTTTTTTCATATAAGGACAAAGACAAGACGCTCTCCATAACCATTAATAACATCAAAGTCATATGGCATGCACAATTTTCTTGAAAAACTATATTTAAACAAATCTGAGTATCAACCCGCGGAAACCTTTCTTACTCCACTTCTTCGAGAATTAACCAATAAAATTTCTCTCTCCACTTCTTCGAGAATGAACCGAAAAACTTTCTTACTCCACTTCTTCACTGAATACACCATAGGAACCTCTGTATGAGCCACAGATGGCTCTGAGAAACATACGTTTTATCTGCAATACCATATCAGTTACTAATTACTTCCAGGCAGGTTCATTGTTCAACCAAGAAGAATAAGAATGAAGAAAGCAATGTAAAATTAGGGCTGATCCGATTTTTTTGAAATTAGCATGTGTCATGAAATCGTAATGGTCTTCATAAAATTGACTAATTTATGTTGGAAATGTAAAATATCTTTCGATTTGTAACCTAGAATTTGAAAAATCGAAAGTGTAAGAGGAATAAGGAATTGAAACTGGAATTGGATTCAATTTTTGTTTCCTTTTATTTGATATTTTTTTCTCAGTTTGTTCGATTCAATTTGTTAAGAATTGCTGCAATAATAGTTATTATATCTTATATTATGTAGTGTAGTGTAATCGTTTCCGGCTGCCTATTGATAACAGATTTGAAGCTTTATGTGTATATTTGTGGATTTTTTTTTATTTAACGATGGGAATACATTTCTTTCTACATTTATTAATCATTAATAATGGAGGTAATGTAATTTTCTCTGTAACTAAAGGTAGCAACGTGTTCTTCAAAGTTTGGTTTACTGTATAACTATAATGTTTTTGTATCATATCGTATATCCATTTTTTCTATGCATGTTTATTCATTTACGAAGAATTAATTTATTTTAACAGACTATTGTCTTGCCAGAAATATTTAAATAGAATTTGCCCTTTAACTGTTGTGCTTTAGTATTTGGCTAGTTTGGCTTCTTAAATTTCCTAGGTGACTTTGCTATTTTCTAGTAGCTTCACTTAGTTTTGTGTAAAGCATCTACTTCTACTTAACTCGGTTAAACTAAAGAATCGGGGCCGGATTTGGCGTGTTTTCAAAAAATATCGCCAGGTCGAATGACAACAACGGGCCGGGAAAGCCTGGTCCGTAAAGTCGTGGACAGGCATCCCTAAGGTTACGAGTTTGAGTCCCGATGGCTTCCTTTGAAGACCTCTGTGTACGCTAATAGTGATTAAAAACTCCCCGGCACAACAGCCCATTACTGGGCCTAGGCCTGCCGTGCCCATTTCAGCTTCCGTGACCTAGTGCTCTGGGGTGCTAGGCATATGTCCCGGTAAGGTGGTCAACCTTGCACAGAACCCCCAGTGTTTAGTTCCCAAGCATGCTTGGTACCCATTTTATCGACTCACTCAAGGGATGAAAGTCTGGGTCAACCTCGCCCAGTCTGGGATTCGATCCCCGAACCTGTAGCGTGGCAATGCGAAGCTCTACCACTAGGCCACTGTGCCTCGCGCTAATGGTGATGCTAATTTTGACTCGCTAATGGTGACTGGTGCACGTTAAATTCGTCATGGTAACAAAGTCGTCCAAGGTCCCATACCAAATCAATAAGTCTGGGGGAGACAAGTCAATTCTGGGGATCCTATAGCTGATGGCCTCTGTCTCTAAAAATTAGATGTATCCATTATGTGTGTGTTGTGTCTGTATTACTTGAAGAAGGTTTATAAGCAAGTCTCTTACCAAGCCCACAAACCTGGATATATATGTCTACCAACCAACCAACCAACTGTTCATCGTAATAGCATAAGAGAAGCACAAATGAAAATGAAAATTTTAGTTTTGATTCAACAATGAACTGTTTAACAAAAAATTATTAAATAATTTTAATTTAATTATTTATAATAAACAATTTTACTGAACGGTATCTCTCTTTCTGTTGAATTTTGAATACGGAAACGAACCCTATGTGGATACGGCCTTGCGTTAAAAATATACCTACTTTCTTGGTTGCGTAAAATTTACTGGCGGCCAGATATGAAGAGCTAGAAACGTTAAACCTACTAGTTAATCTTATTTATGACGTGAAATTAGGAGCTATAAATTACGAAGCGTAATGCGTTCCACATGAAAGGCAAGAAACAGGCAGCAAAAACGATTGCATACTTTTCCTCCCTCAAAATAGCCAGGCCTCTCGGTGGCAGAGAGGTGTAAGCGACGAGCCTCACACCGAGAAGGTTCTTGGTTCTGTCCTTGTAATAGCCATACTATAAACGTATTCGTGCTGGTAGAAAAGTTCCTCTAAAATTCACCGGGGTGCCCGAGTACACTGTGATATACTTTCACGTTAAATCTGTGGAGTCGAAAGTCCCGGCGGCGTTAGCGTACGATGTCGCTCGAAGTTCCGTTGGGTGCCCGCTCAGGCGTAGACTTCGACATTGACCAGGGTTCTAAATTACGAAGCGTAATTGGCAGTGTTAAAGCTCCTTAAAAGAGGCTAGAAATAGGCAGCCGTAACTGATTACACTACCCATTACCCAAAATAGCCAAGTGGTTAAAGCCACGTTCTCGGAATCGGAAGGTCCCGCGATCGAGTCCCAATACCACTGAAGACCCACCGAGTATATGCGGAGAACGTGCTCGTTAAATCCGTGGGTCTGAAAGTTCTGTGGGCGGACATGGTTATGTTTCCCAAGGGTACAGGTCCCTGGAGACTATTTTTCTTCAGGGACATGTCTGAATTGTCTAGGTGGAGATAGATGGCAGCATCTGTCACTTATGTGTGTGTAGTGCCTGTATTACTTGACGAAGTGGGCGATAAGTGGGTCTCCGACCAAGCACACAAACCTGAATATGTCTACCAACCAATCTGCAGCAAAAATGTTTTGAAAAATTCCCCATTTTATAGATAGAATATCTTTTATAATTAGTTGCATATTTCTTATGAAAGAAACTGAAAGATTAATAACAGAGCGCTGATAAACTGTTTAATAATACCGCTGTCAAACAAAATGAAGCATTCTTGTGACAATAATCAAGTACATATTGTCATTTTTCTCCACTGGCCCACAGAATAATAACCATATTTGTCTTTTCCATAAAACTGAAGATTCATTTCGACAAAGTAATCCCAATAAAGCACATCGGGGCTGCATCTGACAGTTTGTGGATAGATTTGACGGCAGAAAATAATGGAAAATGCTATTTATTTATGCAACATATCTTAAGGGGTCATAGGAGTCTTAAAATGTGCAAAGAAGGTACTACACAGCATAATTTGATCTTTCATGTAATTTTTTAACTAATCAATAGATAAGTATGATTTTTTTTAATATGTAATTCTATAAGATTTATTTAATATAAAACCAATTTTAAAATTTATGAAACTTTAGCCAAAACTAAAATAAATGATATTAAACACAAAGCTATTTGAGCACATTAAGATTAGGCTTGCGCGGCAAATTTTGAGGCCAAAATTGAAAAAATGACCAAGAAAATGACTTTATATTGTACAAATATGTACAAACAAAGACTTATACCTAAATTATCAGCTCAATTTTAATTAGAAATTATTTTAAGAACTTTTTTGTAAAAAAATTAATAAAAATTTTGATTTTAAATTTAAAAAAAAAAAAATTCTAATTAAAATTGAGCTGAGAATTTAGGTATAAGTCTTTGTCTGTTCATATTTGTACAATATAAAGTCATTTTTGTGGACAGTTTTTCAATTTTGACCTCAAAATTTGCCGCGCAAGCCTAAGCCCAATGTGTTCAAATAGCTTTTTGTTTAATATCATTTATTTTAGTTTTGGCTAAAGTTTCATAAATTTTAAAATTTGTTTTATATTAAATAAATCTTATAGAATTACATGTAAAAAAATATACTTATATATTGAGTAGTTAAAAATTACATGACAGATCAAACTATACTTTGTAGTACCTTCTTTGCACATTTTTAAGACTCCTATGACCCCTTAAGGGAAGCGCTTAGAAAATCCAATTTAAACGAGACTGTTGAAATTCGTGAATGTTTATTCTGAATTAAAAAAAAGAATGCTGCAATAAAATTGAAGAAAGATTCAAATAAGGAACTACCTATATTGATATGTCAGATATGGGAAATGGTCGTCAAGTATTCTCACACTCACTGACAATTTATTTGTTATTGTATCGTATATTCTGTTAACTGATGAAGGCTTTAAGTTTGACGTGGCTAACTTATATAAAATGCTATTAAAGTGTAACCTTATTGTATATAATAAATATTATTGTTATATGTTGATTATATTTGTTTCGATGGAATTAATCTCTGTTCACATATTAATTGTGCATGTAATATAACTGTTTACCTACACATAACTGCTTAAGTACATTAAAATAATCTTGAAGCAAATTTGTATTGTTTATTTAATTTACATGATGGTTTTTCTTTTCTCATATACTAGAAAAAAAACCACAAATACAAATTTTTAACAATAATTCCACTTGAAACTTTTCTCGAATTACCGAATTGTTTAAATCGACTTTTTTACTGGCTTTATTTGTGGTTCTTTTATACATACAGTTATGTTTTAAAAACAAAAAATGACCGATTAAATTTATATAAAAGGAAGGTATGATTATGAAACTAAATATTTTTTTTATTACGTACGCGTTTGTATTATATACATTCTATTTGTTTTAAAAAATATATAAGATAACACTGATATATTAATACATTAATTATATGCATAGTTTAATTTAATATTCATACCCAATTTTCCTTGAGAACAGAAAATAATTTATTATACTGCTTAAAATTATTTTAGTACAATTTTGGTAATAGAATCTTAAGGTTTACGCTAGAGTAAATTAATTTGTTTTGAGGAGTGTTTGAGAAATTCTTAAAAGTTAACGAATATAAAATGTAGGTTTTAAATTGATTAATTTTGCATCATTATTAAAAGGAGCCAAATATATTGACTATTTTATAGTAGCGAAGTATCTGGTAACTATTTATTTCAACAAAACACTATATTAAAATTACTTACTTCCTTGCATGAAAAAATTTGTTTCTAAAGTAATTCACTAAAGCAAATAACAGGAAAGTATTGAAATGCAAATAAAACTCCGGAACTACCAATACAAATATATTCTTTTTTAACGATCAACAATATTTATCTTTGAAGAGTCGAATCTGGTTGTGATTGCATATTTAAATGGGAAAAAAAGCTTCTAATGGCTGTCTCGGGACGTATTTTATTCGTTGCACGCTTTTAATCGTTGTGAGAGCACTTCAGGACTAAAATGGTATCAAACAATTACTTTAAAAGAAGTGTATGAGATTGTTTAAGGGGGGCAATACTTTTAAAAATCGATTTTTTTTATTTTTATAAATAGCTAAAATAACTACTCAAAAATATGCCTGTAAATTTTTCAGAATGAAATTTGAATTACTTATCGATTAAAAACTCATTTAAATACTTCACCTCAACTCGGCGCTTGAGCGCTTTGTCAAAGCTTTAAGCATGCTTATCTCAAAATTTGTTTATTTTTAAATTGGCGGGCAAAATAACTCAAAAAGTTTACAATGGCTCCTTATAAAATTTGGTATATGTCTTTTCTATAGTACTATCTTCTAGTTGAACCTCAAAAATGCCAAAATATTTTTTTAAGCAAAAACCTTTGAAAAAAGCTGAAAAAATCAAGCTTTTTTTTTTTTTGAGGCTTGCTGATTTACAATTTTTAAAAAAACGTCTTTGATTTTTTATTGGTTTAACTAGAAGATGTAAGTTTTCTGAACAAGTTCATATAAATTTTTTTGATTTCAGAACCATTTCGTAGTAGCTAGAATTCCACCGAATGATACTTTTATCCGCGAGGGTATCAGGAGTTACTACGGAGGCAATTATGTAAAAAAATTCCAATATTTGCATTTTAATGTATAATGTATAAAAATACCGAATTTTAAAACGATTGATGTATTTCTTTCCTTCTAATAACGTCTGTGAAACTGTGAAAAACGGTCAAAATTCAGGTGGTTACATGTTAAAGCACCCCTCTTATTTCAATTTTAGTTTAAAATAAAATTTAAAAATAAAAAAAGTAAGAGGCTTGTACAGTTAAGATATCACTATTGAAGTAATGACATAACGCCATCATAGTTAACGACCGTGTAAAATAATATTTTCCATGTATTATTAGAAATATAAGCTGATTATGTGTTTAAATACATTTACGTAAAACACATGAATATATGTGTTGTGGCGGATGTGTGTTATCAGTCTGTTTACATTTTACCAATAATAATAGTTGAACCGCGTGTACAAAAGCATTTTACACAAAACTGAAGGGTTTATCTACATACTTACTGCACAGTATAATCAATTTGTTAAGGTAAAAATTCAAAGAAGTTTCCACAAATCGAACGATATCCCAGGGTAGCCATCCTAAGAATTTCTAGCCATCCTTACAAGAAGCTACACAGCCAATTTCGCCTCTTGAATTAGATTATTCCTGCCTTCGCACTGGTTCTACTTTCTCTCAGTGTGTCAGTACATCGTCTTACTTGATGAGGGCTTATAAGCGGGTCTCTGACCAAGCACACAGAATTTAAAATTCATGTACCATCGTACGAACTAGCTACCTATCTATGATCCGGCTCGTTAAATGGCCAATCGACCCAAGGACCATTGATTATTGAAAGAGTTTATTACAATATTGTCAAGCTCACGCACATATTTTGTAAAGTGCATCATAATTCGAAATAGAATCCCAACGTTTGAACGCGTCTATTTACGAACAGAGCCGTATTTAAACTTATTTTCTTGGCGCAATTATTTAAATGTCCCCAAAGAAACTTTAGCCAAACCGTTCTCTGAATTTGAAATTCAGACCCAAGATATCGTGATTAGTTTCTGGAGAGGTTTATGTGAATTTTCACTTCGTTAAAAACCTTCAAAAAAGTTGCAAATAAACATATTTTCTTTTTGGAAATTTGTGAAAGAAATATAAATGGAAATTGGAAAGGATCAAGTTGGTTTTCGAGAAAATTTTACTTCTGCATTCTTATTAATCTCTTCAAAGAATTTCGAATTAAATAGTACTACAGTTGGTTGTATTTAAACTATACGGCACGAATTACGTTATGTAAATCACTGTAACTAATTCTAAATAAAAGTTTTATGATTAAAAAAAACAAGTATGTGTTTAGAAAATTTTAATGAAAAATATGGGCCATACAATTTGAGGTGTTCAATCGATAAGCAGAATAAATATCCAAGCAAAGAATATTTTAGAATATTTAGTTTAATATTCTTAAAAACTCTTTTAAAAAACAAATTACAACTTTACGTAAAAAAAAACAGTCTAAACTATTAATAAACTCCAAAAAATCAAAAGCATGTACCTGAAGATTGTTCATTAGACCTAACATTAGAAAAAAAACCAAAGATATTTATCCCATTAATTTTGAACTTTTTTTTCCCCATCCATTTTTTTCTTTGGAATCTTTGGCGAACTTGAGGTGCGGATATTGATCTTCTGCGCATCAATAAGACCGAGTGAAAATGAGGCCTTAATATGTAATTGAAATTCGTAAGAATAATCGATAGTTCTCAAGGGCATGTCTGGTATATTAGGTTATCGTATATGGGGATTTGATTAAGACGTTTGATGTGAGCAGATAATTTTTGTGTATCTGGGGAGCATGAGAGGAATATTGTCGAGGCGTTTTTTATAATTATTTTATTTTAAGGGTGTCTTTACAGTAGACGGATTAAATAAAAAGGTCGCTGATTGAGTTTCTAATCAAATATAAAGTTTTGTTGCACTTTGAAGAAATTTTTGTAAGTAAGAATATTTGTTTAAAAAATTTAGCTAGATTATTTATATTGAAAGCATTTTTTGCGCTGATAAGAAGTGTTATCTACTTTAAACTTTCTTTCATCCAAGTGAAAAGCCTTCGAATTTTAAATTATAGGTTTGAGGGTTATTTTAAACACTTTAACTCAAACCACGGAAGATATTTATTTCAAAAAATCGTCCAACTACGTTAATGGGCTATGCCTACTATTCCTAGGCATTATTGAAACTATTCACGTTTTTGACTGCTAGATTTTTCAGAAACTAAACGTAAATATGAAAAATATTTATTCCATTAAATTATATTTAGTATGAACAAACACAAAACTTTCTTCCCGCACTGAGACTCAAAACAGCCTCGTGACTTTAGTTTTTAAACTTATGAATGGCTAGGACATGTGCGAATATGTTTGGTTGTTTTCACTGCATAAATTGTAAACTAAATTTAATTTAAATATCATATTTTTTTAAGAATTCAGGGCTAGGTTTATTTTTGAATAGACTATCTTAAAACTTTTCCAAAAAAATTACATTATGAATAAAAATAAATTAATTATAACATTTTGACACAAGACTGATGCACAAAATACTTAAAGCAAAGCATTTTTGTTTGAAACATAATGCTTGTACAGGGTGATGCAAACAAAAATGGCCCCGGTCTAGAGATAGGAATACGTTGAATGCTTGGCGAGAAAAACTCTCGAAGACGCCTGAAACCTGTTTTTTCATTGATTGGATCGGATTAACTTCACATTAGAGCTACTTATAATCTAGTGGTGAGTTCAGATCTTGGTTCGTATTGTATGAAGACGTCCCATAATGCAAATTTTGTGTCAATCAATTTAGAATGTTTTGTATTACCAAAAACAAAAAAGGTCCGATTCTCTAGGATAAATAACGACCGAAACTATCAAATAATCACTAGTGGGAACTTTTCTTAATCAGCTCTACAAACCTTGTTTATATTTCATTTCAACTAGCTTCGAAAACCGTAGCGTAGTTGCCGGCATAATAAGTCGCCAAACGTTTGTTTGGGCTTAATATTGAAGCGATCAATAGCTTCAGTTATCAAACCAGTTTTTGTATTTCTTTCAGATTCGGCAACATTTCTGTCGTATTCTTATCTCTAGGCCTTGGCCACTTTGTTTACCTCACCCTGTATAAACACTATCCGTGTACAGTGGTGGAAATTGATTTATGAACTAACATTCTTTTCACCAGATATCGCTTTGTATTAAGTGCTAACAATTCAAATTTTGTGTGTTGGATATTCAGAGCACAATAAAGGAATTTCACACATAATTTTTTTCAAAAAATGATATTAAATAAAAATATATATAATTTTAGTTTTTAAGCATGTCAAATGATGGAAATTAATTTATGAACTCAAATTTATTTTGAACCCAGGTACCAAATATTTTAACTAGTTCTTCATTTGAACTTCAGGGGAGCTTACTATCAGTGTTTATAAATAAGATTAAGGCCAAATTTGTTGAAATTTATCTGTTTTATTCCCATTTTACTAAATAGGAAAGCTTGCGGGACTGCCTGAAACCAAAAAGGTAAAAAATGACCCTTATATAATATTGTAACAAATCTGTAAGAGAAATTAGCATATTAATTAAAAGATCAATACATATAATTCATAAATATTTGAAGAATCATTCTGACTTCGGCAAAAACCATCATTAAAAAAGGTGCAACCCTCGTGGGACGAGGGACAAAAGCAGGATTATTGGACTGGTATCCCAAAAAGTTACCATTTGTGTCAGCATTTGTGCATTACAGGGCGAACTTGTTATGAACAATCACTTCCTGTAACTCCCAGAAGAGTAGGACAAATATTGATATCGTCGTCGAACTTGAAATGTTCCAAAATGAAGGCTGGTCCAAAGCTTACTCTTCACCATAAGAACAGGCTATTAAAATGTAGTCGTAACTACATGAAAATGGATTGGGTGGGGGTGGAGGGAGAGAAATAGGAAAAAAGTGAACTTTGCTGATGAAAAAATGTTCAATTTGGATGGACGTGATGGTTTAAAATGATATTGAAAGGATCTTCGGAAATAACCAAGATCTGTCTTCAGCAGAAATGTTAGTGGTGGAAGTTTGATGGTTTGGGCCCCGATATCTTATGATTGAAGAAACAAGGTTATGTTTCTGAATTGCTGACAAACATAACTTTATTGCAGATTAGTTCTAGAAAATTCTTTAATTCCTTTTTGCGTTGCAAAACTATGCTTTTGATTAAATTTTTATGCATGATAATGCAAGTATCCACATTTCAAACTAAATTAAAGACTGTTTAATGAACTAAGTGTTGTTCATTTAGATCACCCTGCCAATAGCCATGACTTAAACCCCAAGAATAATGTCTGAGATCAATTGGATTGAATAATTTACTCAAATGGAGTATGGTTTTAATGAAGTGTGCATCAGTTATGGAATAGAAGGACTTAATCATTAAAAACTGCAAATTGCTTGACCAAAACTTTACCCAAAGTTTTGTGTTGTCTATGAAAAACAAAATCAAGGAAGCATTAGCGACAAAAAATAGTTTTAGCAATTATTAATTGAGATTGAATGCAAAAGTTCATAAATCAATTTCCCTATGCTAAAACTAAAATTTCAAAAAAATAAATTGTTTACGAATTTATATAAAATTTTATTTACGTGTATAGTTTATAATGCAAAGCCTGTATAGTATATAAAATTTAAATCGATAAAAATGCATTTAATAAAGAAATACTGTTAAAAAACTGCCAGTTCATAAATCAATTTCCACCACTGTAGTACATTGCTCTACATTAAAGGGGTAAAACGCATGAGATTAACGCAGAATATCGTAATTCAGCTTTGTGAAATTTTTAACTGTACCAACCTGATTTTTCACCGCCCCGGTGGCTCAATTGTTAGGAGGCTAGCCTTTGGAGCTGCTGGGGTCAGGTTCGAATTCTGGTCAGGCATGGATGTTTGTGACCGTCAATCAATGTTGTTATTTCTCTATGTGTTATTCCTTTTTTTGTGACTGTAAAATTCTTTCTGTGTCTGTCCCACTTGACAAAAGCTTATAAGCGGTGCTCTGAACAAGCACACAAGCTGGAATATATGTACCATACCATATCTGATTTTTTTTTTAAAAGAACAGTAAGGCTAGGACATTTTTTTGGCTTAATTTCTATTGTTTAAAGAGAGTAGCCTATTTTGCATAATATTTAAAAAGAATTCTGAACTTTTGCAAACGAAAATTCTTCCAAAATCTGTTTTAATCAGTTACATTCACACAAAATCATTTTTTGCTCATTATTATTAACAAATTGTCTTAAAGCTCAGTAATTTTTTTCTTTACATAAAGAAGCTTTTTTTATCATTCACTTACTTGCACTTATACACTTATCAATAAAAATATTTCAAATCCATTGATATATATTTCTCTTTACGACAGTCAAATCTGCCGAAAATATGTTTATTTTTCCAAATCTAAAACATAAAAATCCTTTCCACTTTTAAATCCAATTTATGAAGATATCTGTTTTTTGGACTTAGTAGAGTAGATATCATCGCTTTGGTTGACAAAGCTTTATCTTTTCATTGCAGAAATATTGCTTATACGATGGTCGTTTAAGGGTGCATACTAATTGCAACATTCTTTTGATGTAAGACAAATTGTCGATGACGAAACAATGTTTTACACTCTTTGTTAAGAGCACGTTAAACATCGTAAATGCTTACACTAGTATATCAGTGAAAATGTTTACTGTAGAACTTCACTTATTTAAATCATTTGGACCCGATCTCATTGAGAAAATCAGGAAAAAAAAACATACTACACAACCACATTCATACCGCTGATGGCAAGAATTTTACTAAGATATTGTTTTATTGTATTTATAAGCATAATAATTAATACTAAAAAATTAAATGCCCTATAAGAATTTTTATTAAAACGGAAGCAGCGCGCGAATAGGTCCTTTTGAAGTTCAATTCATAAGAAATGTAATTTATTTTTTTACTCTTTTTCTTCTGATCTGAGATAGGGCACGTTATTTTCTATATTTAGGTTTAATTTATCGCAATTTGCTTATGAAGCATTCTCAAGTATAGATATAAGTCATCAACAGACGAAGCATTGAATTTTATTTTTGCCATGAGCTTGAGGTAAAATAAGATTTTTAGTAAATATTATTCGTGTTAAAATTATGAGGGGCATGAGGTTATGTTTATTTTTCTTGTAAAAAGAATCAGAAACTAAATATAAAAACAGAACTAATGGTGCCTTTACATTATAATGCATCTTGCATTAATACTTTCAAATACATATTTGAAATGTAAAATTGTGCATAAAAACATTATAGTTATTTGTTATGAACATTTAAATTTGATTCAAAGTAATAGAACCCAATAGGTTTCGTTAAGAGAAAAAAAATAAAAAAAATAACGTATAAATATTAAAAATAATAAAATATTAATTAAATTATAATTAAAAATAATAATTAATAATAATAAATATTTTTAAAAAAAGAATAGATTGCAAATAATAATAATAAATAAACATCCGCAGAATAAAAATTTTAAAAAAATGTGTTTATAGTTGATTCCTATCGATAAAGAAAAGTTTTACAACTTATAGACGTCTAAAAACGTTTACGTTCTTATTAGATTCCACATGCATCGATTACATTGAATATAAATATACCAGAATTATTTATGTTCATAAAACTATTTCTTCTTACTATCTATTCATTTTAGTGTTATTATTATAAATAACACAATTACCGCCATATAGATACATTTCCCTAAACAATTTGTGTTCTAATTATGTATTTAAATGAATTTAAATTAAAAGTACCAAAGATCTGCAATCAAGCTCTAACTTATCAAACACTGGGTTAATTGCATTAGAGAGTATTCCTAATCTTATCAGCTTTAACTGCAGCTATCAACTCTACTGAGTAAATTCGTCGCGACCAGTTAATTCCAGCGGTGAATGCTTCTCAAATTGCCTTATCTTCTCGGTTGAAACAATCGATTCGAGAATTCAAATAGAAGCGATAATTAAACGCTCCTCTATTCTATATACATTGGAGATTTGACTGATGTCAATAGAAGTTAGCCCTTTTTACGTTACCGGGGCAAAGAATTGAAGAGCTTAGTGGAAGAACGTGCTAAGTGACAAAAAAGTGATAGCAGGAAAATCAGCTTTGAAGTTTTTTTGCTTGCACTCAGATCAGTTGAAAACGGTTATTGTAAACTTTAAAATATGTACTAAATTAAAAGATTATGAGAAAGGGGAAATTTGTTACCTTCAAAGAAGTTAGTAATATGTTCATTGACACGAAAATCACCATTATTTCAAAAATGTCACTTAGCACGTTCTTCCACTAAGCTCTTCAATTGAGATAGGAGTGAAAGCAATAGCCCCATTTGAACCGGGGCCCGGATGGCCGAGTGTTTTGGACCATTAAGCTAGCAGTCTGTGAGCTATAACAGGTGCGGGTTCAATTCCCGCCTTCGCCTTGGGTGCACTTAATTTCTCTGTGACAGTAAAAATACTTTTTGTGTGTGTCTTACTTGACTAAGGCTTATAAGCGGGTCTCTGAACAAGCACACAAGTACGCATTCGAACCTCGAAGAAGAAGAGGTAAATAATTTAAACTGTGAAAGAGACTATAGAAAAGTATCTCACTTGGAGAAACTACCATACTTATATAAGTGTTTTTCTACTTATTAATACATGAAATTAGATTGTCACATGATGAAATTTGAAATGAAAGTCTTATAACAGAAAAACCATTATTTAGGCCTTTGGCTGAAATTACTGCCAATTTTTTAAAATAACTTGACGAACAATCGTAAAACGCGTTTATTTTATTTATCATTGTGAAAAAGGTATTTACTTCCATCTATTCTCTATGATATAGAGTTAGGATAATATTTATAATATGACAACATAAGTTCAGTTTATGGTATGGTATGGTACATATATATTCCAGCTTGTGTACTTGTTCAGAGAACCGCTTATAAGCTTTCATCAAGTGGGACAGACACAGAAAGAATTTTTTCAGTCACAAAGAAATGAAAAACACATAGACAAATAATAACATTTATCGACGGTCACAAACATCCATGCCTGACCGGGATTCGAACCCGACCCCAGCAGCTCCAAAAGCTAGAATCCTAATAATTGAGCCACCGGGACGCCGGCTACGTTCAGTTTATTATGACCAATAAGTTTTAAATATTAGATTGGCATCTTTCTTATATCAAGGCTTTTTTAGCGACAACTTTCATGATGACTTGTTTTTTGTTATAAAATAAATGCATTAGGTTTCTTTTTTTTTAGATTGGCGATTTTTTACTTTTTCAAAGTTTTTTGTTTTGTTTAGAAACTTAACGTAGTTGTAAATTCTAAGTTATAAGCTTAGAACTTACATTTACGTAATGTTGTTATAAGCTTACTTACTTAAGTCTCTTACAGAAATCGAATAAGAAAAAAAGTTCAATTAACTATAATACAAGATATTTTATACTCCCTATTAAGTTATTTACTCTTCGTTATTTGCTTTCAAGCTGCGCAAAAGCTGCTGTAAAAAATTCATGCGAAGGGTAAAGTTATAGTTTTCTGGTTTCTTATATGAAATATTTTGAAGTATTTTTTTTGTAATTATGATCTAATTAGTTGGTATAAAATAGTTTGCAATACAAATAAAATGTTCCAAAAAGTTAAAAAGTAAAAAAAAATAGTCCATTATTATAATGAAATTTATAAAATATATAAACTAAAATTTATTTGCTTAATTAAGTGCACTTAAATAAATCGTTTCTTCTTTTCTTATAGTTATTAAATACTTCCGAACTAAATATTTGACTCGAAGCAAAAAAAAAATGTATTCTATGATGGATAATAAATATTCCATTTTCTAATCTTAAAAATATCGTAGTTATCATTTTTATTTAAATGAGACACAATCCAATTTTCTAAATTAAACACTTAAACATTCTAGAAAAATAAAATCAGCTACTTATAAGATTATTTGAATGAAAAGATATTAAGAATTATTAAATAATTTAAGCTCTTTTCCCTAAATTTAACAACAATTGTTTCATTGTAAAATAATAATTTTTTTATTAAATTAAACAATGTCAGATTAGGTGCATTTACTCGCTTAAAATAATAAAGCGACTGCGGTATTTATTTTGTCTTCAAAATATTGGTTAATGGATTTTAATAAATTTAATTATTTATTGAATGTCCGTTTTTTTTTTGGTACTTTATATCTTTAAACTTCCCTTAATTGTTTAAGCTTTGGGAACCAACTTTTATAAAATGATTAAAAACTAAAAACTACGACATATGTTGAGAATGTTGTAATTTGATTTGTTTTAATTGTTAATTAGAGAAGGAATGTAGTTTTGTGTAACTCAAAGGGGTTATGTGCTTTCAAAGTTTGGTTTCCTACACAGAGCTATATTTTTTGGGGTATTTCCGTTTTAGAATTTTATTGATAATGATAGCTATAAAATTCTAACTGGGAGTTGAGTAATAATTAAGAATATCCAAAAATCAGTTTAAAGTCGTGGACTCTCAATATTGTACATCATTGATTAAAAGTCGTGTGTTTTTGAAATTAGATATAAAAATCTATTGGAATCTTATACATATAACAATTTTGTAATTGGTATCATTAATTTATACACCAAAGAAATCTCTTACTCTATATTTGATTTTTTTTAATTTGATGTATATGGAAATAAACCTTGAAAGGAAAAAAAAAACTATAAAATTTAAATTTGGCTTATTTAAAAGTCATTTGTTAATAAATATAACAAACTTACAATAATATTATTCACGAATAAAAAATAACACACTCATTTCAAAAACAAATGGCAATCTAAATAGTTTCTTTCTCCATAACCACAACGACTTTAATTAATTTAAATCTTCAGAATCCGAGAAAATCAATGTTTAATTTAAAAGACTGATAGAATTTCTGTTAATGAAACTTTGAATTCTTAAGGCAAAAAATATATACATGAACCCCCCCCCCCAAAAAAAAAAAAAAGGTAAAAAGGGCACATGTCCATTTCATAACAATGGACATCGATTAATTTTCCACGATAGATTTATTAGCAAATTAGAGTTAAAACTTTATATAATTGGAATTAAAAAGCTCCGAAAACTTATTCCTTTTTGTTAATGAGGTAACACCTCATTTGAATTAAATTGGAAATTTCAGAATTATTTGGTATTGCTTGGATGACTAATATTGTAATTGAAATTTTTATTGAACCAAGTGCTGATATTTTCATGTTTGCGTCTCGGGTTAGTATAATTATTAAAAAAATCTTTAAAGCTATTTATTTTATTAAAATCAGTTACAACTCTAATAAATAATAAGTTTGTATACTTTAACAGTTGCATAGTTGACAATAGAAAGTACAAAACGTTTAAAAAGGCTTTTTCTTTTCAATATTATTGCTAATAAATATTCAGCTGATAATTTTTTTAATTTTTTCAGTGTCGAAAAATATCGAGTGAAAATATACAAAAAAAGGGGAATTATGTTAATTTGAAAAAATTAAAGGGTGATTTGTAAATTTTAACTTTTATGTTTGCTTATAAAATGAACCGACACAATGTAGTCTTCTGTTGTTGTTTAAAATCAGTTACAACTCTAATAAACAGTAAAACATAAGTGTTTAAAAATGACGATTTTTCAAAAATATTCTTATAATAAGTTGCATTTTTTTCAATATATTTTTAAATTTACTTTCATTGCCTGAAAATGTATTTCTTCGTATATCTAAACACGTAAGTAGTTCAGTTAGGTGTATTCACAATGTGTTTATCTGACTGAATGGAAATAAGTGATGCCATTTCCAACTTATCAAACTTTTCCGATGTTGAGAGAAACGCATTGGGCCATGAATCCTTATGGTCCAAATGTCCCTAGTTCCAACTAAGGCCTGGTGGAAAACTAACCCCATGGGAAAACTAGCCCAGGTCTCCCCTATTATCGGATATTAATTTTAAGAAACTAAAATATCATTAACATTGTTTAGCCAAAAGGTTTGGTAGTACAACAATAAGGCAAAGTGAAGCATGCTTGTGAAAATGGTCAAGTGCTGATAGTCATTTTTCTCGATGAGCCCACAAAATAATAACCATATTTGTCTTGGCCATAAAACTGAAGATTCATTTCGACAAAATAATACCAATGAAGCACATCGGAGCTGCATTTGAAAGTTTGTGGATAGATTTGACGACAGAAAATAATGGAAAATGCTATTTATTTATGCAACATATCTTATGGGGAGCGTTTAAAAAATCCAATTTAAACAAGGCTGTTGAAACTTGTAAGTTTTCTACTGAAATAAAAAATCAAGACGAGTGTTGCAATAATATTGAAGAATGATTTGAAAATGAAACTCCCCATATTGATATGACAGAAATGGAAAACGGTTCTCAAGTGTTCTCACTTTATAAAAGTTAATTAACTTTTTATTGCATCGTATATTTTGTTAACTTTTTAATAAGCTTAAGTTTTGAATAGTAAATTCTTTTTAAATGTAATAAAAGTTTAACCTTAATATTTATAAAACTTATCATTATTAAATTATTTCAATAATAAGCATTTTTTGTAGTAAATTAAATTTATGCCTGTAATATTATGACTTATTCGTTTATTTTTCTGTAACTCTTTAAGTATATTTAATTACTTATGAAGCAATTTTGTATCATTTTTTTAAAATTTAGATGATGGTTTTTCTTCTTTCATACACTAGGTAAATATAATAACTGAAACTTCTTTATGATAATTAGGCATAAATAGTACTCGAAATATCTAATGGGTTCAAATGAATTTTACTACTTTATTTGTAGCTTTTTTATATACCTTGTATTAGTTAAGACTAATAAAAAGAGAAAAATGCACGACTAAGATATACATATAAAATGGAGGTATGATTATGAAATATTATGAACGGAAAGATTATGAACGGGAAGAACCGATTGATTTATTAGGTGGACGCCCGCAATTGTCTGCTTGGCGACAGAAAACCGGTTTCTCTCCTTCTTCTTCGCTTGGTCCAAGCGCCACCGGGATCGTCAATCGCCTGAATCTTGGTAGCTAGGAACCACAGAGATACTAGTTGAAGTATTATAGTGGTATATCACGTGACCCACAACGCTGGCTTCATTGGGGCTCTTCTGGGAGTTCTTTGCGCGTCCCGTCGTTAGCATTGGAGGTCACGTGATCTTCCACTCTATTACTTTTACTATGATCTCTGTGGTAGGAACTGGTTTCCTTACACAAGTTTAGGCGATCACTAGCTATCATCGCATAAGTGGCCTGCCAAGGAAACTTCTCTACAAAATCAATCGGTTTTTCCCGTGTACTCTTAATATTTTTTTATTCAAGTGAATTGTAGATGTTTAAAGTACGTAGATACGATAAAACTGAGATATTATTTTGCTGCATAATTTGAATTAAATGTTAATACCCAATTTTGTAAAGCACCTGAAAAATTATTTATTATACTGCTTAAAAGTGTTTTCATTTATTTTTAGACCTATTTTTTAAGCTTACTAAAGTATATCAATTTGTTTCGAGGAGTGTGGACGGAGTTCTTTAAAGAGTACGAAAATAAAAATGTCAGTTTTAAATTGATTAATTTTGGATCATTATTAAAAGGAGCTAAATATATCGACGATTTTATAACATAAAAGTATCTGGTAACAATTTATTTTGTAGAAAAAAGTATGTATTAAAATTATTTACTTTTCAACATTTTTTCCCTGAATAATTCCACATTTCCTGCATTATCCTGCAAAAAAATATTTCTAAAGTAATTCACTAAAGCACACAACAATCAAGTATTGAAATGTAAATAAAACTAAAGAAATATCAATACAAATAATTATTTCTTTTTTAACGATCAACAATATTTATCTTTGAAGAGTCAAATTTGGTTCTAATTGCATATTTAAATGAAAAAAAAAATGCTTTTAATGGTTGTCAAGGGATGCATTTTATTCGTCTCCCTCTTTTAATCGTTGGGAATGCACTTCAGGAGTAAAATCGTGTTGCTCAATCGCTTTAAAATAAGTGTATGTGACTCTTTTGAACAATTTTTGTTTAAAATTGGTTTAAAATTAAAAAAATATATAATAATACCAATAATTTCAATCTTTTTTATTCGCTGTAAATGAGCTTTAGGACTAAAGTCAAATCACTCAATTGCTTTAAAGCAAGTGTGTGTTTTTTATTAAGGCTATGTACACACTACTACAATCAAAACGAAAACTGACAACAAATGCGTGCACATTATTTATGATCTTTGAGTTAAATAAACCTGATCATTTTAACCCTCTAATGCATGAATTTTTATTTTCATCCCAGAAAAATATATGAAGAGTACACGGGAAAAACCGATTGATTTTTCAGAGAAGTTTCCTTAGCAGGCCACTTTGGCGATGATAGCGAGTGATCGTCTAAACTTGTGTAAGGAAACCAGTTCCTACCATAAATATCATAGTTAAAGTAATATGGTGGCAGATCACGTGACCTCCAATGCTAACGACGGGACGCCCAAGCAATGAAGTCAGTGATGTAGGTCACGTGATATGCCAATGTAGTACTTTAACTACTATATCTGTGGTTCCGAGCTACCAAGTTCAGGCGATTGGCGATCCCGACGCTTGGACCAAGCCAAGAAGAAAGAGAGAAACCGGTTTTATGCCGCCAAGCAGACAGTTGCGGGCGACCGCTTAATGAATCAATTGCTTCTTCCCGTGTACTCTTCATATATACATCTTTAATACTCACACATTATGGGAAAAATACTAAAAAAATTTAACTGCATTAGAATTTAAATAATTTCAATTTCTAAAATTTTTTCCATAAGACAAAAACCAACTGCAAAATTCCAATTTTGATAATAATGACTAGAAAACTACTAAAATTATTTCAATATAACCTTTTTTTAACTATGATTAATTTTTCAAAACAATTTAATAGTATTTAGTAATAATATCATTACTCTTTGAATACTACCAAAAACGTAATTTCACAAAAGTTAACAACCTCACTCTTTAATTTTGATTGCACTTTTATTACTGTCATCTATGAGGGTTATTAGTAACTGAAACTTTAAAATGAAATGTAATAGATGAAGAAAACACAGATTTCTCTTGGAGGAGCTCTAATTTAATAGAATAAAGTGGATTGTGTAACAAGTTACCAAACGGTAACAGTACGCATTAGAGGGTTAGTAGTACCTTGTTTGACCTGTTTTGTTTGCCCTCCACCACAAATCTGTACAGGCATGCGCATTTGTTGTCAGTTTTTGTTTTGATTGTCATAGTGTGGACATAGCATGAAATAAAGGCCCTCGCCAGATAAGACGGTGAAAAATGCCCCCATAACAATCGGGCTAATTTTTTTTCTGAAAATACCTCATAGTATGGACATCTTCTCAGCCACGTTTCAGCGAAAAAATATGACGCATTTTTGAGTAAAAAATTAAAGTTTTTTTCTTTTTAAATTGATTATTCCCTGAATATATTTGATAAATCCAAAAAACTACTCATGAGTTTTTAGATATCATTGAGTAGTATTCTCAGAAAAATCCGCTCATAAATCTGATCGAGCGATCATTGTTAAAAATGCAATTTTATTTTTCAAAAAAAAAAATTCATGCCAAAATCGTTTGGTACAACTTAGGATTTTGTCTCTACATATTCCTCTATTATCAATCTATAATATATATATTTTTCAGATTTTTAAAATTATTGGACGATAGTTTAAAAAAATAATTCTTAAAGCCTGATTTTTTGCTCTAAAATCCATAGATTTAGAAATAGCATGCCCATCGATTGCGCAATCCCGTACAACGCAATGATGCGTGATGAATCCACATTTCGTCGTTTTCGCAATGCATCACGGGATACTAGCTCACAAAAATGGTTTTTCCGAAGAGTTACATACAATAAAAACTGAATTTTTAACTTGCTTCTTTTATGAATATATACCTCATGCCTTACAGAAATTATCAATACGCATGCAGCTATAAAATTATGCTAGCGAAACTTGTAAAAAGTTTTAATTAGTTAATACTGAATATATATTTTTCATTAGTCGAATTATCTCATGGTGCCATCTGGTGGCGAATGGCATGCCATATGCAAGAGCTTGCGAAATGCCTTATGGGATACTGGTTAACAAATGGCTTCACCTTTCCCCCTAGAGGCAGATCTGCTACTTTCTAAATCTATGCTAAATCCTTTAGTCCGAAAGAAATTCTCCCAGATGGAATTTCCCCGCCTTTGTTAGGAGTGCCATCTGCCGAGTAAGTAGTGCGAAAAGTCATTTTTTAAGAATATTTTATTTTTTTTAAACTATCGTCCAATAATTTTAAAATTCTGAAAAAAATATATATTATAGATTGATAATAGAGGAATATGTCGAGACAAAATCCTAAGTTGTACCAAACGATTTTGGCATGAAATGTTTTTTTTGAAAAATAAAATTGCATTTTTAACATTGATCGCTCGATCAGATTTATGAGCGGGTTTTTCTGAGAATACTACTCAATGATATCTAAAAACTCATTAGTAGTTTTTTGGATTTATCAAATATATTCAGGGAATAATCAATTTAAAAAGAAAAAAAACTTTAATTTTTTACTCAAAAATGCGTCATATTTTTGAGCTGAAACTTGGCTGAGAAGTTGTCCATACTATGAGGTATTTTCAGAAAAAAAATTAGCCCGATTGGAATGGGGGCATTTTTCACCGTCTTATCTGGCGAGGGCCTTTAGTTTAAAATAATATTTAAAATTTGAAAATATATTAAAAATTAAATGATGTTGGTTTTTATGATGCAAAATGTGATGAGTGCAATATTGGTACATTTCAGGTGACGCTTTTCATTCCAGATATTCTTCCTGCCCTTGTAAAAAGTTTTTTTAGTTGTCGATTAAGGCATTGTTTTAATTTTAAACAACAATGATATGGTCCTGTTTTCATTACTTTAAACAATGATATTGGCAAAACTAACGCAAATTGTTGTGGTTGAGTATGGTAATGAATTCGACAGTCAATATCACAACTACAAAAACTATCGATAAAGCTCTATTCAAATCAAATATCATCAAACGGCATATTTGGCGACAAAACGAAGTATTCAACGCAAATTCAAACGCAAATTCAAATGTTATCATCGAAAATATTCGGTTTGGTATTTTTTGGCTACTTAATCGGTAACACCAGCGAAATGGAAAAATATTAAAGTCCACTTCAAAGCATTGTTAAGATATAGTTTAGATTAGAAAGCGTTCAATGGCGGCTTAGTCCAATTGAATTGGCGATTATAAAAACTCGCCAATGAATGGAACGTATGTGTAAATTGTGCCGATAGCACTATTGTCAAGCTAACGCAGACAGATTATTAAGTGCATCATAACTGGAAATTGAATCCCAATGTTTGAACACGTCTATTTACGAATTGAGCCGTATTTAAACTATTTTTCTTGGCGCAATTATTTAAATGTACCCTAAGAACTTCAGCCAAATCATTCTGTGAATTTGAAATGCAGACCCTTGAAATCGCGATAAGTTTCTGGAGAGGTTTATGTGCATTTTAACTTCGTTAGAAACCTTGAAATAAGCATATTTTTTCTTGGAATATGCGATTGCATTTGTGGAAGAAATATAAATTTAAATTGGTCTTATCAAGATTTAAAAAAAAAAATTGCTTCTGTATATTTTTACAAACTCATAAAATAATTTCGAATTCGTAGCATGCAACATTTGGATGCATTAAACTGTAGATATTGAAATATATCGTTTAAATGACTTAACAAGTATCACTGCACTTCATATCGCTTAAAAAAAATATTTTATTTTAATGAATTCGGAAGGATATTCTTTTTTATATTATCCCATCAGATTTAAAAAAAAAAAAACATGTGTTATAATGAGTAATCGATACTTTGAAATTTTAAGTTTAATTTTTTTTAAGATTCTGTCAGAAAAATCAAAAAAGACTAATTTCGATGAAAAACAAAACTAATAATAAACCTAAATACAAGGGCAAATTTATCTGATAATCTTCCCTCCTACATCTTAACAATAGAAAATTGATAGATATTTATCCCATTATATTTCTTTCTATAACTTTTTTCCCCGTCTAATTCCTCCCTTTGGAAACTGTGGCGTACTTGAGGTGCGTATGTGAGCAAATTTTCTAAAAACTTAACATATTCGATCTTTACAATCAGAAGCTCTATTTTCTTCACTTACTAGCATAAATACACTCTTCTATATCACAATGTTTCAAATCCGTTGATATATTTTTTTTCTTTACGAAAGTAAGTTCTTTCGAAAATATGTTTCTTCTTTCAAATCTAAAACATAAAAATCCTTTCCACTTTCTAATCCAATTTCTGAAGATATTTTGTTATTTGTACTTTATCGAACATATATATCACCCTGGTTGACGAAGCTTTAACTTTTCATGGCAGAAATATTGCCTATTATTGTAAGTTATGTGTGCATAACGATTGTAACACTTTGTTGATCTAAGGCATATTGTGGATGCTGAAACAAGTATTTCTGCAAACCGTGTTAAAAAAATACGTTGGGTTGGGTAGGGGTACGGTAGGGTACATATATTTATTCCGGTTTGTGTGCTTAATCAGAGACCCGCTTATATAAGCTTTCGACAAGTAAGACAGACACAGAAGTATCTTAACTGTCACAGAGAAAGGAATTTACACCCAGAGCGAAGGTGGGAATCGAAACCACACCCGTTACAGCTCGCAGACTGCTAGCGTAAAGGTTCAAACCACTCGGCCATCTGGGACCCAAAAATACGTTAAACATAGGATATGCTCACACCGGCACACTGGACGAAATGTTAACCGTAAAACAGCACTTATTTAACCTTGTAATGCATGAATTTTTATTTTCATGCCCAAAAAATATATGTGCATCTTTAATACTCGTACATTATGGGAAAAATACTGAAAAAAATTTAACTGTAATAGAATTTAAATAATTTAAATTTTTAAAAATTTTTCCACGTGACAAAAACCAACTATAAAATTCCAATTTTGATAAGAATGACTAGAAAACTACTAAATCTAGTTCAAAATAACCCTTTTTAACTATAACTAATTTTTCAAAACAATTTATTTGTATTTAGTACTAATACTATTATACTTTGAATACTGCCAAAAACGTAATTTTACAACAGTTAGAAACTTCAGTTTTAATTTTGAATACACTTTTACTGCTGTCATTTATGAGGGTTATTATTAACTAAAACTTCAAAATGGAATGTAATAGATGAAAAAAACACAAATTTGTCGAGAGGGAGGTCTATTTTAATAGAATAAAGTGGATTATGTAACTTGTTACCAAACGGTAACAGTATGCATTAGAGGGTTAAATCATTTAGGGACCAATCCCATTAAGAAAATATTGAAAAAAAAATCCACATACTACACAACCGCATTCATACCGCGGATGACAATGTATTATACTATATAAATATTTTGTTATATTTGTGAACATAATAAGAGAGTAACAGAAAAGTGACAGAGAGGAGCCCACTTACACCAGGCAAAATGCATACAATAACTTTATTTATTTAACCCTTTCAGTCGCAGTGATGCCATTTGGCGTCATCATTTTCAATATTTTGTTTTTTTTAATGTTTATGTCCCGCTATGACATCCAAACACACATCATTCGATTCTTCACACTTTGTTCTATCAGACAAAATTTTACTTTAATCTCAATAGAAGTTAGAACTACTATTTTTTTATTTAGAAAATAGTCAACAAGCGTTTCTCCTGATTTTTGATAAGTTCACTTCAGTTCCACATAATTAAAACACAATATTTACTATTTCGGTTAAAATAATTACTAAATTTTTTTTAATAATATGGTCAGATACCTTAAAATATATAACTAGAAGTGTTTTTAGGTAATATATGTTTTTGTATTTTGTTGTTTTCCACAGTTAAAGAATTTTGGCATTGTTTCAAAAACCATATAAAAAATTTAAATGGATTTTTTTCTTCTTATGGAATTCGTATATTTGACCTAAATTAAGCTTATTTTGTGAATATCAGATGTTTCTGTAGAGTAGTAAATTTTTGGGTCTGAAAGGGTTAAATCCTTTGGGTACTGATCAAATGAAAAAAACAACAACATATCATTCATACCACAGATGGCGGTGATTTATACTAAAAAATTAGTTTATCGTGTTTGTACACAGAATAACTAATAACGAAAGATTAAATACCTTATTAGGCATTTATTGAAGCAGATACCGCGAGCGAATAGGTCTCTTTTAAGTTTAACCACGTAGAACGTAGTTTTTTTTTTAACTCTTCTCTTGATTGAAGATACGGCACGGTTGTTTCTATATTTAGATTAAATTTATCACAATTTGCTTAAGAAGCATTCTCAAGTATGGACAGAAATCTTTAGAAGAAGAAGAAGTATTGACTTTCATTTTTGTCATAAGTTGAGGTAAAATTAATATTTTTTTATACCTAAACCGACCTTAAGTTTGCAGTATACAAATGTTCTACGAGAAAAAGGGTAAATAGTTCTAATTTTTGAGTGCGAGAATCGAATACAAAAAGGTATTTCACATTCAATAAACAAATGTATTTATTATTTCAAGACATAAATTTATTATTTTTATTAGTTTAGCTTCAGTTAGAGTGTTATTTTAATTATTTTTTTCCTTCGATTTTGACGTAACAGGGCGCACGAATATCAGGGTTGAAAGGAGCAGCCAATCAGAGTACGCGATTTTGCGGCGCCAGACGGTTTGTTTACCAAGATTCTTCCGCTCAGTACATTTCTCTGCTGCAAACTTAAGCTCGGTTTTGGTATAGTAAATATTTTTGTGGTTGAAATTATTTGGACTAGAGGTTATAGTTAATTTTTCCTGTAAAATACGAAAGTTAGAAATTTAGCATAAATGTACTCTTTCAATCCCTCTGCAAAGGTAAAATTTACATTTCATCAAAACATTTTAAAATCTAAAACTTCAAAGATTATTGAAATTTTTGTGAATTTTTCAATTAAATCTAAATTAAAAATACCAAGAAAACATTAATTAATATTTTAAAATAAAAAACCGATGATAAATAACACTAATTAGATAAACAACCTCCAAATAACATAAACAATTGAAATAAAAGCATTTTTTCAGTTATTTTCTGTATACAAAATATTTTACCAACTTATAGACGTTGTAAAAAAATACAAATGCGAAAATTTACGACCAACAACAGGCTTAAGTACCAACAAGGTTAGCCCAAAAGTTTTCATATACATTGATTCCTTTTTAATATATGTTATTTATTTCCACATTGGGGGGGGGGGGGGGGGGGGCAATGGCTTTCTTGTTAAAAGAATATGTATGCCAGCATTATGTTATTTTTAAAACTAATTCTTTTAACAAAGTATTTTATATTTATTTTAATACTTTAAACAATGCAATTCCATCTGTAATAAACAATTGCTAGCAGTTGATGAATAATTTACCAAACAATTTACACACGAACTAAATACCTAAATATATTTCAATTAAAAGTTCCTAAGATCTACAATCGAACTCTGACTTATCAAACACTCGGTTAATTGCATTAGAGAGTATTCCTAACCTTATCCGCTTTAACTGCAGCTATCAACTCAGCTGAGTAAATTCGCAGCGACCAGTTAATTCCAGCGGTGAATGCTTCTCAAATTGCCTTAGCTTCTCGTTTTAAACAATTGATTTGCGAATTCAAATAGAAACGATAATTAAACGATTCCTTATTATATATACATTGGGAGATGGGTCAGATTAGTTAGAAATTGGTTCTTCCAATGTAGACGGAGCAAAGAATGAGATAAGAATACACGAAATTACCTTTAACCAAAATTCTAGGAAGAAGCTGTAAAAAATTAAACAACGATATGGACTACAGAAAAATAACAAGTCTGGCAATTTTGCTACTGAAGACTAAACAAAATTAAAATAAAAACCCAAATCAACTATTTTAATTTTATTAACACATTTTTTTTAAAGTGGCTGCTCTATTGAAGAATAAATCCTTTTGCAAGCTTAGCATAATTCCCCAGGATTGAGAGCCATTAATCATGACATCATCTAGGCGGCTCTCTCGCAATAACCGCCTACAGGTTTTTCGGACGCAACAGATTTAACGAGCACGTACTCCGCATATACTCGTGACAAACACAAACATCCATGCCTTACCGGGATTCGGACCCGGACCAAGAAGCTCCAAAGGCTAGCCCCCTAGCCGTTGCGCTTTCGGGTCGTCCTTATTATTTTTCTTATATATTATTTTAAATATCTTAAAATATTTTTTTGCGATTATTATCGCATTATTTAATCTAAAATATTTTTCATACAAATTAAATATTTTAAAGAATTAAAAACAAAAAATTAACTCCTTATTTTAAAGAAAAATACAGAATATGTAAACTAAAAGTTAGTTGCTTAATTAAGTACTCTTTAATAAATGTTTTCTCCTTTTCTTCATTGTTACTAAGTACTACCAAAATAAATATTTTACTTAAAAATCAAAATAACCCTAATGTTATTCTATAATGGATAATAAATATTTCATTTTATTATCCAAAAAACATAATTTTTATTTTAAATGAAACGTAATCCTATTTTCTAAGCTGGGAACTTAAATATTCTTAGAAAATAATACAGTAACTAAAGGAATTAAATTCACTAAAAAGATGTTAAAATTATTAAATAAACTTATCCTTACATTGAATAACCATTGTTTTATTAAGAAGAATGATTTTTTTATTAAGTTAAACAATGCCGAAACATGTTCATTTACTTAAGTAAAATAATGGACTCTTGTGGTACTTTATTTTTCTTCAAAACATTGCTTAATGGATTGTAATGTATTTATTTAACTCTTAAATGTGTATTTTTTGGTATTTAATATCTTTTAATTTTGCTTAACTTATTATTATTTTTTTTTCATGCGTATTTCAGAAGTTGGTTTCTAAACATAGCTGGAGGGATTTGACTATAACTATCTGTCTTTTTTTTTTTAAAAAATATTATTGATATTTTTAGGTAAAAAATATGTAGTTTCACTAAAAAAAATTATGATGTTAAAACAATAAAAAAAATTTAGAAAGTGCATATATTTAAGTAGTTACACATCATTTTAACAACTAGTAAAAATTTCATTAAAAAGTATCCAATAGATTCTGAGAAAAATGTGCATAAAAAGGTCATTTTAAGGTAGGCGAATACCCAAAATTCTAAAATTTTTACTATTACTTAAATATTTTCCAAATTTGCCATAGTGATTTCAATTACAATGAACAATGCTTTTTGGGCAATTTTTTTATTTAAATATAATTGACTTATTTTAAACGGTGTTTTTCAACTAAAAAAAGGAGTTTACGCCAACACGTCTAGCATAAAAAGTTTTACATTAATTTACCTGAAATTTTTCACAGATGCTATTTCAATATATATCTGTGCCATGAACTTCTAACATCTGGTGTAAGTGTACAAGTTTTTTTTAAATTTACAAGTGTAAGTTAATCGAAAAAAATCATTTTTTTGTGGATAATTTATAACATTTTTCTTAATAACTTTTTTTCTCGTAATTTGTATGTAACTCTAGAGGGTCATTGCATGTATCAGTTCAAAACGAAGAATTTAACACATAATAAGTGTTCACAGGATGAAAATTCAATGTGGTAGACTTGTTGGCGTAAACCTCTTTTTTAGTAGAAAAACACCGTTTAAAATAAGTAAATTATATTTCAATAAAAACAAAAGCCCAAATAGTATTATTCATTATATTGGAAATCCCTGTGCCAAATTTGGAAAAGATTAAAGCAATAGTAAAATTTTAGAATTTTGGGAAATTTTGGGTATTCGCCTACCTTAACATGGGCTTCAATGGAGGGTTCCAGTCCCATTTAAATTAAAACCTAGAGCTTTACCGCTAACAAACGTATGTTTTTGATTGAATATTTCCGGGTGTCGAGCTATATCTAGATTTCTTGTTGAGCTTAAATGCGGCTCTAGATAGCTCGCAAATTTGAGCTATGGTAAGTGATGAGGTCGCCGCTTTTGTTTGGACAAGACTTTCAAACACTGGAAAATTACGACATTTGTTGACACGTTTAGAACTTTATTGTTAAGTAATGGCGATACAGTTATAAACGACAGTTGAATGAATCCTTAAAAATAACAAAAATGTCTCCTAATAAGTTTGTGCATGTTTTTTTTTTATCTCGTGTATATCTCGTAGCTGTCAATGAAAAAAAACACGTTTAAAAAGGTAGAATTTTCAATATTATTTGTAACAAATATTCATTGGACAAATGACTTTTAGTTTTTAAAACATATTTTTAATGAATAGGCGAATTTATGTGAATTTGAAAATATGATTGCTGATTTGTTACATATTAACAGTTAAGTTTGTTTAGAAAATGCACTGAAACAATGAAGTTTCCTATTTTTAAACCCGATTCTAGATTCACAACAACCACTTTACACTTTTATATCAATAAATAATGCACTAAAAGCATATCAAACTTACTAAAAACATATACTTGACCTTAATTATTTAACATATATACCGTAATTTCCCAACTCCAGCTAGTATCAATAGCCATTTTTAAAGAACAACCGTTTATAATGCCAATCCTTGTAATTCTAAGCAATGACTGTTTACTAAAAGAAACTTGTTTGGAAATTTTCATAAAATAAGATGCTGTAGCGAAATTATTTCATTATTTTGTGCGGAATTATTTCACGAGAGTATTTGTTTAATTTTCTCTCGACGACTTGTCTATCATCTCGCGCAGTTCTATCTTTTTGAAATTCAGTTTGTCTTTGGCGTTTAAAAAATTAGATAGGTTTTTGGCTCTTAAGAATTTAATAAAAGTTACTATCTTTTGAATTCTGTCATTTATGTCCACAGTATTATAAAGTAACATTACTATAAATTGGCGCTCCAACTCGTGGCCCGATCTACGATATTTGAATTAGTTTTAGTGAACTTTGAACTTGTAGAAAGAAGTTAGCTTATTTTCAACGGTGCAAGATGGCTACTTTTCAACGGTTCCGTTATAGAAGTTCGTCGATTGGGATATCAAATAACGACATCACCCGATGTTAAATGCTGATGTATAACTCACAATAGAAGAAAGATAAGTAAAATCCTTTTACTTTTTCTTGTTAATTGAGAACTCAGGAACTAAAGGTAATTGAATTATCCAATTCAAATTTCGTTTAGGAACATTTTAGTACCTGAAGAAGATTATTTTAGAATCCCTGTTAATTTTAATGAGTTTATAGGGAATTGTTACTTATACGTGGTCATACGTGCAACAAGAAGGAATTTTTTTGAACTATTTGATAGCATATAAGATTTATATTGACGCCATGTCATTCTTTGCGAAAGCAAAAAAGTCGGATTTGCAAAGATTAGCCGAGGACTTAAATATAGAGTATGATGTGACTAACAAAGTCATAGAAATAAAAAACAACATTCAGCAAAGCGAAGTTTATAAAGAGGAACTGGAATATGTGAAATCGCTTCTTGAAGAAATCATCTTAGAAAGAATTGCTAAAGAAAAAGAGGAAAGAATTGCTAAAGAAAAAGAAGAAAACTTGAACAAGAACGATTGAATCTTGAACAAGAGCGATTGAATCTTGAACAAGAGCGATTGAATCTTGAAATAGAACGATCATTCGAACTGGAAAAACTGAGATTGCAATCTCATTTGGAAAATCAAAATTCTTCATCGGGTTCCGCTTTGTCAAACGACACCAAGTTTCCAAAATTTGGATTCGAAAAGTTAATTCCTAGCTTCGATGCAAAAAGTGATGATATCAGTTTATTCCTGAACCTGTTCGAAAGACAGTTAACATTTTTAAAGATACCAGTCACAAAGTGGGCTGTGTATTTGGTCGGACTTCTCCTAAAAGACATTGCTAAACTTATTGCTCAAGAAAGTGAAGAAAATGTTCAAGATTACGACTATGTGAAGCAAATACTTTTAAAGCGTTTTAAGATGAGTGCCGAGAAGTTTCGCCAGTTGTTCACACAACATCGCAGAAGTCCTGACACTACGTGGCGTGATTTCTACTTTGATTTGCAGAATTTTTTTGACGGATGGATATCAGGACTTGGAATTACAGAGTTTAAACCTCTGTGTGACTTGGTGATCAGTGATCAAATTAAGCGTCGCGTTCCACCCGATGTCCGAGACCATTTCCTGGACAACTGGTCGGATTTGGTAAATCCTATTGAACTTGCGAATAAGTTGGACTCTTACGACGAAGTTAGAAGCGTAAGGCAAAAGGCTACATCTCAAGAGTCTAAGAGGAATGAATTTCCGAAGTGTCGTCAAGGTAACGAGTTTAACCGAAATTCCAAACCTGGTCCACAAAAAACGAAAACGTTCCCCTCTAACCCTAGAAATGAAACTTTAAATGTGGAAAGACCAACTGTCAGTTGTTATGGATGTGGCAGAATAGGAGTGATTAAAACTAAATGTACCACCTGTTCACCAGGAAGAGATGAAAAGTTTGCTGTCAACTTCTTGACCATGCACGCCTACCACACAACGAACTCACCACTGGCTTTGATTGACACCAACATATCAGGTGTAAATGCTCGAGTTTGTGCAGACACTGGCGCTACCAGATCGGTCGCTGGGGAGATCTTATATTCCTGTCTGCTGAACAATGGTGTAAAATTCCAACCCACAAAGATTGCGATGACATTGGCAAACGGATGTAAGTCAACGGAAGAAGCGTACACCGCCAAGGTGAACATTAGGGTGGAAGATAAATCTGTACCATTAGATATTCTTGCTCTGCCAAGAGCGAAAGGAAATCGAACTCTGCTTGGGACGGACTTCCTAGAAAAGACTGGTATCGTACTCAACATGAAGAACAAAAATTGGCACTTCTGTGAGAACCCAAAGCGGAAGATTCACTTCCAAGAAGATATACCGGTAAGCCTTTTACGGCCAATAGAAGCTGTTCTAGAACCAGTCCTGCAACAAGATGTCCTTAAATCGGACGTCCTGTCTGAAGACATAGCAGCATCCCAGATTGAAGAGGTTGAGCCACCAATCAAATGTCAACTTCAAGAAGACGAAGGACAAGGCTTGAATCCTAAGCAGCGAACCCAATTGAACAAGTTAATAATGGAGTTCCAGGATACCTTCAATTCAGGGGGGAGGTCCTACACCATATCTGGAGCATCGTATTGACACCGGAAATGCGCCCCCGGTGGCCACTATACCGTATCGCATGTCACCCGCGCGCCGGGAGGTGCTCAAGAAGGAATTGGACTCTCTTCTTGCCTCTGGAATTATAGAAGAGTGCGACTCACCATATGCGGCCCCAGTTGTGCTGATACCTAAACCGAATGGAGAATTCCGATTATGTGTAGATTACAGGAAATTAAATTCCGTCACGAAAGCTGATCCTTACCCATTACCGAGGATGGATGACCTGCTACACAAATCCTCAGAGACTAACTATATGTCCACCATCGATCTAAAAGCTGGTTACCATCAGGTTAAGATGTATCCACCGGATAAGGACAAAACGGCTTTTGTTTGCGTCTTTGGAGTTTATCGCTTCACTCGAATGCCTTTCGGATTGAAAACCGCTCCAGCAACTTTCCAAAGATTGATAGACATTTTCAGAAATGGGCTAAAGGTCAATACTTTAGCTTACTTGGATGACATAATTGTCATGTCCCCAACGTTTGAACAACATCTCGAGGATTTGCGCCAAGTATTCAAAAGACTTCAACAATTCAAGTTACAAGCAAATCGGGAAAAGTGTCACTTCGTTTGTCAAAAGGTCAAATACCTTGGACATTACATCACAAGTTCCGGAATTGAAGTTGATCCTGCCAAGGTGTCAGCCATTATGGATATTCCACCTCCGAAGAATGTAAAGCAGGTTCAATCATTTCTACAGACATGCAGTTGGTACCGAAGATTCATAGCTAACTTTGCTGGAATATCAAAACCACTGAGCAATCTCACACGAAAACGAACTGCCTGGACATGGGGTTCGGAAGAGCAGAACAGCTTTGATACCTTAAAGAAAAGCCTGACTTCATCACCAGTCCTTAAACAACTAGACGAGAGCCAACCATTCCTTCTGAGAACGGATGCATCAGCCTATGCTTTGGGAGCTAAACTTAGTCAAGGTCAGGGTTCGGAAGAACATCCAATAGAATATGCAAGTCGTCTTCTTAATACAGCTGAGAAAAATTACTCAACCACTGAAAGCGAAGCACTAGCTGTCGTCTGGGCATTAGAGAAGTTTAGAGGATACATCGAAGGTGCTGAAATCCGGGTTGTTTCGGATCATCAACCGCTGAAGTGGCTTTTGAGCTTGAAAACACCTGCAGGACGTCTAGCTCGTTGGGCTCTACAAATACAATCATTCAACTTAAAGCTTGAATACGTGCCTGGAAAGGCAAATGTAGTCGCGGATATGCTATCTCGACCTCAGTGCACACATGGTGAAGTAGAGTGCGAGTCCTGTGCTGTTATGGTAGACCTCCCCACCAGGTCGCCTAAAGACATTAGGGAACAGCAACTCAAAGATGAAAACTTGAAGACAATAATAGAGACTTTTGAACAAAGTTCCAAGAACGAGAATTTCCTTAATTGGACGAATCGTGGTTACCTCATGACCCAAGGAGTGCTCTACAGATACTCACCAGATTCTGACTCAGAAGAAGCGCAGTTGGTAGTACCCAAACAAGAATGGGATAACATTCTAAAAGAACATCATGATGCTCCAACCGCTGGTCACTATGGTGAAGAGGGAACATTTCAGAGGATCTCCAAAAGATACTACTGGTCAGGAATGAGAACCTACATCTCCAACTACGTCAGGAAATGCCCTGATTGCAGTCGGTATAAAGCCGAAAATCAGAAACCGGTTGGACTTTTAAGTACACCAGTGTATTCCCAGCGTTTTGAGACTTTGGCAATTGATCTTTTTGGCCCTCTACCCGAAACACCAGATGGGAAAAAATGGATATTCATCGTGGAGGATACAGCAACGAGATGGGTAGAACTTTTTGCATTACAAGAAGCCACAGCCCGAGAGTGTGCTATAACCTTACTAGAAGAAGTAATTTTAAGATACGGACTACCGAGACGTCTCATCTCTGACAATGGCTCTCAGTTCGTCAGTGCGGTGATGCAGCAAATCTGTAATCAACTGGATATTGCTCAAATTCTTACTCCAGTTTATTGCCCTCAAGCTAACCCAGTTGAGAGGAAAAATAGAGATCTAAAACCTCGTATTGCTATCCTAGTTGGAAGCGGCATTCACACAGCTTGGTCCGAAAAACTTCCAATGATTCGTTTTGCCATGAATTCTGCTCAATGCTCCTCAATGGGATATTCTGCTGCCTTCCTACAATTTGGAAGAGAAATGCGCACACCTGACGACGTGAATCACGACTTACGGAGTGTAATTCACAACGACAACTTCGTAGCGGAAATCACACCATACTTGTGTAAGTTTGCAAATTTGAGTCGGGAAATAAGAGACCGAGTGGAGGAAAAACAAGATCAGCGAAAGGAGTATGCAGACAAAAAGCGCAGAAATGCAGTGCAGTACGCTCCTGGTGATAAAGTCTGGGTCTCCACTCATCCCATAAGCAGCAGAGCTAACAAGAAATCTGCCAAGTTCATGCCACGACGCGACGGACCGTATATAGTGAAGACCCAACGTTCGCTTACCAGCTATGAAGTGGCAAATCCAGAAAATCCGGACGTGCCATTAGGAGTGTACCACACATCCGCTCTACTCCCGTGCCTTGAGGCTCACGACTACGGGAGCCCTGTAAACCCTCTACGCAAGAGAGGCCGTCCCAGGAAAAACTGAACTAAGACAATCTTGCTGGATCCTTGCCGGGACGTCGGCGAATCCAGAGGGGGAGTTCTGTAGCGAAATTATTTCATTATTTTGTGCGGAATTATTTCACGAGAGTATTTGTTTAATTTTCTCTCGACGACTTGTCTATCATCTCGCGCAGTTCTATCTTTTTGAAATTCAGTTTGTCTTTGGCGTTTAAAAAGTTAGTTAGGTTTTTGGCTCTTAAGAATTTAATAAAAGTTACTATCTTTTGAATTCTGTCATTTATGTCCACAGTAGGGGAAGGTGGGTTACCTTGGACCTATTTTGACTTTTAAATTTTTATTTTCTTAATTACTTGCAAAAAGTGAATAAAAATAATTTTACTGAATACTTTATGTTGTTATATACGACATATATTTATTTTAACATGTTATTTAAATGATTTCAACTATTAAAAAAATAAATACAGAAAATTGTAATTAGGACCAAGGTACACCACCGGCGGTGTACCTTGGTCCAACCCGGTAGTGTACCTTGGACCACTTATTAACAAGTAGAGAGACTCGATTTACAGTCCGAAAACCAATATTTATTAGCCACATAAAGTTCAAATATACATTTTACAACCTACTCTTATTTCTAGCCAAGATTGTAGTAATTGGTTATGTTAGGTCAATTGGCTCAGTAAGGGGTTTTATTGCCTTAGTTTTTTGGCTTTTTCAGCAGCAATGCAATCTTTCTCGGGTGTATTCGTTAAAATGCAGCATAAAATTAAACTGTTATTTCATGCCATAGAAAAACATTTGGCTATCTTTCTGTCTTAAATTTGAATAAAACAACTCAAATATTTCCCCCTATGTTTATTCAACTAGGCCTAAACGTAAAAAGGATGTTCTGCTTAGATATTTATTATAAAAATATCTTTTTAGATGAGCATGCAATAATTATTTTCTATATTATATCAATATGGTTCAAATTTTATAGGCTTCCATAAATCTAAATAATTAACTACAAAAAAAATTCTTTTTCACATCATATCAAAATTTCTTACAAATTTCCATTTTTCTAGATTTTACAAATCAGGATTGCATATTAATAACTTAAAATACTTCATTTTTCAAAGGAAAGAATTTACTTGAGAATTTTAAAAAGGGTTTTCAACAATCTGAAGCACATAAGACCTATAGTAGTGTACCTTGGACCAGTCCAAGGTACACAACTTGTATTAGGTTCGAGGTACACCACTTGGATATTAAAAACAATATAGTTAATCACCAAGTTAAGGTTAGACTTAACTTAATTTCAAGCACACTGTTTTATAGCTAAAACTTTGCTTTATATTGCATAACCATCGTTTCTGAATAAACACTACATCTTTGAGTATAAAAATACACTAAAGTATCTGACAAAAATTTACTTTTGAACTATAAATTTAGTTTTTCGAAACCTCTTTAATAAATTGACCTTTTAAACAAACAGATAGAACTTCACTGAGACCCCTGGTAGCAAATACTTAAACTGCATGTGGTGGTGTTTCAATATCTAAGCTAATCGAGCTAGAATCAGCATAAGTTCGAGGTACACATACGTCCAAGGTACACCACTTACCCCTATTATAAAGTAACATTACTATAATGCTTATTTTAATGGACGAAGTAGGGAATTTTAAATTATATCACTATATTTAATTAAATATTTAATACAATAGTAGGTTTATTAATGGATGAAGCAAGAGAGTAAGCAATAACTATGTCACAGAAACTATAAGCATTAACAGCGTTATCACAAAGTGTTTCCATATCGGATATAATAAATCTAATGTATACTATTGCTGACTGGATGTTGTATTTTTTTTTTAAAATTAAGCTATCATTTAAAACCATTTGCTAATCCATAAAGCCAATAAAAGGGAAAAAAAATGAGATGAGCTTTGTACGAAACGACAAAATCAGTCAGTTTTTGAAAGAACTGATACACCTTATTTCCTTCTTAGTTGTGTTCTTGGCGCCTTTTATTAAATAGTATGACTAAGGAAAAATTTATAATTACAATTAATTCATAAAAAAATACTTACGATTTTTTTCTGTAATGTTAATAAAGCATGGTTTAAAGTAAAGTTAAAAATAAAGAAGATAGTAAACATTTAAGCTCCATGGACAAAACAAATATTGTTGTGATTTTATAATTTTCATTTACTATATCTTTAAATATATTTTAAAGAAACTTTATCGAATTAACCAACATAGTTCAAAGGATTTTTTTTTACAAATTAATGGTTAACATAATAGATAATTCTGATCAAAGTTTATTTTTCTGTGGATAGTTCGTAAATAACTCCGTATTTAAACGCTTTATATAGAATCCGCCGTAAATGCATTATTAAAGTTTAAAATTTTCAATCTTAGAAAGGCAAGTACGGAATTTAATCAAAACATTAATCAAAATATAAAAATATATTTTGTTGCAAAACCAATCAATTTCCCACGTGCCTTAAAGGCAAAAACATATTTTGAAAAATGTTCTTTGAATTATATTGGTTAATTCCAGGAAGTTCCAATTTTTTGGAACATTTTTCGCTGGAACTACATGCGAAATTATTATGAACTTTTTTATATTTTGTTCCTTACCTAAAGTTCTTTGATTTAAATTGAGAATATTTTAAAAAAATAAGACATACTTTTACAGTATTTTTTTAAATATATTTTGAAAAACGAAAAAAAAATATAAGTTGTAACGTACAGTAGAGTCCTGCTTATCCGAAATTTAGAAAATGATAAATTCACCTAGGATGAGTTTTTTTTATTTGTTCTTAAAAGTTAAAACGGCCATTAATATCTTTTAACTTCAAAATCGGAACCTTAAAATTGCAAATATTTCTTAGAATAAGTTGGATTACTGAATCTCAAATAAATAAATAAATGGACACACACATACATAATACAATTAAAAATTTAAAATTTTTATTCCGCCTGTAACTTAAAATAGTTTACAATAAATTTTGACCTATGATTTTTCTGTGATATTAAATATTGTTAACAAGAATAGATAACTTCTTATGGACAAAAACTATTTTCATAGCATGGAATTTATTTTCAAATATACAAATTTTAATCGAACATTATTTTCTACAGAAAATTATCTTTAATCCATTAATATTTTCAATAACTATTCAGAAGATAAATTTCTCTTAAAAAATGAGAAAACTCTCTTTACTTTTCATTTACTATCCAAAACGCTGCCGTTTAATTGCATGCCGTGAACCAATCAAATAGTCGGACACAAAAATCCAACAAAACTTATTGGAGTCCTTTATTATAGCGTTCATAAAAACACATTTTTCTTTTTTAGAAAACAAAATTAAAAAAGATTATCAGCACAGTGAGCCTAATGCAGATGTTATAAAATCCTTACTTCTGTGAAAGTATTAATTTGATCTGCAAGAAAATTTTAATTTTAAATTTTAATAAAATATAGTGATATAATTAAAAATTCCCTACTTCAACCATAAATATAAGCCCCTTATTTTATAAAAATTTCCCAAATAATCATCTTTATTGAATAACACGGAACTCTGAATAGATTCAATGATGACGAAACTTCCAATTACGTAATAACAAGTCCTCTCTGAGCATTTCAATATTCATCTAATTGCCATAATTTGTCTCAGGAATCGATGTCCATTTGTATAATCACCCGTCCGTGGAAACACGGACATAAACCGTATTAGTGTAATTAAAGAATTTATCACGAAAAGGCCACGCTTCCTTGAGAGCAGCTAGGAACACAGATAAGTATACAATAGATTTATTTAATAGGGGGTGTTTAGAAAACAGTCATTGCTTAGAATTAGAAGCACTGACAGAATAAACTGTGGTTCTTGAAAAATGGCTATTGATACTAGCTGGAGTTAGTAAATTACGGTTTATGTGATAAAATTAAGGTCAAATATATGATCATAAGTTTCATTATTTATTGATATAAATGTGTTAATAAGTTGTTGTGAAGGTAGTGGTTAAATAGGAGACTACATTGTTTCTGCGCATTTTATAAACAGGAAAACAGGTTTTTACTTAACTGTAAATATTTAACAAATCAGCCATTAAATTGTCAAAAATCAATCATATTCGATTTTTATTTTTCTGTTTATTTGGTAATATATTAAAAAAATAAAAGTAATTTATCAGATGAACATTTATTAAAACAAAACTATTGAAAAACTGACCATTTAAAAATAATGTATTTTTAAATTGTGAACAATACAAATAATAAAAAAAAACGTGTGCAAATTTTTATTGCCGTTTATTAGAGTTGTAACTGATTTTGAGAAAATATTTTTGAATTACATTTCAATAATTATGTAAACCTGAGAAGAAAGCATAATAACATCAATACTCAGTTTTACAAAAAAATCTATTACAACATTGTCATTCAAAGAATACCAAATAATTCCGAAATTTCCAATTTTATTCAATTGAAGTGTTACCTCATTAAAAAAGAGGAATAAATTTTCTGCGCTTTTTAACTACTTTTATATGGTTTTAACTCCTAATTTGCAAATCAGTTTATAGTAGAAAAACAGTCGATGTCCATTGTTATTGAATGGACATGTGCCCCCTTTTACCCTTTTTTTTTAGGAGGGCACATAATTTTTCATTTTTTTAACCTTTGGGAATTCAAAGTTTCATTAACAGAATGCGATTTCTATCAGTCCTTTAAATTAAACATTGATTTTCGCGGATTCTGAAGATTTAAACTAATTAAAGTCTTCGTGGTTAATTTGGGAAAATAAAGTATTTCGATGGGCAATTCCTTTTTTTTAGAAATGGTTACTTTTTTCGTGAATAATATTATTACAAGTTAGTTTATTATCGAGGCAAATAGCTTTAAAATCATGCAAATGTTTTTTAATGTTAAAAACTAATTTATGAAAAAAATAAAATCTAAGAAACACATTCTTTTGTTTATAAATTAATGACTTGATGTGTGCATGTACTCTGCTAAAAATTTTGATCCTGGAACTTTCTAGCTCTCACCATTACTTGGAGCGTGAATTAACCGATTTTGGGCTGAAATCAAAACTTTGATGTACCGCAAAAGTGGATGAATCAACGCTCTAAATAGTGGCTTCAGCTTTTAAGTTCCAGTATTCCTATGTTATCCTGCACCAAACTTTTTGACAGTGTACATGAATCGAATGTATGTATGTAGGTATGAGGTTAAAATAGTTTTTGTATCTTGTTTCAAGGACACACGCCTTTCAACCAACCTGGTGCAATACCAAAAGATCTATCTTTCTTCTTCTACATTGGTTGGTAGATATATGTTTTCAGGTTTGTGTGCTTAGTCAGAGACACTCTTATAAATCCTCGTAAAGTAAGACAGACGTAACCTACACACACATAAGTAACAGATGCTGCCATCTATCGCACCTCCACAATTTAGACGTGGTCCTGATGGGGAGGGAAATAGTCTCCAGGCACTTGTACCCTTGGGAAGGATTTTCAGGACCAACAGATTTAACGAGCACGTACTCCGCATATAGATCCGGTAGATCTTCAGTGGTACGGGGAATCGATTGCAGGGCCTTCCGATCCCGAGACCGAGATCTTAACCACTAGGCTCCCCACAGCCCCTTATTATAGGTAGATAAATGAGATTTTGATTTGAAATCATATTTGTATTTAATTATGTGTGTACTAAAATAACTTGAGGTAAAGTAAAAAAATTATGAACATGTTAGGAACTGCAATAAAAACTACTCAAAACCTCTATGGTTAGAAAATCATATTCACCGCACAATGCAAACCAAATTTTTAATTATTCATTTACCACCATCAAATTGGCAAAAAGTTTTACATTCAAAGAAATTTCTTAAAAATGCGAAATAGCGAATAATGCATCAAACCAATAGATTGCCCAATATCATTAGTCCTATTACGCATACATTTTTCGAAAGTCCGCTAATGACTCATTTAATAACCTCCCGCTAGCACTTTGGATAATATCTTTGTTCCTAATAAGTTAGAGAATTAGTTTTATCGTAAAGAACTCTGTTACTCAGCAGCGAAAGTGAAGATTATTAAACATAAATTGCTGACATCCAGTGAAAATGAAATTATTGCTAAGGAGGATAAGCTCTTAGTAGAATTTTCTATTTAGGTATATCGCCGGAAGGGCTGTTAGAATTGGAAGTGTGAACATATTTAAAATTTAATTTTTTTTGTTAAATAATTGAATGCATGAACAAAAGTTTTGAATTAAGTTATATTGTTAGGTATGATTCTTAAAGTTAAGTAATATTTTTTGTGAACACGAAAACACGACACATGAACACGACGGCCAAAACACGAAAACTTGAAAAATTGTATTGAAATAGTATGTACATTATTCACACACGATCTCCCACTGAACTGAACTGAAACTCTGGAAGGAGCATTCAAGGAACAGCAGGTGAAGTCTACTTTTTGGTCACTTGGCGATATCTTTAGGGGGAGAATGCGCCATATTTGGCAGGAATTTGATGGTCACAATTGACATTAGACTTGACAGTTTGCATGTGATCGCCAAATCGCTCGCTAAGAATAGT
The DNA here is from genome assembly GCA_023701765.1 of Hylyphantes graminicola. Lineage (NCBI taxonomy): Eukaryota > Metazoa > Arthropoda > Arachnida > Araneae > Linyphiidae > Hylyphantes > Hylyphantes graminicola. Next base: position 1,833,778 of record CM043114.1, on the reverse strand, counting down.
ACTCCAAGGAGTTTAAATTTTAAAGATTGTAAATGCAATTCTATTTTTTAAAGTACATGTTTCCGAAACTATATCATATAAAGAACCTCCTAAATCAATAACATGTCAATTTTCTGTTTTAAAAAAACAATGAAAAAGTTGGTTTGAAATGCGTACTTTAACAGGTAAAGTATAGGATTGAAGTTAAAAGTCGGGCTTCTCTCTTATAGGGTTGCAGAGCTGAATCGACCATGTTGCCGAGCATTTCAAGGCTCTTTCCATGGGTTCAGTTTAGTGAGATCACCTCACAAGGGCAGAGAAAGTCACATCATGCAAGCCGCCTTGTTAAAGTGTTGGCTGCTTCAAAAAATAAGAAGGAACATCATTAAACAAGGCAATTATACTTTTCGAGTTCCAAACAGGTTCCGAGATGCAATTCCATCTTCTACGGAACTACTGACACTCATTACTTTGCTGTTATGACGATTCTCACACCCATTGAAAAGATGCTTAAATAGCAAAGTAATACCTACGTAATAAGAACAGATACCTTAAATTTCCTTACCAACCTTTCCTTACCATATACGATACTTTAAAAGTGGGTATAATACTCATGTGTTATGGAATTGACCGCTTTGTAAGAAATTGTCTCAATTCTACTGATCAACAACTTAATCCCAAACAGTTGTTACTCTATCTCGACTCTAAAGCACATCTACTATACTTTAAAATATCGAAAACATTTCTAAAAACCTCTGACGTATATACCAAAATGCTTACATGGGAAAGTACTACTTTCGTAGAAGTGGGTATTTTAAAACTAATGTGTTATTGAATCGACAGCTTTGTAAGAAATTGTCTCAATTCTACTGACCAGCCCCCTTATCCCTTAACAGTTGAATACTCGATCTCTTCTCTAAAGCACATCTACAATACCTTAAAATATCAAAAGCATTTCTGCTGACATATATACCATTCTCAATAAATGAAAAGTGAAATTTCTGAAATGCATTTTTCCTGGACTACGTATTCATTTCTACAGAGAAATGTATCGCAAAATACCATCTTCTATATGATTCATCGTTGTTCCTTTCGTACAATGTTTCACAACATGATTCGTCTTCATAAAAGGATTCTCTGCGATTCATATTTCTTTCAAAAGCAGGGGATTCAAAAACTGACATTTCTATAACATAATAAAAGTTTCTCTATTTTTATTATCAATTGCATTTAAATATTCAAATTTCAAGGCTTAAAAAGATGCATATGACATTTTATTCTTAGTATAACGGACATATTTTTCGGTCTCTAAGAATTAGATTTTTTTTTAAAAAATGCACAGGTACGATTTCTATGTGAAGAGAAACTGCGATATACGTCAAGTCTGGTTTTATCTAGTTCTACCTAGTTTTGCAGGGGAGATGAGAAAACATTTTTTTTATCATTTGATTAATGGATTTGTGCAACATTTCTGAATCACTAATATAACTTAAATAAACCTAGCCTTGATGTTTACAAAATGTTTCGCTTTGAAATTAAATGTGACAGTATTAAGCAATTTCTTTCTTCCTAAAATTTCAGTTAAAACTTATAAATTAGAAGTTTACATTATGCTTCTAACTTTCGTTTGATGCGTATAAATTTTCAAGAAAACTAGAAAAATATCCACAAAATACTTTTCTTTAAAACCTAGCAATAATTTCAAACTTTCCTAAATTTTTCCACAGTACTTATATAACAACAAAATTGTGGACCTAACCAGTGGATGGACTAATAACGAAATGTAAGAAATAATATGTTAGCCACGGAAAAGGAAATAATAAAAAAAGATAATCAAAATAATAAAGAACTACATAAAAAGTTTCTATCAGAATTCTTTAAAAATAATGATCTTGTCCCTCCGGATAACGACTCAAATTACTAACTATTCCCAAAAAGGAAAACAGGTAGCTGTTCTATTCTGACAGAATTCTTACTAACACTTTGTCAAATATTACTTATCTTAATACTACTCTCTTTTAGCCTAAATAAAATACCAGCCACTAACTTCAAACTTATACTTTATTATCAACAGTTGACGTGCTACATTACCCTCCTCTTCTCGTATAATGTTAACTATTTTCAACAAAAACACTTTCATACATTTTTGAAAGTGAAGCAGCATAAAATTTAAGCTAATATAAATTTTAACTTATTAAAATTAAGCTTATATACATAAAACTTAAATGCATATATTCAGCATGCATTAAATGCTGATGTTAATACATATGAAGAGCAGATGTGAAGCATACATGAGAAAATTATGTTGAACAAACATGAGAAAATTATGTTGAACAAACATGAGAAAATTATGTTGAACAAACATGAGAAAATTATGTTGAACAAACATGAGAAAATTATGTTGAACAAACATGAGAAAATTATGTTGAACATATATGAGAAAATTATGTTGAACAAACATGAGAAAATTATGTTGAACAAACAGGAGAGAATTATGTTGAACAAACGTGAGAAAATCATGTTGAACAAACATGAGAAAATTATGTTGAACAAACATAAGAAAATTATGTTGAACAAACATAAGAAAATTATTTTGAACAAACAGGAGAAAATTATATTAAACAAACGTGAGGAAATCATGTTGAACAAACATGAAAAAATTATGTTAACAAACATGAGAAAATTATGTTGAACAAACATGAGAAAATTATGTTGAACAAACATGAAATGCAAGTCACAACACAAATAAAATATAGACATTCAACACATCTGATATTCAACAAATAAGAAATTCAGATATTTATCACAGACCATTAACACATTGTACTTAGATTCATACAAATATCATAACAATATTGTATAACAGTGGAACTTGCAACAGTGTGCATCCAGCGTGGTGAGCTATTAATGAACTGACGACTGCCGATAGGTACACGGACGCAGAGATTTGCCTTGATATGTGACCCGAATCGGAGGTAATTAGTAACAGATATTGGTTTGCGACGTTAACGATATGGGTTGGAAGTGATTAGTTTTAAAGTACGCTCCCCGGGGAAATAGGGTGGGATAATCTTTTCATTTTTGGTTTAGTTTGGTTAAAAAATACTGTTGGTTGGTTTACATGGGTTTATCGGTGAGGGTTTTTTTTCTGTGTAATTTGCCATTTTGTTTAAAACATTAAAAAATTATTTAAAGTGTTTGGAATCGATTGGTATCCAAGAAAAACTATTATTAGTTTCATTTTTTTTAAGTGTAGTTTTATATAGCTTTTAATTTCAATATATTAAGTAAGATGCTAAAATAATTTTATAGTGGATATTTATTTTGTAGTCATTTCAGATTTTCATTCATAATTTGTTTTGTTGTTGTCTACATTTTTTAAATAATAATTTAAGCTTAGTTAGAATTTCATGGTATTTGTCTCATCCATTTTTATTTTTGCAAAAGTATTTGTATTCAATTACTGTCATGTGCAACTACTTCAAAAGTGTAAATATTTGCATACTATTTTTTTAAAAATCAGTAATTGAGTACAATTTTTAAAATAAATTAATTTTCTACCAAGAAAGAGCATTAATTAAAAAAAAAATCTTATAAAGAATTATTGCCTGTTGTAATAAAAAGTGCTAGAACGATAGATCCAATATATTTGGTGTTCAAAAGAAATAAAAGATAAATACGTCACGCAAAAGTAAAATTTAGTAACGGCATTTATTTCAGCTATTTTTTCTGGATAAGATTTTTAGGAAGCAAAGCGTTCACGCATTACGATAATAAACCAAAATGTCTGTTATGTTCAAAACCAATTTCAGAGAAAAGCAGTATACATTTCTAAGGAACAAAAAGATTAAAATAGATAAATTTTTAAGAAAATCCGTTTATTCACACAATTTCTTGGACAATCAATATTGGTGGAATAGTTTTCGGATCATATATTTAGCAACGTCTCATTACTGAACAAATTTATTTGTGTTGAACCTGTATCAACTATTAAAACAAAGCTGTAAGTAAACATTTGAAGAGTACCGATTGATTTTGCAGAGAAGTTTCCTTAGCTGGCCACTTTGGCGATGATAGCGAGTGATCGCCTAAACTTGTGTAAGGAAACCAGTTCCTACCACATATATCAGAGTTAAAGTAATAGAGTGGCAGATCACGTTACCTCCAATGCTAACGACAGGACGCGCAAGAAGCTCCCAGAAGAGCCCCAATGAAGTCAATGTTGTAGGTCACGTGACATGCCACGCCAATACTTTAAGTACTATCTATGTGGTTCCTAGCTACCAAGATTCAGGTGGTTGGCGATCCCAATGCTTGGACCAAGGGAAGAAGAAATAGAGAAACCGGTTTTCTGCCGCCAAGCAGACAATTGCGGGCGTCCGCCTAATACTCTTCATTTATGATACACAATAGCAGACTGAACCGATTATTTTCCGTAAGTTTTTATTTCTACGTCTGTCTGGCAAAATAATCAAGGACATATAAATCAATCTGTGAATTCAATGAAAACTTTTATAATATCAGATCAAGTGAAATTTTTCGAATTCCAGCATTCTCCAACACTACTACACCTAAACCGACAAGTTTGCAGTATACAAATGTTCTACGAGGAAAAGGGTAAATAGTTCCCATTTTCGAGTGCGAGAATCGAATAAAAAAAGGTGTTTTTCATTCAATAAATAATTTTATTTGTTATTTCAAGACATAAATTTATTATTTTTATTAGTTTTGCTTCAATTACAGTGTTATTTTAATTATTTTTCCTTCGATTTTGACGTAACAGGGCGCACGAATATCAGGGTCAAAGGAGCAACCAAGCGGAGCATTCGAAATTTCGGCGCCAGCAGCGTTGTTTACGCAGTTTCCTCCGCCTACACCAAAACCGAGCTTAAGTTTGCGGCAGAGAAATGTACTAGGTGGAGGAATCTGCGTAAACAACGCTGCTGGCGCCGAAATTTCGCCTGCTCCTATTGGCTGCTCCTTCGACCCTGATATTCGTTCGCCCTGTTACGTCAAAGTCGAAGGAAAAAAATAATTAAAATAACACTCTAACTGAAGCTAAACTAATAAAAATATTAAATTTATGTCTTGTAATAAAAAATAAATTTGTTTATTGAATGTGAAATACCTTTTTGTATTCTATTCTCGCACTCAAAAATGAGAACTATTTACCCTTTTTCTTGTAGAACATTTGTATACTGCAAACTTAAGGTCGGTTTTGGTGTAGTACATTTCTCTGCTGCAAACTTGATGTCGCTTTGGTATAAACATTGTTTCTATCTTGCCCCTAAATTATATAATAAACAGTCAATTCATCTAAAGCATGCAAATAGATTATTGGCCATTGAGAAACACGTGGCTCAATAGCTCTGATTTGCAATTTATACAATCTCTTTTCAATAACATTAATTTTAACTATATTTTTGAAACTAAATTGTTTATTAAAATATAAATTAAAATATCTAAAATAGTTATGTACAGATATCATATAAATATTGAAATGCATACAACATATACATTAAGCGTGAATCCCCTTGTGTATATTCAAAACAAAATATATGCGAAAAGGCCAATCAGATTCAAGAGGTCTTGCAAAAATTTTAGTTTTTCAATGTTAACTTAATGAAACAGTTTGCATGAAAACTAATGTCAGCAGGGCAATTCAATGTTTGAAACTGTTAAAGCTAGTTTGTGTATTCACACAATCGTATTCACATAATAATTTTTTAATATCTCCCTAAACCGCAAAATCAACTAAAGTTATTGTATACTCATCAAATTTTTATTGTTTATAATTTTTTAATTCCTTTCAAAAGCAAACTTCTAAATATATTATTGTTTGAAAAATATGTTTCTATTGAGAATCTATGCGTAGGTTTTCTTTCGGGATTTCGGGAGTAAAGATGATAATTTTCAAGCTTAATTTTTTTTATCAATAAAAGCTTTTAATTTGATAATATTAACATTATATTTTGAAGCTTAAGATAAAATATTAAAATATAATGCAAAAGTATTAAAGTAAACTGATAAAACTATTAAAGTAATGTGCAGTCACACAAAATAAAATAAACGTTTATGCATTTAATTGGAGCAGCAAGCGTTGAATATTTATATCAAATTATAATTAGTAAAAGGAAAAATGTCTTATTTAATTGACAATTAAAACCTAATTTAAAAAGGAAAACAACCTAGGGATTAGATTCCATTAATTTTAATTTAGTACTGTCACTAATTGCTTAGTAAATGGTTGTCTGACGTAAATGTAATTAGCCGAAAGCTAATTTATTTCAAACTGTAAACATCTGCTTTTGGGTATTACATTTCAAATAGATAACTAAAAATTATGTCGTTGAAATAAGTTAAGTTTTTACGTTATTCATTGAGTTTTGCTTCAGATATTTAAATGTGCAACTAAAAGTTAAATAATAGCATGAATAATTGCTGAGTAAATTTTAATATGAATGCAGGACATTAATTTGATTAGTTTTAAGAGTTTTAAATTTAATTTTTTCAACTAACTGTATAATTTGTATAATTTATACTAAGCAGCATTTGTTATGAATTACTGTATAATTAAAAAAAAAACTGGTTTTAATTCTTTTTAAGAATGTTCAGAAAATTTGCCATTTGCATTTTTAGCTTGTCGGGAAAAGGTTTTTTTTCCCCAATGTGGATGCAATATAAGTGGTCAAGCTTTTGACGACTCGTCATATTTCCCAGAACTGAGAGCCATTTTTTGTGGCGCCATCTAGGCGGCTCTCAATTTTGACGCACAGATTATTGTGCAATAAATATGAGCTCTTTACGGATGTTTAAAAAGTATTCCTAAATTTAACTTTGTCAACAGAACCCATTCCAAATGGGCCCTCCAGGGATCTTTTTTATGCCACATAATTATATGACATGAGTACCCAGGGTTTTCCCATCCAGAAAAACCAACGACTCAGCCGGGGCTGGTCGGGGAAACATTTAACTACTTGCATCGGACTTGCATTCAACTACTTGCTTTCAAATGCAATTTACTTTTTACAAAAGTTTAGTTTAGTTTGAATTATCGTCGCACTAGAGCTACACGAGGGCTATTGGCGACAGGCGTCGTATTTTAGAACCACAGTCAGGTGACGAGCCAACACCTGAATAGGCACCCAACGCAACCGTTAAGGGCGACATCGTACGCAGCGTCAGGACTTTGAAGGATATTTAACGTGCACTCCCTTACACGGGGTATTATTTGTCGGACATTTTTGGCTGCACTGGCCGTTTATAGGTCGGCGGCTATTTTGGCGATGCCCGGACCCGAACCTGGGACCTTCCGCATGCTAAGCGAGTGCTTAACCGACTGGGCTCCCCAGCCCCTTTACAAAAGTAGTAATGCTAGCCTATAGATAACCCTGTAAGAAATGCAACGTTATCAAGTTTCTCTAAAGATAAATAAAAGAAAAAATGAACACCCAAAAAGAAAAGAAAAACACGGAAAACTATCACCGGTTTCCCCTTCAGTTCGGTCTAGCCAACTGTCGCTCCAAAGAATGTTTTCATTCTGTTATACTTTAAAATAACTTTGTTCTCTATCACCATTGCTGGAAACACATTCGTGTCACATAAAAACCGCAGCTGTTTGTAGGACAGGCACTTTATATTCATGATACGCAATAGAAGACTCTGCCTTATATTGAAGTTCTCAGCCGTACGTTTGTCTGGTAAAATAATCAAGGACATATTTCCTTTTGCAAACACATTGGTAAAAGGGCGTGGAAGAAATACTGTGAAAGGGGATTGTTGTAGAAGAACGGTTGTCTGTTGCAAATATTTTATAAAATGCTTATCATTTTTTATTATAGTGCATGGAAATACTTTTCCGTAATTTAAAGAGAGTTATATATTTTAAACGTTTAGTTATCAAGTTCATTTCATATAACCTCGTTTTATAGGGGAATGGGAGGGCTGGACCGGGGGGTTCCAAATGCAAGTTACTCAATGTTAATCTAACGAAAAAAAAAACCCTTATTTTCTCTGCCACAATCTCCGGCTGCATTGGATATTTTTGAAAGCTGTTTTTTTATAATAATAAATGTCGATAACTTACAGGTCTCTATAATACCACTTTTTTAAATTGCTTCGAATATTTTTTGTAAAATTATTTATTCAACATTTTTAAAAAATTCGAAATAATTTCAAAAAAGTGGGATTGTCGGGACCTGTAAGTTAGCAACATTTATCACATCAAATATCCGTTTGTAAGAATATTCAATAGAGCCGTAGAAATGTGGCAAAAAAAAAATTGGTTCTCCATTTCATTAAGACTGATGCACTTTGCTATGGAGACCCGCGATCCAGCTCACCCATTTCCCCTTAAATTTCATTGTTAAAAAATATTTGAGTCCCTAGCAGTTTATAATTTAGCATGTGCTACGCATTTCCTTATCACTTATTTTTAATACTGCTGTTCAATGCGGTAACAGAAGGTGGGGGGGGGAGGAGTTGGGGGTATCTATGGGTTTTAAACCTTCGTATTCCAATGTTTATTGGAATTATTACAGACTTCAATTTCATATTACAGTGGGTTCTGAAAACTTTTTTCTGAATAAAAGGATCTAAAAATATACATCTATTTAAAAAGTAAAGAGTTTACAATTTCTCTATTATTACTTGTTCTATTCTTAGAAGCCCTTGTAACCGATATAGGTTAAATTATGAATGTATTGTTAATTGAAGTTTTAATCTCAAAAAAGTTTAAAACATAAAAATTGCAGATACAAAACATATTTTTAAAGTTGCCTCTAATTCAATGCGCAGTCTTTTTTACAAATAAAATATATGTTCACTAAAAATAACAATTCAAACAAAGATTATACCAAGGAATGACTAAACTACCCGGATCACTTTGTTAAAAAAATTTTAGGTTAAAACAATAGACTAATATTTTTTTAGTGTCAAATTTCATTCCATATTTATGTTTTTCAATATTTTCTAATAATCGAATAAAAAAAATAAGTTCTAAGTATACTTCACTATGTCTCTAGTACACTGTAAAAACAAAGGAGTATTATTACCCTTGTTTTGGGTTTATGAAATGCTAAATAAGGTGTAAATATGCACGACTTGTGTTGTCAGCACCAAAGTAGGTGTTATCATTCACTCAAAATGCTTTTTATTTAAACTTAAACAAAAATTGGTGTTAACATACCCCAAGAATTGATTAACTGTAGACTTTCGACGACATTTTGAAAACGAAGCACCAAATTCGGTGTTACTACGAGCAAATCTATGGTTGTAACGGGAAAACTAGAGCTGTGTTTTGATAATTTATTCGTGATGTGCATGGTTTGAGACATGGTTTTAAAAATAGCTAGATAGAAAACTTATTTCAGCGTGCATTTATTACTTTTAAATGATTGTCTGTGTGTTTACACTCAGTTAGCCCTAAATAACAGCATGAGGTTGATTTTGGATGAGGATAAATCGTGTTTGTATTTGCTGAAAATTCAAAGTAAGCGTAACAATTGTATTTATTCTTTATAAAGATAAATGAAATGCTACTAAATAATTTAATTAAAACTTCAATATTCGCAATTCTGGTTGGAACGAGTAAATTAGGGCTGTGTTTATATCTTTGTGCGAGTATATATGATTAAAAGACATTGAAATGATAAGTATAATAACAGTATTTTCCCATAAGTCATTTAGCTCATATATCGGAATTGTTTCAGTGATTAACTTTTCGATTATGAAATCATCATTACACTTTCATAAATGATATTTTATTTACGTTTTGTTTGAAAAAACTATAAAATAGTTTTGTAGCTCTATAGATAGTTGAGTAACAAATTAAACTATGTACGACCACCTTATTGATATCTTTCATTCACGTTAAACATTCCTAAACATTAATTTGTTATCGTTATGTTTTTGCATACTATGTACATTTTAATTTTATCTTTTGTAGTATAGATAAAGGTAATCCTCGTTGAGTTCAACTCAAGTCGCAAATAAACTCAAGTTACATAATTAGTTATTTTTAACATTGCAATGTTTGTTGTTCAGGTTTTGTAAGAGATCATTTTACACCAAAAAGTATTTTTAAAAAATAACCATTTTATTCATTTGATTCTGAAATTAGTTACCGAACACCCTGTTAGGTTGTTAGGTGTTTAAGTACACCAAATCACTGGTGGCGTTTTATTACACCAAAAATGGTGGCAACAGAGTAGCCACCAAATGTGGTGTTTCTACGCACCAGTCAATTTTCGGTGTTTCATTACACCGATTTACTGGCGGTGTCTCATTACACCGATTTACTGGTGGTGTTTCATTACACCACTTTTGGTGGCTACTTTGTTGCCACCATATTTGGTGTGAAGATACACCAAAATTATTTACAGTGTAGATTCTGTAGGATTGTAGTTGCTCAATTCTATTATATTTGCCTATTATGTCATGCCATTTTTATTATTTCCCCCAAAAACCCATGTGTAATAAAAGTGGTACTGCAAAATGCAGGCGTACCTATTTTTAACCCTCTAATGCATAAGTTTGAAATTTGGTAGCACACACTTTAATCAAACTTCCAATGACGTAAAAATATTATTAATTTTCAGCAACTTCAGCAATTTGTCATCTGCAAAAAGTTATTTATAGAAAAAATTATTTAATTTTGTTGACAATTAACTGAGTTAAATTTTAATAACCTAAATGTATCGTCTTCAGTGTTAAATTCATAACGATACCTAACCACAAGCTAAATTTAAAAAGGAATTCGGATCTCCAGCTAAAATTTACCTGCGCTTACTACTACATTAATATCAAACCTTTTGCTTCACATGAGCCCCTTTCTGATAAATAACATTCAAAATTACCAGGTATTCTTTACTTCAATATCGGTAAACGCTTGTTTACGTATCCCCATCAATATTTGTAGCGGCGCGTTTCTCAATTTACCGCCATTAGTGGACAAAGCACTGAAAGAATTCACCTTGTATGTGTGGCAAAAGTGTAAGTGAAACCGTTATAAACCCTTTTGACTTATGACTTGGAACTTTCTTGGTGGGGGGCAAGATCACCAAGCACTGCGACTTTAAGTCTATTGTACTCCCCAGAAATGACACAAGCACAAGAGACACACAAAGAAAGAGACGACACAAACACATAGACAAATAACAACATTTATTGACAGTCACACACATCCATGCCTGACCGGGATTCGAACCCGACCCCAGCAGCTCCAAAGGCCAGTATCCTAACGAGTGTGCCACCGGGGCGGCTATAAACCCTTTTAGTCCAAGTGATATCATTTGGCATCATCATGTTTCTGACCGTTCCAAAACCGTTTCTGACCGTTCGAACGTTTCCGAATTCCGTGGTTTTCTGTGATCAAGAATCTCACAGAGGCTAAAACTAGACAGTCAAGATTGTTCATACCAAACAAAATAAAATTCTCATCCCGAACTCAAGTTACGCGTTTTCCAAACCAAATAAAAGATTGTTTAGGGAAAATGGTTCCTGTTGTGTTGAAGTGAGAATCATCAGTGAATAACAATAAAGTATCCAACAGCAAAGAGCTACCGAGGAAGATAGCAATAAACATCAGCAAATAATGTTTTCGAAGTCCCAAGTTGCCATTTTGGAGATGGAAGGTTTCTTTAAAAAATTCACACATTGAAAGCTATTTTATTTGGAAAAGTTGTTTTCGAGTGGAAGTTGTATTGTATATATGAGCTTTTCTAAATTTGTCTTTAAATTATAAAAAATAATATTAATTATAATTTTTTTTTGAAAAACATACTTTTTAGCATATATTTGTATGAAACGTATGTTTAGGTTAAGAATCTACGTGCAAGATTAAGCTCGGGTCTTAAAATTGAAAAGAAAGATACGAAAAGCTATTAGTTATGTTAATTATTTATAGAAAATTACTTAAAAGGTACATTGTATAAACAAACTGGTTCATATCAAATTATTTCAATTCAACTTAATACAAGCGTAAGTAGGTCAAGCAAACACGATACCCAATTTCAAAAATAACTAGATACATAAGTTATCTTTTGATAACTTATGTATCTATAGTTATTAGAAATGAAATTGTATCTAGTTACTAGATAATTTTTTTTTAATACTTATAGTTAAGCTCATTCCATTAATATTCCTCATTAATATAAATAGCATAGAAAACTCTTAAAAACAGGTGCAATTTTCCAAAGCTCGCATCAAAATCTCATGATGTTGCGAAGTTATCTTCTCCAATCATTAAGCCACGCTAAATGTAGCCCCTTTATTTACCTTAATTACTTATATACCGGGCTGAAAATCCACGATTAGGCGCACAGAATTTAATACAGACTATTAAGGAATGGTATGGAAACAAATTCATCAAATATCACATTGTACTAGTTAGACAAAGACTTAACTTATGTCGTAGAAATATTGTTAGATTTAGTTTAGTTTGAATAATCGTCGCACTAGAGCTACACGAGGGCTATTTGCGAAGGGCGTCGTATTTCAGAACCACAGTCACGTGACAAGCCGACACCTGAGTAGGCAATCAATACAATAATTAAGGTGACATCGTACGCAGCGTTGGGACTTTGGAGAATATTTGCACTCCCTCTACACACGGTATTATTAGTCGGACATTTTTGGCTGCACGGGCTGTTTTACAGGTCGGCAGTTATTTTAACGATTGCTTACCCAAGTACAAAAAAAAAACTTAAACTTTTAGTTGGATTTCATTAAAATAAATGTTTTTTATTAAATCAAATAATAATTCAACAATTTAGTTCTATTTTTGTACGCTGCATCGCAGCTATCAAACATACCTTTCATATAGTTCGATACCGCTTAATTATTTATATAAAATAAAATTTAATTCAGCTTTTGCATAGTATCAAATTTACATACGCCATTTTGATTGTTTAACGTTCACGTGAACCATTCTAAAAGAATACTGCAAAAAATCTGTTAACTTTTTAAAAAATGAGAAAAATTATGTTTTTAAAACAAACTTTTTCTGTAAAAATAAACTTTTTAAGTATTTTTTTTCGTTTAGAGGACAAGAGACTGTAAACGACTAGGAATTTCATCAGTCTGTGGAAACTGCATGTGTCGGAACAGCTTAGCTGGTTTAGCGTTGGACTGATGATATAAAAATCCGTGGTTCGAACTTCGTTAAAACAGTGGTTAAAATGACCGGAGGAAGAAAATTTTTGTTTGCAATTACAAGTTGTCAGTGAAAAAAAACTGATTTTGAGGTAAAAATTGCAAATTGTTCCTATAAATAAAATTATCATATCCGTAAATTTTAAGGTATTCTTCCGGAACACTTGCTAGCAGAATTTTCTGTAAAAACAAAATAAATTTTTTACAGTGGACTTATAGGTTCGTCGGATCTGTTGCTCTCTGTTATGTCCAGTGTTTGTTACACTTTTTTCACACCATCTCTTGCGATTGGTTTATCAACGTTGATAATGGACCATAATTAATTCGACATTTTCTAAGGAACTTGTTTTTATTAAGAGTTAACAGGCTCTACAAGTGGTGCGGAATTATTTTCTGAAGGTATGTAAATAAGTTTTCATGTAAGCTTCGATCAGGGTCTGGGTGCTTCAGCCAGAGAGATTGATTAGTAATGAAGTAATTTCCGTTTCATTATTAGGGATGCTTGAAAATTATCTAATGTTCATAACATGTTTTAGGGTAATTAGGATCAATTTTAAGTGTTGTGTGTGCTCAATTTTGCTTACATAATTGTTTTTAAACTAAATTAAAGTTAGTTATAAAATTTAAAATAACGAATTATAAAAATAAAATGTTCCTAGAATTCATTAGATACAAATCAAGGACCAGTCAAATCCATGGATATGTACTTTATAAGATATATTTAAATGTAGGTCCTATGGTATAGAACGCCTCAAAAAGAAGCAAAAATAACAAGTATTGTTATTCTTCTTTCGTTCAATTTAATCACCCATTATAATTTGGTTTCTAAGTCATTATAGTTGGATTATAATAAAAAAGCTGAACGTAGGCAAAAAAATTATTTAAATCGATAAATTACTTAAGGGGGTATAGGACACAAAATCTTCAAAAAAATCAAAAAAAATTATTATTATTATTATCATAAAAAATAACACAAATATTTTAGAATAATTTAAAACAAAATTTTCATTTATATCTGCAGTAGAACGTGAGATGTGTAGTTTTTTGTGTCATGACATCTGTGTTGGCCAACCACGTTTATAATCTTTGCTTCCTCGTAATATTAGATAGGAATAACGTTATAGAATCCTTAGTTGTTCGGTCGGTTTGGAGCTCTTCAGTAAGGAAAGGGATAAATCAAAGCTGTTTGTTTTTTCCTTGATCGTGTTTTCGATGATTTTTTCGACTTAAATTGATATAACTCAAAATCTGCCCTTACTGCCCAGAGAGTGTCAAAATTTTCCATTCATATTTTTTTCAAACATGTATCTTTAATTTTTCTTTAGGGATTAGTTGTAAATAGTTTTTTTTTTTTTATTAAATTTTATAAAAAAAAAACCTGTGAAATTATTAAAAAAAAAACTTCAATAATTTTAAAAAATAAAACTATGGCAATTAAGAAAAATCGATAAAAATAGTTTGTTCAATACATTTTTCTGTTTATAAAAATGCTAAATTTTTGTTTGTCAATAAATAAGATTTTGACTTATAACAAAAATAAGAAACATCACTTTCGCACTTGACGCATTTTTTTTAAAAACGGTTCATGATAAAAAATAATGATATTTAAACCTTTGACTATCTAAAAGTGTAGGTATATTTAGTATACATTTATATAAAAAATTATATTGATATCTGCAATATTAAAAAAAAGAAGTTAAAAGTGTCCCCTAAAAGTGAAGTAAAAACCCCCCTTTAAGAGATCAAACAAATTTTTTAAATTTTTTTTCAAAATTTTATATAATTTCTAGTTTTCTTTTTCGAAAGGCAAACGGAATGGAAAATACATCAGTCATAAGCTGGAATTTGAAGTATCATACTTTTAATTGCGATTTTTTTTATTTTGTATTGCGAAAATGGGAAAAACGGATGATCAAAGCACTTTTAATGAATTATCTTGTTTATTTTAATTTCCACTTTTTATGCGTTTTAATAATTTATTTTGCTTTAAGTACAAAATATCTCAGATAATATTGTAATCTAGTCACATGTGAACCTTATAAAACCGTCGTAACACAATACGACAGATGAAAGAATGCACTTAGGCAGAATGCTGATTATTTCCTTATATGTCAATCAGAGGGGAAGTGGGTATAACGTTGCTAAATAAACATCGGACTGTCCTTTTATAAACCTTGAATAGCCTCTGATCCCTTTAATTTTATTTTTAGGTAAGGAGTTATGTTACTCTATTTCCATTTGAACCTAAATGCCCTTTTTTCCCAATAGATATGCATTTAGAACCAATAAAAATTAAGAAGTTGTTTCGAAATTACTTTTAATAATGATTTATTATTCGAAATAGGAGATGTCCAATATTGTTGGTTGGTAGACATATATTTTCAGGCTTGTGCCCTTGGTCAGAGACCCGCTTATAAACTTTCGTCAAGTAATACCAAATATATATATTTTTGCCTCTTTAATAGCAGTATACTGAAACTGAGAAAAGTATTATTATCCTTCTTCATTTTTACAAAGAATTATAAAAAATGCATTTTTTTTGTTAAGCTACAAAAAACAGGATGAGTAATAAATGCAGAAAATTAATAATAATAAAAACATTATTGTTAAACCACACTGGTTTGGAAAAATCCGAAATCTGAAGATTTATATTTGTAAATACAATGTTAGACTATTTTTTTTTAGTTTATTTCTAGAAAATTTTCCAGTTTTTACTTACAGCTTATTTTTTATAAAAACATTAAACACGTTGCCAATTTTAAGTCCTTTACGAAGCATATACATTTAAATCCTTATATGATAAAAAGTATTTATTTTACGAATAAATGTCATCATTTTAAAGGGGAAAAAATTCTAGACATATTGAATTAGTGAAAAATTTTCATTTGAACTAATACAAGATAAAGAGTATTTTTCAATTATATTTAATTATTTCGAAGGATACAAAATATCATTTTTCTTGCTATATTAGTATTTATTGAGTTATATAGTGATAATTATAAAATAATTTATTATTTAAAATTGAATTTTAAGATTTTAAAATTAACTATTTTAAGGATAGTTAATGGTTCACCAAGCTTTTAACAGGAAAACTTTATCTTTACACAGCAATCGGGTATTCAATTTAAGCTTAACAGGCTAACAAAATAATTGAACCTGAAGTCCTTTGCAAAAAAAGTAAAATATTACTAAATGTTGTCTTGAAATATCATTGTTCGTTAAATATTTATTTAACTTCTTTCGACCAAGCATGGGACATTTAAAACCTCCCCACAAACAATTAACATGTTAATTAGCTTTGAAATTGTCCTGGTCCGATAAAAGAAGATCCAAAAATCATTTTTCAGCCTTTTATTACAGGTATAATTCATTTATTTCCATAAAGATTGAAATTGAACGATGGTCAATACGATATTAGAGTTCTTAACAATAAATATAAACTGCTTTTGTAAATTTTCAAAAAGTTCTTTTAGTTGTTAATTTTAATGGCATTTTGCATTAAAAACCATGTTAAAATAAACTTTTAACTACGAAGACATAAAACGGCCTTTTCACATTTTTAGCACAATGAGTGTACATCTTTAGATCTTAAAAGATGTTGTCTCTCAGTAACTATTAAAAACTATATTTGTATGAAAAGTAAGTTTAAATTATATATATGAGAATATACGTGCAGGATTTTGCCGGGTTCTTACGAGGTTATAAACGCAAACGTAATTAAAAAATGAAATTAACTATAAATTTGCTACTATCAATATTTTAATTTCAAATATTTTGTATTGAAAATAGAAAAATAAAAATTAGAAAAATGTAATTTTTTTTAACAAGTTCCAAAAATTATTTAAAACCAATATTTCAATTAAAACAGCTTCATAAAGTCTTAACCTTCTTACTAAGACCAACCTACGATAGTGTATGCTAATGGGACACGTGAACAAAGGCTTCAGCTACAGCCTTGTCAAATTAAGTCAAAGAGAGAGCTCTGCATATTCAGCAACTAGTTGCAGCTGTTGCAGAATCGCGATGAGTAATTGTCGAGAAAGTTTCTGCAGTTTCAGGTGCTTCTCTTGACCAATTACTGTTGAACTATGAACTAGTCCTCATTTATTGTCAGATACCGCAGCTAAGCAGTTCTTATAGTTATTATTCATATACCGTAATAATTTAATTGTTAGAATTAACTGTGGTTTATGCCATTTTGAAATTACAATGAGAACCACTTAATTATGACTTTGCGTTTGGTAATGATTTTAAATCTCTTTGAAATGCAAAATTTAACCTGATATTTCTTTAATATTTTATCGCAAAGTTAACTGTTATAAAAGTTTTAATAAAAAATATTGAAATTTTTTTTTGTCTTATATATTATGTTGATGCAAAAGATTATGGATACAAAACGGCGTTTTTTTAACTAAAAAATTAATTTTTAACCTCTTTGAAGTGCAAAGTTAACTTAATATTTATTTCATATTTTATGTTAGAGTAAACTATTATCCTATTTTTGATATAAAAAATAAATATTTAAATTCTTTTTTGGTCTTGTATATCATGTTGATGCAAAAGATTATGGATACAAAATGTCCTTTTTCTTAACTAAAAAGTTGTTTTAAGATTTTTTTTTCGGATTGCGCATTTTTTATATGCTGTATCAGTAGTAAATTCTGCCGCATACTGTTGATGCTAATAACTTATTTGAATCTACTTAAGATAATAAAAAAGTCAATTGGAATCTATCTCTCTAGGTTTCTTATTTTCAAAGTATCAGTAAAAGAAGAGTGTACCGAAATCTAACGAAGGACTTGAACCTTTTGTACATGTAGTGATTAATTTGTATCAAACAATCGGATCCAATCGTATAAACAAATAACATATAACAGTTGAACATAGTACACTAAACACCAAAAAGGAAAAAAAAATGACCCATTTTTTTTACCTTTATGTATCCATTAAACTTTATAATATTTTCTTATCTACAAAATCATATAACCATAAATGAATGGTTTTAGTTTTATTTTTTCAAACATATTTTTAACTCATGTGGATTACAAAAAATACTGAGAAGGAGAAACAATTATTTCATCTTCCCATTTATTTATTTTTTTTTTCCCATTATAAATATATCATGTGTATTAATGATAATACTGCATACGAAAACATTTTTACGTTTTTAACCATTGGTGGGAAAATGAAAACTGCAAATGTTAGGAACATTAAAATAAAATTCGCCAAGTGTCACATATAATTTTGTCAAATCTTTTCAAGAAGTCTCCTGTGCATTTGAAAATGAGACACGTTTCTTCAGGGAGCCGGGCGAGAAATTATTTCTTTTATCAAAATGCTTCTGGTTCAATCATTGAGAAAAGGATAAAATAGGAATGCGTTGCGCATAAAAAAAATAAACCCATCTAAAAGTCAACAAAAATGAATTGTAAAGTGCCGAAGCAAATTAATTTTTCAATAATATTTTTTGGGGCATTCTGATTCAATTCTTTAAATTAAAAACACTAAAATTTGTGCAATTGTTACAGACAGCTAGAAATCTGATTTTATATCGGAATTTAATATTTCCTTTAATGCGAAAGGTTGTTGTAGGTTTATTCCTTTATTTATGTTCTGGGAATAAGTTTGCCAGAGCAACTCTAAAGGTAATTTGCACTAATAAAGACTAAAACAATTATCAGAAATGTGCCAGTTTTAAAGAGTAACGATACACCATATATAAAAAGTATAATTTAACTAAATTTATGGAGTAAGGTTGCACAAAATAGGATCTTACTCATATTTTATGGTGTAACGATACTTTGAAAATTTAGGGTTAAGTTACTTGGTAAAATTGGAGGCAGTATCTGATGCCTTCGATTTTATGGTGTAAACTTCTTGTTTTTGTAACGTTACTCCATAACTTCGGTATAACGGTACATTACATTTTCAATGTTTATGTTCAAGTCTTTTGTTCGAAAGCCTTTTTCTATTACAAAAATTCCTCATCCGCGGCTTTCATAAACACCACCACTAGGGTGGGCCGAAAAAAACTTTTTATTTTATTTCGGATCGTTATAGTGCGGAAAAGTTGCCATTGGTAAAGACATGAAAAATGCACTAATTTATTATTTTTTTTATGAATATATCTTCCGTTCGCGCAATGCAATCAAAGTTGTTAAAAATTGTCAAAAACCGTAATTTTTCATAATTTTTTTAAACACGGTGTATGATTTTAATTGCTTTCCTATATCATGTTGTATGATTAAAATTTACAAAAAGTCAAAACTTTGAAATTTAGCGAAAAATACGAATTTTCCTAATTTTATACTACGTTGAGTGGTCGGAAGATCTGACACAAATGTAAAATAACTTATTATACTATATATTATAGCATTTATTATTAATAAGTGCTATAATATATGGATTTTACATACTTTTAGTAGTTAATTCATGATATAGGAAAATAATTAAAAACATCTGCCGTGTTTTAAAAAAATATATAAAAAATTACGGTTTTTAACAATTTTTCGCCAACTTTGAAGGCATTGCGAGAACGGAAGATATGGTCATAAAAAATAATTATTAGTGCTTTTTTCATGTCTTTACCAATGGCAACTTTTCCGCACTATAGCGTTCCGAAAAAAAAAAGTTTTTTTCCCACCCTAACCACCACACTTCGTTGTCGAGTATCCGAAGGCATGATTTTTTTTTTTTTGACAAATGCCTAACGTTCACAATACCAATTCTATCTCTTGACAAATGAAAATATTGATACCAAGCGCACGTATGACGGCTGTTTTCTTTGACGAGTATATAAGGGAAGCAAAAAGCATACCATGGTATTCTTGAAGCTGAAACCGTCACATATAAATTTCAATTTATACAAAAT